>CM020046.1:10000166-10744995 GCA_009769605.1 Bucorvus abyssinicus | reverse complement strand
CCTGGGGATCACTTTGTGCTCCACACAATAGGGAGGTAAAGCCCCGATCCTTTCGTCCTTGCTAAGCCAACAGGATATAAATCTGTCTAGACGTGAAATCTGGCTTACAGGCTGCTACCGCGGACGTTAGAAATCCTTACCGCTAACACAACATTTAGACGGTGTTTGCAGCACTCCAGGGGAAAGCAAACCTCTCCCGCTGCATGGCACGACACCACACATGCCAGCCAAACGCGGCCAGCAAATAAGAGGATTAAAATGGCAGAAATAGCAACCCAGGCCCGTGTCAGACTCAGGATAGCAGTAAAATAAAATCTTACGTTTAGGATTTGGCATGTAGCAGTGATCTTCCTAAAAAAATCCTGGTGTTACTGCTGATGGAATAATTCAGGCAAGTTTGGACCTTAAAACCAAAAGGCAGCATCGAGTCATTTGTAAATACAGCTGTCAGCACCACCACCCAAATTTTCGCATCGCTTGAATTTTTGGCTTTTTGGCTTTTTCTGGCACGAACACGTGTATGTTTACACATACAAATGGTGAACTGTTTTAATGGGAAAATATTGGTCAGAAACAACTAATTACTTCTAGCCCCAGGCACTACTGTGATGACCAAACCCAGCTCCAGGGTTACAGAAATGTAGGCATTAAACTTCTGGTGCTCCTAAGCAAGAAAAAGTGCATATTTTATCACCGGTTGTTGAAATTTATGGCGTTGAAATAAAGAGCTAGCGAGCGGCTGACTCAGCAGAACGTACCTGCGGCACGGGCAGAACGCCTACGATATTTCTGAGGGGGAGAGCATGTCATCTAAATTCATATAGGGGAATTGCCTCATAAGTCATCTCTGGAGTCCTCTGCACTACACTAGTGAGCAGACCAGAGTTCAATGTTACGCTCATTGCAGATGTAGTACCGATTCACCCGGTTTGGATCTTCAGGTCGTTTCACCCAGGCGAGTTGTACTGACACTCGGATTGAGAAGGGAAGCGCAGCAGCTAGACCATTAAATCCAAGCTAACCCTTCAAGGAGCCTGCTTCCCGTACTACGAGGCTGTACAGTGTGGCTGATGACTCCAGGGAAAAATTTGAAATAGAGCGTATTCCGCCAAAAAAGAAAGAAATATGAGAAGCACGTAAGAGCGGACAACACTGCGCCTTCGTCAGCGTGTTTTTCCTCTACCTGTAGGGAAACCAAAGCGATCCGTTTTTAAAGCACATGCTCACCCTGAGCGTTGCGTTGTGTAGAGCTGCGTTTCGAACTTACTGTGCGCTCTCTGAGGAACTCAATATTGGAGAAGAGAGCTAGTGGAAAGCAGAGATTTCTTTTCACAGAGAGAAGGCCTGGAGCTTCAGATTTTTTTATTATTTTTAGGGAAAAAATATGTATTAAACTTTCAGTGAAAAAAACTAGGGAAAACTGAGGAAAAAAAACTTGCAAAGTCCATGGAGCCCCTTTCCTGTGAGAGCCTGCAGGTGGGATCTGCTCCTGGGCTATGAATCATGGAATAATTGCTGGGCTCTCAACAGCAAAGATGCTTCTAGGACAGACCCGGTGTTCCTGAGGCCGGAAACCGTCATACTTCTCCGGGCCCCTGTCACCGAAATCAGCATGTTTCTATTCAGTATTTTGTGCTTGAGGAACCTGATGCATTTAAACAAAACTTATTTGGCTGAAAGTTTTCCGGCTCTCTCTGTTTGGGGTATTTTCTCAGAGAAGCTTTGGTATTTATGAAGACGCTCCTCTGGTCTGGCTTTGCTCCAGCGAGGCTGGTTGCAGCCTGGTTAATGACAGTGCGGGAGTGACGCATGCCAGTCTGCTCATTACTGTGCAGAAGAAACAAACTGCACCAAATAACAACGGGGAAAAGGTAAACCTGACAGAGTTTAGAAGCGGACTGGATATAGTTAGGCGCCGGCAACTGTAAGAAGCATAATGCAATCACCTTCGTGCTTTTATCGAGCACAAAATTCATTTGAGGAAAAAAGTGGCGAACGCTTCGCTCGTTAAGTGGTATTGCTTGTAAGGAGAGAGCTGATTTCTCCAGAGGGTTGCTTGATGAGGGATTGATATTTTGTTCCCTTAGTTTTATTTTCTTATTTTTTTTCAGAATAGAAGCACTTGCTGTTACAAATCATAACCTTCCTTTCCTAAGCAGCTGTTTCACTCTTTCTGGTAGGTATTCCGGTTTTTCGCACTTTGTGACAACGCTTTGAAAACTACGAAAATGCCCTTTAGCTCCCAGCATATCTATTTTGAAATTCATTGCTGCGCTGTTTGTATGCTGACGGTAACACATCAGAACAGAATCGAGAGGCTGATGACGTGCTTGAGCAAAAGGAAGTCATATGACCCAGGATACTCAGCACAGCCCTGAAAACACGTGAAGCCCACCAGCGGTAGCAACAAGCTGTAGCTCTCTTCTAGAAATGGCTTGCTTTAGAGGCTCCTTTTCTCAAAGGATTTAGCTGCCAGAAGACCAGGGAAAGCCCTGTTACGAGTCAAAGAAACCATCTCTACAGCGTCTCCAAAAATGGGACTAATTCCCATGTGCTGTTTTGTTGGCTAGTCTCATAACACAAGTTTGAGGATGGTACTTAAATACTGTAGGAAGCGCAGAGAAGGGCAAAAAGCGTTCTGTGGGGAATGAAAGGAATGTGTTATGTATGAGAAGAGGTTTGGAGAGCACAATATCTCCAGGCCTAGAAAGAAGGTGACAGAAAGGGATCTAATTGCATTATACAGTCCCTAAGGAGGTTCGTGTAATAATGTATGACAGAATGTGTTCACACTTGAAGGGACTGGATAAATAATCCATACACCTTGTTTGAGAGGAAGGAATGAAAAGTTCAGACTATCCATGAAATCCCTAGTATTTCTCCAGAAGGCTCTTGGCAGCATAAAACAGGGTAAGAAACGAACGCATTATAGCAGGAAATATACACGTGTGTGTGCGTGTGTGTGTAAGTATACACACGTATTTCAAGGGTTAGATGTATTAAACAACCAGAAAAGAAAAGCATTTGTCAATCTATTATCAATAATGCACAAGCATAGGTATTTCTGCCTACTTTTTATCTGCAGTTTTTCACTTCTCTTGTGCATGTGCACGTCTTCCCTTCTTTCCCTTCTTTAATTTTCTTAAGCAAGTTAAAGGGCATAGGAAACCATCCTTTCCACACGACACAAGGTTTCATGATCTGATGCTGCCTAAGCCCTGGTGCCTTGGAGTTACTCTGGGACTGCCAGAAAGGGATGGCCCTTTCTGCCTCCAGAGAGAGGAACTGTGCACTGTGGCCCCAAAAAGTCTCTAGAGGAGGGTCCCCACTGCCTGGAGCAGGGAAGGAGACCTCTTGTCAATGGGACAGTCTTCTTCTTCATGAGCAATGTACCCTTGCTGCCTTTTCCCAGTGCTCCCAAGTGAAGGCCAGTGCCCAGGGCTGGCCTGAACAGAGAAGTCTACAGGGACAAATCAGGCGTGACCTTCTGTGGCTGGTCCCCTCTGAACAGAGGCAGGTATCAGTTGCAGCTTCAGTAGCACCTTGTCGTGAGTAAAGATTAAGGGCTTCAGGAGTGCTGAAGTTTTGTAACATGGGTGGTTTCTTTTCATTTGTTTATTCTGCCCAAGAGGGAACTGGGACAGGTAGAAAGTAGCAACACGACCAGAAGGCACCGGTATTCTTCCCTGAACGTTTTTCCTAGGATATTTAACACGACACCTGTGGCACCACGACTCAGCGTACACAGACCTTCCAGCATCCCAAAGCAATAGGGAGTTCACCAGTCAACACGCCTGCTCAGATTTTGCTCCCGTGTTGCAGATGGCTGTGAACGATGGGAGATAGGTGGGGAAGAAGTATGGGGAAAGAGAGCTGGTCTAGTTACTTGGGTATCTTGTATGTAGAAATGCACACCCATAGGACTTCATTATAGACATTCTGTATATTGGTCACATTTAGCAAAACAAAAGGTTGTGCAGAGGGGTTTATATTAGCAAATTTGTTCCCATATTATAAGGTTATTTATTCTGAGCTATGCAGGTACTTTCAAATATCTGGATCTACAGCTGAATTTTCTGTGCTAACAGGCAATATATTTTTTTTTCTTCTTAACAGGTTTAATTGGGCCAAGCCGTAGAAATTACCTTGTCAAACAAATGAGTCGTTCTCAAATGTCTTGAGAAATGCACAGAGTATGCTGCTAACTGTTGCACTTCGTTAGTTAGTGCATCTAACCTGGAAAGCTCAGAGCTCATGGACTGTCAATCACAGAGGACTGCTCTGGTTTGATTGCTTGGTGGTCGTATTGCACTGGCAGGCATTTTAATGTCAGAAAATTAACTTCCCATCACAAAGCTTTTAAATGTTGCTTCGAACAATATATCAAAAACCTGTATATCATCTGTCATTGGTGTCCCTTTCCATTGAGTAGGTCCTGTTCCTCAGAACTGTCACTGCCAAACGTTCCTGTGCTGCACGAAGAGGAACCCAGTGCCTGGCCAGTGGTCCACTGATGGGCCTTCAAGGGTGGCGCGTGTACCACATGTTAGATGGGTTGCTGCTAGGTTACAGGTTTGTTCGGCAAAACCAGAAACTTTCTAGGGAACTTTTTGTATTTTTTGGTATTAAAGCTGAGCTGATGCCCCAGTTGATGGTGGTGGAATGCACGTGATGCTTTGAATAACAAAAAGGAGGGACTAGTTCTCACTCTGAAAACCTAATTCCTGCATGCATAAGGTGTGCTTTACCCCAGATTACATGTTCCTGGAGGTGAAAACCATCCCTATTAGACGCTGAAATCTTCAGATACTGCCTTTTTGAAAAAGTGCTAACTGAAGTGTCTGCGCACGTGCAGAGTAGAAGCACAACAAAAATAAGGGTGTTTTTCACGTTTGTTCTGGGAGGTTTATTCCCGGCAAAATTTACTGCCTTTTTGTTTGTTCTTTGCACAGTAGAGATCTATACTATCACAAGCAGAAACCTGGCGAGGGAAAGGTCAGCAAGATGTTTAGAAATGTATTGATAGGAATGCCTGCTTCTCATGGCAAGACCACAAGTACCTGCACGGGCCGGCTTCTGACACAACCTTCCCTATTCGGTTGCCCCTGGCTGCCTTGAGAGAGCCCAAAGTGGACGATGACTTTCCAGCAGTTTCTGGTGGATGGAGTAACCACCGAAGGAGATTTGTGTGGTGTGTTGGGTGGCTAAGGTCATGCCCAGCACGATAGCAGGCTGGCTGTCTTCAGTACTGGGATGTTCTTGGGATCTGTGATGGGCATAAAACTGAGCAGAGAGAACCCCTGAAAGGACGTAGCCCCGTATCTGTCATAGCCTCCATCCTGCAGGCAGCTATGTCCTCCCGCCAGCCCTCTGCCATTAATTCCCTGTTGGCTCCCTGAGCCAGGACGCACTAACTCCCTCACATATTTTTATATGGCAGCATAGCTGAAAAATGTACTAGAGTGTATGTTTGAAACCCAGATAACAGGAAAGACAGACTGTGCTGGGGAAAAATCCAATTCAATATATTTTAAAGACAATCATGCTGCTCTAAGGTTCCGTCACTCAAAGTCACATGATACAAAAAAAAAATGTGCAGAATATTTAATATTAATTTAGTAGAAGTAATTTTATTTGAGGTTAGGGTGCATACTGTCTACAGAAAAAAATAATTTATAGAATTTAATTGTAAAAAAGAGAGAAGCCTTTTGCTTCAAGAGCCCATCAGCAAGCTGTCTTTCCTGTTTTATCAGTAAGCAAAGCCGAGAGCAAATAACAGATGGGTATGTCCCTTAGCGCCAGCAATGAATGTTCATGAAATATAGCACAATCTCCCTCCAGTGTGTTATGTTTTTAACAATAGTAGTAGGTGTGGGGCAGGATGAATAACTCACTCAGATCAAAGAGCCTTTTTTTCCTGCTGAGAAGATGGCAGCGACTGGCATTTGGGCAACGACCGTATTATTTTGGTGTGATCGTTGAAACAAGCAGCTTTGGCAGACACGTGGAAAGGATTTTAGGGAGCGATAGGAGTGGGGGGGAAGGGGTTTAGGTCTGGATTCTGATCCCCAGAAGAGAACAAAAATTCCAGGTTTCTTATTGCCACGTCAAACAGGCTTGTTCTAGCCACAGAAAAACTAAGATTAGATTCCCAAGTGGCCTTAGTGCTGCGATGTGAAACCTGCAGTCCCAGGGGGGATGCAGAGGGAGAGGCAGTTTGCATTGCTCGCGTAGCTGGATGGAGTACCGACCTCCCTGGGCACACACAGCCCAGCCCCGTTAGCGATGGATGCTGTGCTGACGCAGCTGGGGCCTTTCTGATACCCGCACGGACTTGGATACCACTGCCTGGCTTTGTAGATATCTCTTACAGGACTAAGACTGGGGTTTGTGGAGTAGGGAGCTGTTTAGCCTGACCAGCAGAAAGGAGGAGAAGGGTTTAGGTGCCTTACTCAGAAATGTGGGAGGCAAAGGTCTGGGGTATGTTCGGAGTGCACAGCTGTGAGGGCTGGCTAGCAGGTAAGGGCAAAGGCTGGCCAATGCCTCCCCCTCCAAACAAGCAAACGAACAGAAAAGGTCCAGTGAACATCAGAGAGGCCAAGTGTCGCTCCAAGCTCTCTGAGGGCTCGAGGGGATTTTGATTTTCTACCACCACTGCGAGAGAGACAGTAACTCCCTGCGCACGGAGCTGGTGTTCCTCATCGATTTTGATATTGAATCAGCTTTTGCAAGACGAGCCACTCCAACAGGGGAACTCAGGCACGTCCCGAGGAGGTGAGGGAAACGCCTGCTGGTGAAGGCTGCGGGGCATGTCCCGTGGCGCAGCTGCTGGCAGGTCTGTGCGTGTCCAGCCCACAAGAGTTCTGCGTATCACCAACAGGCAGATTATAGCTTTGTATTTCCAGCAGCTAAAATTCAGGTGAAGGCACTTCCAGTGCCAGACGGAGAGCTAAGTCTCATCTGGAAAATCTATTTCTTACTTTCCGATTACAAAATGTACAACCGTTTTGCATGCGTTCACTCTCTGTTGGTTTATGCTTGGCGACTCGGCTGTTATTCTAGCTGTATTTGATAGAAAATGTCAGAGGGCCAGATGGTTAAACAGTGTAAATTAACCCACTCCACTGACGTCAACCGATTTCCATTAGCAGGGATTCTGGCCCTTTCAAGCTGACGTGTCCATATTCACACACTGGGGCGGTTTTAGAGAAAAGCAGAGTGATATATTGGCACACAAATGGAAACATGCAAATTGCAGTGGTGCTTCGATGGTGGTGGTGGTGGTGGTTCAGACCTGGACTGTGAAGTAAGTTTTGGAGCCATGGGACTTATTCTGGCCTGCTATTCAAGTATCATGCAGCTTACAGGTATAAATGCTGTTGGGCTTGTTTCACCGTTATAAGAGCTTCCCAAAACACGTCAGGTGACTGTGCATTGAGGTTAGGTTGGATGTGTGTTGGATTTAACTTTGTTTAAAATTTGGACTGTTATAGCTGGGGGAAAAAAAAAAAGAGTTTGGATAGAGGTGATATGAATTCAGATTAACTCAAGTTCGATAGAATTTCACCTAGGGTCAGATCCCTTATGTGCTTGGGAACAATAAAATTCAAGGATGTCACACTCATCAGATTAGATTTGAAGGAGTATTTTACAGAAAACTCTGTGAAACATGACCCAAAACCCTATGAAACCAAAAGCACAGACTCTTTAACACTCCTACAATGGAAGAAAGAATATTCTATAGAGTTTCATACACCTGTAAAATGTGAACAAGCTGATGCATTCTAAGAGTGAGATTGCAGCCTATTTGAAGCGTACTGCTGTAAAGAAGCCATCGTGGAAGTAATAAAATAAAAACACAAAAAACAAAGGGAGAATCAGTTTCAGAACATCTAAATATAAATTGTGTACGTTATTCTGGACTGATGGTACTGCTCTGGGAAACAAACATGAGATGCTTGAGTGAAAATAACAAAACACAGAAACAACCACAAAAAAAAAAAAACCCAACCAACAGCACAAAAGATACAAAAATATTTGGGGTATTCGATAAGCAGATATACACAAAAAAACCCTTCGGCCTTTGTTTTTGGAGTGGTTTTTACTTTTGCATTGTTGAATGCATATCAAAATAGCCATAAAATTCCTGTCAATATGTGGAACTGGGTTCCTTGCAATATTTATCATCCTGTCAGAAGAAATCCCTCCAAATTTATTTCAGCAGCTATTTAGTTTAATTTTTTTGTTCATCCAAAGTAATATTAACTTGTCGTGCGTGTGTGCCAAAGAGTACCCTGGACTATAAAAAACAGTCTCCTTGAAGAAGAAATAAAACCTGACTATGTCGGTTACCGGTACTACATACCTGAATACTACACCACTACCTAGGAGAGTTATTTGTATCCGTTACATATAAAGAACCAGCTGAGGAAAACCTAGTGATAAAACACTGTGCAGGCGTTCTGATAGTAAAGACAGAAAAGCGTGAGTGGTTTACGAGATCTTCAGGCTCTCAAGACACTTCTGTACCTGTATCGTATTTTTCTAGTTTCAACACCTTCATTATCCTATACCCACTGCGAGGAGCAACATCATTTTCCTGCAGTTATGGCTTGTAGTGGCTGGTTTAGACAGAGGCTTCTGAGGAAGAAGGACCTGGTCCATGCAATATTTTGCATATTTTGCCCATAAAACCAACTTTCCTAAAATTTGACGCTTTCAGGAAAAAAAAGAAAAAAAATAAATAGAAACTTTTTAAATTTTTTTAAATGAATTCAGATTTTATGCCAACAAGGTGAGTTTACCTTGTTTTAATTTGTGATTGCAGCAATGACGTTTCAGAACTGTAGAGGGACCTTCCGTAGCAAGAAATACCGAGTTTCCAGCTCATGCACCACCCTGCGCTGCCAGGGGAGGAGAGTCCTGACTCGCCTTTCCTCCCCTCCCTGGTTTCCTCCTCCCACCAACACCCACTGGGTGGCGAGCATCAACCCAGCTCCACTCCGAGCTCCGCTGGACGTTCCCGGGGGCGCCCCCGACCTGCGCCCGCGGTCGTGGTTTGCCTTTTTGCGGAAGGGATCGCGGTGCCCCGCGTTCTGCCTCGCTTCGTGCTGCGGGAGGCGGTGCCGGTGTTCGTTAGGGGATGGACCGATGCCCACAGGGACTTCATGCAGATCAGTCTGTTGAGTAAGGAGATAGGCATGATCTCTGCAAACAGATTTAGTTATTCTTTTCACCCTCAGCTGACAGGTTCAGTTCGTTCCCTTGTATCTTTTGCAGCCCTAATATGCAGTATTTAAGATAGACCACAGCTAAGAGGAAGGTCATCGATCACGGCGAAGAATGAGCTGCATTTTAGCAGTTACAGTTTGCGCCATGGAATCCTTCCTCGCTGGTGTTTACATTCTCTGTTTGCCTGGATGCATCCCCGCGGACAGAAAACCTGGCCTCTGTTCTGCATTTGGTTTATACTTCTATCACCCCCCTAACGGCTCACAATCAGTATTCCTTCGGAAAGTACAATTTGAAAAAGGAGCCAGGACTGCAAGCTCCTGCTTTTCTTCTCGAGATTTAGAGAACGCCTACCACAATGGACTTCACTTTTCCAAGCCAAATGTTGCCTGTTGTTTTTTGAAATACTTTTTTCTTGAAAAACTCCTTCCCATTTTTGCTGTCCTCCTGACCTTTTTAGACCATTTGGAGTGGCAGGTACAGCAAAACAGTATGATGGGAAAGGTTTTGAGGATGTCTAGTAAGTGGAGCAGCAACTGTTCAATGTTCAGAGGGGAAGGCAGGTTTTTGGTCCATGAATAAATGAGAAAAGGCAATAATCTACTGAAGATTAGTGGGATATAAGGAAGGATTCCTGTATGTGCAGACTGCATATTGTACAGAGTATAGTGAATGAGACATGGGTCAATGTGCATTTTTCCAATCATGTCTTGCTGAAGTGTTTCAAATTATGGGATCTTTTTTTTTCCCCAGTCGTACTCCTCTTAAGATAGCTAGGAAATTACATAGAGACTAACAGAGAGAGTGTGTTAAAAAGCCAGCTATTTTGCTCAGAAGGCAGGTAGTGACAAAATTAAGCTTTATCTCAGCCATACTAATGAGATGCAATTGCATTGCAGTCTTTAATTACATGATCACTTGGACCAGATCTTCAATGCATATAAATTGCTGTCGCTTTATTAAAGCCGATGCCAGTATACTCTAGCAGAGAATGTGATTCCCTTTCTCGAACAGAGCAATTTTCTGGAGAAGTACATTCATTTGCTTGAACGTAGAAGTACTATGTGTAAAGTATTTTAATGGCTACTTACCCGCAGGTGTAGGAGGTTACACAAACCCACCGAGAGCAGCACACCAGGAAGTGTGTTGTTATTGTATTTCACCATTAAAGACTGATCATATACTTAAAGACGGTCTCATCATCCGTATGCACAAGAGGCAGAGACCTGGAACCCGTTCTTGGCTGGTGGCTGCCTAACTGTGCAGCTTCCCTATTCCCTTAATATGTAATTTTATAGCGCTGCCCCGGAGCCCTGTTTGAATATTATCGCAGCATTTCTTTCATACACCTCTAACATGCCAGGATGCAAATATAGCGCTGCTAATGCCTCAGCCTATTTTTGTTTCGCACCAGCAGTTAAGGGGAAAGAAGTGAAATCTACTATTTCCAGCCCTCCCCATACAATTACCTTGATTGTAAATACATAATGGGTTTGGATTCCCTGTGCTAATTTGATGCCGGTTCCCTGTGAGCACTAAAGGCTGCTGTTAAATGCTGACCAGTTTTCAATAGCCCAGTAGGCAGGAGCCTGGCACGAAGCTACCGACTCTGTGGCATCCCTCGGACAGGGAGGCTGCGGAGCTGGGTTTAAGCAGCAGGCGCTGCAGAGAGGATCCAGGTAAACCCTGCGCTTGCTGCCATATGCACGTTCCTCCTGTGTGTCTTGTTTTTTCACGAAAACTTTTGGGTTTTTTTTTTAAACTTCCTAGAGCTTAATTAATAAACATGACAACGAAGTGAGTGTTGGCACAAAGCCCCTTTCCCATCCGGCACATGGGCATAGTAGGGTAATTGTAGTTATTTACATTTGGCATCCAGCTGACTGAACTAACTGCACAGTATCTTTTCTTTCCCTCTCTCTCTTGGAGTAGAGAGGCTATTAAATTAAACAGGTTAATGTGGCTGCAGCATTTCACCCCCTGCTATCCCCGCAGCCATTGTAAATCTGCCACCTGTTTATTTCCATAAAAATTCAATTACAGCACCGCAGTTCATTCTTCTTGTGCGAGCTGTTAACTTCAGGCAGTTTCAGACCCAAAGAAGTACATGGCCTGTTCCTTTCCACAGCTGTTCTTTCTGATGCTCCTCCTTGGCTGGTAGTGTTTTTGGTTCGGTTGGGTTTTGCTACGTATCCCAGCCCCACACCACCTGAGAGAAGAGATTTCAGATATGGTGCCTTGCCCTGGTGGTGCGAAAGGAAGCTACGTGTGCGCACACACACGTGCACACACCTCAACCCAAGCAGCGGGCACGTGCTGCGGGGCGCAAAGAGGGGAGAACTGGCTGGAAGACCACGGCAGCAGGCAAAGGAGGTTAGCAAAACAGACTGCTACGGTAAACCAGCCATCTTTTAAAATCACACTTTTATTCTTTCCCTCCCTTTCTCCTTCCTGACTTTTCCCCCTGAGACAAACCAACCCATTTGTCTGCAGCAATGAGGCGCTGACTGATGTCCCCCTTTGTAGTTGGGCCACGATAAGTGTTTTCATTTAGCCAGTTGTTCTATCACCCAATGACACGCACACCCCACCCAGGAAAAGGAAAGGAAGCCGTGGGTTGGAATGGAAACAGAATTAATAAAATAAAATGATAATTAACCCCCCCTAGCATTAACTCAATTACTAGTCTGCAGTACCCAAGGTCACCCTCAGCCCCGGGTGGTGGCAGTGAACTGCGCACTCCCAGCAGCGAATGGGAGATGTCAGCACCGCAAGCATCACAGCTCCAGCGAAAGCACAATGGTCACCGAGACCCTGCAGGGATGGTGGCCATCAGGAGAAGAGACCGTCCCCAGGAAACTTTCTAGTTTACAGGAGCGCGATGTTTATGGTTTGGGATACTTCTGTGGGCAGCGGCCCCTTTAGCACCCGGCTCACTCAGAGCTGCTGAAGACCTCGATCGCTGTGGAGAGCCGCAGACCATGGCTGGCCACCAGCAGAAACAAAGGGTCTCATCAACTTTGTGCTCACCGAATCGGGCGCTGCCGTCTTCTCAGAAATGCCGCTTTCCTGCACAGGACACTGATTCTGTGACTCTGTCCCCGCGACACCAGGACCAGAGGCAAAACACAGCCTTTACAAGATCATCCTTGAGGCTCTAGTCATTGAAGCAGATGCAGTCAGGAAATGACAAGCCTGGAATAAGGCATACTCTAGAGCTACGTATTTTACTTGCAAGTGAAGGCCCTCCTGCTGGGGGAAACCCTGGTGAGCAGCGAAGGCACCTTGCAGGGGTACGGGACCAGGGCTGGCTCTGTGCTGTTTGGAGGTGCCCGCCCGGGTTCGACAAGAACTGGAGGTGGGTGGCAGGAAGAGGAGAGAAGGGGAGAGGATAAAGGAAAGACGCCTGGCAGACTTGTTCCATGATACCACTTTGTCCCCAAGGGACTGGTAACACTCCTCTGGTTTATACAAAGTTTACAGAGCACTGGGCAAAGTATGAGTATGAATACTGCTCTTTTCTCTTTTTTCTTTTCTTTTCTTTTCTTTTCTTTTCTTTTCTTTCTTTTCTTTTCTTTTTCTTTCTTTCTTTTCTTTTCTTTTCTTTTCTTTTCTTTTCTTTTCTTTTCTTTTCTTTTTCTTTCTCTTTTCTTTCCTTTCTTTCCTTTTCTTTCCTTTTCTTCCTTTTCTTTCCTTTTCTTTCCTTTTCTTTCCTTTTCTTTCTTTTCTTTTCTTTTCTTTTCTTTTCCTTTTCTTTCTTCTTTCTTTTCTTTTTCTTTTCTTTTCTTTTCTTTTCTTTTTCTTTATTTTCTTTTTTTTCTTTTCTTTCTTTTCTTTCCCACTAAATCCCACCATTCTGCAGCTGACAGTTTCAAAAGCTACTGTGGCCTTTCTATCCCTTATTTCTGGTGGGAAAAATAACTTGGAAATGTTATTCTTCCAACAGTCTAAATCCTGGTCAGATGCCTGATTTTTTTTCCATTTTGTCACTGCTCCCTCCTCTCGCTCCTCTCGTGGTCAAGAGCTTTTGCTTCTGCCAAAAGCAACAGTTTTAACGGAGAGCTTGAAGATCAAAACTCAGAGAAAGAAACTGTGTGACTCATAAACAAAGTTCATGCGCTCTCATCCTTGGTTCTGGCGTTGCTGCCAGTACAGACGATGTGGAAATTAAGGACCCTTTGGTATACGCTGATTGCTGGGGGAGCATTTAAGGCATCAAGGGGATAAGTAGCAGGGTGCTCTGACTGCAGAGAAGGGAAAACCATTGCGTTAGGTCTCAAGGCAGAGGATGAGAGAGCTTCATTTTAAATCTGCAGTAGTTGGAAGTCCCTCCTTGGGGATGCGATCAGAGATTCAGGGGATGAATTTCTCCTGAGTCACGTCTCGCTGTGCCCTGGGTCACTGCGAGTGGTCACCAAGCCTATGATTTCTCTGTTACATCCCCCGTGGCAGCATTTGGCAAAGGTACAGGACAGGCTATTCTGCGCTGAGCAAGGCAAGGAAGGCTTGGGCTTGTGGAGCTCTTGAGAGAGACTACATTTATTAACCACGCCAATGGCAAAAAGGCAAGTGTTTTCCTCCAATAAAAAGTCACGCTACCAAAAGAACATTGGCTTATAAAATCGTTGACTACTATTGTTGTCTGTTGCATTATTCTTTTTGATTTTTACAAACCTAGACCCACCGCCCTTGAAAATGTTTTCAGACTGGCTGCTTCAGCCTGAGGTCAGTCAGGAGATCGTGCTCTGAGGCTGCCTTCTCGTTGTACGGTGGCCCGAAGGCTACCACGATGGGGATACCTCTCCATCGCACCCGTCTGAAAGGGAAGATGCATTTGCTTCATCCTATTTTCCATGAAAATGCCAGTTGTAAATAAACTGTGCTACATTCGTAAGGGAAATCTGGAGCACAGGGAAATTCTACGAATAACAAATGATATGGTTTTTAGCTCATCCGTGCAATAGCCTTTGAAACAAAGACTGTGTCCACTTTCAAGTACTTTTTCTGAGTTTTGCATAATTATTTATTACATAAGACCAATGCATTGCTCAGGTTGTGTTACTTACACTAGCAGTCTCAAAGTCTTCATATTATTTTACTGTTTTCCCCTCCAGAGTTATGTTCTTAGGAGAATAATTATGTTTTAGAACTTTGTGAAACTATTTTGATTTGGAATTACAAAGCTATTTTCAACAGATAGTTGAGAGATGGGGAATGTTAATCAGTCTTTTTTTTTCCCTTCTGACTGGTTAGATTCCTCCGAATAAAATTCTACCAAATTTCTTCATTCCTGACTACCATCTTGTGCAAAAATCTACAAGAAGTTTATGCCTGTGCTTACATTTCAGAATGGCAATTGATGTGCCAGAGTTCAAGTTTGCCTGCTGGTTCAAGGATTTGCATCGCCACATTTAAGTCAGAGTAAATGTTTGTACAGAAAGGAGTTCTTGGCAGGAGCCAGAGCATCAGAATCTAGTCTTTCTGCAAAATACAGGATAGCAAACTTTTTGCTGTTTTTGTTGTTGAACAGTGAGGGCTTATTTAAAAAACAAAATTGCGATGATGTGTTTGCTCTTGCTGCAGGTGATCTGATGTGGCCTGGACTGTTACGAAACTACTGGAATCCTAAGGCTATGTTATTTGTATTAATTTACCACAAGCTGTATTGGAAGAATTGTTGAGGAAATTATTTGAAAAAACCAAAGAACATCAAGCAGTTTCCAAACCTTTCCCATCTGGTGGATTTTAGGGGATAGTTGGCAGCTTTAACATCAGTCCTGCATAAGAATGAAAACCGAACTTGTTCTTTTACCCTTATACCGCAATCGTCATTGTGGTGGTGGGGACATTTCCCACATGGTCCCTGAGCAAAGAAAGTATGTCTTTCCTTGTATGTGTTCCTGTGTCTTTCATAAGGAACAGATGACCAGGTAGCCCTGTGAAGCTTGAAAATCCCCAAATTATGTGCAAGCAATACACAAGTACGATTCACCCCTGCTGACGTGTGGCCTTCTGCAGGATAAAACACGACAACACGTCGATACAGAAGTGAATGACCATCTAGTGAACATAGATTCTGGGGGCTATAGTGAGGCAGTATGTAACTACCCAAAATAATACATGGTCAAAGAAGGCAGAGTCCCATTTTATTTTAGAGAAACTCTTCTTCATTATGAAGACTGATAAAAGTTTGGGATGGTTTTTCTTTTTATTTATTGTGTTTTGGTTTGGTTTGTTCCTTTTTGCCATAGAACACCATGAGTTTAGGCTCTTTAAATGTTATTCTATATACATTATATTTCCTAGCCATTATGTTTTCACCTCATCACCTAAAGTATTAATGCCTTTAGTAAAAGTCCAGACTTAGGTATTGGTTTTGTCTTAATCCAAGCAGAAACTGTGTGACAAAGGACAGCGGCTTCAGCTGATCTGAGTTTTACTAATTCCTCTCAGACTTTTCTGGAAAAGCAGAATGTTAATCTATCATGCCTAACTTCCTGGGGGAGTATTAATAGATGTTACAGAATGGAAATATGTTACTATTATTGACACTAACATTCTTCAGGCTGCCTGTAGGAAACCTTCCTTCTCTTTATATCCCACTCAAATTTATTTATTTTCAGCCTACCAGATACATTTATTATTTGCTGTCTGCAGCAAGCAGACACAAGCAAAAATTTACTTTAACCTTTATTTGGACATATTTGCCCTTAACTAATCCATACTGAGTGCTTTTTGCCACCATACAGTCTAGATTCATTAATATATAATTTATTCTCCTACTTTTGTGGGTAAACAGAGCTCAGTGCCAACTGGATCATAAGCACCGTCCTGGTAAATAGGTGGCTTCCATCCAGAATGGAACAAAGAGGACATTTAGAAGAAAGCACATCATAACATCCTCAACAGACTTTTTCATGGGGAAAAAAAAAGGTCTAAAATTATTTGGAGACTGCTTCTTATCATTAAACAAATTATTTTGAAAAAGTCTTCTTTCCCTTTAATGTGTCTACAAAAGAAACATGGGTTCTCCCAGACTAAGTGAAGGAATGCGAGTGATGGCTTATCAATGCTTCAGAAAGAAAACACGTCTGGAAATTGTTGCATTCACCAGTGACGAGCAAGACACTTCCTTACCAACAGCTCACTGATGACACTTAACTATCCGTATATGTGCAACCTGAAATTTAACTGTATAAAAAATCCATGTTAGAGGAAAAGTTGAAGCTTGAAGGACATGGTACAAACATTTAAAAAACGTGACGCTTAGACACGGGGAGGGGGGAACTGTACTTTTTCCCCTTTTACTTATTCTTTTTTCTCCATTTTAGTTCTCTTAGGTGGCAGAGGTAACAAGAACAGGTAAAATGCTTCCATTAGGAATATGTTTCCTAATTTGCTTCTCTGTGTAATTGTGAAATCAAAGAACTTCAAAGCAGTAAAAGAATAGAGAAAAGGTGGAATTTCCAAACCAGCATTAAGCCCCCAATTTTAAGAGTTATTCTTGTTCCCATTATCTTTAAATTGTCTTTTAAAACAATTTCATTAAGCAATTAGTGGAGAAAATAGTTACTGAACATTTACAGCATCACCCACTCCACCCTTTTTCAACATGTTGGTTGAATTTTACTATATGAAAAGCAGGAACAGAAGTTCAGATAGAACATGGAAATCTCTCTTTTTCTGTCTTTCTTTTTATTTATTTTTTAAAATGTCATTAGAAGTTTTCCATCAGTGGTGGGATTCCCAGCATAAATAAACTAATTGGATGATTCCTGGGTGTTTTCTGGCAGCAGTGATGGACTCTGCTGATCACCTGTTGGCTAATTATTCTGTCCCATCCACTACATGGCTGAAGTGAGGACTAAATCCCCTGGCCAGTTGCACCTGTATAGCTTTAAGTAATTAAAAGGGTTCAGCTTCTCTGCTTTTTAATTGGTGGAGTGAAATGATAAGTAAACTGGGCTGATGGTTTCTGGCTGTGGATGTGAGTGAAGGAGTTCATAAAGCTTCAGAGGAAGCCTTATTCACTTTGGTGTTGTCCTGTTCCGGCTGGAAGGAATAACATCGGAAAGCTGTAGAGTCTCGTTTCCAGGCCATGTGGCAAGATGATGGGCAGAGGTGAGTAGCATTATGGGATGGATTTTGTCAGTGTTGCAAGCAGAAAGGGGAGTGGATTACTGGGTTGTTTACTAGGTTTGTTGTAGCATGTGCTCAGTACAAGGGAAAAATTTAGGGAGAGAGTTCCCAGGTTCTGGAAGGTCACCAGGTAAGGTGTCAAACCGGGGCCATGTAAACCCTTACCACTGGTCCTTAGAGCAATTACAGCTGAAAAGCCCTTATGTGCTGCCATTTATAAATGTAGCCCCTGGTGATGCCTTAAGGCTGGACTTTGTTTCAAGCTTGGGCAGGATTTTAAAGTGGGTGTCCTCACTGATTTTGGATGCTTTAAAATATTGTGTGATGCAGCATTTATCTGTTTCTATTGTTGTGTGAAATTGGGAGTGTGACCTTCATTTGATCTACTCAACTTATTCCAGTGTCCACAGTCAAAACTGACTATGGGTGGCAGGCTTTGAGGTTTATAGTCATCTAGATGGTCTTTTGGGCAATGCTTGCATCTACATGTGTGATTTGCACCATTTAATCGGAATATTTTTCTTCTAGTCTTAAAAAAGCACAAGTAAAATTATTTTTATGGTGAAAAGTTATCATGTGTATAACTAATAATAGAAGAGATTCTTTACAGTGTGGCTGTGATGTCCGAGCTGCGGGCATATTTATCCTGAGGGAGAAGTGCATAAGTATAGTACAGGTGACACTTGGACAAATCTTTCCAGCCAACAGAAGTGTGTTTGCACTAAGAATAAGTTTGGTTGGCAATTTTCACTTGGATTTTTTTCTTTCCCCCCACAAAGATAGGTCTGCAAAACAGAGTTAAACTATACGCTGTTAATACGGTCCCCCTCATCTAAGCTGTACCCGTTACTGCAACTATGGCCCTGGAGCAAAACCGTTACTTCGTGGGGTCTGCGAAGTAGAAAATGTTTTGCGGGAGATGCGGTGCAAGCGAAGGGCTTGGTTCAGTTCAAAGAGCAGGGCTTGCAGACCACAGCTCCTGCGAGGCACTGCTGCACCACAAAAATGTGGAGAGTACTGAAAGAAAGCTTCCCGTGGCAATTTACATCGAAAGGCTGGGTTTTGACAGTGAAAATTAAGATGCTGGTTTAGACTGAAAAAACAAAAGCATTTTTTTGTCTGACTTCAAGATTCTTAGATTATTTTGTTTCATGTAGAAAAACCAAACAAATGCTCCAGCTTTAAATTTTCCTTCAGTACAGTTAGATGTTGCTTTACTGTATCAGAAGCGTTCCTTTAAGCTTCCTGGGATACAGTGACTCAAGCTTTCTCTTAATTCAGTAGGATAGCCAGCTAGATAAACAACAACTTACTGGGGTTTGAGTGTTTTAAACAATTGTCGAAACAAACAGCACAGAAGTTATTTATAAATGTGGGATTTGTATTAACAGCTTATTGAAAATTGTTTTTAACGGGTTTTTGGAATCTTTGAGGGAAATAACTTCATTTGGAATTATGTATATTATCAGAAGCAAGCTTCCACCACATTAGAAACTGCAGTGTTTGTGTAAGCATTTTGATCAATAATCTTCCTGAGGAAAGAAGCATCTTGCCCCTCTGCTCTGGCCTGAAGAGCTCTGCCTATATGGCACGTTGTCTTTGCTTTCCCAAGCAGGGCCTTGAGTTGTGCTGACAGGAAGATTTGCTGGCCAAGCTGTACCTCATTTTTGGTTCCAGAGACCGCTTGTCTCAGTGTCTGTCCAGTTAAATTTTAAATTTAAATGCATCACTTAGCAACTATGAAGTTCTGTTCGAACTTGTTTTATCTTTAAGCATGCCAGGTATTATTCTTTCTCCTTTGTAATTGCTTTAGCTAGAAGCCTCTTCCCAGACTTACTATAATAATGCTTCTTTTACAAATCTGTACATGAAAATCACTTTACAATGTGTAAATTTCTTATACCTAATAATTGGAAAATAGCCCTACAAGTGAAAGGGAAAAATACTTAATTCTAACTACTTTTAAAGCAACTTGTGTGCACTTTGTGCTAGGTATTATTCTTATCCTTTGTTCCATATCAGTCTGTCGTTTTTACTTTAAATGGCATAGTATACAATGTGCTCATAATGGTAGTTTAAAAACAATTTTTCCATTCTCTGAAAAGGCTTAAATCATTCTATAACATTTATATAGAATAAAGTATTTTTAAAGCTGTCTGAAGGTAACTGTTATGAAGAGTTATCTGCATTTTACAGATCAGGAGGTTAAAAGAGAAGTCTTGCTTATGGTCTTGGAAAGTGTAAGAAAGCCTGAGGTTTCAGTTTAAATTTGAATTCTACCTTCAGCTATGGAAAATGTTCTGTTTTCCCAACAAGTTTGTTTTTATCTGAAATTTTTCTTTCTCATCTTGGATGTGATTGGGGCTGGGGTGGGTCACAGTGGTAACCACATTAAAAATTGGTTTAAGCAAATTAAGTCAGGTTAGTCTGAAAAAAGTTAAGTGAGCTCATCCCTCTGAGGGATGAGTCTTTGACTTCTCATTAAGTGATCGTGTGGAAATTACTTGATAGTTACTAATGGAAGAATGTTTAGTATATATGTGGAACTTTTATCTTGAAGAATGTCAGCTGCTGGGAAGCCTGACAAAGTTCTAATTAGGAAATTCCATGTGTGCTGCAGCTTGCACTTGCACCACAGTGTGATGAATTGTAGCCTGCTTTTTATGGATAGAATAGGGCAAACTGTTTTCAGAGTTCTTAGTCTTCATTCAGACTCTGAGAGTATCAGTCACAGGTTACATGCTGAAGTCCTGGTCTTGAGCATCAAAGCCCCCAGTTTGTTGCATGACTTAGTTTTGCTGTTTATCGTTGCTTTTAATAAAACCGATTTAAACAGCACACTGCACTCCCTATTCTCAGGGTTAGACACCCTGTGTAATGTAGAATCATGCCCTCCGTTCTAATCCTCTGTCTTCTACATTTTATGGACTACGGGAGAGAAGGAACAGCAGTAGTGTGAGTTGGGTTTTGGTTTTTTTAGGTAGTTTGCAGCTCTTACTGATGTAATTAAGTGAAGAGCTGTGGAAAGGCTGTTCTAGCTAAGGGCTGCAGAAGGCTGTGAATGCAGGCTTGGAGAGGGATGGGGTGGGGTAGCTGAAGGATTAAGTACAGAAGCTGATGTCCTTGCAAACAAGTCTATTCAGGCTTTACGACCTGCAAACAAACTAATCTGAAGAACTGAGCTGTTTGGTGGGAGCTGATGTAGTTCTTCAGCCCCCGTGTTTCTGAAGCCTGAGCAGCATGTTGGAATAGAGGAAGCAACAAAGGAGGAGACTTCACCACTCTGGGAAAGAGGAAGTTAAAGCATCCATGTGAGGTGTTTTCTGCAGAAATGAAGTAGTGGCAGAGGTTTGTACAGGTGATGTCATGATTGACATTCTTTCGCAGATGAAGAACAAAAACCTTCAGCGGTACGTTTTTGATCAGTTATCACTTTCTTGGATAGTCTTTTTCTACTTGCTCTTTTTCATTCCAATACATCCTTCGTGGTTAAGATGCATTTTCTACATCTGTATGTACATTTTCATACCATCCCTTCATTCTTTGAATGTGTTTGGACAGAAGCAAAGAAGTGTGAGGATGCCAGGAAGAGAAACAATTACAAAATAAGGAAACTTTTTTTTTACCAGCCTGCAGGCAGTTAAAATGTGTTCTACTGTGGAGCAATTAATGGCTAAGACTGCAGGAAATATTAAGTATTGATTTTAAAAAAACGTGGTCCTCACTTAAGTGAGTGTTCTGTTGAACTGCCATTATCTCGGTCTTAATACAGACTTGCAGACAACAGGGTTAATTAATCTGTGTATGACCTTTGCCTTTTTTTAACCTCTTGGAGGATCAAGAGGAGGGAGGATCAAGACAGGATCTTTGGAAGATCAAAACTGTTTGGAAGATGCTAGTATAAGGTTATAGGTGTGAAGCATGATAATTCTGAATAATTATATAATGATAATGCTGTTTCATCTTGAAAGCTGTAAACTGGCATTTATATTACCTTAAAACTTCAGTTGAAGTTCCTTCCTAGTGTTTGTGTATTTAAGTAATAACTTTGGAAAAATACTGGCCAGTAGCATTTGTAAATATCAAACAGATTGATGGGCTTTCTGTCTGTCTCTTTTTTCAATGCCCAGCTAGATTTTAACAAGCTCATTGTGTCTTTCCTTCTGCTGCTATTTCTCTGAATTTCATCGTCACCAGTAAGTGTCAGCGCAGATGAAAATGTAAAGTATGTTCCTAGGGAGCCCTCTCCCAATTCTACCTTTCTAGCATGCACAGGAGGCTAGCCCAGAAGACATTGTCTATCCTAAACTACGGAGAGCTAGATTAGTAATTTTACTATTATAAAACGTAGGAATTGCAATCTCCTAGTACTGCCTACTTAGAAATTCACTTATTGTATGCACATGACTGGTTTCTGCCCTAACCAAATGCCTAACGATATTTAACATGTACTATGTCTATCATTTATAGATGTGAAACTCAAGTACAGTGGCCCAAAATTACGCAGAAATATCTCAGCTTAGTGTTGCATCCTCTTCCCCTGAACGCTTTAAAAAAGGAGGGGAGCTGAAATAATTGACCAGTGTGTGTTTGTGTAAGGAGTTGTCACAGAACTGAGGGTGGAATGGTGAAATTCCATCTCTTGGACTTCTGCAGTAACCATTTTAACCTTTCTTGTTTATAGCAAATTGAATAATATACCGTTACTTGCAATTCAACAGACACTTCAAAAGGACGTGTTGTTAATTACGATGAAGTAATATTAGACCAATTGTGTTTAAATGGGCAAGTCTAAAGACTGAAAAATACAAATTGTCTTTCAGATACAAAGGAACAAGCAGTTTAGCAAAAGTAAAAAGCCCAGACTTTTCCTCATATCGCATTCATTTTCTCAAGTACATTTATAAAGTTCTTTTGCCTCCAACAACTCCAGGACACTCAACTTGACTTAGACCGAATTCACTTGCAAAGTTGAATATACGTTCCCGTTTTCAACAGCTAGACATCTCCCTGCCTGGAGCACCTGTCAGGCTTGGTATTGCTGTGCTGAGGGGGGCTGAGTAATGACTTAACTAGATGAAGAGAGCTAATACAGCTATTTTGTGATGGTGAATGTTCCGTCATTGCCTGGGCCTCTTACAAATGCAGCTTAAGAGTGTAGAAAAGCTTTCTTTGCTTTGGAGTGTATCTTAAGTTTCATGGAAGAGGACTAGTGTTTCAGTCGTATATTTTCATAACACTTTGAGCCTTCTGGTTTTGGGGAAAAATGTTGCAGCAAAAAATTCAGCATGTATTATACTTGTCTAGGAAGATGATACCTGTGTTTCTGCCCACACATCCATGTGTTCTTTCTGCCTAAATTTTGCAAACAGCTGTGCTGTCACGTACTGAGTAACAGAGAAGGTGGCCATGGAGGAGAGCATGCCTGATGTCTTCAGATCATTCAGGATTATCCTGCCAGTTAATGTGGGATCACATAAGAACAGTGACTCGATGCCTGAGAAATGGCAATTCATAATTTACACTGGATAATGTGTGCATGACAACAAGCTTCAATAATGCAAAGATAACTTCTAAAGAGAAGCTTTTAATAGTCTGGTTACTCCACAGCTCTTCTCTAACCACCCACTTGACATGGGTAAGCACAAATATATGTCCACAAACAGAAATAAACTTTGTCTCCCACTGGAATGCAGGAGCCAGTGGGGAGTTTAACCAAAAATGTTTTGAAAACACACAGGAGGGAAGGATCATTTTGTCCTTAATGCGCTGTCTGTAGAAGGGCAGAACAGATTTTTGATTGATTATTCATGAGACAAAAAGACTTTCTACACTATGCTGGTACCAGTGACCCAGCCAGCAATATTTAGTGTTAATAACTGAGCACAAAGTGATGCAAATGTGCACCTCAGTGCTGCCTGTGGGTAAACAAAAATCCCAGGCACGGGTCTCCTTGGCTTTTTATGCATAGATCAGGGATTGATGGCAAGAATTATTATTCATCGTGGGAAGCATTGTGCTCTGGGTAAGTAGATTCCTCTTTTAAAGAGAACAAACTTCTTTGAGCAAGGTTTGGGGCTGAAGGTAGAAATTTCACAGGAGCCCTGCTGAAAGTGCTTGGCCATGGGACTGAACAGCGGAGCTGCTCTAAGCCCTGCTTCTCGGGTCATTGCTGCCCTTTCCAGGCCAGCTGTAAGGCTGGAGTGGAAGGGCTTGCTGTGATGGTACCTTGTGCCTCTGCGTTTGGTCACTGGGACCTTGTGCTTGATACTGTTGTAAAGCCCAGCCTAGCTTTGGCATATGGAACTGGGAGAGTGACAGTGCTTTGGGAACCACCAACTTGTCATGGTAAATGATTGCTCTTGAAACTTAAACTTAAATTGATGTTCTGGAACCCATGGGGAGGTTAGGTGTACAGGACAATGCAAAGATGATGAGGAAAACTCATTATTCTGTGCATGCTGTCTTCCTGACATTGGACATATCAGACTTAAATGTAATTTCATACTGTAAACATAAAAAGGTTTTGGCGGAGTGCTCATCAAGTGCAGTGAAAAAACTATGCATATACGCACTAATTGAACTGTAATTCACCAATCACTTCATGTGTAATAAAAATACGCAACTTATGTTTGTTTGATTCCAAAGCAGTTCTGTTACAACTTTATAGGTGCAATTTGGCTGGAAAGGAGTTGTACAAGGAACAGATTGTTAAATGCCTTTTTTCAAATGTTACTTACTGCTTAACAAGCTGCTTTGAGTGCAATTTCTCTAATCTGCTGAGAAAGAAGTACAAATTGGACTTGGTGTTTGTCTAAATCATTTAATTCTATTTTGGTATATTAACTCACAGTGTGGTGGTGAGGAAACTTTGCATCTTCGTCGTAACCTGATTTTTCATTTCTTTGGCATATGAGTGCAGCCAATTTTTCCTGCAAGCATGTAGTTAAGAGATGGATTTGCTTTTGTGGGGTGGTTCTTCTTTGATCAAGTTTGTATTTTCTATTAGATTTATCAAACTGTCAGGAGGTATGGAGCCATAGTCCCCATGCAGGTTCTCTTTGTCCTTGTGGGAGTTCTCGGGAACCCCAGAAATGTCCTTTAATGCCCTCAGTTTTTTCACGTCAGGAAAATCTGCAGCCTTCCTTCCCACCTTGTTCTGTAATCTGACAGATTTCACAAGCTATTGTAATCATGGCTTGCCTAGATCTGTGCTTGGATGAGAGACTTCAAAGACAGCGTAGAGGATAGAGGAACAAATGTTGCTAGGTTGTTTGGAAGTCCCTGGTTTACAGTGCTGAACGAGTCTCCTTCAGCCACAGGGAACTTCTTTGTTTTGCTCTGGGGAAATATGCCATTTTAGAGAAGGCAAAATAAATATTATTTGTTGAAGTCGTTGCTGACCATCTTTCAGCTTTGGAGGTTTATGTAGCTCTAGAATCTGGAGACTGGACAGCTTATGTTTAGGGAAAGACACTCTACAACCAGAATTGTCCTTAATTTGGTATTTGTGTTGTGCAAAACCAACTGTGATGTTCATGAAGAAATATCCCAAAGTACTTGAAAAACTGTTTAAAATATAACAGGTGCTATTATAAATGCAGTATTTCAGAACTTCGGTGTATTTTTTTTTTCTCTGGTATCAGGAGAAAAATAGATTAAGAAAATACCCTGGATCTTGTGAAATTGTCAGATGTATTCTGTTGTGTGGTTTGCTGGGTTTTTTCCTGTAAAGAGTACCTCTTTTTGGTAAGAGTTTTAAGGTGTCAGCATAGCTGCAAATTCACTTAAGGACTTAGCCTCTGACTTCAGCTGAAAGCCTTATTGATCCAGTTCCTCAAAATTAGGTGTCCTGCCTGGCAGAGGCTTCATTAGGAGTGATATGGTCAAATGCTTTTGAAGACCTGAGCTTGGTCTCCTGCATCTCATTTTTACATTCCTATTTTAAAGAACAAACATCGTTATGCTGCTGTCATTAGTTTCAATAGCAGAATAACAAATGCCCATAGCCTGTGCAGGTGTTTGGGTTCAGCGAAGTCCTTGCTCTTGTCATACACGCAGAGGTAGAGCTGTGTGCTGTGGGTGCTGATTGGCCCGGTGGGGAGGTAGATGTCCTGACCTAACATGCTGCCCCTGGGATCCTTGGCAGAGCTCTGATGCTGGGCAGCCCCCCTCCATTTACAGCAATTGTCTGAGCTAATGTTGGCAGGTCTAAAGTTTACAATATATTCAGCTCCTGATGGAGCCCTTTAGTCTGCGTTTCATTTTGTTTGGAGCAAGTGAAAGATCAAAGGGAAGGGAATGAAAGCAAAGGAGAAAAGTCAGGGTGGCTTGGTGAAAGGATGGACACCCACCCACAAATAACTCTGTCTCAGAATTCAGATGATGATTACACCCTTGCCAAGGTTTTCTTTGTGTGTTTGTTAGATGTTTTGTGCTGTGGCTTGTTATCTTGTGTCAACATCACTTACTGACTTTCTGGTGAGTAGTCAGCGTGGAAGCAACAATTACACTGCAAGCTGTCATTAGATTAAAAATGTGAAGTTTTTCTGCATTTGGTGATGGTGTGAAACTCAGTTGTCTTTTCTGTTCTCCTGCCTCCCCCTTTTCTTTTCTCACAATCAGTGCTCTGAAAATTAAGATAAATGTATTTGTAATAAAGGAAATACAATAATCCGGGGGAGAAGCCTTAGAGGTATTTCCCCCCATAATTCTAGCAAGCTATTGCACACAGTTTGAAATTGCAGAAAATTGTCACATTATCATTTCACAGCAAACTGTTAAAATGCAGGTGACAAACATTAACTGTTGCCTTCTTTCCTGTAACCTCCAACACACTACAAGGAAAAAAGGTTTTGGAAAATACTATGTTCACGTCTGTTCTACAACACTCAACTACATTATCCATCTGATGGCTATATGCTCATAGCACAGTGTCTTCTGATGTCCATGGTCATCTTTCTGTGCTATGGGACATATTAATCACTGACAGGAAGGTTTAGGTATGAAGTTCCAACCAAAACCAGATGATATAATAAGCTTAGACATACACTAATGAACTTATGCATTAGTTTCCTTCACTCTTGTGATGACTTAGAAGAATAAAGCAGTTGGTCAATCACTGAATTTTCATTTTTCTGCTTCCTTAGTAGTATGTATGCTATAATTCAGAAATTATTTTGTTCCAAGCAAAGGAGTATACCCACTAGGTATGTGCATTGGCATATTTGGGGGGAAAACTGGTTCCAGAATAGCCCTCAGTCTTATCTTAATATGCTTCACTGGAAAAATAGATTCTTGCAGTCCACAGGCAAAATAGCAATGTTTTGGAAGAGGTTTTCAATATGTATGAATCACAGCCAGAATAACGGTAGTTTCACATTATGCTTTGTGAGGACTTTGTAAATGCTTTATTATTAGGCTGCAAAATAGATTGATCTATGATTAATAAAAATGTGAGAGGTAAGGCATGCTTTTCACTGGCTCAATCTGTGCCATATTTTGTGTCACCGTAACAGCTAAGTCTCTTAGATTGCTTGTGTTTAATTCTGACATGTCTAGTGCCTTGCAAACACAGGAAAAATTTTTGGGCATAGCAAGACACTGCTAGTGGAGAAACAGGGAAGATATTTGGTTTGGTCTATTGCAATAACAGCTTGCACCAGTTCCTCCTGTAGAGAGCTGCCCAAAGGTGTGGTGGGTGGCCTCTGTGCTATGATTGTCTTGGTGCAGGTGTGGGGGGAGGCTTTGGGCTTTCTCATTTCAGTGATCTTGTTCCGCAGGCTGAGGCCAGGGCGCTTTCTGGGGCGAGAGTGCGTCCTCAACTTTCCTCCTGTAAGTGGTGTGCTCGTTTGTTTTGGGAGTGGTAGCCTTCATGCCAAGTGGGTGGAAGAGAAGTTGCAGGTTCAAGTGCATATTGTGATCTTATAAAGGAGAAAGCATAGTTGTGGGAGCAGGTGGAGATCCATCCTAAGGGAAGACATGGGGAACTTGCAGCATGCTTGTGGTCTCTCCTGACAAGAGCATGTACCTTCTCAGCTGGTCTTATATGCGTGTGCCATATCGGAGCTTTTTTATCGTAATTGCCTCTTTGATTTTCATGTGAATGCCTGGCATTGCGGACCCTGATTTAAGCATTGTTCTTTGTGCTTTGCAGTATCTGGAAGCAAGGTCATACATAGCCAACCCAGTCAGCTGGCTGCTTTTTACCAAGCTCTATACTAGGATATAGATGCTACAGTCTCTCTAGAAAGCAATATTTCTGTTCCATGGGTGTAACTGGTGTCAAATCACGCCTGTAATTTCCTCTGCTCTCTAAGTAGCCTTGAGCAAGTTCGCTGTGTATATAAAACTCATCAGCAATGCTTTAAAAGCTGTACCAAACCAAAACTGTACATGCCACTTTACAGGCAAGTTTACAAAAGTTACAGAGGTATTAAGTCCACTAACAAGTTTCCACCTTCCCAGTAGCTTCTGTTGTCTTGAGTTTGGTTCTGAGCATTAGCCAAACCAGCCTGTGGGCTCTGTGGCAGGACTGTAAGCTGCTGCTTGCAGCTGTGCTATAGTAGCTGCTGAAAGCACTGTAGCTACCCTCAGTTGTAACTTTTCCATTTCAGAGATTCATTTAGCTCTGAGAACTTGGTGATGTTTTAGGTGAGGTGTGCACTATTTCTTGCTCTCTTGAGCAAGGGCAGGTTAAAGCATCATCTCTAACTCAGATTTCCAACATATTTAAGTGACCAAATCCAACTGAGATAAGTTGTATTGGATGCTTGGCAGACTGTCAGTTGTCAGGCATCAATTCCCAGAGTCACAAGATGAGATCTGAATCTCAGCTATTTCAGCCTTAAGTTTCTAAACCATTTCTCTTGCCTCAAAAAAAAAAAAAACAACCCAGCTGATTCTGAAGAGCACTTGAAGCAATGCTCTCCCACTCATTTTCACCCAGGTTTAACTTAATCTCAGTCACACAGAGGAGAGATGGCGTATAAGGTAAATTTAAAAGGTCATGCCACTTGGAATATGTCAGAGGCTTTGGCTTGGCTTAGTTTGGGTGTGTTTCTGTGTATTATTAGTATGGAAATATTTAACACCTTAAGACATCAAATTTTCAAATCTAAATTTTATTGCCAGAGTCAGAGAAACTGCATTTCAAATGGTTAATGAGAGAAGTTTCAGCCCTCAGTGCTTAATGAGACATTAACAATGGGCCATTTCTCTATTCCAAACAGACAAATTATATTGGCAGATGTAACGGTGAGAAGGCAAGTGAAGCATCTTGTGTTTGTAGTGGAAGTTGTGCAAGTGGTGAAGGGCAAAATGCCCATGTCCTTCTCTCTGAAACATCCTCTGTAGCTAGAACAGGCATTAACTACTATTCACAAACTACCTGTGGGTGTTTTTAAATATTTATTACCTTCTCCCTCTTTAAATTTAAAGCCTGCATCTGCCCACCACCAAACAAGTCCTTTAAGAATAGATGTGCCTCACTGCCTCTCTACAGTAAAAGTTGGTATTTAGCAGAGGAGATAGATGCTCGTGTCTGCAAGTAGAAATTAAATTGCTCCTCCCTCCCGCTGTGTGGGCAGTTCTCATTCCTTCACTCTTGCCCCTTCAAGTTGTTCACTGTAAGTCTGAGGCAGCATAAAGAAACAGCATCTGGCTATTGTGAAAAAGCCTGGGACTCTTAGACATTTCAATGTTAAAAACAATAATTAAAAAAAGGTGTTCAACTGCTAATTCACTTCAGCTTGCATTTTCAAGCACTGAATAATCCTTGTCAAGTAGCCAAGGACTGAAGATAAATACTTGTTATAACCAGCATTTTATTTTTGGGAAAGTAGAAATGGACAATTAAATAGTGACTAGTACCCAATGCTTCTTGAGCAGGTGTAATGACCCCTTTTTGGTATCTGTATGTAGAAACCTAATTATAGTGCACTCTTACACAGCAGTAATGCAAGCAGGCAGAGATCTGCTTTTGACCCACTCTTTTCAAAGGATGCTGTTAACTTCTGATTTATTCTGGTAGGTGGGCACCTCAGTACAAAGATGGATAAAAGAACAACGTTTCTGTTATAAATTGTAATAATTCTTTTTGTAGAAGAAAGTTTTCTCAAGTGAGAAGCAAAATTAATAACAAAGCTGAATTACTGAATGTTTGCACTCAAATTTAGATTAAATATAGGTTTCCTGGTCACAGCAGACCAATCTCTGCTATTTAACAGCTGCACCTACTGGTGCAGTGTTTAAATACAATCTCAATCTCTGCATAACTTGAGCATGAGGTTTAAAGTCCTCAGTGGCACAAGCTTCTCCAAAGATCACAAAAAGCAGAAACACAAGTCTCTGCCATTAGCCCCAGGTCCAGCACGAGTAACATTAGTGGGGACATATTTTGCACCATCTGAAGCATGGAGAGAGAAGCTGCTCTGCTCTTTGTTCATCCGACTACGCTGGGCTGCCCGAGGCACAGATACTGCCTCTGATCACAGCCATGTGTTCAGACTCTTAATCCAGTCCAAAAAGCTTGCCTGTAGTCACAGAGTGAATTTGGGAGGTGTCGTCAGCCTCTGTTCTGTGGAGTTTTGCCTTTGGAGAAAGAGCGATGGTGAGGGCAAACTTCATCCCTTTCCCACAGGGAAAGAAAAGCAGCTTTATAGCACTTGCTCTCCCAGAGCTTTAGCGTGTAGGGGTTTGCCCCTCTCCAGATGCCACCCTGCATCTAATGTCCATTTTTCTGGTGCCACTTGCTGATTGGGGCTGTAACTGATGCCACGAGCTGCTTCTCTGTTAGACCAGCAGAGCGCTGAGGTCACTCTCCTGCCTGGCCCCTAGGTTGGTAGGGAGTGATTAGCACTCTGCCGAAAGGTCTGCTACAGTCAGAGTGGGGAGAGGTCCAATTAAGGACACAGTGTCCAAGGGTTAGAGTATGTACGGAGAGCAAACAGAGACCCGAGCTTTGCAGGTTTGCTTGAAATTTCAGATCTGCAGAATCCTCACCAGCCTCTGGCAAGTAGACCGCTGGGACTGGGACTTGCAGTTAGCATCCTCTGTCAGGCAGGGATCTGCACCAGAGCAGCTGTCATGAGCAATTTAATGTGACTTTTTTTTTTTCCTGTTTGCTTTTTGGCTGTTACTAAGCTGTATTATCTAAATTTGACTGTATGATTAGAGTGCCTTGCAAAGGATGCAATACTTGCTTTTCTTTTAAAATAAGCTCACAGAGTTCCAAGTTCTCCTCCAAATCAAATCCAGTGGAAAAGCAATTTTGGACTAGGAATTATTTCATTTTAATGTTGACCTATTTCTGCAGTAGTAGATGATTAAAAAAATACTGTGGGGGAAAATAGAGACACTTGTTCTGGAAATGTCAATACAGAGTTTTATGGCATTACTATAACACCCGAGGGTTTTTTCATCTTGATTGTCTCAAAAATAAAGATTTGGCAAGGTTTCACTTGTTTAATTTTACAGGGCACTTAGGTTGTGAGTATTTTTTCTTCAATCAGCTTTCCATATTATGTCTGCTGCATTTTTCCTCACCTCAATATCTGAAAAGAATATCTTCCAGATCCATTTGAAGATCAATTTTTGTGTATTTGAATGCAAATTAAAATTTTATTAAAACAAAAGAGTCTAAACTTACCCTTTAGAGAGCATGTAGCTATTTCTCTGCTGTAAAATCAGCAAGCAATCTAATAGATTTGCTCTCCAATGTATAAATAACATTCCTGAACGCTAGCGAGTCTGCTCTACAGAGACTGCGTGGTGCTCCCGTAAGAGTTACGGTGGTGACTATGCGGGTTTCTCTACACTAAGCTGCGGGTGTGAAAATACCACACAGAGTTAAGAGTTCATTTTCCTCGTGCGTATGGGCTGCGACATCTCTGGTGTGACTAGCACAGTGTGTGACAGTGTGTCTACAGCAGCTGGGCTTGCAATGTAGTACTTGTCATCTTGTGCAGCGGGTTTTGCGGTGGTTACGTGCATCTCGCCTGCCGGGATTGCTTACCCGTGCACAGCAGGCTTCTGTCTACCTGTGACTGGGTGGGGCATCGTGAACAGATGGGCCTCTTTTAGTGACCAGGCAAAGCTTCTTGGCCATTGAATAATTAGCAAGTGACTTTAAGTACTGTCCTATGAACTGTAAGTTTAAAACGACAGTATTGCTGTGTCTGTCAGCTCTGCTTTGATGTTCTCTAAGTTCAGGCTACTGCTAAACTACACAATTCTGACAAGCCAAATCATACTGCTTTACCTCCAAGCCCCTCCCTGTACAGAAGGATCATTGTAGCTTACAGTGGTCTCAAGCATGGATTTGGGCTGCGTGTTAATCTTTTCTGGTTGAAAAATGTAGGTAATAATGAAACTTGTATTGTTGACTTAGAATTGTTTATCAGGAAGGCTGTACGCTAGTGAACAGGGTCAAATCAACGTGGGGAAAAGACATGTTGACTTTGGTTGGAAAAAAAGCCATGTGTGAATGACTAAGGTTCCACCAAAAAATGTATTATATAATCAGCCCTAAGTGGCCTTTCCCTGTGCTGTGGATGACCCATCTATTTTGTTTTATCCTGATCCTCTGCAGCACTACCCGTGTAAGAGTACATTTCTTGTATAAACTGCTGGGATGTTGACATTTGGTGTCATTCCTAGTTAGATGCCTGCTTTGTCTTTATTTTTTTATGAGACATCTGGGGATAAAACTTAAAACTTCCACTGTATATGTATCATAAATCAAACATTTTGCTGGAGGATAACGGTGCACTTAAAACAAAAAAGATATGGAGAATTCAATCCATACAATACCTAAAAAGCAAGAGCTTGTCTGCAGCTTGAATTCTAATTCATTAATTAGAATCAGCATTTACATATTTATTACGGTGTACTTGCTTTGAAAACAGCAAAGAATGAATTCATCCTTCAAGTGCATTTGATCAGCATATGAAAATCAGAACAATTTTTTTATCATGTTTTTATTTTATGTACATAATTTGAGTAATGTACACCCCTGGGTAAGCCTTATGGGGAATTTCTAGAGAAGCTTATTCAACTACTCTACTATTTTAGTTCATTTTCTGCAAATAAAGAGTATGTTCATGTAGTCACTTAATGAAATCTCATGTCTCAGCAGTCGATTGCTCCACTCTTCGATCCGTGTACTCTCCTGTAAAATAGTTAGTGTGGGGGATTGAACTCTGCTAACATCCACTGCAGGACTATGCTTTCCCATGCTCTCTAGTACTGGGAAAAGGAATTAAATGAGAGCGAACAAAAAATATTTGAATGTTCTCTCTGGAACAGAACTCTAAACTTTGAGGAATTAGATGTTTAGCACTACTGTACCTCCTAAGCTGCTCCCATCCTGAAGAGTACCATGCTGATGGCATGAGACTTGGGTGCATCTGTATTTCAGAGTCAGCAGGGTTTGGTATACACAACCTCACTGGTGGATACAGATAGCCGCCTCTTTTCTCCCCTTCCGGCTCTCTGCTTGCTGCCATCAGTACCTCTGTGGTTGCTGCCAGCCCTGGTGCTGTGGCAGAGCTGGTAGACCTGCTGGATCCTGACAGTGTAGTCCAGAACTACTCTTGTACGCAGTGTTCTTGTTTGTCCCAGGGCAGGCAGTGTACCAAAGATCCATAGAGGCCTAACCTTTGGTATCAGCCTATTAAAAGACACAATTTTTTTCATTTGTATCAGAAGAGGCATTAAAAAGGCCAACTGCTGAAGCAACTTCAGCACTTGTTCTGTGGTGCAATACACGTGTTAATAATTATTTACAAATATACTTAGTGGCTATGTCTAAATGCATTTAAATGTAATTTGTTTACTGGATGTGGCAAGAACAAATTATTTCTTCTATTGACCATGAATCGGCAATAAAGACTCTTACCCATCTAGTTCATGTGCCTGAAATGGAAAGGTGGAAAATTGAGAACCACTTGCAGGGGTTTGCAGATACACTCAGTTTAAAGTCTGGGAGTTATCTTTGAGGGTTTATGAAATTATACTGCTCCAATTGAGTTCTCTTCCCTGTGCATGAGATCATAGCTTTTTAATGTGGCACTATCTTCACACTTCACTGTGACCAATGGCAGCACCTGGCTATCACTTGTGTCACGTGTGAAATGAAAGGTCTAAAATTTTGAATCAAACCCTTTGAGTCAAAAGATATGGGTCTGCTATTACATTGGAAGAAAAATAGGTCTGAATTATTTCTAAGTATCTTTGGGTCCCCTATTACTTCTCAATTGACCCATTTCTCTTTTCTATGGCAGAAGTTCAGGCTTTCTATTCTACCTCATTTGACTTTCAGCCCTGTGAGCTCCCTGTTCACCGATTAGCAACTGCCAAATAGTGGCTTAGGTACATATTTGTCACTATTTCTGCTAAAGAGTGCTTCAGAGATGACAGTTGCATTTCCAGGTGATACATCTCGGAGAAATCCCAAAGCAATGCAAAAGATGGCTCTGTAATCATTGCTAACCAGGTTAAAAATGCCTCAAACTCCATTGAATGCATCCTGGATAAACCCATCTCTAGAGCCAACTTCTAGTGTTTTATAAATCCTCTAACAGTTTTTTAAAAAAAGATTCAGGCACACAAATACTTTTTCTTTCAATAAATATGTGCTTTCCTTATTGAAGTTTTTGAGGTTCATTGTGGGTTCAAGAGCTCTTCATCCTTCTAAACTATGTCAGTTGTTAAACTAAACAAGCAGGCTTCTCTTATGTTTAACATGCTCTTACTTTAATAAACTGTGTTCCTGAAACAATCCCATCTTTGAGCTCTCTTTCACTATCTCAGGCTTTTCAAAGTATTGCATCATAACATCTTCCATTGAAGAACAGTTTTGCAAAACCTTCAAGATGCCTCCTCCACTTCTGTTCTCTTATTTTTCTGTCACAGAGTGAGTTTCTATAGGAGATTTAAACTGAGTGGGTTTCATGGATTTTCTCACAGGTTTCACTACTAGGAAGACCAGCATGCTACCGCCTTTTCTGTACCTACCTGGAGAGTGATGTGCAAAAAATAAAGGCACATTGATAATGCAGTATCTTTCTGGCACTTGTTTGTGACCTGTATGTTATCCTAGTAGTGGCCAGTGCAAGTAATCCTGAATGTTGGCAAATCAGACCTTTACATCAGAGTGGGGGGAGTAGAAAGAGAACAGTATTAATATGTAACTTATACATGCTCTGTTTTTAACATTTAATAATGGACATGAACTACAAAAAAGTGACCATAGCTATGGTCGTGTTGCTTCTTTTCCTGAGCAAAACTTAATTTTAATAAGCCCACTGCAATCAATACTTTGAGTATAAATCAAAGTACACATTATGAATAAATCACTTCTAATTATTTTACAATGGAAAATATAGGTCAGCTCTACCAAGGAAGCCTGTTAGTCAACCACAGTAATAAACTGAAAATTGACCCATAAACATGACTGACAGTTCCTCTTTGGATTAGAAAAGACAGCAGAATAGCTTGAGAGGGGGGTTATGGAGAAATACCTGTTTGATTTATGGGCAGTAAGCTTGCTGCAGACTGTATGCAAACACAGATATTAAATAAGAGCTACCACTTCTTGTTTGAAGTGATTCTTTAATGCTGGTGTAAACTTTGCAGAGAAACATAAATAAACACTCTTATCCCAGTAAGAAAGAGCTGGGGGTGGAAATGTAAAATCAACCAAAGAAATTGGGATCAAAGGTTTCACTCTTGCCCTATATTGAGCTTATGTAAAGATTTATTTTTGTCTTTGAATTCAGAGATGCAGATGGATTGTCAATGTACGTAACCAGGCTCATGTTGTGAGGTTAACACAGCCGAAAACCTGAAATCTGTATGAAAAATAAAACTACATTTTGATGTGAATTGCAGAGGTCGAACACATCCATGAAGCCAGAGGATTCACTCTCAAGATACAAACTCAGTACTAGGCTATCTTGGTATTACGGGTCTAATGCTTGCCAGAACAGCTTGGGGATCTTTTGTCAGTGTCTCCTGCAGGATTTTGCCAGTGGCCAACTCATCAAATACTGAATATTTATCAATTCCAGTCAAAACTTTCTTTGGGTTTCTCAGCTCTGGGAAGAGTCACTGAGGAAATGGATTAGCAGGTTTTCACTCCTCTTCCTGTGTGATTTGGAGCATCTACTTTGAATATGTTTTTCCCTTCATATACAATTGATCTTATTCTTTTAAAAAAATCCAAAAGATCTCACTTTCAGTGGGTGAAGATCACATTTGGAAATACTGAAATTGTTCATGAAACAATTGTTTGGGTAGTCCTGGAACTGAAAAATGCCAACGAGGTTATTATAAACATCAACTCCAGCTGTACACAATACGATGATATATTTAGGCTTGGAGCAAGTGCTGTGACAGCTGCCTGCTAGCTTGGGACTTGAGTCAATACAGCTTCTCACCGAGGAAGGCAGGATCTTTTCAGTTATATTCTGTGGCAATCCAAGCCACTCACAGCAATTAAAATCCAAATCCTAGAACAGAGGACCAAGAACTTCCAGATCAATTGTTCAAACCTATAGCCAGTTTTGTGACAGTCAGTCCTGCTTCTGCAGATAAAAAAAAACCCCTGACTTATTGTGATGTAAAAAGTCTTCACTCACTACATTTTGACTGGACAGAGAAGACTTTTCTCTAAATTGAGATGCCATGGATAGCTATACTGCTCTCAGGAACAGCTGGAAAGGATGTTTACAGATGCTTGATTCACTTAGGCTAACTCTTATCCTTTAAGATTAACTTCCTAATCTAATATGATGGTATATTTTGAGACAAAATTCTAGGTTTGTATTTGAAGGACACTTTTTTTTACTAGCGATATTTTCCTTTCCCCTGGGTCTAATATGTTCTTTCAGCTAGATCAAGTGGATTTTCTATAGATTTATAGTCCTTTTGGCTCTGTCTCATCTTCCACTCCAGGTAACATATAGATATTCTTCCTTGCTAATAATGTAAAGCAGAACTGAGTGATAGGCAATTGTAATATTTTTTAGATGACACAAATATAGCAGAATGTTCCAATCAGTTAAAACAAAAGAATGAGGATAATGAATTTTCAGAACTTAAATCACTTTGCTTAACTGAGAGCATAAAAATAAGCAACATCTACCCCAGAAGTTTGTTTAACCATGACACATCCTAGGGAATTTAAGACAGATGAAGCTTAATGGCAAGGGCTGCTGATCTGTAGGGATAGTAATTTTATCTAACTTTTTTCAGCTGATTTAGTGGTGCTCATGTCTTTACCTGTCTCATTACTTACTCTTTGACCTACTAAAGTAGTGTTCATTTTCATCCTACCTGTAGCTCATAAATGCAGTAATTTAATTCTCAACTCTGTGGTTGATAGCAGGCTTGTTCTCCACCATTATGCAGTTAATCAATCTGTGTATAAAATGCAGATTAATCAAGACTTATATAGTATTCTGTGACTTGTTTCCTGTCTGTAATTGCTTTAATAGGTTGCTTTATCTCCCCTACTGTCTTTTGAGGGGAAGGGCAGTGCAGGGACATTGGAACCATGTATGGAGATTTGAAGAGCCTGGCGCAGTCGCAGTATTCTTAAGGATGTGGTACATCTCATTGCTGCTGGTTTAGGTAATTAAAAAAGAGCAACGATATGGAAGTGACTTCTGTAGTGCTTTGTCTAAGCAATGAAGCAGATCCAAAGATATTTTGGTCTCTTTAAACCTCTAAGTGAAATTATCAGCTTGGGTCAAATTGGAGCTTAAAGGTTTTTCAGTACAAGCAGAAATTGCTCTCAAAGACAGAAGTTGTTTGAATATTAATTCTTTAAAATGTATCACATGTAATAATAGGTTATAGTTACTGCCTTTACAACCAGCATGCCAATACTAAATACCTGAGGCTTATCTTCCATAAGCTTCTTTGTGTAGCACGTGAAAACCAAGTGTGGTATAAATGCAGCAAACTATTTGGGAAGAAGTGACCTAGGTTAAAGCTTCATACATAATTTAGTTAAGACAATCAACCACACTAAGTCTTCCTATTATTTGTACTACTATAATACACAGTTGTGAAAATGTACCTTTTTCAGACTGAAAGATTACTGAGCTCAAACACATCTCCTGTTTCTGAGCCTTGTGCTTTTTCTACAAGGGTCTTCTCATATAACTTAGTTTGTAAGATCTTTTTTTTGATAGTGCCTGCCATTGAGAGTTTACGCTAAAGTCCTTCATTGATTTATTGGAATAAAACAGCAAGAACTGGCTTCAAATTTTATGTTGAAGTGTTTTTCACCTAGGGATCTACTGAGTTGTCAATCTGTTCTGTAGGTCTGACTTCTGTAAAGCTGTGGTGGAGTCCACACATGTTTTTCTAGACATCTGCACACTACAGCGCTAAGTTCCTGGCTTAGCTGAGACCCCCACCATTTGTACAGGTAAGAGCTGGCTCTCTGAGGCTGGTGACAGCTCCCTGACTCCTTGGACTTTGAGGGCTCTGGCTGTCAAACCAGCTTGCCTCAAAGCCCTTGCAAAGAAGCTTTTAGGGTGCCCATTTTGATTCTAAACTGAGAAGAAATCAGGTGTGGGTGTATGGAAGTCTCATGGGTTGCCTCCTCTCAGTTCTGCTCACAATAGAGACATAAAGTTGTTAAATGCAAGTGAACTTGGTGGTTGTAGAGATATAGGCAGAAGAGAGCAATTTATCTTTGTTGTTGAACTTAGATGGAAAGGCAGATATGTGAAGGACTACTCAAAAGCTGTTTCAGATAGCAGCAGCTACAGAGGAGCAGACTCTGGTTCTTAGTCAGAGGAGAGGTGTTGAGGATGGAAGTTCAGCGATAGAAAGCACGTGTGAAATTTTGTTTTTAATAAGGATTTGAGTTATCCTTCCACAAGCGCTGAGTTACATTATCAGCAAATAGCCTGCAAAACTTGGTTTGAAGAAATTAAGCTGTTTCTGAGTTTCAAAAACAAGGTGTCAAAACTCATGTCTCATTCTATGACTTTAAAACATTGAGGTTTTTTCTAGCTCAATTTCATGTTAAAAGAAAGAACCCTTCTGGCTGTGGCCGTGTAAGCCAGCCATCAGCCAGGAGTAAAGTTTTACAGCTGACTTATACACCCCTGAGAGATGGGTTCTCTAATGGAAACACTGACAGCCTCTTAACTTGAGCAACACTAGCAGGCGCCGTTATAATAAATGAGACTGAGAGACACATGATACAGGCCCAGAGGTAATTAATGGCTAGAGCAAAATAAAATATAGACGCAATGTCCCACAGAGAGCATGACTCAATGGAGCAAACTCGTAATAAAGCACAAAGAATGCCTGTTTAGTAAAGAGCTGTGTGAAACTGCTTGTAAAATAAATCATGAGGTAGTGCTAGAGCTAGCTGAGCTCTCTGTATGTTTCTTTTAAATTAGAGGATTAAAAAACTCCCCTCAACTATAAAAAGCCATTTTTGGCAATGCAGAGTCACAGTGTATAATGAAATGAGAAGCAAAGAAATGCAAAGTGCACCTATGCAAACAAGCCCTTACTGCACTTCCCAATAGAAATATGGCAGAGGGAAGTCAAGACTGCACCTACTACCTCATCTTACTTTTTTGATCAAGTGACTTTTTAACTAGCTGTAGTTCTGATTCTAACCCAATTGTCTTCTCCTGTGGAATGCTTGATTTCAGCCTTGTGACCTGTCATGTGTCAAAGCAGACATTGAAATAGTTCTTATTCCTCAATTTCCTCACTTGTTTAGGATGCTATAAAAAAACAAACAAACAAACAAAACAAACCACCAACAAAAACCCCCCAGACTGTGTTGTCTTTTCTTTTGCAGTATCTCCACTGACTTAGGAGGCTGTAGCTACAATGCTGTTCTCTTAGGTTTAGGCACAACTATGCCTGCTCATAGTTCATTATTGCTAATTTATCCTATGTTTGTGTTGCTGAGGCAGAAAAGTTGTTGCAGATTCATAAGCCGCATGAGTTAGACACTGCAATGAACATATTCGTAACAACTCCCAGCTCTGCAAATCTTGGAAGGGATCAGGCTTATGGCTGATGTTAAACTAAGGTGCAAGCATATGCCGTGCCATTGCTACTTTACAGTTAGTGTTGGCAAGCCTCAATCCTACGTTCCTTGAGTGAGAGTAAAAATACTTGACAAACTATAAACTTAAGATTCTGTGATTTTTGATGACTTACCAATTAGGATGGAAGAATATCAACACCTGCTATTTAAAACTGATTACTTTGAAGGTGAGATATGGCAGCACTGCAACATCACGGTTAATTTCTCTAGATGCAAGTGGTGTAAAGCCCACAAATAGAAGTGTCTTATCCAAATACATTTTTGTAATTTTTTGTTTCTGCTTTGTTCCGTTTTCTGCATCCTAAGGGGGAAAATTGGATTTCTAGGGTCTCATGCTGCAAACCTCCTGAACTGGTGCTTTTCAATGTTTGTATTTAATGATTGTGGAGCAGTGATCTGTTTAGTTTCAAGCTCTGTATAATAGGGAAATACTACACACATCATCTTCATGACAGACTGCTGGAGCCTAAAATACTTGCCTTACATCACCTACACTTTAAAAAATACTGAAGAAGGTTATTTATTTTCTGTAAGCTGTCTGCTACCTCATTTTGCCATAATTCAAATTCCTTGTTGTTCTTAGGAGGCAAGATGCCTTGAACTCAGGACTGTTTTATTTTCGTGTTACAGTAGTGATGCTTTTTATTATTATTCTGCATGTGAAATGTAGCCAATCACAATATACAAACCTTTAGAAATCTAGAATGCTCTTGTGCTGTTCAAAGCCTGAGCTGCAACTAGTAACCCGGGAAGACCTCACCTAGCCTTGTCAAATCTGGGGGCTCCAATAAAAAACTCTTGCAAATGGCACAGGGTGATTTTGAAGGCATTCTGGCTGCCTTTCATTTCACTTTGACTTTGAGGTTGGTATAAATGTTTTCTCAGCTGCTACAGTCCCATAAGGTTTATGCTGGGGGTATCCTGAGTGTGTAAATCTCAGCTGAAGGGCAGCATGGGCCCTGATTCGTCCTTATTCTGTGTCTAGGATCTTGGACACTGGCTCCATTTCAGAGTTAGGTTATGGACTGTGAAGGATTCTGCAGTGCTGGAGCAGGACAATACCGATGTCCTTTAAATGTGGACCATCCTCCTTCCAAAAATCCAATTACCCTGGTACTTGAGCAAAAATAATTTGCAAATCATTGTTTTTAATTTAAAAAAAAATCACCCTTTTGCATACAGAAATTTTTTATGCCTCCCACTTGTACAGTGTAAGACTGAATTTCTTATCTGCTATTTGGAGTTTCTATCTTATTTATATAACACGAACTGGCTGAATCTCGTATTGCTTGATTTAGAGAGAGACTACAGATGAGTGCCCATATATGGCTGATTTAAACTAGATTGAAATCTTTACTATGCATACAAAGAGCCAGGAATTTAAATCTGTACACTTGGGGCTTTTCTGAATATCAGTGAGAGAACTGAGATGTACAGGACGTACAGCTTTTTATCATTATTTATGGATTTTTACATCCAATGCCATTTCTATCTTAGGTTTGTGTGATGATTGGAAAACTTTATTAATAGCAGATCAAGTTCCACATTCATTACTTCAGAAATAAGGAAATTGTGGTGTTTGTATTTGATAATGACACAATCAGAAGCTTAATTACTCATGCTAGGTTTTTTTAATATTGTAAAAAAAAAAGTGCTTTAATCATAGCATTTGAACTTTGTTTTGTTCCTCCCTGTGAAAATTGAAACCTGATTTCTGATAAATTTTTCTCACAGGAAATATTTCGAAAGGAAGCATGTATAAATAAGAAAGGCTAATAGCCATGGGTAGTGATTGAAAAATCAGACAATAGCACTGTGGAAAAAATATTCCTACCCCGTTTTGTCACCCCCATTGCAGTATCTGCATCTTTCAATGAATTCCTCTGAAGGTTATCGTGGTTTCACTGCAGAGTCTGAAGTGTGAGAAGTCTACTAAAATCCACTTTTGTTTCCTCAAAAAGCATTTAAATTCAGGTTCAAAAAGGCCTTTTGAAGCTCTGAGTCAAAGAATCATCTATTCCACCCCAGTGGGAGGAAAAAAATAGCAGTTTTAGCTTTTTTTTTTTTTAAAGGCCAGTCCAATTCTCTTATAGCTGCCTTACATCAGGGAACTAATGCCTGCCTGCCTTTGCTAGGATAAAGCCAGAATTGAGAGGACTGCATAGGTCATAGCCATCATCTACATGTATTTGTGCTCTGAGTGAAGGCCTATGGAGAAGGGGCATTTCTGTGACATCGGTGAGAAAATGTACCATGTGGTGTGTCTTTCACGCTTTCACCTTGTGAGATGATTGGCTTTTGGTTTTTGTTTTGGGTTTTTTGGTTTTGTACCTTATGGAGACCATTGATCTAAAATCGCTGTGGTGGGGCAGGTCTGTAGCTAGTCATCTAGTTGTAGGTCTGCTCCTATGTGCTGCTATCTCTCCAAGCCTGCTCCCATCACTTGTGTATATATTCCAGCTCCAGTTTGAATTTGGCTATTGAAAGAGTCCTGCAGAATGAATATCACTGTTTGAAAGTGCAAATTTGATTTGCAGCTATATGGGAGATCTTCAAAGATATAGTGTACCCATGCACACAAACTCCTTTATGGTTAGTCAATAAATAGAAACATCTGCAAAGAAAAATCAGTGTCCAAAGCACAGAAGGAGAACATGAACATCACCAACAGTTGTGATCCACAGATCAGTTGTCAAGATTATCAGCAATAATCTGCAACTCACTGTAGGTAAAGCCAATAATGAGAAATGCTGAAGGACTGAATTAATGGGAAGTATTTCAGTTTTTTCTCAAATGGGTTACTGTATAGCTGCAGACCCTCTGTCCATGGAAATTGTTTTTTGAAACTATTTTTGAAGACATATTCCTTTGAATACAGTCTAGACTTTCATACATGATAACTTTTATTTCTCTCCTTTGTAGACGCTCCTGAAATTAAGTGGTGTTTTCTCCCAAGTCGTAATTTCTCTCTTTAATGATCTTTCCTTTGTACATGTGATGAGCACATGATTTGTTTGTGGTTAACACTGCTGCTTTCACCGTAGAGTTTTTGTATTAACTTTACTGCATCATATATATGATGTAGGATGGTTTTATTTCATTCTTGAGTGCTCTACATATTTTTCTTTTATACGATGTGGTCATTTTATTCCTGCCGTCACCTCAGTTCATGCCTTCAGTTCCCGACTGTTTCCTATAGCCGTTTTGGTGCCTGCTCATTTTCACACTTAATTATCTAGATCGGAGTGGTTATCTGCAGCACTTCAATTCATAGTTGTTACTATTGTCGTTGAATAGAGATTTTTATTATAGGCTCTAAATACCATTTAGAGTGGTAGAATCACATTTGTCTTCAGAAGCAGACTGATTGCAGAAAAGTGGTTTATTGTTGAAAATCTTAACGGGAAGAAGACTTTCAGGTCTCTACCTATTGACAGCTAATACCATAATGGACCAATTATCTTGTACTTTGGTGAAATAATGTGTAGACTAAGAGCTGATAAGGCTTTAATTCTTCAGAATTTCCTTGCCATCTCTGTTTTTAAATAATCAACAAACCTGCATACAGACAAGAGCCAGTACAGATTTTTCTTCCCTTGAATATGTGTTGAGGAGATTTTAAAGTATTTTGTATCCAAGAATCCTACTTTTTTTAATTCACCTTGCTAAATCTTTAATTTTGTTTCTCTCTCACTGGTTGTGTTCACCTCCACTTATACAGCGTATTCAAATGTTTTATGTTTTTTCTCACTGATTCTCTTTTCTGCTACTAGTCATAGTCAGGTTTGTAACCCATGACTACATCCTTTTAAAGCTAATGGATGGATCAGAGCGCTCACACTGGACTGGCCACATTTGGTCCATGAGGAAAATCAGCCTGTGCCACTCACTTGTTTTTAATGGCCTTATGCTGTGATTAAAGACAATGAGAAGCGACAGCTACCTGTATAGGATGAGAAGTTATGTGTTACCGAGTCTAAAGCAGTTTGCAAAGATTTGTTGAATAGTAGTAGAGATTTTGCTGTTATAAATTATTCCCTGGCAGAAAGGAAGGTTTTAATCCATTTTGCCATCTCCTCAAATAGAACAGGGCAATCTTTCACCCTTTAATCTTGATCTCTCCCACTCTTCTTTTGATTTCTGTGCTCCTGTTAGTAGTATCTCCATTTCATTTCTTTAGTCACCTGAAGTTTATTCTAGTAAGTTTTTTTTCTTTGGTGAACTTACTCCTAGCCTCAGTGGTATCCAAAAAGTCCATTGATGGTGTATCTGTGCTGAGAGCTCTGGAGGATGATAGTGCTGATGTGGCACCTCGTAATGTTTGCTGACACTATCTGATTTCTTGGGTCAGCCAGGGTAAAATACATAGTACTTTGGATTAAAAGAAAAGAATTCCTGCAGCTAGGACACAGAAGTTGTTTTTTAAATGGGTGGTTCATTGTTGTTTTTCATAGATATGAGGCACTGTTGCACCCTCACATTGGCCTGTTTTTGAGAGCATCAAGGCTGTGGGGAGGGGAGTTATCCAAACTGGAAATCAGTGCAGCATTTCTGAGCTCTTATCTACGATCCATTCTGCAAGTTAATGCTAGCACTGAGATTCTTTAATGTGTTCCCATGGCACTGTGACCCTCTTCTTGAACAGGTTGACCTGAACAAGAGGCCTAGATCTGCAACTTTCTCTACCTCATATGCCCTAAAAGCCCAAGGATATTTGCTACTGGATGATGCCTGCCAAGAGATTTTGTATTATTCATAGTAAGGTTAAGCAGAAATACTGTCTATACCAACTCAGGTGTTTTTAAGTGTCTTCTTTTAAACCTTTTGGTGTAGAAATATGTGGGGATGGGAAGACAGCAGGGACAAGGAACTTTTAGATGACTTTTCAATACAGGGAAGTAGCTGCACACAGCTTGCTATTATAAATAAGCAGTTTAGTGAGTGTTCTCATTCCTCTTACAAGCAGTTGTGTTGGACTTGACCAGGAGAAGCTATTCTGATAAATGGGGGATGAAGAGCAGTATTCTAAGAGTTCTGCTGGAGTATGAATAGTTTGAGTGCTTAAAGCCATAACTGGGTGGGGGAAGACGGGCTAGAAGTCTCTTGGCCTTGGCTTTAGCTGAGAAAACTGTAGCTTCTGCAAGGGACCACCTCTTTTGGGGATCCCACTGTCCAGGGTCTTATAATATCCTAGGGAAGCCATTTCTTCAACAGATCCAGAAGGAAAGTTGGGAGACAAAGATTAAAAGGCTCAGATAAGATTAGTATTCTGGAGATGTTTTTTCCTCATAAAACTTTCTTCTGCTCTAAGAGCACCTAACTCAGTGCATTTAGCAGGCGGAGTTTCCTGGATTTACTATCACTTAAACTGAATGCACTGAGGAAGTAAATGATGGTTAGGCAGACGACTCGTCTGTGGTCATGATACTGGTTTGCTGTATGTCCTTTTCCAAGAGAGGTCTAAAGCTCTGAAGTAATCAGATCCAGACTATTAAAAAGGTGGGATGTTGTGGCTAACATAAACCAAAAGCAAACACTGATGATAATTCAGAGACCTAGGCAGGACCATGTTAAGTCCTACAAAAGCAGCACTGACACTCTTAGACTTTATGCAGACTTTCCAAGTGCAACATTTGAACCCTGATTAAAAAAAAGATTCAAAGAAATTGCCCAGTCCCTTCCCCCTCTTTTTCAACTGACATTACCAGAGGATGTATAACCATGCATTATGCAGCACGATTATTCTATGGGAAATGCTCACAGACTTCTAAATTAATGAAATAACTATGTCAGCTTCCAACTGCTAAACTCAGAGGATTTTGAAGTAGAGATACTGTAGCAACAGCTGGTTTCTTTAAGAATTCTAAATAAATTCCTTTTTAAAAATTAAAAATGCCTACATGCAGCATCTTTTGACCGAGTTGTAAAGAAAGAATCCCCATTGCTTATACTCTTACCCGAACATATTGCTTTTCACGCTCTCCCCAGAGTGTTGAAAGAATGCTGCAGATGTTCTCATTTAAACATTCTGTGTCCTGTCAACTAGATGAGAAAAAAGTCACTGTGAAAAGTGGTAACCACTTTTCAGAATGCCAGCTATTTTTTTTATCTGAGTGGTAAACTTCCATAAATAACACCATTTTTCACTTTCTGGAGAGTCTGAGGAAGAAATGTGTGCAACCAGATTATATCAAATTTAAAGATTTGAATTGAGTTCAGGTATTTTCCCCCCTTGATTTTGTAAGCTGTGTTCACAAAGAAAACGGTGAACTGGTATGTAAGGACTTATTTACACCAATGAAAGATTGAAGTTAATGCTGATCAGTGGGCAAAAACTAGGCACATCAACGCGATTTCAACCTGAGCAGGACTGTAGAGGCAGTTTCAGATTTTATATAGGTCAAAGCGATATTTGAACTTTAATAGTATTTTACATTCTGGCTTTCCTGTTTCTGATCTAAATTTATTCATCATTTTACTGTTTAAAAAAAGGAAGCGGACTTGACTAGCAAATGGCATTATCATTAGACTTCTAACTGCCTGTCTATACCAGTGAAAGGTAGATCTAACTGATAAAGTGACTATCTTCTCAAAATAAACAATTAGTTAATCATGTTAAAGCATACAGTCAGCTTTGGGAGGTAGATTGAACTAAAGCATTTAGTAAATAGACAGAAGATATTAATATGCCAACACAGAAACATGTTCTGAGTGCCTTACTGCTTTATCAGGAAATATAACTGCATGGGCTGAAAGAAATTGGTCAGTGACCATAAACCAGTCAAGACAACCAGGCAGGGAAGAGGATGTGATTTGAACCAGATGATCTTCTGAGGAACTCCTCTGATCTCAGCTGGAGAGAAATGCTCTGCACTAGGTATGAAAGATCACATTTGTACTGTAAAATCATGCTTCGAGGGAAATAGCCCAGTAGCTGGTCCCTGCTTAAATGGAGGGAAAAGCCTTCCCCTGCTCTACAGGGAAGGAGAATTTTCACAAATGTCTCTGGTATTTAGCTGGTAGCTACATCTTAAAACAGATGCCCTTCTGAGATGGGATGAAGAATGAGAAATACTTATTTTTGTAAATACACACATTTATTTATTTGGGTAAAAACAAAGTTGATGTCTACACCTGTATATTAATGGCATAGGTTCTGTGTGTGATAGGTGCCTTAAATAGCATTGCATTGATGTTAAGCAGTAGATGGGGTTTAAACGCAGTAGTAAGTTCTAGACACACATGTGGAGCTGACTGCGCAACTCAAAGCAGTTTTAACTTAAAGTGTCTTTTTTGCAGTTAATATTAACCTTGTTAGTAATTACCTATTTGACCCCATCTTCTGCCTTGATCTGATTACCTGGAAGATTTACATGGCTTATGTTTTTTTTATCCATAGAGGTGCTAGTTAAAGAGACTGGGGAAACCAGTTTGTCATCTTAGAGTGAAGAAGGAAATTTTCATTCTCAGAAAAAGTCACAATAGCAAAGAATATGGGAAACTTCCTACTTATGGTCTACTTCCTACTTATGGTCTACTCGCATGCCCTAGAAGGCAAAAGAACCCAGGGAGCCACTTCTTTCTTCCTGCTCCCAAATTCACAGGCTAGTGTCCAAGTTTTGGTATAGGAACCATGATTTTTTTTTTTTTTTAATACGTAGAAGCAGCAGTGGCACCAGAGATACATGTTTGTTTTCCTTAGGCAAAATTTTCAGGTAAATTCCATGCCTGCATTTCCCAGAGTGCACTGAGTCACTCGTGGTATTGATGAGTACAGTTTCCTTTAAGCCTCCTCAAGGCAATACACCCAACAGCTCTCCAGTACAGAGTTGTGGCTCAATACTGAAATTTAGCTTAAAGAATATTGAAAGGGGCTGTGAGGGGTGAAGTGAAAAGGGACAATTAAAGATCTATCTGTGATTCCGATCATGTCACATAATTATGCTGTGATGTTAAAAACACCCTGCAAGACAGCATGGGCAATTGGTCCTTCAGCTGCGTGGAGAAAACAATTGCAGCATGGAGCCAGAGGCAGGATATGATCTTGCCCATGTGGTTGATCAATCTGACACCTCATTGCTCACTCAAGTCCACTCATTCAATGTGAAAACCATGGCAATCATAATAAAGCACCATTACTGACACTATTACATTGCAGCCTGGTTGCACTCATTATTGCAAATAAAAATCCATAGTGATGGAAATAATCAGTTTATTTAGAATTAGCACGGGAGATTTCAGTTGTGTGTTTTTTTTCAAAATTATCTTAAACATTGCAAGTGACTACTGTGTGCTAGCTTCACACTAGCGACATTTTACAAGCCAATTAAAAATGTGTACGGATAATGTTGCTGTGCTGCCAGTGAGAGCTTGAAACTTTTGGAAGAAGATGAATAAAACTATCTCATAAATAACTTTATGGCACTTCAACATAGAGCAGATAACCAGATAAATAAAATAGATCAAGCATGGGCTGCTTTGTGTTACCTAGTGTTTATTGCAGATATTTCTGTTCTTGTTGCTTAGTATGTGGACTGATCATATAAAACAGCGTAAAATTCAGAATGTGTTCTTGAACTGTGCTCCAAAGCTTTCTCTAGTAGAGAAATGACACCTTTACTCAACATAGATTTTCAAAATGACCTAAAACTCTGGAGGCCTTTGTACAGAGGACCTCCAGGGTGAGTACACAAGTCTGAAACAATAATGAGCTCTCTACAAGGTTAGCTGCAGGAACTTACCTGTCATCCTGACATACTAGAAGAAATCCACTGGAAATGTTGGTGGCAAGAACACGAAATGGACTTGTTGAGATTTAAGATATCCAAAAGCAGATAAATGTGAAGCCATTCCATTAATCAACCTGACAACAGGAAAATCCAGACAGAGGGAAAGTGTACAGCTGTCTAGCTCAAGCATAGCTCATCATTTTTTACATATACCATCTAGTGCTACTGTGTTCTTGAGCCAGTCTCACAAAACTTACATTTCAAGACTGGCTGTTACATTACATAGTAGCTTATTTTTATTATCTGATTTTATTCTTTTAGTGTACCTGACCCTATGAGTCTTGCTTTTTTGTCTTTTATGCAGCACCGGAATCAGCAGGACACAGTTCCTAAGGAACAGTAAAAAATAAGAGGGCTTCTGCATGTGGCAGGTGACTCCTAGCTATACTGAAGTGTGATGCCAACAGATTTTTATTCTTGTCATAGTACTCAGTAAGGCAAAACCTTTCTCTGCATGCTCATTACTCTGAGGTCCTGGGCTTAGCTGGAGATTGCACAACAATTTCTTAGTATGAACACAGTACGTTTGGACATGTAGGAGAAACACCCTAGGCTGAACCATCAATGAAATTTGCCTAGTGACTTTATCACCAGTCTGTGTAATGTATACTATTTTAGATCACCTCCTTGGAGAATGGCTTTTATCTTCCTGGTATTTGGCAAAAACTTCTAAGCAAACTGTGGATGTCTTGGGAAAGTCAGGTGCTTTCAGTCTTCTCCACATCAACTAAAGCGACAAACTTTTGAAGCCATGAGAACAGTTACAACAAATAACTTGTGTTAGTCTATTCTGTCAGCAACCTATTTCTAGTAGTTTCTTCCTGACTGTTTAAAACTGAATCCCACAGTTAAACTATGTTTGGTATAATAAACATTCCTCATGCAGAAGGATATCAACAGCCTTTAAGCCTCTGGCATTTCTCTTAAATCTGTAACTCCTGTAACAGGAATTTGCTAGATGCTGTTGGAACTGCCTCTCTTCTCATAAGGACTTGATTGTATGCAGGAATTGAAGGTACTCATGTCAGCTTGTATGATGGTTCTGTCTGGTCTCCTGAAGGTGTGAGTTAGTGTGATAAATACTAATAATTACTAGTGTGCTATATCGGCTAATAGTGAAATGCTGTCTCATCTTCATTCCATCTGGAAGCCAGAATCTTTGGGGGTGATATTACCAACACCAATTTAAGTATCTCTGCCTTCATATTCTGTAACTTTCTTTGTAGGACAGTAGTAAATAATCACATTTTAATACCATAACCTATATCTGGAATGCCATCCATGAATATGTTCAAAACAGCAGGCAACTTGAAATGGAATGGCTTAATGGAAGGAGTCCCGTGACCATCTACTGTTACTGCAGTCTTTCTGTGCATTTTGTGAGTCTCTCGTCAAGCCTCTATGAGAATGTTTCTTTTGTGAATTTGTGTTAAGAATGGTTTCCTTGATGGTATGTTATAAGGATGCACAAGATCAAAAAGAAAATGATTGCAGAACAACCCCAGGTCTTCTCCATTTTGATTATGAAATACCAATCAAACCTCTCTGGCATTTTACAAGTTTTCCTTTCTGAATCCAGGAGCAAGGTCAACATACAAGAAAACATTTCAGGTGCATCAAAAGGCTGTAGTGTGTGGCTTTGTTCTTCCCCTGTTCCATGCCCCAGGGCCTGAAGAAGTCCTCTTGTGCTTTCTGGGACCTCCATGAGAAAGGTGGACTGGACTGGAGGAGGCTATAAGCTTGGCCTTTTGACTTCTAAACTTTGTGTGCAGGTCTCTACTTAGTGGCTCTGTTTCTGAATAGCTGCGGCACATAAGGCCAGGACTAGGATCTAGAATGGCCCTAAAGAGGCAGAGCATGCAGTTCATACATCACAACTGAGCATTTTTTAATTACCCTAAAATCAGATAACTTGAAAAGTAAACTGCGGAGTTCCCTCCTCATAAAAAGGTCTTAAATTAGCTGTAAGGATAAAAATGGTTTCTAGCAAGTAACTAGAAAAAGGAAGAGGTTGCAGTTTACTCCCTCATCTTCCATCTGCATGTCTCTCAGCATGTCCCTTTTATCTTTTATATTGTCTCCCTTACCATGAAGGGTCCAAAGTTCAATGTTTTTTCCTACCCCAGACGGTCTGCTCTGGTGTCAAGATTTCATGATCGTAGGAATCCAAATCTCTAAATTCCTTGGCATCACAATGACTCTCTGACACTATGTGCTTTCTTTTACTATTTGCATGAGTTGCTGTAATTAGATAAGGAGGAGGGAGCAAAGTCAAGGAAATGGGAAAAAATGTGTAGAGAACAAGAAATTAGGCAGCATGCAACTGTATAACTGAAGAGCTAAGTGGAGTCACCATAACTTTTCTTTATTCTGCTGTAAGAAAATGAAAGCTTCTAAAATACTGATGTTTTGAAAAATGGAATTAAAAGCTGCCCACTTGCTTTAAAGTCTTCTAAAATCCTATGCTAAAAAGGTCTCCTGTTCCCCAAGGGTCAAGATGGCATGGATTTTTAAACAGTAATTTCATCCCGCAGGCAGGTTAGCAGCATAATCTTCCCGCACAGGAGGCAGATAGCTGGGGAAAATGCACCGGTGAGGTGGTAACTCTGACAGCACAGAGCAGTACTCCTTGGAGACACTGCAGATGAGGCTCTGAGTGTGTCTCTCTAATCCAAACTGCTATTTTCCTTTGGAAGCAGAGTATAACATGAGTGAGGGCTGCTGTGGTTTACAGGTTTTCATAGCTGATCCAGAGTATCTCAGCTAAAAACTTGTGTCCGTGTTGTATAAAACCATTTGGGACGCTTGTTTCAAACAGAGCATGGAAAAAAATCATCATGTGTGTTAAAACAGCAGCTTGTCTTGTAGAATTTTAAAGACTAGTTCACCTCTTTCTAAATGAATCCACCAATGTAGAACAAAAAACTGTCCTACTATGTCAACAGAAAGTCAGTGCAGAAGGTCTTTGAAATTCATGGATGGATCAATATCTGAATTTCCTTTGCATACCTCAGAACAGAGACATTTTATTTTTCTCAGTAAAGTACATACTGGCAATTCTAATCTGATACTTTCAATCTAGGAAGGTGACTTTTTTTTCATCCAGACTCCTTGAGAATGACAAGTCTTCCTCATGAAAGACAACCTGGGTCCTCTCAAATATTAGAATATAATGAAGTTTCTTGCAAGACTTCACTATTTTGACATAAATGACTGCAGTTCATTTAGTGTGGAATACACTCATCAGCCATTATAAATAAAATAAATCGTTATGATGAACAAGTATGGCTTGTATTCAAAGTCCTTCAGAATTCAATGTTGTGTTGCCACTTTTTAATTTTTTGTAGCCCAATCCTTAGCATTAAAAAGGCACTTGAAATGCCATTTCTCTGCCTCTAGTATGTAGCTTGTTTTCCACTCTGAAGTCATTGGCAAAAAAAAAGGAAAATTTGCTAATTTGTCACTAATAGTCCCAGAGTCCTTTCTACCCTTATATGAACTAGTGAGTGGACTTGTAGTTGTGAACTGGTTTCCATTACACTGTTCATTTCAAATGATTGCTTTTAGGCTGTGAGAAAAGCATGCTATGGTAACTTAATCATTGATCCCATATCAATAGTTTAGAAATAAAGTAATTTCACAGCTGGTGTTTGTCAATCTCAGCTTCTGGCTAAGCAATGTGAACGTGGATTAGCAATGGAAAGTTTGGTACTTTGTTTTTCACCTCAGAGAAATGGGGTGTTAGAAGAGTATTGTCTGTGTAATGACTTATAGACATAAATCTAGGGAAGGAATATGAACTAAGAGCCATGGGAATATTTGAGAAAATGGTTATAGAGCAAGAACAAACAAACAAAACTTTGTTTGTAAAATCTGGATTCATCTTTTATATAGAATGTGGAGTGCTTAACAAATGTTATCTCCTACAAAAACACTTGATAGTCAGTGGAAATGTGCCAGAGTTGTCTTTTCATTCAAACATCAGTGCGCAGCGTACTTGCTGGGTCATGAGCTTTATTCCAGCGCACAGTCCTTATCTGACTTCCAGAAGACCAAAAAAAGCTGGCCTGAGCATCAGAAAAAGAATATACTACATGATATTTTCTTTGACTCCTTTGGACAAGGAAAGACTAAAAAATACTTTCTGTGACAAAAGAAATTTGATTTGACAGATCCTCTGTGAAAGACTGCAGAAAAAGCAACAAACTCAACACCAAAAATGACATTATAAAGCAGTAAGATTGGCTGGTAGTATATAGTGCTTTCCCAGAATGCCAATGTGGTTTGTGTTTTTTTTTTTTTTTTTTAAAAAAAAAAGCCAAGTTGCCTGGACAAGCAGAAGATGAAGAAACTAAACAACTTTTCAATATTGCCCTTGTGTTGGTGCAGCATCACACGCTGTAACACAAGTGCTTGCTTCTATTCTGGTGTATGGTCCATGTGACATGAGGCATTTGACCATGGTAAGGTGATTACTAGCACAATCCCTTGGGGACACAGAAGGTTTGATTTCTGGTTGAGCTGTATGTGTGCATGTCTTCTGGGCTGTCAGTGTCATGTTAGAGATGCGGGGCTGAGCTGCTAAGTCTTCATGGTGCAGTGTTGTGTTCAGTAATTGGGAGACAGCGGTTTAGGTTCCAGGAGCAGCAATACAGTCAGTTTAGCAAGAAGCCACCTCCAGGTTAATTAACATGCTTCAATTTTAAGTCTTTCATCAGTGAACTCCATATTTTTAATTTTCTTCAATAGAAAGAAATATTTTTTTTTAAGACTTAGTGAGGCTGATGGAGTTGATGTATAAGCTTATAATGCTCTGCAGCTAATTAAAGGCACAAAATAGTATATGTGATTTTGAAGCACTTCTCCATACTCCTGTACAGTTTGAAGAACAGCGATGAATAGGGTATATTTTGAAATATTTATAGGTTATAGTGGCTGACGGGAGAGGTAGAGAATTCTCTATAGCCAAAAAATCTTGACAGTTTTATTAGAGAGTAAAGACAGTAACTAGAAGCATATAAGAAAAGACTGATGTGCTTCCAGCCTTCTTCCATAAAAACCAGTCTCCTCTACCCAGGACAATTTTATAACTTTTTCTTTTTTTCCTAGCATTTTGCAAGCTTGCTGAAGTGTTCACTGATCTTGGGTCTGTCTCCACTACCTCCTTTCCCATTGTACCTCCTGCCTCGTTTTGGCCAGGTCTCCCCAGCTCTGCTCCCATAGCATTCAGGGCATTTCTTCTTGTGGGTAGAAATGAAGAACAAGTCAGAGCTGATGTCTGTTTTTAACATAACAAGTACATTTACATGCACTAGATTTGGTGAAAGGATGGAGGGAAAATCTGTATGTACCTCCCAGTCAGGCTTTTGCTAACTCCAAAAATCTAACAAGTAGCATCTGTCAAAAGCACAGTGTTTCATATCCGTCCAAATCCAGTGTATAAGTGGATAAGCGCAGTAAAGTGAGTAATATAGCTACTAGTATTTTAATTTGGCAAAGTTGATTAACATGCAGCCTTGCCAGGCTAATTGATGTCTGGCAGTTTGCACCTGAAAATGCTTTAGGAAGGGCAACTATGGCAGTCTCAGATCTGGACATTGTTTTTCTCATGCCATTACTAAACAAGCACAGCACTTTTATCCTGTGCTGGGGAGGTCAAGCGCTTTCAAGGAGTTCTGTCACGATTTACCATCTATCTGCAGCATGCCAGTCCTGTAGATGATGTTTTCAGTAGAGTGAAGCTGACTATGAATGAAAAGGACTGTTGTCTTAGACGTGTTCAATAAATCTGCTTTTCCAAGGAAAGAGGGGATCTTCAACTCATTTTTAATAGTCCCATTGTCTTAAATAGGCAAGTGTGGCCTTTACTTCAAATAGAATTAACATAAATGTGCCAGCAGTTTTAAAAGTGTGTGTATATGTATTTATTTCAATGTATGTAATATTCATGATAACTGCTCTCCATGCAAATGTTCTTGCTGTAAGATCTTGACAATAACGGTGCTATTTTAAAGGCTCTACATTTTCTAGTCAATGTTGTTGCCATTATTTCTCTGACCTAGCCAAAATTGCCTGTTTTAACCTAATGAAATGAAAATCTACACTGCTTGTCACTTGTAGGGGGAAGAAAAAGACCTGAAATACTTCAGCATACTGATAAACAAAAGGGCACATGCTGCAAAAGGGTTTGAAATGCTCATTAAAAAGGTTAGAAAAGTTTGTCTTGAAACTTCAGCCCAATTTTATTTCTAACTGAGGAAACTTATAATGCAGGTATGATTTTGAAATTGTGCCTTCCATTTGCTTTTCAAAGCCTTTATCTTCGTCTGGAGGCAGAATTCTAAATTGTACTCTTCTACAGGTATTTTTTTAATTAAAACTTCCTTAATTCATAAAACAAGCATAAGAAATGAGAGTTTGTTGTAAGTTGCATGGAACTTGATCATGCTGTCAAATGTGTAGCTTTGATGGAAGATGGTGGGAATATTCTACATGTGTGCTGGCCACATTGCATGCAGTTGTATTTAATGTGGCTGTAGAAGGGGAAGGGAAGACCCTGGTAGGAAAAGTATTGGTGCTATCACAGTTACTGTTAACGCAGCTGACTCTTTTCAGCTCCTTCCATGTAAAATCCTTGTCCTTGCTTCCCCCAATGAAGTTTTAAAAGCTGCTGCCAGTCAGTTTTCACCAACCATAAATATGATTACAGTAAATGTGTGCAGAAGAACTACGGTTTTTTAAAATCCAGAGTGTATTTTAATAGGATCTGGTTTTCTTCTGTCCTATTGTCTGTTGCCAATAAGTGCCACACTGTCTCTTATGTTTTCCTTGCCACTTTTGTCGCAGGCAGTCTTGAATGTGTGCAGTGTTTCTGAAAGCCTTATCCTTCTAGTACATCAGCTGAGCTAGCACACCTCTTAGAGACTGCAGGGTGGCTAATGCTTGGAAATCGCCACACTGGGTTCAGGCAAAGCTTCTCCCGGCGCTGGGTCTGTGTGCACTTAGCTTTGACTGTAGGTGGCAGTGGGCATACGCTGTGCAATAGCATTTCCAACGTGGGGTCACGAAGTGAGAAGCTGCTTGCAGATTCTTATTTTCAGGGCTTTTCTTTTTGCCATGGTGTTTTATTTTTTAAATGAAATTCTGCAGGGCTTTAAAGATTGAATCTCATTGTAAGTGCTGTTGACCTTTTAGCAATAAAACCTCTACTGATTTCTTCTCATTCCAAATGCTGATGGTTTATATCCATTCTCTAAGCTAGCATTCATTTAACTATAGCAGGGGTGTATTTTAGCCTTTTTTTTCAGGGGGGAAAGGTTATAGATGTAGCTTCCATATGAATAAAACAGATAGAACATGCTAATTTTTCTTTCCCTTCCCTTCCCTTCTTGAAGCATTTTCTTTCTGCTATTCAGCCAGCCTTTGAAATGAAAAGCTGTGTGAATGTCTGTTTTAAAGGCATCCTTTAAAGCCAAAAGACTTGCTGCTCTTCCACTGGGGATCTGAAACCCTAGGGGAAAAAAAATAAAGCATGTGAAGAAACAGCAGGATGTCTGCTCCCTGGACTGGTGAAGGTGGGAGAGCTCTCAGGGTGAGTGTGCTGGGGAGAAGAGATGGATGTCTGCAATGGAAGGTTGGCCTGGCCTGCAAAGAGGTGCTACCTTGTGGCAGGGAGCAAAAGAAAACTTGTAGGACTACTGAAGAATGAATTCATATGTGAGGACAGATTGGAAGGCAAGAAAAATAAGTCTGAGGATTTGTCTTGAACTAAACCCTGCTAGTACTGGAAAAAGCATGATTCAGGCTGACATCACTAGTGTATTTTTCCAGTAAGGTTGCTTAACTCCCTTTTTAATATTTTTACATTGCAACTTTTCTTCTTCTGAGCCTAGTAGATGTGTCAAAATATTATAGGTCTATGGATTTTTATGCAGTAACAGTTCTTCAGTCTGATAGTGAGGAAGAAATGTTTAACAATTCCCAGTGGTAAAGCTGAACTGGGGGGAGGAGAGATCCAATATGTTGTTGCATGTTTAGTCTTTCATCCTTAAGGGGATCTATGATGGGGACAGTGCTATTTCTGTCGTGTGAGAAGGTTAATGTAGCTTTTTTATTTGTACATTTTCTCCCACTTTGACTGTTTGCATTACTTAACTCTGGGCTCCAGGTGGGACACTACTAATTTTCAGCTCTGGTCTTCAGATTTATTTCAATCTCTAAAAAGAGCATAAATGAAATTGGAATGAAATGAAAAAGCTTGTAGGAAAGCTATATTTTCTCCTTGTGTATCATGTATGCCTGCACCACAAAAAGGGGGATTATCACTCTCTCCCCTGTCTCCTGAGAGGAACCTTTTTGCATGTCATCCATACTTGCATACTGTGCAGTGTTGAAAACTCCTTGGAATAAATTGCTCTAGTGTTTGGGTTTTTTTTTAGCAACTAGAAAGATTCTGTCACTGTAGCCTCATAAGACCCCATAAGATTGCTCATTTTCAGGTGTCCTAGGATTTTTCTATTTTAAGGTACAAAAGTAGTGCCAGTGCAAATGGTCAGAGGAGGGCCAAAGGGAACACATGCTGGTGTTTACTCTTCCTGGGCTCTAAATGTGAACAGGCAATATGTAAAATAGAGAATTACAAGGAGGGGAGAGATGCGTTAAAGGGTTAAGTTGGGATAAGAACTTGATGCCAGTTCTGTCCCTAGGGGGACATCGTGTGTTACTTTAGTGCTGAGGTGTAGGTGCACAAGCAGCTGCTGCATGTGGCAAGCTCCTGTCTGGCTGTTCCTCTGTAGATAAACATTCCCTTTAGCCCAGCCCCTCAAGGTTTAGACACCCACTGACATCATGACAACCGATTATTTAAAGGTTTGGTCCCTCATCCAAATTATTAGTTTGAAGTCCTGCAGTAGCTGGTGGAGAAAGGCAGACATCTCTGTGAGAGTGATCTCACCTAGACTCTAGGTGGAACAGTCTCTTGCAAACCTCCATTTACATTTAATATACAGATCTTGCACTAAATGTTGTTGATTTAGATGACTTCAATTTTGTGAGAAAAGTTCTACCTTCAAGCTACTACGGATATGTGCTGTTTTGTGCCAGCATTTCAGTTCCCCTCCTGTAAAAGCATGTTTCTGTCTCTGAGGCAGAGAGGTATGTTGAATTGTGAAGTGCATAGATGTTGGAGGAAGGGTACGTACTGGGAGGTGAGGAAGTTGCATATAGTCACTCCAAGGTCGCTCTGGGAACTTTATCAGATAAACAATGAATCCAAAGTGATGGAAGCACAGGATGTGGAACAAACACACTGAAAAATAAAAAACGTACATGGGAGAAAAGTGCATGTAAAGAGCATTTCCAAGATGCTATTAGTGAATGAGCATGAAAGGAAATGTCTTTCAGATGAGCAAAGAAAAGTAGAAGTAGCAGAGTCAATTACTCCAAGCCTGGGAAAGCAACTTGATATCCAGGAATTCAGATGAAATACTGTGCCCCTTGGAGTCAGTTTTGGCCGTAGGAAGTCTGTGGAAGTAGGAATTTTCTCTAAAAAAAGTCTGTTATGTGTTACTAGAGACCTACATTCCTTTTAAAAATAGGTCGTTTTATAACAGATGTATGCTTAATTCTAAATAAATTAGATCCTAACTTTATAAAATAAGCTGGTAAATGTGCCCCAGCCCAGGAGGACAAGGCAATTATTCCATACTTCAGGTCCTTACCTATGTGGCTATTTTGGCTTTGGTTCTCGAAGCTATTTATTTCATACCTAATCTGAAGCAGATGGGCTTTTCTGTTGAAGTCATTGCTTTCTGATCTGAAGTTTTCCACTGAACCAATTAGATGAAATGTTAGACGTGAAGTTAGAAAAGTAATAAATTGCATTATGCAAGCAAGTTTTTTCTGTTCATGTTAGAATCATAGAATGGTTTGGGTTGGAAGGAACCTTCAAAGGTCATCTAGTCCAAGTCCCCTGCAGTGAGCAGGGATGTTACCAACTAGATCAGGTTGCCCAGAGCCCCGTCCAACTGACTTGAAATGTTGCCAGGGATGGGGCATCTACCACCTCTCTGGGCAACCTGTGCCAGGGTTTCACCACCCTCATGGTAAAAAACTTCTTCCTTACCTAGTCTAAATCTACACTCTCTTAGTTTAAAATCATTAAACCATCCCCCCTTGTCCTGTTGCAATGGGCCTTGCTGAAAAGACTGTCCCTGTCTGTCATATAAGCCCCCTTTAAGTGTTGAGTGGCCACAATAAGGTCTCCCTGGAGCCTTCTCTTCTCCAGGCTAAGCAGCCTGTCCTGATAAGAGGCGCTCCAGCCCTCTGATCATTTTTGTGGCCTCCTCTGAACCCTCTCCATGTCCTTCTTGTGCAGAGGGCTCCAGAGCTGGACACAGTGCTCCAGGTAAAGTCTCACCAGGCAGAGTTCAGCATCATCTCCCTCAAACTGCTGGCCACGCAGCTTTTGATGCGGCCCAGGATATGGCTGGCTTTTTGAGCTATGAGTACATGTTGCTGGCTCATGTCCAGCCTTCCATAGCCCCAAGTCCGTCTCCACAGGGCTGCTCTCATCCCTTCATCCTGTATGGATACCGAGGACTACCCCGACCCAGGCGGAGGCCCTTGCACTCGGCCTTGTGGAACCCCATGACGCTCACACGGGCCCGCTTCCCCAGCCTGCCCAGGCCCCTCCGGGGGGCGTCCCGCCCCTCGGGTCTTCCCTGCCCCGTTTCCCGCTCCCTACAGGTGTGGGCGTGGCCGCGACCGCCCCGGAAATGCCCGGCCTCGCCTCTGGGCAGAGCGGCGGCTGCCGGTGGCTCTGCCCGCCTCAGGGAACCCCCCGCGCCCCGGCGGGCCGGGCCGGGCCGGCTCCGCAGCAGCTCCCGTCGTCGAGCAGGTATGTTCTGTACCCTCTTCAGCAAGGGTAACCCGCCCGGTGTAACACCAGTAGTGTTTCGATGGCAAAGCTCCTCCTGACAACAGGATGCTAACGACCTTTTCGGTGAAATCCTTCCCGCTTACAATTTACTGGAGAGAAAAAACCCGATTTCCTAAACTATTTCCTTGTCTTTTCCCTGTTAATACTACTCTTCCTACTACAATTTTTTCCTACCACATCTGAAGAGGCTTGAAAAACAGTTGTAGAAGTCAGAGGCTGGGTCCCCAGCGGCTGTTAGGGGATGCGCGGTGGTTGCGCTGGTTTGCGCAGGGCAGTGCGGCAGAGGGAGGGCGGACAGGAGGCCAGGTGAACGGCCGGGCTGGGCTGTGAGCCAGCTGGGGAGCTGGGAGCTCCTCTGCCCCTCCGGAAAGGGAACGGTGACACTTTCCTGATAGCGCAAGTTGCCTTTCTGATCGCTACGCTTGACTGCAGAAATGAAGGCGTGACTCTGAGCGATCGAAAGGTTAATTAGAAGAAGAAAATGAAGTAAGGGCCGGGTCTTCCCTCCTTCATGAAGAGGCCCACTGAAGGTCATTTGGATTTTAAGTCTGTAGGACGGAGCAGTGAAGGCGGTGAGCAGAGAGCTCTGATGTTGGTTGTGGTCTTCGATCTTCTAGTTTTATGTAATGACTGCTGTTTGTATGGGATTGTTAGCAAAGTTCTAACAGCTGGGTGTAATCTAAGACCAAAAAGACTCAATTATTGAATCCTAACTCTTATAGGTGGTGGTTCCATACAATAAGGCCATCTACTAGGATTGCAGGCGATATACCAGAATCACTGGACTCATTTTATGTGATAAGTTTGATGGGGTTTATGGCAGGCACATCTCTCTTCTGCTGGCTGCTTCACTTTAATTTTCTGACCAGAACCGCTTCTTTGATTAAGCAAGCATATTATAGGTTGGTAATATTTTCTGATATCAGCTTCTATGGGTTCCTGGTCTCTGACCAGGTGTTACAGGTACAACTGTACAATGGGACTGTGTAATGCTTTTGTCTCCTGGCTCCAGTGGTTGGAAAGGATCTGCAGTCAGCTATGACAGCTCACTTGGTCTGGATCATCTTGGTCATAGCTCTGGGGTGCATGACACAAGCTGCACTTTCCCCACAGTCTAGGTGTAGCGCTCATGGTACAGATTGTGACCTATGAGATGTACCTGACCTGTGGGTACATAAAGATCATGACTATGCACAAGAACAGAGATCTGGCTTTCTGATAATTTCTTTATAATAAATTACTACAAAACTGCTATTAATAAAAACATCTTATTACATATATACACAAATATTTAAAGTCACTACAAATTTACTACTAGGAAAGCAAGTATACATTAACAAGAGTAAAGCAGATATAGGTATATTACAAGTTACTACAAAATTACAACTTCTGAAGCAAGTATTTACTTATGAACATTTATTTGTGCACACCTATAAATTTATTTGTGATGTGTTACTGGTAAAACATCAAACTGCTCCCAGGAGTGGGTCTAATCAATGATGGAACAGTCTTACTCTAAAGATAACCTGTAACAGGGAGATTGGAGTCAGCCAGAGGTCCCCGGCCAGGGTCCCATCTGTCCAGGAGATCTTGTTCAGCGAGGCCCTTGCAGAGAGGCTCCTTTTGGGTAGGTAGCGAGTAGCTTTTTATGCCTTCTCGGTGTAGATGCATCAATGTGTGTAGGATGTGAATTCCCAGAATAGCTGTTGCTGACTCCTGTTTTCCTGTGAGGTAAGTTTGTTGTCACAGTTTTTGTCCTGCACCCATACAAGTTTTTGTCCTGCCAACTACTCCTCATCAAGGAGGCTTAGAGTGAGCTTAGCAGGGATGTCCTTCTCAGTCAGTATGTTTATCTGGTCGCCTTTGTAGCAGCTCCATCACTAAGCATAGATCATGACGATATTAATAACGAGAGATACTTGCAGAACTTCTAAAAACCACAAGATCTCAGAACATGAAAAAATGCTCAAATGTACTTAAACTTCCTTTTTTTTTTTTTTGTAAGGAACTCTTCATGAAGTAAACAATCACTTCTGCTATTTTCTCTCTCAACCTTGGCTCTCTCCTCTTCTATCCAAGGGGATTAGGAACAAGTAGAGTAGTTTGACTGCAGTGTTATAAATGGTACGTTGTGCTCATTTTCATAGGTATGGCATTTACGGTTCACTGGTTTAGAAGTTTATGGCTCAGTTCACAAACCTCAAGAACATAAAATTGCTTATTCCTTAACATACCAAGAAGCTTGTGATTTGGGACCTCTGGGGTTAGCATCTATTATCTAAAACTTTAAATATATAAAGCTTTCAATGTTAATGCACTTCAACCAATCCCTATAATCAATTTCATAGAGGCAGCAATACATCCTATTTGCTCAGCCTAAAAATCCAGTTGATATTAGAGAGCTACGAAGTGGTATTAGAGCCTGTTACACTTCTGTAGAAACTTCAGAGAATCCCAAAGAAAATTAGAGGTAACTTGAGTGGCACTGTCTGTAACACTGGTAGTTTTCAAAATGACCTGTAACACCTGTAGAAAGCTTTTGGTTTGTACTAGTAAAGCATGTGTCTGGTTTAAAGTTTGAAAAGCCTTTGTTTCGACTGTAACAACTCTGAGCAGGGCGGTGATTTGTTCTTAAAGTGCTTCATTTCCAAATAAACCAGAATAAATGGTCAGAAGCTTTCAGTTAAATCCCCAATTGAAAGTTTAAGGGCACATGATGTGATGCTGGGTGGTTTGTGGTTTGGCAGTGCTTTGTCCAGTATTACTGGAAACACCTCAAGTAAACTAGATGATATTTGAACTGAGAAAGGTGTTGGGGGTGGTTTTTTGTTTTGGTGGTGGGTTGTTTTTTTTTGCCAGTGATGAATCTGTAAAGCTAGCAGCAAAGGCAACTGGGTAACAGCCTCTCAGCTCTGTGAGGGACGGTGGGAGGAGGATCTGCATCACAGGAGCATTCTTAGCTCTTACTTTCCAAGGCCATGATTTGAAACAGAAAAATATGTGAATTAAACCGGGGTATGTGGCCAAAAGAACAGTTCAAGTCCCCAGCAGGGCACATTATGATGAGCGTTCAGGGAAAATGTGTTTGACACTGCAAGTTTTGTTTGACTGATATTCTTTGTTACCATAATCCAAAAAGTGTTAATGTGTATACTGAAAAGACAAGAAGATTCCCCAGGAGTGTTCCTGTACTAACATTATTAACCAGCCCTGTAATATTTTCTGATCTCTTTCTGCTAAAGAGCACAGTGATAAAATAAGTATCTTGAGAATCAATAAATTGGTTCGGTATGTGCTTATTCAGAGTCTGTGATTAAGTAAACCTTGGTTATTCAGTACTTGGTTGTTTTTTTTTTTTTTTTCATGAAACAAAGAACCCCTCTATTTTTCTTAGGGAATGTTTTTGTTAGCAAAGTCATTAGGGCTTCTACATCAGTTCTGAGCCAGTTCTGAATATCCCTGAATACTAGTGGGTAAATTTCTAAACTACATAGTTACAGAAGAACTGTATGGAGAATACAAATTTTTTTTTAATACGAAGTGCTTTTGGGGACTGTACTCTTGAGTATTCAAATTAGTCATTAATCAAAAAAGCAATTTGTTGGGCATTTGAAAATGATTTCCAGTATAAAGGACTTAGATTCTATTTTAAGGATTTTAGTGGGCAAAAGAAACTTCAGCTATCACTAGAGAATATCCAATCTACACAGTAATTTAAATGCTGTATCTCCAACAACCGTATGTGGCTTAATTTTCACAGCTTTTTGTAACCTATCTTATTATACAATATTTATTCACAGCAGGGAAAAATAACCTTCAGTAAAACAAGTGTGTTTAATGTGTTGGACCTGGCATGTTTAAAGCCAGTCTGCGGAGGTCGTCATAGGACAGCTTGATGTGAAGCATCTTGTCATGAAGTCCAATGGCAGCTTCAAGCTGAGTTCATGCAGATTTGCATAGAGGCTCTGCAGGGAAAAATAAGTGGCATTGGTGGCAGGACAAAGGCTGTAGTTGTATTCAGAACGTTATTACTTGCTCTCTTACGTGACAATAATACTATGAGCTTGGCCCAGTGTAACTTTACAGGAGTGTTTCGATTTGGTATTTAATACCAAATTAATTTTGCCCTCAAAACTGTCAATTAATGAGCAGCTGTAAAATCTTTGGTACAGATGTGTAGGTTCTGGAGAACCTTAACTTTGGGAAAAATCCTTCACTGAGGTGCTTTAGGGAAAGATTTAGATTAGTATTGCTGCAGAGGCATGTAGTGGCGGAGACCCAGATAGAGAGGAGGGAGGTGGCAGTTATAGTAACTTGGGATTCAGGCTTTCTGTACCTTTTTGTCCTGGTCTTTAAAAAATGCCTGTAAGTAGATATATTGTTTTTCTAACCCACGCAGGCTTTGTTATTTTGGTACATTTTCTTAGGATTATTTGCACTTGCTATATAAGAATGTGAATGTGTTTCGAAATGAAATGAAAGTCATTAGTCAGGTAAAACACCTTCCTCTTTTCTCTTGTCTGTAGCAAAAAAGCCTCTTTCCTAGGAGGGCTTTTCTTTTCCTTGATTTAAGGCAATAAAAAGCATTTCATGGTTGTTTTTTTTAAATATATATTCTGTACTCAGTTCCTCAAGGAATTTTTGTGAAAGTGATTTAGTATTGCACACATTTCTGCATTGGCTCATATATATTTATACATATATTGCATGTATAGTTCAGGTTTCAGTTTTGTTTCTGTGAGGATGGACAACCGTTCCTGAGAGTGATGGGGTGTACAAAAAGAATGCTTTAGCCCTATCAGAAAAGGTCTTGGTTTCCTCTTAATTAAGGTCCACAGGGTTGGAGTTTGGGCCAGTCAGTAAAAAGAATGTATGGATGCATCTGCATTTCTACAGATGTTGCACAGATCAGATGCAAATTAGGAAATTTGACAGGTAAAAGATCAGGCAGGTAGAATGTGTGATCTACTTGTAAAAAGCATAATAAATGTGATTCAAATAGAACATACCTTTGCCTTACCAGATTTAGACTGAGTTTACTTTCAGGTGATTGGGAAATTTAGTAGGTAAATATATTGAAAAATGCATTTACTGTGAAGGAATAGCAAATGGTTAATGCAAGACCCATACTCACACCGTTGCTACCTATTGACAGATTTAACATTTTTTTTCCATTTTTATAGTAATTCTTATCTGAGGATGATTTGTGTACTGACTCAGGGAGGAAACTGCAACCTGTCTTTATCTGCTGTATGAAGAATGCTGGAGGCACTCCATGTGAATAGCCAGCTAAGTCCCAGTAACCTGTCAGAACTTGGGAGGAAGGAAGAGGCTTCAGGATGTGACACAGGAGCTGGCTATTCCTTTTTTGATTCTTAATCATAAGTACTATTGTAGAGCCACAGATACACTCCTATGCCTGTGCTAATCCTCTGGCTGCCTGAGCTTCTTGCCTTTTATACCCTAGTAGAGGGCTAATAAAAATTGTTACCCTTTTAACTGTAACTCCAACAAAAAATTGTTCTTTGCCTGTAGAATAGCTTGGACCTTCCCCTTCTTGAAAAATGTAGGAAAAAAACCTGGAAAGTACCGTGTCTTCCTGGAGTAAAAGCTCAAATTTAGTGGAAAGAAAAGAAAACCAAAAGAAACCCAGCCCCTTCTTTCTCTTGCTAACTTGCACAAAACTGATATTAGGAAGGTTGATTTCTTTGGAAATGTTCTGTCTTTTCTACCTTGTCTATCTTCAACACAGGTGGAAAAAGCTCAAAACTGTTTCAGATGGTGTCTATAGGATTTGTACATCAGAAGCTTTTACAGAAGTGGTGAAAATACTTCACAATGTTATGGAGAAAAATACAGACAATCCTCAAAAGTTGGTATCACCTTCTTCTGCTGAAAGTCCTTTTATTTTTCCTTCCAATTTCTCTGAAAATTCCACAAGAGAATAGTATTGTCTGCTGGGAAATACTGATTAAAAATATAGGAAATGCTTAGACATTTCCTGAGTATAAACATGACTGGATTAAATACAAAAATGCCTATTAATTTCAGCATGCATAAGGTCATGGCCTTTGTAGGAAAGCCTGTGATTGCACAACATATGCTGGAGTTCCACATTGTGTCTTTTAAAATATGTCTTTAAAACATGTAGTGTGGTATAATTGAAAGGCACAGTTGAACCATGCATCCATAACAAGTACAAGAGGAGACTCCAGTGGCACATAAGGAACTGGGTAGTATTCTATCTTATCAGATAAATTACTATCACGTCCACAGTGGCTTCATCCACTCTCATTGCGCTGTGAAAGGAGAAAAAGTATTCAGCTGAGAAACATAAATGCTACTGTGCCACAAGGCAAAAAAAACCAGTATCCAGGACCAAGAGGATGTGAAGCCCTAGAAATATGAGTAATCACAGGAGACGCAGGAGTGTATGTGATACTCCTCAGCATTTAGAGTTTTCCAGAGCTTGCTGATTTCTAAAGCTTAACCCAAATTTATCAGTATGAAGGAAAACAAGTGTAGTGAAGAAAAAGCCAATAGATCTTCACAGGCAAAAAGTGTGGTTGGTGAAGAAGTTAAAAACATTACTCAGGAGCATAATGCTTTTGCTCTGTAATAAAAAATTAAATTTTTTTCAGGCAATGAAAGTTTTGTGTTGGGGTTGGGGGAAACTTGAAATACTTGGGTTTGTGCCTACTGTGTTTAAACATTAGTAAACAATGTCAGTAGATAGCTAAAGGGATCAGCAAAAGCCAAGTTAAGAAATTGGAATTAACCAGAGTAAGGAGGATTCTGCAAGGCTTCTGTAAGTGCTCAAACAGACAAGGGGAATTTCACTGTGGCACATAATTTTGGCAATTATACTGTGGCTGTGCTCAGGTGTTGTAATACTCCAAGGCACATGCCTCTGCACCAACACATCTTACCTAACGACATCTAACTGGAGTTAACACCTGCTGTGTTGGTGATATCTCCTCTGTACCATACTTCTGTAAAAACTATGAAGCGGTGCTGTATTGATGTTTCTTGGTGCAGAAGTGATACTCATATATATTTGTATCAAATGTATGACAGGTTTGTCTCGTGTCTTTTCTCTGTCATCCAATTTTTTTTTTTCTGGAGTGACCAGCAGCTTTTTATTCAGTCTGCATAGCTGTATTTCTTCCCACAAAAGCTGGAACGTGACTGTAGAGGAGGATGTCTGCCTAGGTCTTGAGTTAACCTTGTCTCATGTTGCTGTCATGAAAAAGAACAATGCTACTGCATCACTCTAACAACTTAACTGGACAGCATTTAAAAAAAAATTAATGAAAGGCAGGTATTCTAACAGGAGTGAAAGGCCAGTGATGTAACAGGGGAGATAACAGTGAATTGCAGAGGAGTAATAATTTTACACAGAAACACTTAGTATTCTCATTACATTAAATCTTAAATTCTCTAAATGCTTATTTCAGTTAGTATAGTAATGTCTTGCTTGTCATCCAGCAACACATCTAAGTATTTTTAATTGTATCCAATGGCACCAGTTTTGCCAAGACTTTGGACCAGAACATTAGGTTTTTCCACTTGGCTCTATTGCCAGATCTACCTCTGAAGTACATGGTCTCTCCCTGGTCTCTGATAATTGTCCAAATAAATGCAACTTTGAGTGACTCTATGTAGAAATATTAAAGAACTGCAGGATCTCTCTTAATAGATCATCAGTAGGATTGATGTGCAGGGACTTCAGAAGAAATCAGCTCTCTTCAGAGAAAGAAATAAAACAGTCATGTCAAATACTTGTTGTCTTTTTTCCAGAATTTAAAAATAAACTTTCTGACCATCATGCATGAATGCTTGATCTGTTTATAGTCGTTCTGACATTTGGAGGAAACCTGTACCGTTGCTCTTATCTATTGTACTTGACATGCTGTATGTTTGGAATACAGAGTTAGTTAAGGATTCATGGAGAAAAAAATTTTATAGTATAGACATGTAGATGTGTGAATAAGAGTAGATTCTGACTCCATGGGCAGTAGATGATGCCTCAGAGCAAGTTCCTTACTCAGCGTTTAGTATTAACTAAGTATGATTTGGAAATGTTGTCTCACTTTGAATGGCAGTAAAAATGAAACAAAGGTACCTGCTAAATGTAATATTTCCCTTTTGAGGATTAAAATATTGAAGAAACTTTAATTGAAGAGGAAAGGAAATTCCAATATCTGACAAACTCAATTCTAGAGGTTTTGGAAGAGAGCTGGAGTTTAGTAAGAATGCCAACCAGTTAAGTTACTGAAAAAAGTGTAGGGAGTTTAATAAATTTCCCGTGTCATAACTTCTGAACGATTAGATTAGGCTTAGTCCAACAATGTCAAATCAGCTCTTTTGACTTAAGGTTGGGATCTTTTAAAGGCTTCATAAATCATAACAGCACTTGCATTACTTGTCCTGATGAGACTTAGAGAAAAGTACAAAGATCTTAGTCAGCTAAAATCAGAACAAGTATTTTATATATATATATATTTTTTAAATAAGGCTGGGGTGAAGGAGGCAGTGGGACCACTTCACTCTTACGGAAAAGTTTTAAGATAGCGTGTTTTTTCTTTTCAAATCAATTTCTAAGAACGGTATCTCGGAACTCTGTTGGGCTCTGGAAGTGCAGAGATCTCCAGTAATTTAACATGCTTTTAGGGAATGCCTAAATTGTGGTATGAAGCTGACGTGAATTTCATTTGGATTAGTGGCTGCTTCTTTTTTTTGTAGAACTTTTTCAGGTATGGTAGCTCCTAAACAGGATGCACCTTTGCTGAAATTACCAGTAAGTGGATGTATAGTGGGGAATGAGTTGGTAAAGGATTTATTCCCATGACCTACTAATTTAGCATGCTACCTTTTAGTAGTGCCTGACTGCAAGAGCAACTGCTTGAAATCAGAATGTCCCATGTTCCTTGTAGGTTCCCTCACCCTTTCCTGCATTAGGAAGTGTGGCAAACTTTGTGCATCCCTACAGATGAAAGAGGCAGCGTGAGAGCTGAATCCCAAACCATCAATAGATAGTAGAAAATAATGATGCTTTCATTCTATTCCGTCTGTCTGTGGGTTTACAGCCAAAACTTTCTCCATATGCTGCTGTATTGACTCAGATAAGTGTATATGTGGATCGAGTTGTGGAATCTGGGAGGGATACTACCAAGTTTAAAATTAGACCAATTGCAGAGCTGGTGGATTTTGTGCTTTTTGAACTTCATGATTGTGGCAGGGGACTAGACTTAATAGTTGGGAAAGGCTTGGTAAAAACTGTGCCCTGATGTGTGATGAGATATTCAGAAGCCAGAGTAAGAAAAGAACTACTGTATACAACTGTGCTATTTGAAATACTATCCTGCCTCTTATGAAAGAATGACAAGTTCTAAGATGTAATTGAAAGACTGTGTATACAGAGCAAGTAGGTAATTTGGTTTGTTTGCAAGGTATAAAAAAAGTTTAGTCTCTGCTCTACATGATCTGAAAAATTTATTCATAGCATAACTCCAAAAAAAGTGTCATGATACCAGGGATGAACTTACTTGCATGACCTGAATTCACAGTCAAAATGCACTGCTTCATTTCTGGTGGCTCTTTCTATCCCTAGTGGAACTGTTTTTGTAGTTGCAGTTTGTTTCAGAAGATAACAGATACCACAGAGGAGCGCTCATATTAAGTGCTGGCTTCAGGTGGAAAAAATGGGTAGTTTTAACTAGCCTCAAAATGCAGCTATAGCTCTGTGCCAAACCCCTAAGACTTAAAGGTATAAATGCAGGTTGAAACAGTTGGGTTTTTTCTTTCCTTTATGTTTCCACCAGTAAAGTTGGATTTTACTCTCAGTGAAAATGTTCATGGAAGTTATGTATAATTAAAACATTGAAATTCTGGCTTCAGAACTGTTCTGATGTGTTGGACACAACAGTTGTTTTCAGAAACTGCCTACCTGGCTCTTCTTGAGTTTTGTGTACACATAAAATAGTCATCAGACTTTCTAGAAATGTTATTCTCTTTCCTTATATCAAATGGAAGATTATTTTAAAAGTCTTATAGTATTCATCTCAAGGCTGGTAGATTTTAGACTGGCTTTCAAACATTCAAGTGCTAATATTTCAACTGCAGGTATCCAAATTTTTAAGGTTTTCAGAAATAACCATTATATATAGTCCTCAATCTAGGGGCAAGAAAGATATTTTTTAATTCTTAATATTGTTTTTCTTAATTGAACAAACAAACTGGGGAGATTTAATTCAAATGTCAGAAGAAAAATATCTTGTCTTTGCTTACTTTATGGTTCCTGTGCATTTCATGATTTGAGTGGTGAGAAAGGGAAGTGGGGAATGTTTGGCAAGTCCATGTGTGGTTTGAACTTTATGGTGATATTATACCCGTGGCAGAGAATAACAGCAACTCTGAGCAGAAAATCAGTTTATAGTGTCTATTATGTTTAATTTTATAACATATTGATACCAGAGGTTACTTGGCAGTTGCTCTAAGATATTGACTTCTATGGGAGGTGCTTAGCAGAGCTGTTAGGTAAAACTGCAATCAGAACCCACTGTTCTCCCACAGGTGCCAGTTAAAACTCAGTTAAACTTCCAGGAGAGGTTACTCAGTTCAAAGATGGAATTTTGGATGAACACACACACATAAAGATGAAGAATCGAGAGAATGTGTAGGCATTTAGAACAGCCAAAGCTCTGGTCTTTGACTTAAAACTGGGATGCTGGATCAGTAGATTTCAGTATCCCATGTTTAGAGGTGTCTGTTAAGAGGCTCAGTCATTTCTGTGCTGGATTTTTATCGAGAGAAGAAGAGAAAATTTTGAAGGTAATCACTTATTTGGGGGGACAAAATAGAATGGTTGAAATAATATTTTGCAAGATTATAAAGAAAACAGAAATTCCCATTCAACAGTATATAGTAATTTGTAAGGCTGAGCCCATATACAATAGACACTGAGCTAGTTTCTCAAAACCTGAAACCTGTAAGTACAAATGTATTTCATATACAAGAAAGAAGATTTGTTTGTTTGTAATACAGTTCCCTAACACTTGCCTGAGCTGCCTCACTGTTTGACTCCCTTAAACAGGTGAGGCTTAGACTGAAACCTTCTGCTGTCCTCAAACTTGCTGCTTAGCATACCTGTGTCCTAAAGAGATGTCCCCAGTGTTTATGTTCCCATTACATGTGCAGTAAAGGAGCAGTGAGGTGGGCAAGGCTGGTTTCAGAACCTAGTTTGGTGCATAACTTCCTGCTGGGGGAAGAGAAACTGTAAAGCTACACTGGAGTAATGTCATGACATACAGACATGTGCCACCTGACTCTTCCTCCACTGGAAATTTCCTTTAATTGACTACAGTTTGTTTGTACAGTGGAAGTGTCCTCCTGACCGTATGCTGGTCTGCCCTGCTCAGAGTGGTTCCAGTGCTATATAAAGCAGTTTCACTGCAAACTACAGACTATCCTTTTTTACATTAGGAGAGGGCTCTCACCTCAGACCTTGTTCCTTGCCATGTTGGACTTGGAAACAGGTGTCTAGAGCTGCAGTGCTGAGAGCTGTTGCAGACAATCAGTGGAGACTTGAACTTCTTGCCACTAAGAGGCAGGGTGTAAAGCTACCAAGCTGGCTGACAAAATTAGATTTTTTGATGGCTCCCAGTGGCACAGTTAAATTAGGACATTGTGGTTTCTTGAGAGTCAAGAAAACTTTTAAAAGCAAAAGAAATGTGGTGTTGCAGACAAAGGGAATGGTTGAAGGGATGTTTGTCTTGCTTCTTCACGTTTTTAAATGAAAGCTGCAGTGTAAAATGATGCATGGGGTTTATGCCTGTTTGCACAAATACATGCATATTTATGTCACACGTTTCCCTGAAGTGTACCTGTGGCAAAGTGAACACTGAAATCTAATTCTTCCTTTTGCATAAATGTCTAAATTCTGTCATTGTCGTCTTGAGTTTCTTTTTCTCTGCATCTTAAAAGCATGGAGCATAAAAAAGCACTGGGGTGTTTTTATTCTAATAGCAGCTATAAGCATGGATTCTGCACTGGTCTCTATAAAGCTGCATTGTATGAACAGTGTTATTGAAGCACTTACTCCAATTTTATGTAGTCCTTCAGGTTACACATCCTTTCTATTAAACATGACTATTTACATGTCTGTAACTGTATAAAAGAGAATAAATAGTTCATGATCTGACCTATAAATAAATATTTATTCTTGGTAAGATAACTAAGCCATTGTGTGGCTTGGGAAAAATAACTCTGCCTCCCTGTATTTCCTGACAGCTGTGAAACAATTCTACTTCAAAAGTCGCAAGATTTGAATTTCAAAATAACTTACAAGCTGGGAGCAGAGCTTTAATGTTTTTAAAACATTAGCAGGGAAATAAGCGAGAGAGAAGCTGGAAATGATTCTAGGAAGTGTCATGAGAATAGTGATTTTCATTTGTACAGGGCTTAAATTTTTTTCTTCTTTCAGAAAAGTTGGAATGAACACCTTAGTTCTCTTGGAACAAAATGGGGGAAAAAAACCAACCCCAACGCTCCTCAGAGACCCACACATCAAATCTGGCACTGGTTTTGGCAGCGGAGCCAAAGAGTGTATGTCGGGAGCGTGAAAGGACCCTTTCAGAGATTACAGGGAAGAGTTTTCCATACTTGAGCTGTTACTGCAGCCCAGATGACAAGTCACAAGGAGAAATAAGTCTATTGCTTTGCATCTGGTTCCTGGGTAGAAGAATCAGCCCTATGCAGTTTATATGAATTGGCCTTAGAAGTTATAGCAAACTATTGCTTTTTTTTTTAGTCCTGTGGGTAACCTCCCCTTGCCTATTAAATGTGACTTTTTACATAGCTGTGACCATGTGCCATAAGGACCAGGAGGAGGATGGCATGCTTATCAAAGATGTTATGAACATGTCCAGTGGGATGGTAAGGAACTGAGGAAGCTGGTCTTACCCTGGTATTTATCTGTGCTCCTCAGAAAGCTGACAAAAGATGTAAGGGGACAAGCAAGATAGTTTTGCTGCTTAAAAAGAATAAAGCAGTGGAACTGCAAAACATTACCCAGATGCTAACCCAAGGTAGAATAATGAAATGGCTACTCGGTGACTCTGAGAATTAGAAACTAGAAGTGTCATTAGGCTTGTTGGTATGAAACTTCTCAGACAAACCTGCTTTTGTTTTGTTTTCAGCAGAGTTTGAGGTCTGGTTGATAAACACAGCTGTGTCAATACTAGATACTTTGATTTCTCTGTGGCATTTAATTTAGAGCCACATAACATTTCAATTTAAAACACTGCATTATGTAGCATTAACAGGCTATCAGCAGATGGGTTAGAAACTGCCTCACTGACAGGTATCACAATGAAGTTGCTAATGGGGAGAGATCAATGAGGAATGCCATCTTTGCCATGGTCTCCTGGGGGCCAGGGCTACTTTATTTTTTTGTCATTGATCCAGACGTGGATGGATCCTTACTAGTGAAATTTTCAGATGGCTTACAGGTCTGTGAGGTAGCAAATAATGAAGACTAGTAACTAGAGAAATCTGAATCACGCCATGTGGCGTTTGTGCTGTGTGACGGGTTAATGCTGCGGTAGTATGGGGTGCCCCCTTGCCGTGGGGAAAGAGCTTGCGTGCCCTTGCGAAGTTGAGAGCTATGCTGGTGGTGGCATATGCGTCCAGTAGGGTCTCTCAAGCCAGACAGGTCTCAACTGAAGGGTCAGACAAAGTGTGTCCACGGGCAGGATGGGCTCACTAGCCTTTGGGCAACCATCCTAGGAGAAGGACAACTCTAACTCCAAACCCGGGCAGATGGAGCTCGTTTAGCCCTGTGAGGCCATCCATCTAAGAGAAGGATACTCTAACCAAACCTACGACCTGAGGACTTCGCTGTCACCGTCCGAGCTCGCTAGGCCCTGGCAGATGAACCTCAGGTGTAAAGGGTGGGGACAGTCTCGCGCACGCTGCGCCTCACCTAAAAAATCCACCGCGCAGCCTTGAAGGGGGTACTCACGTTTAAAGCCCTTCCCAAATCTTCGTCCGCGAAGCCAAGCCATGATGATGATGATGATGGGGTGCCACATTACTGGTGTGATTGCAAATGCATGTGACAGCCAAACACTTAGACTCCGCGTGTCTGACCTGCTGCGGAGTTGTCCAGCTCTGCTACGCGTCCCTCTCTTCTCCATCAATGCTCCCTTCCCTCCCCACCAATGTCTAGTCTGAAGGTGCTCTGTCTAAGGAATGTGTTGGGAAGGAAGAATATGAAGGATGATGTTGTGCTGCAGCAGTTCCTATGGGCCTCTCATACCAGGCAGTGAAGTTCTCCAGGGAAAGTTAAGTCAGATCAGCTGGTGAAAAAGAAGCTATTTTTTCCTCTTACCTCTGGCAAGTCAGTGCCTCCTTTTCTCAGACCTGCTTGGTAACAACCTGCCAGAATGTGCTGCATGCTGCCATCTGTATTTACACAAATGCCAAACTGATGTTAGAGTTGGAGAAAGGCTGCAGCAGGAAGGAACTCTGTAGTCCAAACTTCTGCTTGAGACAGGACAACTTTGAAATTAGGTCAGGTTGCTTAGAGCCTTGTGCAACTGAGCTTTAAAAATTCAAAGGCTGGGATCTCCCTATCTCCTCTGGGCAACCTGTTCTAGTGTTTGGACCACTCCAGTGAAGATTTTTTCTCTTGTACCCAAAGGGAATTTTCCACTCTGCGTCTTGCAGCTCTTGTCTCTTGTCCTTCACTGCACGTACATGAGAAGGGTGAACTATTTGAACTATAGATCAGCTGTAGTTGATGTAAATACCTCAGGTTAGTTGCTTGTTAGGATTTCAGACCCTTGTAGAAGTGTACTGTTAGGTCCCTATGTGTTTAGTGCTAAGTGCATTAACAATTTAGAAATGGAAACCTGTTCCTAGAAATACATTTATATCCACTAAAAATTACACTTCAGTGCATGTGTAGTTTGTAGTTCTTCTCAATGGACTCAAAAGGAAGAAAATAATATTTCTAAGTTTTCCTCTGTCTCTTACTATTTTTTTCATCTATGCAACAATAAATGCAATAGTCACAGGCTGTACTGATGTTTTCCATAGCTGCCTTGTGTAATTTTTTTGTTTGTTTTCTTGTGTCAGCAGCAGGATATTGCCCTAGCTGGGTAGGTGCTCTGGGTGTTATGGCCATTACTTTGAATGGAACCTGGTGTATATATACTATTGGTGTTAATGCTTGACTATATTAATGTTTGTTAGCACATTTCAACATTTACATTTCTAATTCTGATGACTTCTGATAGCACTATTGGTATTTCTTACTCATTTGATTTATATCAACAATAAATAGTAACCCCTAAACTTCCTTTATTTCAGTGGTAGAATCGCTCTTATCTACATTCATGCTCTTTACAGTCTTCATAATGTGCATAGAGGCAGCTCCTCTCACTTTCTGCCTCCAACAAGAAGTTATTTCTTCAGCTCATCTAGCTGTTTTTTCCTTCCAAACCCTAGTTAAAGAACTTTGTATGCCTGAGTAGTTCTGAACCAGTTATAAAATGCATTGGACAGGGGAGTGAACTTATGCTTCTCAGCCTTTCATAATTTTTAATACAGAAATATGGTATTTCATATGTAAGAAAGCGTCTAAGAATAATTGGAAATTAAAAAAAAAATCTATGGAAATGGATAATTTGATCCTGAAAACTAGTGTCACAGTTGCCATCCTAATGTTTAATTTTTAAGTTGTGATTGGTATTATGTGAATGGGATTTTTCAGAAAGGAGAAACTGGGAAATTGTAGTATGAAATGTCGAATTGAGTCAGACACAGAACTGCTTTGCCAGTTTGTTCTATGCATAACATGAAATTCCATTTCAAGTGAACCATATCATTAAACTTAGTTTTTACTGCTTCAAATTGGTGCCTAGAACAATTCCCATTCTTTAATTTAAACCATGTTTTGCTACAGTTAAATCTAGCTTGATCATAACTTTGACAACACAGGATATTCTATGATTTTCCACTTTCTTTTTGTTAACTCGGGGGTTATGACAAAGAACCTGTCACGATCAGTGAAGTCTTAGCTTGATTCATGCTTTCTAACTTCATTTTTTTTTTAATCCAGATTTTGGAATTAGGCCTTGAAAATTGTAGTCAAGAATTATGTAGGTGGCTAAGTCGTGGAATAAACCCATGGCCTGTTTTTCCCCTGGTAACGGAAATGGTACAAATAATAGTAATAATAAATGCTCATCAGAACTGGTTTTCAAAGACAAATACAGTTTTAGCTATTTGTTTAGCTGAAAAGTTCTTCCAGTGGAAAATATGGACTTGTCAAGAAACCAGACACCTTTTGCTTAGATGTTTTGATTTTATGCTTGAGACACATCGGTGAAAAAATCAAGGTATTTGGTGGGGGACTATTAGTTTGTGCCTTCTTCCACATTTGCTGGCAATTTGAGTGGACTCAGTTCTCCACTCAGACTATGTTTTTGGTTACACTGTCTGAAAGGTGGGAGCCCTGGCAGAACGTGCTGCTTCGGCTGGGAGCTGCATCCAAGGGTGAATGGGAGAAAATGGGAGAGTCAAATGCTGCAGTTTCTGGGAGTCACTAGCATTCCATACCTGTTTTTAAAATAAATACATACGTTAGCTGAATTAGTCTTTGACTTGGAGGATGACATTTTTTTCATAAAGCCAGCCCTTTCTTTCTGTTAACCTCTACTTAGTAAGCCTGGAAGCGGGAGCATAGTTGTAATGTGCCCATTTAGCTGTTTATATTGCTTTAGTTTCTGTAGGACTTAAGACTTTTAAACTTAGTTAGCTACTCACTAATAAGAAGCAAAGCACTCATGATTAATACCTATAAGTTTAAACTGTGAGTACTTGGTCATACAGATACATCATTTTTACAGGCAGCTTTTAAATTATTTTACTGCAGTTCTGACATACCTCATTCTAGCTGACACTTTTTCCATAATCTTTCATTTGTCTTTCTCAATTTCATTTGCAGGGAGAATTTTTATTGCATAGATGAAGTATATTTAAAATTTGACCTAATTTGCCATGTGTTAATTTGTTATTCACACTTTAAATCTTGCTCTAAACTCATAAAATTGTTTTCCACATGGGAAAGGATTTTATGCAGTTGAAACACAGTCTTTGTTAGTAAAAAGATGTTTTGGCTTTCTTTTTAATGCTCTAGGATTTCTAGTCAGATTATTAGTTGTCTCTGGGTGAGGAAAAGACTGTATTTGAATGGCTGCTCTTTTTAATCCAAATAATCCTGGTCTCTAAAGAGATTAACATAAACACATATAGTTGCTTCCTTTTGCCTGTGCTTTGGTGGTTTGGTTCGTTAGACTATATGCTATCTCTGATTTCTAAAGAGCAAACCAGACAACAAACTAAAACTCTGAAAAATCAATGGCTAATTAAAACAATGACCGTTGACTGAGAAAGCAACACAGACTGGGTCAGAAATGGATTATTGCTTACATGAGAGATAACCCAAGTTTCTATTTGCGAGCCTATGCAAGTTGATGTATCGGTGTTTTTGCGCAGCCCCAATGAAATGCTAAGCTGGGTAGTTTGCTTGAGGAACAAATTTCACGTGAAATGACCATGCATTATAAGCATCGATGAGAATTGCTCGTTTGTGAGATACAGCAAACAGATATCATCTTGTAATTGATTGTGCTCATGCTGCTAAAACTCAGTATTCATCTACTCTGGTTTGTGGCCTCTGTAAACATGATGGAAGAAATAGTCAAAGGGGATAGTTGTTAATTTCTTTTACAATAGTAAATTATTGCCCTTGCTGATGGAGAGCCTTGCTTGTAAATGTTATATAGTTAATCTACATTCTTCTTTTATTCTAAGTGCTCACTTTCTTAATTTGGACAAAGCAACTTTATCTTGTGTGCACAATTGATCTCAGTGCTAATGTAGCTCAGGTGATGATTCCTTTTCTTGCAAGATGGTAATTTGTTGCCTACTGTGTCATTAGGGATGTTTCAACACTTCTGTAAAGTTAATTTTTTTAAGGCCTGCTACAGTGGTGTGCATACACAATGTCATCTCTCTACACATATTATGGCTGCCTTCAAATAATTGGCATTGTTTTCTGCCACTCCTAATACCTCAAGCAGTACCTTGCTCTGAAAGTAGCTCTCGAGTGCTTCACCATGTCAGTAAGGGTCTTACAATCTTGACTGGCAAATCCTGTTGGAATTAGTCTGTGGTCCTGCTTCAACTCTTGCTGATTCTTTGCCAATAGTTTAAGGTACCATGAATATCATAGGGTCCATATTTATATGCATAAAATAAATGCATATGGGATATCTGAATTTCACCTATTTGACATCTAATAACCCCCTGTATAATGATGAACCATGTCATGAAATATAACTTGAGCATGATTGGAATTTTCCCTGAAACAAGTCACATTCTGCTCAAGCTGACAAATGATTTTTAGCTTGAAACATTCTTTGTGAAAAATTTTGTTTGGAAGACATTGTCTGCTGCTAAAAAAAAATACTAAGGTAACTGGAACGTATATCTTAATCTCTTTAATATTTTAGCTAGCTCTCCATTAAACAAAACAAAAACCCAATTGAAAACAATGCGCAGAGGATTCACCCAAAGTCAGTCCTTGAACAGACTGAATAGTTTGCTGGAGACAGTTCCTAAGTATGAGGTATTGACCATAAGATGTATTTTCATTTACTTAAAACAACCAGAAAAATCCATTCCTAGAAATGGAGTGCTCTAGTGCTCTGTCATTATCACTCCTAGATAGTTAAATTTAAGGTATCTCCTGTTTCAATTTAAATGTCAAAAGTCATTTGGCACTGAAAATGTGTCTCTGCCTAATGCAGGAAGCAAATAACTCTGTATGGCATATTTTTCATTTGCAATTTCTGTAACAGTGCCAGGAATGGTAATGTGTCACAATTGCTTTTCTGGCAAAAATCAAACCAATAAAATGAATTATTTTTAATAATAATAATACTGAAATTCTTAGGTAAAATATTTTACTAAATACTTTGGAAAACTTGAAGTAAAAGACTGCATAAATATTTGAATACTCGTTAGAATATTCTTGAAATCTAGGCAGCTCACTCTGCAATGCCTTGATACATGCTGGGAAGCTGAGATTTCCAAGGGTCATTAAAATAGTAAATTCTCTTGCATACCCCTGAATCCCAAGGTGTAGTCAACGTGAGTGAAGCACTAGGGAGCCCATACAGTATAAAATACCAGTTATTACTGTCCTCCTAGACTCTGAGCTAAGCTGCTTATTCCAATTTGGCTTTGTACTTTTCATATTCTTGTATATACTGCCAAAAGGGCAGTGATTTGTAGGAAGGAGGTAGTCATGTGGATTCTCACTTTCAGACTTTTCTAAAGTTGCAGAGAAGTGGAAGAGCACATCATAAAGATGGAGGACTTTTGTCCTAGCCCTCTAAGTACACAAGTGACTCAATAGGTTATTACAGAATCATTTTGGTTGGAAGAGACTAAGATCATCAACTCCAACCCTGTTGCAGTTGGATTTTATAACTTTAAAAGTAAAGAGCTGAAGGAAGTGAGACAAGACTAGTAGTCAAGAGTTCCCCTGGGGCCAGAGTGTGAAAACCTAGCCCTGGGAGAATGATGGACTCTTGTTGTAGTCTTGAGAGTGGCCTCCAAAGGTTTCCCACAAGTACTAATTTTAAAGTGAGGGCATCATGGTTGTGTGCAGTGTTCCAAGTAAAAGCTTCCTACCCCTGCTTCATGATCTCCTATGTGTATATAATACAACATTTTATTATACAGCCAAGGATGTCACATTTGGTAAGCTCATGAGGTTGAGTTTTGTTTAAAGGCATCTGAGTGTTGGAGAGGAGAGCTTGAATTCAGCCTTCGGCTTCAAATTTCAAGTCAATTCTGCCAAGCAAATTAAAGAAATGGATCATGTGGAAGCTATTCCCTGTTCTCCCCTCTATTCCTAAAGATAAAAGTCAAGTGATGGAAAATTGAGATACATTATTCCAATAATAGCTACCACTTTGGTAATTCCTTAACACAGTCAGCCACAGACCGAAGTCCAAGTAACTAAGAAGTGGTTTAAATATCACCACTATTGCTTTTATCTGACTAATAGCCTGACGATGATCTAGGACTTCATAAATCTAGTGTTATACAGAAGCTGGTCTCCCCTTCATTGTCACAGAGGCAGCCATTGCCATCCCAGTGGCAGTTTTATGCCAGGATTGAAAATTTAACTATATTGCACTACCTATGAACTCTTGTCATCTAGTTAAAGGCACTAGTTGTATCAAACATTCCAGCTATGCTGGCATTTGTTGGGAAGTACTACTTTCCTTGGTTGGTGGCAGGTGATGGGAAGATGAGAAGGTCTGCAAATATGGTCGAGGAAAGAATTAGATTGAACTTGACAAATTCAAGTGATAAATAGTGGCTGCAGTTCAACAAGGACAAAAGCACTTTTCTAGATCTAGGCAGAAGCAGGCAAATGCAGTAACTCAGAATAGGTAATAGTTATGGGTTTAGGTTTTTTTGGGGGGATTTGCTTTGTTTTTTCTGAAGTCAGGTTTGTACTAGGTTAGAGGCAGGACACGCAAGGCTATGCTGCTGTACCGTCAGCCCACCTGGCTTTGTGGGCAGAGCATTGTCACTTGCAGAGTTATCTTGTATCTCCTCAGTACTGGAGCACAGCTTGGCTAGATTATATTCTTAAACTTCAGAGAAGGGGAGCAAGAATACCCTGCTGTAGTGTTGAAGTGGTAGGGTTTCACCTGGGCTGGGGAAATGATGGTAAGTGCAATTGTCTTTAGGTGAGTCAGTAAGACCTCTGCCAGCCCTGAGCATCAGTTAGGGATTTGATTAGCTGAAAGGATCTGGTTAAATAACAACCACCAATGAATCACCCAAAACTCAACAAAAAAACCCACCACATAAAACAAAACAAGCTGGTTTTTGGTTTTTTGTTTGTTGTTTTTTTCCATGGCTGTCTTTCAAGTAGACCTAACAACTAAGTGAGAAACTTTATCAGGATTTATTCAATCTAATAAGATGCATATAGAGATGGACAACAGGGTCTTCTAGTTCCCTTTCAGATTTATTTTTCTACAGTTGTGTGTAGCAGATGCTGATTACCTGAGTGGAATGACTGTATACAATCAGGAGGAATTCAGTTTTTTCAGCAGAAGCAGCTAACAGAAATGCAGTTTATGATCTCTTTTAAAAATTATTCTTGCTGCTGGTAAAAGAAGGATCATGAGCAAACACACCAGTTCTCAAACATGTGGAGTAAAGAGTTACCATAAGTAATAGCCTCAGTATTGTCTTTTCCAACCAATGCTATACTTCTGGCTCAGTCTTGAATCTCCCAGGCAAAGTGTTTGCTTGCAGTGGCAAATAATTAACGTGCAGTTGGAAGAATAGCTAGGCATGTTTGCAGGAACTTCTGCACATCAAACATTTTCACAGTTGTCCTGTAAGGCTCTCCCTACATCCACAAATGCCCTCCCATTTAGTTTAATTCAAATTCATTTGAGTCTTGCTTCAGTTATATTCCATCCTTACAGCTCTGAAATGCATAAAATATTCTCCTTGATCCATGACAGATTAATCTTTTTTTGTTTGTACAGCTATTAGTCTTGGGGAGTGTATTGGGTGATTATTATCGTATAAGTTAACAGCATAAACAAATAGCAGCTGGGACGATATGCTGGTTTTTATCTTTTTTTATTGGCCAGTTTTCTGGCTAAACCAAATAGAACAATAGTACTACTTCTTTTGTTATCGATTAGCTAATTTCCAGAGAATACAAGCACAATATAACTTTGACATTTAGTGTAAGTTAGATGACTACTAGGTTCTGCATCTTTTTGGAAGATAGGTTGGCATTCCAGCCTCAGGCAGAAAATTATTTCAGATTAAAAATGCACGGGAGTGGTGCTGTGAAATCCATAGAGACACACAATTGTGCTCGTACCCACTTGACATGGGAAGCTCAGACTGTCAAACTTTGAAATTCCAAGGGCTTGGTGATCTCTCAAAGATTTAAGGCCTGGTCTGGAATTAATAGTTGGGAAAATGAGTAATTGGTCATTTGTGGCTTGCTGGACAGAATCAGCAGAAGGAGCATGATCTAAATACTTTATGAAGAAGCTGACTGAAACAAGCCAGTAAGATTTCTGTTATGGGGTATTTGTCGTATGGCAGAAGACATTCATGCACAAGAAAGCAAAATGAGAATGGGGAGAAAAACCAGAGAAGTTCTGTGTTGCAAAGGCGGCCATAACTTTATTGCGTAGGTGCTTGATGCTTTTAATATAATGGAAACAACTGGTTGATTAAAGAAGCAAAAGCAGGTATAGAAACACTTCAGATCTTCCTATGGAGATCTGGAGAAATTGGTCCTTTACTTACCTACAAGAGTTGAAGGTACAATATCCCTGGTTTGTGTTGAATTTCTGTTTCGAAATCCAGCTGTTAGCTCACTTAGATTTGGAAAGCTTCTGGCAACTTGCTGTGTGTACTCAGTTTGCATGGGCAGAGTTGGTGCTTCTGTCAGTCAAGAGTACAACATATCACTTTGATATGTCAGGAAGCTGCCATTGTGGTATCTTCTGGTGTAGAGTGAAGGGGGAAAAAAAAAAATCAGGTTTGACTTCATGCAGCTTTGTTTCAATTGTTTTTGGAGAACTGCATCATAAGACATCTATGTTGGATTTTATGCTTTGCTTTTATTGCTTTTTTCCTGAAACAAACTGTTCCAGTGAGAAGAAAAAAATTGGAATGTTCAGAGTAGAAACCAACAGGGTCAAGCATTTAAAGCTGAAGGTTTTTCCTAAAGAACACAGGTTAATACAAATGAGAAGTCATTTCATCTACTCATTTAGCATAACAGACAACTAATGTAAATAGACATTTAGTCTAGAAGGATCCATGGAACATCTATACCATATGTCAATACAAAATTCAAGTTCAAAGAGGTCTCCTGATGAACCTAAACCAACCATGAAACCTGTAACAAGAGAAGAGCCAAAACCTATGATTTTTAGAATTACAGGAAGACAGGAAGAATGAGAGCATAAGCAGTGTACTCAGTCCACACAAAACAGAGGATGCTTGTAAGTTGCTGTCGTGATGTGGTTTTAGTAAGAAACTCAGCAGTGTATAAGGAGGTTCATTTTATAGTTTCTATAAACCTGAGTTTGTCTCTGTGGTGTAACAAAGAGGTTTTTGAGTATGCCAGAAGCGTTTGTGTAGTCCCCTTTGACGCAGCTGAAGGTCTGCTAGACTGCTACTGCCTGATGATGGAATTTCAATATAGAGTTCAGAAAAAAAAATCGGGTATCTCCCCTATCCTTAATCTCTCTAGAGGATTGTACAAAACTCTCCATTTCACAATATTCTGTGAGCATCTATGCTATTGCCTGTTTTATTCAGCAGCAGGTATATAAAGTAAGCCAAGAAAAATACAGATACTCTTTCCAGGTGAACAGATGTTAATGTCTTCATTCAATTTTTATTTCCAGTTCTTGCTCTGCTAAACTCCCACTGAAGTCAGCAAGTCTGCCTAAATAAAGAACAAATAAAAACTAAGTAAATGCCTTGGGTTTTGTTCCAGGGTAAGGAAATGACTATTGGATTGCTGATCAGCCAAGCTTTTCCACAGAGAGCAAATATTAAGATTTCCATATATTAAAAATTCAATGTGTGTGATTCAAAATAAGTCCAGAATCATCCATCTCTGATCCATTTCAACTCCTGTGAGAAATGCAGGTAAATGTTTTTAATAGTACTTTCTATTTCTGTAATGGCTATGTGTTTGGGGGGGGAAATGATCATACACTTCACATGTATGAACTAATAAATTATCATATAACCCATCTATAGCCCCTATATAAGAAAATTATTATTTTGCTTTTTATAAGGGGTAGAATTGAAAAACAGTCTTACATGTGTGTTGTCTAAATTGTTACTGTTTATTGGTAGGTGTCATCTGAACTGGGCGTAGTATCACCCTCAGACACTGAGGTATGAATCAATGTCAAGAAGCAGTTTTGAACTTGGTTATTAAATGGATTCAGGCAATGTTGGTTTGACCCCGTTTTAATTTTTTTGAGCTGGGAATGATTGCTTTATAGGCTATGATGCAAGTTAGCAGCAGTTTTCCTCTTGCCACTTCTCATGTTATTGGGGGCTTGAATTGGAATGTTTTGGAAAGAAAGATGTGTATTTTCTTTCCCTTTGTCAAAGTCCAGTAGTGAATGTTCCAGGAGTCTGGTGGCAGAGAAGGCAAGTGCTTTTGCCTGATGCTTCTTTTAGGACCTCTGATAGATGGTTTAATTAGTACTTTTGGTTAGCCTGACAGCAAGAGTCCTAGATTAAAATGAGACGCTTATTACCAGCTGGTGATGAACAGAGGGATACACAGACCTCGCTGCGTTTGTGTAGGTTCATTCAGACTGAAGTTTGATGCACTTACTTGCAAAGGATGTGCTCGCTCAGAGGGAGAGACTAATTTCTGACCCAGTCTCAGGATGCAGCTGCTGTAGGGTGGTTGAGTGCTGACAGCAAAACCTGCTACCCAGGTTTTAGAGTTCTGTGAAATGCAGGCAAATCGATGGCAGTCAAGGAGTTGGATTACTGCGTAACTGACATGAATGTACGTATTTGCATTTATTATACAATGTAAATGCAGGCTATTCAGTGATTTTTAGTCTGTGTTAATTATTCATGGTGTTCAGGTGTTAAGCAAGGCTCTGCTGGTGTACTTACAGAAAGCTAAGCGTGGTAACAAAACATGGAAAGTATCTGGTGAGAGGTTCAACCTTTAAAGCTTTCATCTGCTTTTGAGAAATAAGATGACAATAATAGCTAAAACTGTGTCAGCTTCCCATCAGGGTGTTTCTTCACTAACGTAGCTGTGGAAGTTAATAGCAGTCAATGTTGACTTAGATTTAACTTTAATGATTGGGTACTGTAGCTTAGGGCAGTTTTGTTCCAAGTTGTTTTCAGAAGGATCCTATCACGCTATCTGACATGATGCAGCTTCTACCTCCCCACCACCCTCCCTGAGTTCTTAGCATTTTTTTCTCCTGCATTTAATAGCATGCAGAATCTAGCATGGGAGCAATTCTATCAGCACTTCACAAACAAAATTGACCTAAAATGAATGGGTGTTCAATGCATCAATCAATTTTTGTAGATTCCAACAGTTGCCAGAGTTGGGAATGAGTAACTTCATTCATTATCTCTCCTTTTGTATTCTTAACAGAGTTACTGTATGTCTGTCAAAGGCATAACTCCAGGACATAGTCATACAGTTTTCATCATAACTCATGCACTGAGTATAATTTTAAAAAAAAATGCTAAGGGAGAAAAGATACTGTTTGGTTCAGTGGAGCACTTCAGAGTAGATCACAGAATCATAATTTTATAAAGCATTCACCTATAATATTAAATTTGATTACCATCAAAACAGGTTGGTGCAAGCTAGCTTGATTTTTTTTTTTTTTTTAAAATGGGTAACTTGTGAAGCACTGATTCTTCTGTCCCCAGGTTTTGAAAGAAGCAGCTGTACCCATTTTGGTGGTTTTGGTATCTGTTTTTGGTGTTTTACTCTTCAGGGCTGCAGGAAATGCAAATGCCAACCTAACAGACTTCTTGCTTCTTGTTGTTTGTTTTGTTCTGGTTTTTTTGCTGGTGGTGAAGAGAAAGGCAGGGCCAAGGCCTGTTAAACTGAGTGTTTTACAGCTCTTCGCACATCCTTACCTCTAACTGGAGTGCTACAGTTTCAGCAAACTGTTTTGCCTGTAGGCAAATCTTCACAGTTCACATTTTCTCAGCATGCCTGGGGGTTTAACTTGAGGTGAATCTCAGGCTATTTATATTTACATGTGAACTTGCTCTTGTCAATACTAGTCTGGGGATCAATATCTGGAGTTCCACCTTGTTTACTCAGGGTTTTCTCTATTTTAGCTATGTGTGAATACGGCAAAGTGCAAATCAATGTGCTATGCTGAAAAGTTTCAGCAAACAAGTGTCTGTTTGCTGGTGGCCAGATACTGCTGCAGTTCCAAGTTTTCTGCTCCACAGCTAGACCTCGGCTCACCAAGTTTTCGTAACACAGACACTTAGGAATTGGAGCTGGAGTCCAGAACTGTAACAGCAAATATCACTCACACATTTGTTGCCTCGGGTTTTGTGTATGTCTCCCAGGAATAAATATATAACTCGTAATCTTATAAAGTCTGCTTTATTTTTTTGCTGTTTTGATGAAACAGAAACGGGAACAGAAGGAAGCCCTGGAGCATAGATCAGGTTATCTTATTCAGTAACAGGCATGGAACCTGACAAACTCGAGTCAGCAGCGAGGCAGTGTCACAGGAGACACCGGGTAAAACCTCCGCTGGCATCTCTCATGTTGAGATTGGATCTGTGTTCCTCTGTTCACACAGGCTCTATCTTCCCTCAGCCTTATTAGATGACTACAGCAGGAGCATCCATATGCCAATGAGCCCTTTGAAATGCCTCCCTGTGGTTTTGCTATCTTAACTTCATAACATGTATCAGAAAGGCCAAATTTCTCCTTTATTTTACCACCTTGTAATAGAAGCAAGCAGTAGTAGCCTGGGTGGCAGTTTAGAGTAAATGGAAAAAAAATTCGGTGTACTGCTAATGGTTCAATACAAAGGCCTCAGCTTTTCCTTGGCTTTTCTTTTTTTGACAGGGGTAATCTCTATTTCATCTCTACTACAAGCAGTGCTTTTGGCCTATTTATAACTGCAGCTGCCTGGAGAAAAGCCTAAAGGAGATGTGATCAAACCAGACTGTACAGCAAAACACATTATATAAACATGCAATTTGTACCAAGGAATAAATTGAAGTATGAGGGGGAAATGTCAAGTACGATGTCTGAAAACCAATTTGGCTTAAAATTCAACACATTATGTATATGTGGCATTTGCCAGCTTTGCGTTCATCCTTGGAGGGAAGGCAGACATCAATCATACCTGCATGTCAACTCCTGTCAACAATGCTAAACTACTTCAGTGGATTTTCTCCTCTGGCACATGTTAATTTAGAATATATTAATGTAAGAACTCTTGCTGTGATTTTTTTATAGGCAAATTATTTTACCTCAAATATATGTTATGAAACCAAAGAATATCTATAAGTCACGATTGATAGAAGTTTTCTTCCATTCAAATGTTGCTACGTATTAGGAATGACTTTTTCTTTCTCTTGTTAGAACTCTTTGAAAGGCTGAGCTAGAAGGGACTTCAAAAGATGAACTTACCTGCTTGCACGCTCTGAAACAAATGTACCAAAAGCGTCTCTGACAGGGGTATTTGTAGTGCTATGGATAAAAATAAGATTTCCTAATGCCTAAACTAAGAATTGCTTCCCACCTCCCAAACATGCAATAATTAATTCCTTTCTTCCACAGCAGAGATCTATTACTTACTATCAGTTTAGAACAAGTTTTACATATTTGTGTGACTTGGCCTTACTTTTTCTGGTTAGCGAACAGATTCCTTCAGCCTTCCAGCTTGGGTCAGGTTTTGTAGGCCTTGTTCCTATTGACACTCTCTAATCTTCTTTTAATTAGTCTTCATTAAATCGGGGTGCCCAATGCCAGACGCAACATTTTGGCTAAGGTTTGTTCAGTCCGAGTAGGTGGAGTCTTGTGTGTAGTGGTACATTGATCTATCTGCAATATTTTCATATATATAATTTCTTTATGTACAGTGCCTGCTAATACTATTGACTGCTAATGCTATTAATCATCATCACTTGTATTACATCTGCCCCCGCACAGTGAGGATGGGACTCTGTAAAAAGGATCAGGAGGCAGGTGGGCTCTGCAGCCCCAGACAGACCTGGTGCCTGGGTTGGGAAGACCTGCCATAGCATCCAGCAGCCCCTTCTGCTTGCAGGCCTGGCCTCCTCCCAAAGTTAGCCAGGTACGCCAGGTACATAGGGGAATGCTGCTGTTGCAGATCTCATCTAAACCTGGTGTTAAACTGGGAATGGAGGCTGCATGTGGCCCCATCTTGCAGGGCAGACTCAGCCATTGTCATTCTGCTGATGCACAAACTGGGGTTTGACAGCCCTTGCTTCAAGGGGAGTGCACAGGATAGTTTAATACAAACTATGAAACCTACAGATGCATCTCTTTTATGGTATGTAGCTGTGATGTTATGTGGACACCTAGATTATTTGGTACTCACTCATTTTCGACTTCTCACTGTTTATAGTCAGGCTTGGAGCAGACTTTGATAAATGAAACTCTAACAGTTATTTTAAATTGCTTTAGCCACAAAACTACTGTCTGTTGAGCTTCCATGTGCTGTATTTGAGTGCTTAAAAAAAATTGGTAGTCCATTGTAATAGCCGGTACTATAAAATGTGTAATGCTGGAGATGCTGCATCCTCTGGTGTTTTGTAAAAGGCGTAGTAGGAATGTTTGCAAAACCCGCTGTACCTATTGAAACTGAGGGGTAACCTGTCCAAATGAGAGCATCAGAACTTGAGCAGCTATGTGAGGGGGAAAAAAAAAAAAAAGAAACAACAGTTTTGCAACTTTTGTTCTTCTAAAGGCAGTGTTTGATGTTTTTTGTTTTTTTTTTTTTGTCTGGACCTGAAGCTGCCTCCTTTTATTTAACAGTGGTCTATTACATTCCTCTGGATTTAGCACGCTTCCTGTGGCATTCCATCATTATGTCAAGGTGGTACTTCACAATATTTTTCACATTTTCTGCCTCATACATCAAACTGTAGAATGTTATCCATAAGGCACAGCTGTCATTCTGTAAAATTTTTAGCAATGCTCCCATTTTTATCTGACATCTAGAATTACCTGAAGTAATAAAAAATCATTTCTACCTCATATTTGCTTTGGTGCTCATTCTGTCCCTGTCAGTGTCTATATGTTATAGCAGGTAAGATTTATACATCCCCTTACTTGGCATTCCGTGAAGGCCATGCACACAGCCCAAGACTGTGAAATTATTCCTATTTTCAGGACAAAAAAAAATATTATTTCAACTTGCAAAAACTCCCATCAAATATGTTATATATGCTCCTTTTGAACATAAATCAACACTTCATCGAATGGTTTCTGTTCTCCTTGCTCTCTTCTGTACAGATGCTCACATTCTCCTGTTTCTACAGTTTTGAAGATCATTAACTTTTGCAGTATTTTTTTATAGAGCATGATTTTATTCAGGAGAGGACAGGATATCAGAGCCTGCCCTTTATTTACAAGTCAGTTGAATTAAGGGTCATTTATAATCCTTGAAGTACTTAAAATCATCATGGTGAGGATGTAAAAAAATCTGTCATTTTAATTTGCATTAAAATAAAGATACATTGTCAATCTCATACCCCTGAAAAAAATCTCAAGATCTGAGTTCCAGAGCCTTTAATAATTAACTGTGTTCAATGTTACTTGCATGCAGCTGATACCTTTCTCTGCTCAGTAAAATGTCGTGTTTTCAGGGTCACCTGCTTAATTCTTCACTTCTTTGTTCATGAGCTGCAGGTTAATTTCAAAGAATATAAATTATTTATATCGGTGGCCTAAGTCCGTAAGTCATTTGTTAAATCATGTATGAAACATGACTGGTATGTATGACTGAAACAGTCACAATTATTCAATTGTGGCATCGTTAATAGAATTCTAATAGTACTATATGGTAACTCCAGCTATTTCACAAACACGTTGACTCCCACATGTTACTGACTCCCATATATTGGCACCGATTGATAAAAGAGACTTTGGAGAAGTCAATGCAAATATTGGTGGGTTAGCCCAGTGTCTCTTAGTCTGCAAAGGTACACAGATTTAAAGTTGTTGTTGTAGGGAGGTGCTCTGTTCAATATTAGCAATTCAAATAAGGAGCTGTGCTTTATACCAGAGAGCAAGAACTGTCAGGGTTTCAAAGTTAATTAGACTAAACAGACAATTAATTACATCTTATTAAAATGTAAAGGACCTGTGACAAATTGCACTAATTGCATGTTCTTCTCTATCTGAAGAGGTCAGGCTACTTAAAAAGTGTGTTGTTAATGGAAGACAAATGTAGTTTTATATGCTTGATAGGAATATTATAAACTGCATTATTTATGACTCTGGTAGAACACTTAATAACTTTAAGCTTTAAATCAAACTGTTCATTAAACCAGGGAGTTAGCACACAGCCCTGAAAGTAGTCTGTGAAAACCTGCTGCCAATGTAATATTAATTTGAAGGTCTGTTGTTCCCTCCCCGCCCCTTCATGGCAATACAGAGATACTGTTATTTTTAAGTATGTAAACCCTCTGGGAGTGTGAGCTCTTTGAAGTTCTCCCTTACTCTCCTGATCCTATAGCACAAAAACATCTTATTATTAATATTTTCCAGAATTATGTAAAAATCAACCTCTCTCAGGTCTAAACTATTGCAATTTTATGTGATAATTACCAGTGAAATGAAGAAGAATAAAACAATGGATAGTAGTACAAAGAAAACAGAAGAAAGGTGAGGAAACCCCCTAAAATCTTTGTAGGTTTTGCTGTTAAACCTACGGTTACTATTGGATTCTTGAGTATATATGCTATATTATTTAAAGTACTGATTATCTTCACTTCAGTTTGAATGAGTTGGAGTAAGTGTATTTATGTACTGCAGATCGGCCAAACTAAGGCTAATGCAAGAGCGAAGGTTTGCTTTGATGGAACAAAAGGGAGATGCCATTTCAAATCACAAGTAACACAGAAGAACATGGAATCGCATTTAGAAACCCTTTGTCACAGACTGGGGAGTACCTTATTTCTTAGACTGCTCAGTTAGGACAAAAATCAGTGCTAAGAAATGTATCTGGAGTGAAAGCCAAGGGCACTGCAGTGATGTTAAATATAAAATGCTTGTGCAGGGAGGTAACCATACTCACTAAGACATTCAAAATCACAAACCTTTCTGGACACTTCCATACCAGAGAACATGGAAGACGGCATTAGAAATTTTGTGGTACTCTGAGAGAATTACAGATGACAATTTCTACGAGTAACTTTAATTTCGGGTAATATGAAGAACTATAATGTCCATGAGCTTCAGGGTTTCGAGAGGTCAAAGATGATGTGCCTGGGTATGATGTCTAGGATAAATTTCATTTTTCTGAGTCTTATCAGTTATTCCATTCCAAGTTTTTTATTCTTGAATTCTTGTGCCTTTGCGCTCTACTAAATTAATGTCTAGATTAAAAAAATCTTCTGTTTACTGATCCTGGTTGGTTGAGTCACAGGAATCCAACTACTGTAGTGCTTAATGACTTTTGAATTAGTGAAACATTTTTTTTTTTCAATTTTTTTCTGGATGACAAAGGTGTGTAGTTCTTGATGAAGCAGAGTGTTTTGGCCAAAGAGATACCAGTTTCAAATCTGAGTGAAGACTAGAGAATAACCTGGAGTAAGAGACACAGATTTTGATATTGAAACCCTGCATACTTACTGAAAATAAAATAAACCCCACAAAACCAGAACATAACTTTGAGGTAGATTAATAAGGGGATTCAGATTCCATTCCTAATAAAAATTATCCTACTTTGTACCATTCTTTTATGCTGGCCACAAAACATTTGTCTTTTCTTCCCAGTTTAAAGTTAAGGAATAGTTGTCTTATGACCCAGGAGAGTAGCCCAACCACTGTGATATAGTCTGAAATGGTTTTGTTTCTCATCCTTCTGCACTTGTCCTAGTTTCCGTGAAATTTGTTGGACATTTATTAGGAGAAGAATTGAAACCCTTGTGCTATGGCTTTCTAGGGAATACTATTAAATAAAAAAGTGGTGGTTTTTTTTGTGTAGGGTTGTTGTTGTTGTTTAAAACCTCTATACTTGGTAAACCTATGAAGAATGCCCTATGAAATTGTTTTTGCCAGCTCAGCCATGCTGAATTGTGAGGTAGATTCAGGACATATTTAGGAGAGGATAAGTCAAACATATAGCTGACACAATTTGATTGCCACGTAACTATCTGAAACATGTTGTTTCCTATGCTATGTTGATTCCCAAGCTGTTTGCTGTGCATGAGCTATTGCATGTAGTAAGTCAGTATATTATATAAACTAGAGCATTTAAAATCTTCATTACAGCTCTTTCTCGAATAAATTTTACAAGTCAATGAGAATGTTCTACTTTATAAGGGAGCTGCGCTTTTAAGTCCATTTCATTTTGGCAATTGTTTTGATTACATAGTCTGGAATTAAAAAAGGATTGAATTCAATTGATATTTCTTTCTAAATTTATAGGCTGTGGTGTTGCTGGAATGAAATTTGTGTAATGTGTGTAAAAGCTATCATTTGTCTTTTTTCCCTGGCTTTGCACTAGTGGTCATGTTTCTGCAATATACTTTTCTTCATTAAACAGAGAGACTAAAATCATCTTTTTGATTAGGACATTACTCTTATCCATTTGAGCTAATTTTATTGAAAGAATGAATCTAGAGATATATTTCTTAATGGCTTGGTTGTATCAGAAGATAAATTACGGTTATTAATAGTGCATACAGTAATATAGAATGTAGAAGGAGACAGTGGAAATGATTAAATACAAATGGATATATTTTGACTGCTGATAGAATAATTTAAATGGTTTGTACCTAAATAATTCTTAAAATCGGTCAACATAGGGTACAAAATACCTTACTTCAGCAAGATATTTAAATATAAACCTAAGATTAAATATGTGATTTTATAGCCTCTGGACTCATTTAGAGCAAAGACTTTCTTAGATACCAGGTAGTACAGAAAGTCAGTGTGATCTGACACTCCCCTTATTTTCTGAACTTCATAACTAGATTACCATGTCTTTTTCTATGCTAGTATAAGTGTTCAGTCCATGTACAGTGCTTAGTCATAGTTCTTCTCTTAAGAAGGAGTACATGAGGGAAAAAATTTTTTTTTCCACTCCTATCTCACATTTGTCCCTGAGGGCTGTGGTTTAATTGGCCTATGAACAACTTCCTACTCAACAATGTCTGACAAATCTTGCTGTTACAGAGTAGTGACACAGAACCAGATGCTCCAAGCTTCGATCTTGCCATCAATGGTACTTGAGCTGCATCCCTTGGTGTTCATGATTAGCATGTATATCACCTTAGCTGGCCTGTGGCACATAATGGTGGTACTGAGCTTACATTTCTTTCTAGTTAATGAGCTATCATGGAATATTGTTACTGTTAATTAGTCTGATTTTTAACCACATGTGAAAGCCATTCAGACTCTACTTTAATACAAATTTATGATAAAGTTTTATTTTGCTATGAGTTGATCTCTCCTTAATTAATCTATGCAGTAGCAAAGGCAAATTAGCTGCCTTAGAAACAATTAAGTTATGTATGCATAATCTTAATACAATATTGGTAGGAGCACCTCTCATCATTTCACGGTTTCCCCAAGAAAGGGACTGCAGCAGAAATCTCAACTTGAAATATTGTTATACCCTGCACAGTAACTGTGTATAAAAATGACACCTTGGAAGATTGAAACAGAAGTCATTGATAGAATGAAGCCTTCCTCTGAAATGATCAGGTTATTCTCTCCAGTATGTAGAGCTTACAGATAGCTGCCAAAATAAATCCACATGGAGAGGAAGAGTGGAAATTGCTGCTTTCTGAAAGACAGCCTCTGGCCTCGTTCCCCAGAGAAGTCTTCAGGACCAGTGATGATGAGTTTCAGGGTCTGACAAGATCATAAATTGATCCAAAATAACCCAAACCTGGTGAACCCTTGGGTGTTCGGCATGCTCTGTGTGTTTCACAGTGTTTCTGAGTATGCCTCTCACAACCAGGGAGGGAGACAAAGGACTGGCCAGCTTAACCTGCGTGAGTGAGTGGTGTAGTGCAGCTGGGGCTGTGTTGTGCTTACCCTAGTTATGGGCTGCTACTGTGACCTGGGCATGGAGAACAAAAGAGGTCTTCTACAGACAGAATAAGGTGAAACAGAAGATTAAAGAAGGAGAGAAGGATGACCATATGTTTATAACAGCACACTGGGCACAGGAAGGCAAAATGCTGAGGGTGTGGAGAAGAGGAGGTGAGGATCAATGGAGAGGAGGTGACCCCCATATAACAACATGGGGTTTTACTTAGTCAAGGAGGGGAGAGCGTATTAGTGTATCTCTTCATTCAGATATGTGATACATACATGAGTTATTGAGTAACTGACATACCCATCTAGGACAATCTGAGGGAAGGCTTGCATCCGGCAGCTTGCTCTTTTCCCTTCTCCATTCTGCTTTTGCATCCCCAGGACATTCCCATAGACACTTGCCACCTCAGGGAAGGTTATTCTGCTACATAGTTTTGAGATCCATTCTTTTAACAAAATGTCTTTAATTTTCCTCAAAGCAGAAAATTCCAGGTGAATTTTTCTTCCCCTTTCTTAAGCAGTGGCTCTGTCGCTTTTGAGTACACCTTTGGTGGACATCACTGTGCCCTTTCTGCAATCCCCAGTCCTAATAATTTTCTTCAGTATTCATCTTATGATTTTCTGTCAAAAATTACTAGTAGATGTTTATATATACTAGACATGGCAACAGATGAACCATTTGGGGTGGCGGCAGGTGTGTGTGAAATAGCTAATTACTTTGACTTAAGTCTGTCTTCCTTGTATGGGGTTGGAGACCAGAGAGAGCAAGCCAAGGTACCAATATTGCTAGATATGCTTTTTTTAAATTTGGTTAGTAATAATATAGACAGACATAAAACATTCATGATCTATGTGGTATCTATTGTAGTTGTAATCTACTGTAAAAGTAATCCTGAGTGTGATGACAGCACACAAGTATTAATCTCATATTCAGTGGTAACTGAAATGGCAAATGAAAGGATTATGTGTATGTGTGTTTATATGAATATACAGTAGTGCTATATTATTTACTGCAAAGGGAAATTCAGACACCCTCACACAAAGTCAGTCTTTCCAGATATTTTTTCAAAAAACATTGCCTCTTCTCATAGGCAAGACTTGATGCTTATGGTTTTTGCAAATCAGTTTGCAAACAGATGGATCAATTTGCTAATCCACAGATAAATTATTTTTTATGCAGCATCTATCAGTTCTGCTCAGAGATCACTGCTTTCTCCTTCACAGTATTTGGCTTCACCACAGTATTGCAAATTTGTAATGAAATTCATAGACCAATGTAGAGTTTCTTGAGACGATCTCTAGAGTATCAATATTCAACTAAATGGTGAAAAGTAGGCAGATAGAAATTTCTCCTATTATGTAAGTCCATACCCTGCAGAATGTTGTTCAGAAAGTTGTTCAGTGTTTACCTCTGTCTTTCCTTATTCATGCAGATTTGAACTACTCACTTTCTGTACAGCATAAAGCACTTCCTAATTTACTCTTCTGTTACATTAATCTTAGTCCACAATCACAGATAACTGTTGTAAATAACACTGGTGTGTTATTTATACTATTTGTCGTGGGATAGCAGAGGTTAAAAATTACTATACCATTTGAAATAAATACATGAGCATAATCTAACAAGTAATCTTTAGAGCATTGTAACAACCTGAAAGCCTCTCTTAATGCTGGAGAGAAGTAGTTTTTTCCTATTTGCAGCAACTTTAAAGACCCTTATTCTCTATAGCCTTAAACCAAAGGTGTAGTTCAGTTTAACATCCTCATTTGTCTGTCTGCAATAGTGGTCACTTGACTAATACACAGTGTCGGTTGTCTTGGGATACGCTGTCTGGGTGCTGTGACCCAAGTTCTGCTAGAGCGGTTTGTCACCATAAGGAATGAAATGTTTTCTCCTGTTGCACATATTCAGAACTTAACTACGTGAGAATTTCACTGTCAGGAGAAACCCCCAGATAGTGTAAATTCAGATATGGAACACTTGATTTCTCTTTCAATTTATGTGTCCAAAACTTCATTTTGGATTCTTTTCTCCCTTCTCAAATTTTTTTTTTATGGTAGTCTGAAATTGTTTCCTTAAGCCTAGCAGACATCTGTAGCAGCAACATGCTGAAATTATAATTGAAATGAGAAGCTGTGATCATCCTTATCATCTGCATATGTCACCACATGGTGAGCATTAATTTATTCTGGTTTGCTATCTTTGTATGTTAAAACTGATTCATACTTTGTAAATATAATCAAGGATAACAGCTGCCCTCTTCTGTATCTTTAATAAAACTGAATCTTCCCAGCAATCTTTTTGTCTGGAAAAATTACTATTTTATTGCAAGACTAAATCTCTTCTTTTCAATGTCAGTTTGATGAGTGGAATAAACTGTCTGAGTCCAGCTCCAAAATGCCTCTGTTATAGAGGCATCAGTAGGGGCTCCACAGTTTAAAATTGCATTTTGATTTCCAATAAAAGCAGGACTAAAATCTCTTCATTTGATACTTTAATGGTTGAATTTAATCTCTAAATTTGGCACAATAGCTCTTCAAGGGACAATTGAAATTTCTCTCTATTCTTCCAATAAAATATTTATAATGTTCTTCAGTAGAAACATTTCAAAAGGATCTTAGAAATGCTGCTTTCGTTCTCATCCGTCTTGCCTTCCCATAGCTGAGTGAATGGCAGTTCTCGCAAGTTGCCAGCTGATGACATTCTGATGGTTTTTTGGCCATTGGTCTTTTCTGAAAAGTTGAGCTCCTAGTTCTTTGGTTTAGGATAGCCTAGCTGAGTTTGAAGATTAACCAAGAAAACTTTCTCTGTCCAGGTTCTTGAGGCACAGTGTATTAAGGCCACAGAGTCATGGGGAATTTCACGTGTAGCAATGTGTCATACAGAAGTTCACGGATTTTTCTACGTTACGCCTAGTAAAGGGACTCTCCCTACTGAGTGTAAAGGGAATTTGCTGTAAAACTAATGTGAAGAGTCTGTGTATACTTAAAAATATGGGGTAAAGTTAACAGATTCGATAAAGAACTCAAGACTTGCTTTCATTGCTACGTTTTCTGTTTCTTTGAGCCCTTTCCAACTTGTGTGTTTCATTATGTCTCTCTTATTACTACCCTGCATCAGATGTTAGAAAGGTGAATAAAGTCTTTTATCTATTAAAGCCAATAGTAAATAGAATTAGTGGGACCATATCTTGCCTCTCATTTCATGGAACACCTCCCTTGTAGTTACTGTTTTTAAATCATTATTGTGTTTCTTTTGGCTTATTTTTATGTATCTGGCTGTTACTTATCTGAAGATAGCAAACTTGATTTCTATAGGAACAAAACTTTCTCTGAGAAAGAGAACACATGTATATGTTTGATGTATATTTAACACTTTCAAAACAATATGATTGTACTGTAAGTTTAGTAAGACAGAAAGGTGCTATAAAAACTGTCAGCCTTCTACAGAGACTATGAAATAGTTGAGCTCTATCAAAATTATTTGTCAACATCTCAAAACAGAATCTGCACTTTTAACAGAAGCAAGCAGTTTTTCATCTCAAATGTGTAGGAAACTATTCAGTGCAGAAACACTGACCACCTGTCTAGAACATTCATTTCAGATGGTTTTTATAGTAGGTTTTCTCCATCCCTATGACATGCCCTTCATTGTTACCAGCAGGCTGATACCTGCTGGCTCTGTTTTTCTTGATACGTACTCTTCGAACTGGGAGGAAGGTGGAGAAGTGATGTTACACCTCTGAATTCAGCAGGATCTAAGATCTGGGAGAGGCTGGCTCTTGCAAAGTCCTCAGTCCATGAGACTCAGAAGCTGGCTCCTGCTGTGTTGAAACTCAGCTGTACTTAGGAGTCAGGTGCTGCTGCCTCTTAAACCAGTGTTGAGATGAGTACATTTCCTTACAGAAGGATGTACGCAAGAACTTTGTTTCTGTCAGGTCTTTGCACCCTGTGGGCTGTTAAATCCTGGTGCAGGGTCTCTAGTACATTAACTGGTGACCCACAAAAAGCTGGATGGCTGCATGTTGAAAGGTCCCCTCTGATTGCAGGCGGTGCACTGTGCAGTATTCCTTTCATGTGATGCAAGTGATGATGGAGAATGAATGTGACAGGGAACAGGTGTACAAGGCTGGGAGACTGCAATGGGAAAGGTAAAGAATGAGTTTCTCAGTGGACCACTTGTGCAAATAAATCGTTGTGAACCGGTTTGTTGGCTGCCTCTGAGATTTCTGAAAGTCAAGCCAAGTTTGTCCCCTTGTTTTCCTCTTACTTTTGTGGTAGCTATCCCAGACTTTGTAGGAAGGTGGGTTTCATAACAAATAGGTAAATGAATGAAAGCAAAGGAGTCTTGTTCATTAGGCTTTGAAATAATGTTTTTATACTTTTAACTGCATGATTTAAAAGGGTTTTAGGGTGCATTCTACCACCAATTACTGGGGAAAAAAAAACAAACCCCAAAGAAGTGGTGGGGCTGTGTGGCTGGAGGGCTGAGACTTGTATTACTCTTAACAGTCATTAAATAATGTGTAAACCCACAGTAACACAATTTAAAACCCTTTAAAAGAAAAACAAGCCTCTCTTATATGCTCCAAAGTACTGCCTCAGGCTTCCAATGGTTCTGCAAATCTGTTTATGTCTTACCTGGCAGAAGTCCTCTGATTAGCTTCTGGTGATAGTCCGAACGTTGCAATCAGATCTAAATGTCTGAATGCAGAACTCTGCCATTTAACCAAGAGATGTACCTGTCTGTCTGGTAATTCATAGCATATGAACTCCTCAGCAGGAGTTTCTCTGCGGATGATGCTCACGCAGCACTCGGTCACAAGGTTTCAGTGAATGTGGCTTATCGTTCTGTAACTAGGTCGCCCCTCTCTACTGGCTATAGAGCACAGTCAAAGATGTTCATGCAAGCCATTTCCCAGAGTTAGTTTTCTGTGTAAAAAGTGCTTCAGGTGACACAGAGATTAAGTAATTAAGAAGAATGAATGAAGTGCTCCTTCAGACTGTGCCTGACGAGGAACGTCAAGATTCTTTGCTTTGAATTGCTCAGCTCTATGTTTCTATTCAGACTCTCGATGTCTGTAATACCAGTTGTCTGTCCTGTATTGCTAATGCGACAGCTCTGTACTTCTGTCAAAACCTAACAAGAACTGTCTCTCAATGCAGACCAGACAGACCACCTTTTTTCTTTCTTCCCTTTATATTGGAAGGCTTTGCCTTAATCTACGGCAATATTTGAATGACTTCACAGGCACAGCAATATAAGTACATACGGATGACTTCGGCTTTATTTTAACAGACTCTGTAGGTGTAATGCTAATGTCCACAGCTGCTAAAATGTTACCCCTACTTCCTTTCACAAATCTACAATGTGCCTTCAAGAACCTTGCTCTGATTTGGAAATTAGTTGGCAGTTGTTAAATGTTTCCCCTTCCATTATGACTGAGAGAAATAGCATTTAAGACATAAAATTGAGAAAGGCTCCAAAATAAATGAAAAATTAATGGCTAAGGTTAGCAGCACCAGAGAAACACCTGTCTCACTGACCTGATGTTCACATAGACAACCAAGCTGTTGGAGTGAGAATGATAGCTGTAATTTGCTGATATATGAAGTTAGAGGCCAAAACCAAAGAGTGAAATAAATGTAGATGTGCTTTAGACATGAGAAAATCCTGAAAACACAGTATATAATGATAGAAATTGGCCAGTAAAATGGCATAATTGCTATAGGAGATCCAAGGAAAGCAGCCTGGTAGCAGGGAGGTGTGGCAGATGTAGAGAGATGTAAAATGACTCTCCACAAATGGAAACGTGGCGTGCTCTTATTGTGCTGTCTTTTCTTGGTATGTCTGTGAGTGCCAGTTGTATCTACATAAACACATCAAAAATGTTTTGAACTCCTATGTTCACTCCATCACTTAGCTTACTTCCAGCTTAAGGTTACTTTCTATACTCTCAGTCCAGCAAAACCAGTCCCTGATTTTCCTCTGGCATCACTGGGATATTGCTCTGATAGCTGGAGGACTGTTTTCTTCTCTCTCAGGGCTTTCTTAGCTGAGCAGCTGTGGAAAGGAGGTGGAGGAAACACAGCATGTGTGTAATTGCTACACACATTTGCAGTAAAAATCAGTTCCTGGTTTGCATGTAGATAAAGCTTGAATGTGACATTTTTGCCTCTGAGTGGCACAGTACTTCTGAAGAGAGTGGGGGTTAACTTCAGAGACCTACCAAATTTTAGTAGAAAGGTACTTTCACGTGTTTTTGGAGATGTGTGGAAAAGGTCTTGTCTAGTGTTTCGGAACCAAGGAATGAGTTTCTGCTGTAAGTGTTACCACATCTCTTTTCTCTGAAGCTCTGCTAAATTTTGCAATTGCTTTTAGTGCTGTGGCTACCCTTACTAAGAGGAAAACACCATTATATGTGTATGCCACCAAAACAGACTTGAAGAGCCTTAAACTGTGACTTATGTCTCTCTTTACAAGGAATAAACTACTTCTGCACCCAAATAGTTCAATTTTTGCCAAGAAAGGGTGGACCAGGTGATCCTTGAGGTCCCTTCCAACCTGCTATTCTATGATTCTGTGATTACTTGGGGTCCGTGTCCATACTAAGATATGATACAATGGTGTAATGGAAACTAGAGCTCTATACCAATGACAAAACTCTGTTTTTTGTAATATTGTATGCCTTTCTAGAGCTTCAGTATACTTTCCTCCTCCTAGCTTCAATGGCATTGCTTCATGTACTTTTCGGAAGCTTGCACAGAGAAATAAGAGAAAGCTCTGAATAATGCTCAAGACAACTCAGGCTTTCATTCAGTATTGATGTAGCTAATCTTCAGAAAATAACGTTGAAGTGTAGGTCACCTATAGTTCTTACTGTTCTTTTAACTCTACGTGAAGAAAAAGAATTTCAAAAAACAGATCAATCTTTCTTTTTAATGGTATGAAATATAGGGAGAAGGGGAATTACTGCTTCCGTAAATCACGGCTGTTGATTACAAAGCTCTATTTAAAGTCTAGGCCTTTAGAGGTACATTATCAGGAAACTGCAATGCTAAGCACTCAGATGCTAGGTATTATCTTATGTCTAGCATTCTATAAATGCCATGAACTTTGATTTAAAAGGGTGCAGCCAGGTAATTGTTCAGAGTTTTTAAACTTTTGTTTTTACTTTTCAGATTTTTAATGCCTCAAAAATGTACTTTCTCCCCCTATTGATCTCATCCTTTCCCATTTGGCAACATTGATTTGTTTTCCTGTCTCTTAAATGTAACAGAATCCAGGCAAGCCTGGTTTTATCTAACAACTTGCATTTAAATAGTACTTTAATATCTTCCTGCAGCAGCATCTTCCAATGATGTTAGCACAGCTCTGAGGATAATATTTGGTAGTGTGCTGATGAAAACAAAAGGGGACATAGTAATTTTTTTTTTTTTTGCAAACCACTAGAAAATAAGGTTTTTTTTAACCTTGATCCTATTTTCAGTAAGTTTGTGATGGGAAGTTTTGAAGTATCTTTGTAAATAAACAACCACTTAAAATTATTGAGATTAGGAAGATCAGGATTAATTTTGTAAACCCACATTAAGCTATGATTTCTACAGGTAACTCTAGCACCCACTCATTTTAAGCATACAAGCAAGTCTGCTTTATATCACTTAAGTGCAGTGTTTAGGTCCGTGTCCAATTCTAGATGCCCACATAGAGTGGGCCCACAAAGTACATTTGTGTATATTTCTAAGTTTTTAGATTTTAATTGGTTTAGCTACTCTTTGTGTCACAAGTGACTCCCATCACCTTTAACCCAAGGCTACGAGAGAATGATACTCTTCACAGTTTGAAATCTGTGCCTTTGGTGACTTGGCAGGTGTATGTAAGGTACCACAACAGAGTGAAGATCTGATGGCTTGGATTTACTCACCACCTGCAACTTGCAAGTCATTATGGGCATGGAAAGTCAGGTTTAGGTACTGTAATAGGCAGCATGAGTATCACCCTCTGATGCACGTAGTGAAGTCTAAATGTCTTTTACTCTGCCACTGTGGGTGGATGTGGAGGAAGTTTATCTCCTCAAAATGAAATCCAGAATAGCATGAACTTTGTGCAAGGAATAACTTAAGATAGTTTAAAATCTAGCTGCAGGTAGGTGATACCAGCATGGATGTGCTTAAATATTTCTGACCATATATATGCCTTAAATTCTGTTTTTCTTTTAAGCTGGTGAAGATAAATGCGTTTTTTTTTTTTCTAAAGGTCTAAGAAAGGTTTAAGTTCTTCTATTAAAACCTATTTCCAAGGTGCTCTCTTCTTATGCAGTAGTTCTTTTTTTTTTAGAGTACTCACCTCAGAGTTCAGGACATGAATTCAGTTTCTTTCTCTCAAGGCAGTTCTGTAACTCTAGGAAAGAATAATGTATACTTAGACCTTGATCACCCACAGGAAAACATGGGATCAAAAGAGAGAATAAGAAAGACTGACTGTTATCATTGGCCAGTGGTTAGGGCATTTCAATTATCAGGGAGTTCAGTGAGGAATAGGAGCAGGCTTCAGTTTCTCTGCTTTGAGAAGCAACAGTGGTGGTGTTGTACGTGCCTACAGTTCATAGAATGACTTTCTAAACCTACTCAAGCAAACTGCAGTGGAGTCCCAAGCGTCATACCAAAGCGCATTTATTTGGGTCCTGTTATGCCCTGAGAGAGTCTGCAAATCCTTAAGCAATTTAAGTAGAGGAATTTCTCTGTCCTCACTGAGAGAATGTATTTTCAGATTTGTTGCCTTTGTCATAGTCAGCAGTTCTGGGCTGAGGAAGGGTACAACTCTAGGTAGTCAGGAAAAGTTGAATCCAAAAGTAGAGAAGAGATACAGAATTCTACTACATTGTGTCCAAGATTATATGGGAACCAAATGAGAGTTTTCAGAATTACAGGTTTGGATTTTGATACTCAGACTCCTCTCCTGCTCTCTTCCTCTCTCTTTTAATTTTTAGATCTGTTCATCAATACTCTGTTGAAGGAAAGGCTTTGAATCAAGAAAAAGAATCCAAAAACCCCACTACATTTCTGTATGGGCTGGGACCTGAATTATACCCCTCAAATTCATGTGTACACCGCAAGTCATGATGTCTGTTACGTGTTCACTTCCTTACCGCCTAAAAGTGCTCCTTTACATAGATTCCCCAATATTTTAACCTGTACCACCAGGGGATTGTAAGAGGTGATGGTGCAGTGAGAGTGAATGTGAAATGAAAAATGTCAGTGAAAGCTCTGGGTACTGCTTTATGCTGGCACACCACCAAAAGAAGCAATCCAACTTTTCCTCTCTGTTTCTTCCCACTCCCTTGTTTGTATCAGCACAGTTGTCTTGGGGAGAAGACTGGGCCTGAAATGAATCCAGGAAGCTCTTGGTCCTTCTTAGCCCCACTGGGTTTTCTGAGCCTGTTCATCGTACCTCCAACACCTCTGATGGCACAAAGGCAGCATTTTAGTTGTAGGTCAGTGGTTGGTTGCTTAGTGGAGTTTAAGTCTTTGTCTTCAAGTGAAATTCCAGACTTATTCCTGCTTAAAATACTTTTGAAACTGTTGCTTTGGATCAGCACCTACTCTGTGTGTAACCTGTGAGGAAATGATGGAGAAACAGTTACTGGTGTCAAGCACAGAGTTTCAGTATTTGTCCTAGAGTAAAGGCCAAGAGGTGTCAGAGTGGGGTTTATGACCAGGTGGCACATGCACTATCCCTGCCTTAGAAACTAGTGGGGAGAATCTAGATCAGACGGCACAAAAGTGTCTGTAATAGAGTTTCTCCACTACAGAGTCACTTTAAGTTGTATTTCAGAGTCAGGAATTTGTAATGATTTAGCTTCCCCTGGAAGAAATGTCAATCAAATATCAATATTGCTCCTAGTCAAGAAAAAGTTTGAGTTTATTTCTTTGCAAGCTACTATGAAAATAACTTGTAAGTCTATATAATATTACGTTATTACTCCTGCATGGCAGTGGTAAGGCTGGCAGGCAGCCTGCCCTACACAGCGCAGGCATGCCAACACCGCATTGCAATGGAAAATCAATTCTCAACCAACTGTACTTGAATTGGAAGGAATTCAAGCACAGTTAGTGTTCTGAGTATTAAATTGCCGCCATGATGTCTTTGCTCAAAGATAAATCTCGTGGAGGTATTAGAGCAGGACTTATAAAGACTGCATCTGAGAATAATATTTTTATTAAGGGGTAATGTTAATGCCATTTCATATGAAAATAAGGAGACAGAGAAAGTGAGAGAGACGTAGCAGTAGATCTCACAAAAATTAGGAATCTCATAATGAGATGCTATGTGTATAAATGGAGGTGAGATTAAGGAAGAACATGATGATGCTTTTGTAAAATTAAAAGAATGAACACAAATCAAAGAGCTAGGAGCAATAATAATAAAGTTTATGCCTAGTAATAATATTTCAGCTTTTCCGATTGCATGTGTTCCCTGGATTGTCTCCACACTGGAGGCATCTTATTAAAGTACTTTTATAATCTACTATCAGGTAGGTCTGAGAACATGTGGCTGCTGAACAATGGATTTTATGCTACATAGTTTGCTCTAAGGGCTGATGACAATAACACAAACATTATCATTGAGATTAACCTCTCTTCTGTCTCATAATACTGCAATTGATAAATCTGAATTTTCTGTTCTTGGGAGTAATCCCTTTCCTATCCCAGCCATACTTGATTTGGCAAGAGGTACTATAGCTTTTCTTTTTTTGTGCTTTCATAAGTGGTTGTTTGGGGGGGAATCTCACTCCTTCCCCCTCCGTTTTAAGTTTGGAGAGCCTTGATTTGATAGCTGGTTTGCAAAGGCTAGATGACGTTTACCAGCCCTGGTCTGAATTTGCCTTTTTAGGTGTTTGCATCTTCATTTAGGTGATTCAATGCAATCCTGTGAAAAATGGACTTGTTTTCTTTTTCACATGGACTTGTTTTCTTTCTTCACAAGTGAATGTTTTACTTCACATCAGCAGTGGACCGAAATCACTCAGTAAATGAAAGATTTATACATCAGTTAAATGAGTAAATATAATTAATTTATGATGGTGACAGCTAACTGAAATGCAAGTGGCAAGAAGGAACTAATTGTGGTTTGGTCTTAAAAGACTGCCTTTAAGGGCAGTCTTTAGGACACTGTGAATATACATTCTGTCTCTAATTAGGGCACTGCTTATGACACTGTTCTTCAGCCTGTTAATACTGTACCCATCTCAAGTGTTTGAAGTTATCTGATTCACATTGTCATTCGAAGAATCCTCTTCTACTTTCTTTGTCATATGTTTATTTTTGTGTAAGGCAAAAGCCCACAAATCAGCCCTTTCTTGAGTTCTCCTCTAATGCAATTTAAACAGTGAAACGATTCAGTGTTTATTCTAGTGTAAATGTATGTAGAAAAGGCCATTTTCCTGCAGATACTTAATGAATGAAAGAAAAGCTTTTTTAACCTTGAAAGTCTTTAAATGAAAACTTAATAACTATTCTCAGTAATCAGTAAGCAGAACAACATCAATTGAAAAATACTGTTTTATAAATTAAGTAAATGGTTTTAAATACCTTTAGAAGAGACTTTTAACTTCAGCAGAGATACGATGTTCTTGCAGTGAGTCTCTGTGACTAATCCACTGGAAAGATTTACCGTTAGGGAACTTAAGGTCTGCGTTTCAAAGGAAATATTGGTAAGGATTATTATTCCCTTGTCCCCAACAGTTCTCCTAATCCCCTTACACTCAGAGCAGGATTTACAAATACAAAGTAAATGACAAAACTAGAATGCTCCGAGGCCTTGTGTTCACAGAACTAAAAATGAAGCCTAGATGATTTGAATCTTTTTTTGAGTTCATTACTAGGTACCTATATATTTTTCCCTTGCTAGGCAACATGGGTACGAAAAGAAAAAGAATGTAGGCCACTAACAAGTGCCAGCAACAAAAATCTACATCAAAAAGACTGTAGCAGCTTGCTTACAAGACAGATCTTGAAGAGAAAACTTAATTATAACGCTGGGATTCAGGATGCTTTGGCCAGTACATAAAACAACAACCCTTGTGTGCTTGATTATAGGTTTAAAAATGAATGTTTGAGATGAACAAAGAGCGGAAAATGGGTTCTGTTCTTCAGCCTGATGCAATCAGCGGCGAGCCTCACATTTGGGTAGCCATAGACTCCCTGAGGACTTGCTTGTGTTGCTGTAGCAGAGTATCCAAGCTGGGCAGGTGCTTACCTTTCCTAGAAGATAGTCAGGTAAAGCAAGGGTTTTCATTAAGACAGGCAAAGCAAGGTTAGCTAAATACACTTGTGGAAATATCAGTCAAACTGGGTGATAATCAGGTACCTCAGTAATGCGGGGTTCTCTCATGTGCGTGATGTTTGTTTTCCTGAGAGAAACATGGACGTGAATTCACAGGTTTTATATACATGTAGGGAAAATTCCCCTCAGGAGCTGAAAGGTAGATGAAATCTTTCGTATCTGATGCTCATTTATATGGTATTTTCCAAAGGTATTTTGCTCCCACAACTTGAACGAGATCTTAATGGGTAGATGAGCTTTCATATCCTGTTTCTGTTAGTTCCAGCCTACCTTAAGTGAGTACTTGACAACAGATAAGTTCATTCTTGTATCTTCTGATGAGGACAGTAATGATATATTGTGTTTCATTTTCTTAAATGCGGTTGGCCTGCTGGAGACTGTTCAAGATACTCTTGAACAGCATATGTTGATATAATCCACAGAAAATATCCAAGGTCTACTGTTTCCCTTACAATTTCTCACACAAATGAAATATGCTCGACAGTGTGTGAGAAAAAGCTATCTTGTGCTATTTATGTCCTTTCTGGTGACTTTGGATCATTCTTTGTGACATTGCCTTTTGAATTCTGAATTATAATGGGTTGCCTGGATTCAGTCCAAGACTTTCTTTGATTTTGGTTTGTTTTTAGGGAAGTAGTCTTGGGGGCCTTTCAGATGGAATTAAGACTTTGCTTAAAGTTAAATCCCATGACAGAGCTGAATAAAATATTCAAACTAAACCATATGTTGTTTGCACCATCAGTAATTTATGTAAGAGGTACCTATGTCTGTGAACATTGTGTACTCTAATAGAGAGGATGAAGGGACATTTTCTTTTAAAAATAAATTATTTTTTAAAATGTCATGTATTTTCTATTTAATCCAAGCCCTGCTGAATTAAATCCTTCTATTGGATTTTTTTGTCTTAGAAAATAATGTCAGTTCAGCATTGAAGCATTTTAGTCTGAACTTGACTTTGTCTCAGCACTGTCTGTACCAATCCAGTCACCGTGGGGATGCATTTCCACCTCGAAACCTCAACCTAGTGTGCTTACCTAGCTACTAAGGAGAGGGTTCAAGGTCCTGATCAGTCTGAAAAGCCCTGACGTGCTCACTTTGCATTTGCACAAGGACTAGCGATGACATGGCGCAAAGGAAGAAAGGATGCTGTGAAAGGGGACAGCAGAGAGGTGAAGGATGGGACTATGGCATCCTCAATTTAGAGCACCAAAGTTACCGTGGTGTTACAACCCCAGTCATGGAAAAAATTCCTAAGATCAGGAAACCTTCCTATGTAAAATGTTTTGTATGGTTTATTGAGCATTTTACAAGAAAAAGTGAAGTTTATAATATTGCTACTGGCGGTCCAAAAATAATTCTTGAGAATAACAAGGAGTGGAAGTGAGAGCAAAGCAGAGCAGTATTATGTGTCTCTTTAAAGCTGTAGTATGCTGCTTGTTCTAGTTACCCCGTTTCAAAATGATTTCTAAAATTTGACCAAGAACAGTAATGGACCAGGAGCACCTAGTCCGGATTAGATTGCTGGGCTGACAAAATGTGACATGTTTGAAGCATCTAAGTACAGGTTCATATGCCAGCATTTGTCAGTAGAATATATAGTCAGTCAGAAGTAAAAATTTGGGCCAAGAAGCCAGGGGAGAAATGATTAGTAGAGGTTTGTAAAGAGAAATTTCAGAGCTGATAGGAAAACTGGCATTGTGAAAACCAGCTTACATAGTTAAAAAGTCATAGGAAAAAGAACCTGATAAAATGATCAGCCTCCTCTGCCTCAGCAGATACAACATCCACCTGGAGTAGGACAAGAGATGATGTTTTCTTACAGCTTTGATACTTGGGTGCATCTAGGCTCCTTGTAATCTCTGTGTAAGTATACTTCTGTCTGCTGCTATCTCAGGTGAATAACTTGGTTAGAATCAATAACCCTGAACAGCTACCAATATATTATACGTGACTTAAAGACTTGGTATACTTTATTCTTGGTACGGTGATGTTTCTTATTGAGCACCCTATTTCTGAAGTGTAAAACGTCCTTGCAGTCTGGGAACTGTGTTAGGCTTTACTTCAGACCTCTCCACTCTGGCAGTGAAATGCATGTAGGACAAAACAAGACGAGTGACTTAGCAGAGAGAAGCCAGATTGTCACTGCATTTGAAGCCTTTGAAGAGGCATGCATGAATTCTTGAAAATCCTATTAGGCACAGTTTATTTGGCCTGTAGCTTGTCCGTGTCAGAGTTTTTCATCTTTAAAATGGGTGTTGCTATATCCGTTCTCTACTGTACAGGGCTCTATATGGTTATGTGTATTAAAAATAGAGATAGTCAGTTCATGTGAGATTTGGACCGTTTAACTAAGAGAGAGAGGCTGATACTTTACGTAAGCTGTTGATGTGCTGCTGCCTCCACAGGGTAAAGTGATTTTAGTGGATTATATTCATTTTAGTAGGTTAGAATTTTGTTTATCAATGGACAGTGAGAATAGGTTGTTTAAAGCAAACACATATTGTATTTGGCAATTTACTAGGATTTATACTGCAAAGAGGAAACAGAGCTCTGCCACAATTCACCATGAAATTAAATAGCAGCTTACCCCAGCAGCAAGTAGAAATCAGCCCTCTGCCAGAACTGAAATGCTTCTCCCACACGCAGGCACAATACATATCTTCTACCACACTCTGCACAAATACAGGTACCTTGCAATGTGCCCTGGCAGTTAGTAGGCTTTTGGCCTATTTCAGATTAGGAGGGAAGTTGTTCCAGGCAGAGTACAACTGTGGCAAACAGCCTATTACCAGATATCTCTGCCTTCACAGTTCCTTTGCATGTGTGGTTCATAACTTTTTGATTATCCTGGCATAGGTTAAAAAGTTTACCTTCTTTAATACTCCCATATGTGGATGCAGTTATACTGATGTAAAACATGCTAATCTTCATGGCTGACACACTTGAGAAGTAAAAATGCACTCTTTCCTCCCACCCAGCGTGATAGCTTCCATTGATCTATAAAATAAAACCAAATAGTAATCTTTAACAAGTGAAAACAAAGCTGTGATAGGTGCATAAATGTTAAATTTCTCATCTTTTTAGTGTACTCAGGTGCCTAGGAGACAACTGGGAAATAAAAGTGTGTTGCAGGGGGAAAGATTAGCCAGCTTATGTTCTCAATCCCAAGTTCTTTCTCTAAACCCTCAAGCAGCAGGAAGGCTGGAGCCTGAATTGCAGCAGGAGCCCCACTTTCACCCAGCTCACTAGCCCACTGTAGGTTTAAGCTGCTTATAAACTGCTGTGTGGGGGCAATCTGGACTTAAAGCTTCAAGGAAGACTTAGTCAAGAAACAGGCTTTTATTTTGTCATCGTAGGAAAGACATATGTCATAGCCTCGTCTTTACACTCAGGCTTCTTTCTGTCTCTTGGAGTATACGGCCATGCATCCTCTAAGCCCTCCTATTTTGCTGAATACCTGTAATGGGGATCTCGTGTAAAAGGTAAGTATGTTTATTACAGAGTTGCTTCCTTTTGTGCAGTAGAAAATGGTGAGGTGAGGAAAGGCTAGACAAGGCTGGAGCATTGCTTTATTCAGCAGCGACAGCTCATACAAAATTGCCATGGTCTGTCATTTTCCTTTGTGTGGAAAAAAAACCCACTGACCAATAGTGCTGTATTTATATTATACACATGCACAATGAGCCAGTGAGGGGAAATAAGGCAGACAATACTTATTCTCACTTGGAAGGCCATTACTAGGCACTTGAGGTTTTTTCCAACATGAAATTGAAAGAACAACAGCTAATAAGGCACTTCCTGGGAAGCTGATGTATTAACTAGATAGTTTGAGGACAGAGCTATAAGCTGAGAAGTGGGCCGTTTGTGAAAAACTTAATAATTAAATCTGTTCAAGTTAGCTTGAAACCTGTTGTAGGATCCCCACTCCAAATATGTTTAGTGATGCATGAAAACCGTTAGTCTGAACTTGGCACAATATCAGCAAGTAATTGCATTGCAGGAAAGCATAGACATGGTTTGCAAGTCTTAGTGTTGGACAACAAACAAAATAAGTGCTGGATTGGTTACACGAAAGCCTACACAGTTGTAGTTCTGAGGCTTTGACCAAGGGTTATTTCAGAACATTTGTGATGGCAGTGAGGCTGCTGTCAGGTTTAGTATAACTTTGGTCCCATATGAGCTGGCATGAATATTCTGTAGCACTGGTAATTTGTAAGGTGATATATACATTGAAGACAAGTGCTCTAGTTAAATACTTAAAATGCAGTCTCTTGGGCTTTTAAAGCATTCAGGGAGCTCAGGAGATATTTTCATCCATATGTGTGTGTGTCATCGCAATGCTAAAAGAGCCATTAGAGTTGGCTTAGAAAGGAGAATGGAACACTCGTGTGAAGTTAGGCTCAAAAGCACTTAGAAAAGACTTTTGCAACACCTTAAGTCACCATGTCCTTTGTTCATCCTTTTATTCTTTTCATTGCTGAATTCTTTCTTTCTACTGATTCTTTGAAAGAGTAGTCCATCAGTCATTAATGGCACACTATCGCTAATGGAACTGAGTCTGTTAGGTGCAAACCTGTTCTTGCTATATGAGACTACTACAAAGGCATACAGAGAACATGAAGCTTCATTTCAGATGTAAACCATGCCGAAGAGTTTTCTTACTTTGACTATAGGAAACTGAAAGCAAATTACTGTGAAAAAATCTGTTAATATCAGCCTGGAAAAGAATTTCAATAGTTTTGTAGAGAGGGGAAATAATTAAATTTAAAAATGTCTAGAATGACTTCAGGTGAGTGAATTTACTGCTCCGAGGAGCCAACAACCCCCCAGAGGGGAGGAAGGCTGTGCCTGGGCCCCTCAAGGTCAGAGGAGAATGGGTTTCCAGATGTGATTCGCAGAGAGGCTGCCCCTCTCTGCTGCTGACCCATGCTCAGAGCAGTTCCTTTTCTCATGCACAACTTCCCTGAAGCCATGATATATATATATACACACCCTACTGTAACTTTTGTCCCATTTCTCCATGCTTTGAAATCATCTCTCCACTCTCTTGTCTGTAAATTAACATTCACAAGGACCATCCACAGAACATCCTGCATCTTCAACAATGACCGTGCTTCTGGCTTGAATTTAGTTGCTTTCTTCTCTGTCACATTTAGTAATATCATGGCATCTTGGGTGGCCACGTTAGGCCAAGATGCGGAGATACATTTCTGTCAATTAGCTGCTTTGAAGTTTAATGCATGGTTTTAAAGAGGAGACACACAGAACAAGCATTCCCAGTGAATTGCTGAGATGAGATACCAAATTGGTGGGACGCTTCCTCTTTTCTCTGAATTTTGCTTGGTATTGGGGGATTTGAATAGAATGCAAGACTAAAACCCCAAATAATAAGAACTTGTGCCCTCAAGCTGTGCTTGGCGTGGGGTCAAAACTGAGCAGCCTCAGAAGTTTATTCTGATTTCTGTGGCTTCTCCTTGAAAAAAAACCAAACTCAGAATGACTGGTGAGCTCTGGGAAGGCTTTCAGCCAACATAGCCTGAACTTCAGTTTTGTGATTAAAGTATTATCATTGTCAGACTCCAGAGACTGTGGGAGAAAATTTTCACTTGGCTTCTGACTCTCTGTAGCATATCAGTGTAATGTGTTTTCGTGCTATGAGGAGGATATGCTTCTGCTAGCCACTTTAGATAACAAACATAATTTGTCAATAACTCTTTGTAGGATCATTTTCAAGGTATGTGAAAAAAAATTAAGAGGAAGATTTGGTAACCAAAAGCAGGAAGTACTATCCCTTGAAAACAGTGTTGAAACACCTCCTGAGAATATATTTGAATCCTCTTACCGTTCATGGCAGAATTACTAGAAAACATGGTACAAAATAGGAGATCTGCTGTACCTGTGATTTCAGCTTACCATGCGTTTCTACCTGAGAAGCAGGTTCTTGCAAAGTGCTGAAGTTAGATTTTAAAGATTTTTGTTCCCGCTCTATTACAAGATGGCCTGAGTGTCAAAGGTAATCGGTTAGTCTCATTCCTTTGTACTAAGTCAACTAGATTACCTCATCAAACAAAGTTCTTTTTTTCTATGTCTGTTTTTCTCCTCCTTTATTGAGTAACAACCAACTATTGGAAGTTTATCTTTCTCAGATGTATTTATAGGATGTCACAGTTCAGAGTCTCACATCTAAATGTAGCAGAGAAAATTATATGGCTGCTATAAGCAAGGCCAGATTTAAAGCCAAAGAATGTAGAATGAAATAATATTGTAATGGAAATTTTGTTGATGTGTAACTGGAGAGTATCTAACAACACCCTACAATAGATAGTTTTATAATTGCATTTGGCTTGCAATTAGGTTCCTAAGTGCATAAACACAAGGAGATTTCTTACTTGCTAGTAAAATTGCATGCTCTTATGGCATCTGATAAAGTCTAGATTTATTCTAGACTAACTTGACTCTCAGGAGGACTTTCCTGTCAGCTCTTTGGGGAAGTGAATTTTTATTCCTGTAAGTACAGTGGTATTCCAGTGTCTGTGACTATAGCAGCTTCAGGATAGAGAAACACAATTCATTTAATTAAAACAGTTAAACACACTGGGAAAGCTGTATTTATATTGACTGTCTTGTAATGTTTAAAACTTGGTTTTGACTAAGTAAGTGTCCTTCTCATGCAGACCTATCATTTATATCTGTGATTTGTATCCATCTCAGAAGGCGGCGATGTAAATGCTGAGCAGTGCTGTCAGTGTGTTACCTTGTGAGCAGCTATAAAGACCAACTGGGGAACGATATCCATTTACGGGGATCATAAATTTATGACATCAGACCAAAGGAATAAAGCTTAAGCATGAATGCTGATTGAGACCTCCTCAGGGGTTCTCTTTTCTCTCTTCGCTCTGGGATACAGCACAGGCTTTTAGCACAACCTGCAGATAATGGCCCTCTTTCCATCTTCTTGCAGATATCTCTGAAGTAAGTCTTTGTTGATCTGCTGACCTTGGATCATCTGCAGTTTCTCTGTACAGGACAAGCACTTTTACAGTGCATCCCCTGTCCAATCCAAACTGTTTGTAAGAGTTATTGTCACAGGTAGCTATGTTTTCTCAGATGTAATATCAGCCTCTCTAGTTTCTCAGCCGATACTGAGAATACATAGCAAAAACACTAAGGGTGGGATGTGTCCAACTTTTTCTTCTTCCCATGGGAATTTGCCCCCACGCACTGGGTGTGCAAAAACTGGTTACCTCGCCTAGCCCATATCATTTCACAGTCATTACCCTTGCACCACTCCAAGCGCAGGCTGTTGCTTCCTATCTGTATGCAGCGACTTCTGGGTTTGTTTTCCTTTCTCATATGTGCCTCAGACATCATCTGGGCTGCTGAAATGTCCCTGAACCCTGATGAGGAATGCTCCACAGCAGTCGCCTGCCAGCGCTTTTTGGCTAGCTCTGTGCTGCCCAGAGGAACGTGTTGCGTTGTCCTCTCCCGTGTATGAACGGCAGCTGTAGTCTTGTGTCACCCCTCTTCTTCCACTGTAGCAAATTAGCTGACACTGGCGGTAGATCACACACTGCTTTTGGCAGCAATTTACTGTTTGTACACCTGGACTCTAAGGGTCAGGCTGCTAGTGTTGCATGGTGATCCAGCCCTATCTAATCCATTCATTTTGCTTTCTCACACCTGTTATGTTACATTATGGTAATTCTTCGCTTATGGTCCTCTAACCTTGCTGTGAATATTTCTTTCTGCCTTTTTTTATGCCTTGGGGTTGTTATAGTATGTATGTTACTTTTGTTTTCCTTTGTGTCTTCTGCAGGCTGAGAATAGTAAACTTTCATCTGAGCAGGAAGGGTTTTTATGAAAAAATTCTCTGTATCTCGACATTTTCTTCAGGGCCTCTGAGAAACCTTTTGCTCACAGCCTTGAAAATGAGGCAGCAACAACACTTTTGTTTCATATCCCTTTAAATACATGACCTTTTCTAAGATCTAAGAGTGAGACTTCCTAAAGGAGAGCCCTGACTGAAAGCTTGGGTGGGTTTAGGTGCGGCAGTTTAAGGTCTTACCTTTCCCTTCTGCAGGGATTTAGGGGCCCCCACTACCAGGGGAAGGAGATGCAGCTTCTCTGCTGCAGCAGTGTCTGGCTGAAACCATCTTCACCTGGTTTCCAGCCCAGAATAACTTGTTATGTACTGAAAGAGATGAAATATCAGTGGTGAGTGAATATGCCTCAAGGCTTCTAGGGAGGTCTTTCTGTGCACAAATCTCTGCAGATATGCCAGAAGATAACTGTGTAATTAGTGTGATTTCAAAAGCATGCTGAACAGAAGCAGCCTCTGTGGAAAATAACAGAAGAAATAGTAGGAAGTAACTGGTGCTTTTCAAAAACTACAGGCAACACAGAAGTCAGATTTGAAAGATGAAATAACTATGAAACCTAGACGTATCTTTCAGATGCTTTGGAATGCTTTGGGGGAAGAATATGAACTGATGTGTCACTGGGAGAGAGAAAAACAGTGGCTGACATAGCAGGACTGATCAGCCTCACTGTTCTAAAAAAGAGAAACACACCTCAGGAAAACAAAATACCTCCTAAAGTCCTGAAGTTGTGTGAGGCTGAACATGAGAATGGACACACCAGAGCAGACCAAAGGTCCATCTAGCTTAGCGTTACATCTGTGGCAGTGGCCAGTAGCAGATTTGTGGAGGGAGAGGAAGGATGAAGCCAAGGTGAATTTGTAGCAGTATTTACCCCAAATGCTCCCTAATCCTTCAGAACTGTACAGCTCAGAGATGATGTGCTTCACAAGTGGTGTCTCCATAACAGGCTCTACCACCCTATGGGGTGGCAGGATTGAATTAGCTCCCAGGGCAATGCAGGATAGGGCCAAAATGCTGCTTCCCCTTGTGTTTACTGCTCATGGTGCTCAGGGCACGGCAAGAAGGAACTGTTTTTGTGTTCTTCCTGTTCTTTTGGATTTAATTTAGCCCTTAACATATTTCCTTTTGTAGTCTGAAGAATTTCATAGGGAGTTTGCTGCTGAGGGGCTGCCTTGTCTTTGGAGCTGGCTTGGGAAAATGCCATTATTTCAATAGATTACTTAATCCAATTTAGAAAAAATTATATAAGCAACACTATAATCAGACCTAATATTTGATTGCAGTGTTGGGGACAAGCTCTTTGTCACTGAGGGCAACATCTGATAGTTCACAATACCTTGAGACACTTCTGTGATCACAAAACTAAAGAGATCAACAGATACTCTGCAAAATGATGCTGATCTCTGTGTTTGAACAAATAAAATAAATCTTCTCATTATGAATAATGGTCTGAAAGGTGGAATAAATGCCTCGACAAGATGGTAAATGCTATACAAAAGAGCAGCCTGGGGAGAGTGAAAGCATGATCTCATACATTGTGTCAGCATCACGTTCTTCCAAGTGTTTTAAAGTGTTCTGTGATGGTGTGTGGTATTTCTGAGGGGGCTGCAATTCCCAAAGAGGTTTTCCAGGATGTTCTCGGTGGGAAACAGTTCAGGCTTCCTGCTTTTCATGTCAAGCAAAACAAATATTTAAAGTGCCTTTTGCCAGTGTGCATATTTATAATGCTAAATATTTGTTATTATTGGTAATAGTATAAGATATAATACAATGGCAAATTTTTAATATTAATACACTGATACAGTGAACTTACCCAGGACACTAGGTAACTGGAAGATAAACCAAAATCATCAAAAGCCAGATGCAGTAATCTCATCAATGCACAGGTCTCTCCAGCTGGCATTTGGACATTGATCTGCAGCTTTTCCCAGTAGGTCTGTCTTTCAAGGAAAATGGTCTGTATCGTGTTTTACCTTCAGATCCAAAGCCATTTAGACCTTTAGAAGAGAGGCTGCCAACTGTGAGAGCCCATAGACTTGAGTGCTCAGGCCATGGGAAGTATAAATGTGTAGCATTCAACAAATGTCAGTGACAAACCAGAGTCAGTGCTGATCTCTGGTTCTCCTCTCACTACCAGTGCACCAGAACTATAAGCCCAAACAGAGTACTTCTCAAGTACCCTCTTTGAATGCCACTTTTAGAAAAAGTAACTCTCAGTGTTCAAGATCACGTTAACTTTTTGAGGGGAGAAATGTGCCTGCCAGCTCCCCAGAAAGTCCATGTTTTCAGAGTTTTATTATATCTAGAGCAGATGGAGTTTCAAACAGTGAGTGTTAGCAGGGACTGGGCAAGGTGTCTTGCATTCTACTTTTGCAAATGAGATTTTCTCCAAAAATTGTGTTATTGTGATTATCTATGTTGCTCTTACTTCAGTATGAGACAAGTAATGATACATTGCTTGAGGCTAAGCTCTGAAATTAGAAAGTGAAGTCAGGACAGAATCCATCTGTTGGCTTAAGCATTGCGCTGTGCTGCTGGCGCTCTGTTTCACATGGACCCTTTGTGTTTCTGGGACAGTGAAAAGTTACAGTTGGAAATGACGAAACCTCTAGTGTTTTTCAGCAATCTTATGCCTAAGGTGCTGTATTGAGTGAGTGCTTCCCTGTGCTTTCCTGGGAGCTCCCAGTGGTTGCAGCAGGAAGGAGCTGTCAGCAGAGCTCATCAGAAATCCCTGTCTTCTCTTCAGCCTGTTTTTAGGATTCCTGCCACACGGTGCTTGTTAATCTCTGAGTAAATAGCAAGCTTCACCACTTTTCCTGTGTGTTTGGGAAGTGGATGTATAAATATACTTATTCCAAAGCACGTAACTGCCATAGTTACTATTACATTGCTCATCTGTGAGATCCGCAGGAATTTTCCAACAGAGTGGATTTTCCTTTGCAGAATCTTCCTGACATACAGGTTCTAAAGGAACTTATATTTGCAGGGACTGAAGAGCATCAGTATTGGCTTTCTGCTAAGTGGTACTTCCAAAGATATGTTTAAGACCATAATGCTGAGAAATACAAAACTCTATCAATGCTTGCTTAATCAAAACTTCTGTCTTTCTGGAGCTGACCTACAAACAGCAGCTGAAGGTTAAACTTCAGCTGGACCACGTAAAATCACAGAATGGTTTGGGTTAGAAGGGGCCTTAAAGACCATCTAGTTCCAACCCCCCTGCTATGGGCAGGGACACCTTCCACTAGGCCAGGTTGCTCAAACCTCCATCCAGCCTGACCTTCAACACTTCCAGGCAGGGGACATCCACAACTTCTCAGGGCAACCTGTTCCAGTGTCTCACCACCCTCACAGTGAAGAATTTCTTCCTTGCAACTAATCTAAATCTTCCCTCTTTCAGTTTAAAGCAATTACCCCTTGTCCTATCACTACATGTCCTTGTAAAAAGTCCTCTTCAGCTTTCTCTTAGGCCTCCTTTAGGTACCAGAAGGCTGCTCTCTTTCCTATCTCTGATGGCTAGACATAGTTCAAAGGAGAACAGAAGTTTGAGCTTGGCAACTGCACCTTGGTTTGCAAGAGGAGTCAATGGGCACTGCTGGGACTTACAACCAAACATTCAACTTCTGGTGTGTAGCCCACTTGCCAAACCGAGGCTGAGTGCTCTAGAGAAAGAGGAAAAATATTAAATATTATGCACACATATACAACAAGGATGCAATATATTAACTCTTTGCTCTTGGTCATATGATCTTGCTTGCTTTCTCGAAATGTGCCAGGACTGTTCAGGATAGTCGCGACTCTAACCCTTCCTACACCACATTGCCATACTCTTCAAGTTCCAACTTGAAAGAGAAAAAGAAGTGCCATCTTCATGCAATTGAGGAAGTTAACTTGGGTTCATTGTTGCATTAATGCAGTTGCATGCCTCTAGAGGAGATCAGGTTTGTGTCTGCTGGGCTCCTGGTGCTGAGAATGGAACTGTCTGATTTCAACGTGTTGCTTGGTTAAATCACTCTACGAACTCCTTGTAAATATATCCTAAAGGGGAACTCCTGAAACAAGTGTAACAGTGATCAAATAGAGAATAATTTTGCTTTTCTTTATGTGCTTTAAAAGTTTTACATTCTTTTGTGTTTGACTTTGAGGCAGTAAATTGTAATGACTCTCATTGATATTAATGGTGATCAGAGATATAATATTTCTATAACAAGCTAATTTTCTGCTATTTTAGAGCCCAATATGAAAGAACCAGTAAATATGAGTAGCCTGGGTTTGAATTTCCCATTTTACACGCTTAGGTCTTCATGTTCAGAAAAATTCCTATGATTCTAGGCTGGTCCAGGAAAGGAAATCTTCCCCAAATTAAGGCCTAGATTGGAAAATGTCAATCTCAGTTTGTCTGTTCCATTTCTCTGGACTACAGTAGAGCAAAATTTGTTAAAGAAACAAACTGTGTGAGCTGAGAAGACCTCAGGGGTAGTATGAAATTAAGTTAGTTGTAAAGAGAAAAAAAACTTGCTTACCTATGTGCTAAAGCCACATCACTGTTCAGGAAGTCACATTAAGATGAGCTTAAATTTAAGGTTATGCATTAGTCTCACTAAGCATGTGGTAAACAGCCTTCTTGGAGATGAAGGCACTTCTGAACAGCAGCCTTAATTAACATGCTGCAATCCTGGGATCAAAACTGCTATAGAAACAGAAACCAGTCGTAATGGTAATACCATCCTCAATACATTTCAGTCCTCTTATTTTCTATAATTTTAGCTTAAACACGTACACCGAACCTTTTTAAAAAAGTTATAAATGGTCAAATTTAAATACAGAGCAGCTCTTTAATTGGAGTTATATTTCATGAAACATGTGTTCTAAATAACACAAAATAATTGCAGATGTGTTGCCAGACTGCGTGAAAATTCAAATAACTTCTCCCAATGAATGACCAAAATAGCTGTGCAAGTACTTTTGTTATATATTTCAAAAGCTGTAAGAGCAAAGTTGCAATCCCAAATGTCATACTTATTTTTAAGTCCTTTATAGTACTCAAGGGACAGAAAGAATATCTTGTATTTATTTCAATGAGCATTTAAATCCAAACTCTAGCTTGACTCTGCAAATTAATAGCAGTGCTTCTATATAATTTATTTTACATATATGTTATTAGTTTCCCTTTTTTCCTTATGAGGAGTTTTTAATTTCCCCTCCTTTTGTATGGACTTAAATTCCTTATTTAAGTAAACATGTGAGTATTAAGTATGTGATTTACATGCACAGCAGAAAGTTGGTGTATCTATGGATTTTGGTGATGCTTTTTCTGGACTTACAAGAGTAAGACCTGGCCTTATTCCTGTTAATATAAAAAGCTTTGATGAGGTAAGTTTATGGTGAAGTCAAGACTGCAGCAGTAGTTAAATGCAGTTTAGAGCTTTACTGGCAGGTTCTCCATGTACTTTGAGGAAGGAGTATGGAAAACACATGCTCACCTCACTAAGCTTGGCTCAATGTGCTGCAAGATTTTTTTGTGTTTGCTTTCCCCTCCAAAAGAAACAGTTTTCCCTGTTCCCCTACAAACCCCTGTAATTCCCTTACTTTCCTCTTACAGCATTTCTTGCCTACTGGCTAAGCAGTGTCCCATAGAGTGGGGTTGCGGAATTGCCACTAATAATACAACACTTTGGGAATCCAGAAAGGCTAGTGATGTTCTCCTGTGTCCAGACTGATCAGTGAATGGGCAGTGAGAGGTCTAGTCACACTTAGAGCGTTTGGAGGAACTTTGCTTCACTTTTCTGCCAGCAGAACTGCCCCTGTGTCTTCTTGGAGGAAGAGAAGTGTGGTGTTGCAGCTTGTGACAGTAGATATCCCAAAGAGTTCCCATGCTTGGTAGGGCCCTGCTGGGCTGAGAACTGTGCTGTTGCTGACCAGTGAGGTAGCTGTGTGCCCAGCACTAAGTCATACAGCGAACTGGAAGAGTGATCTGTCTCGGCTTGCACTGGTTGAGTGTCTGACACTGCAAAGTGTAAACCCTGTTGGGACTTCCATCTTGAGGTCACCCTGGGCTCTTGGACAAATCTGATAGTATTGAAATGCAGCATGCTTAGCCGCCAGTGAACTAAACATGTCCAGGAACTTTTGTGGGCACAGACACTCCATCTCTGGTTTTCAGATGGTCTTTGTCATTGTTTTGGATCAGGACAGGTACTACCCTCCTGATTTGGTTTAATGGTCAGCCAGTGGTAAGAACCATTTCTTCTGGCGCTCTTGGGTGCAGTCTCCTTGTTCTGGAAAGGATAATTGTTTGCTAATAGGGGCATGAAGTACTCTACCATTGGCGCCTGCATGTCAGAGGAATGAGGCCTGACAAGGTGGAGAAACAGATAAATGAACGTCTGGAGGGATCTTCAAAATTGGTTGTAATACTACATAAAGGTTGGACAGTTAAAGAAGTCAGTAGGTGTGGGTAGCATTTATTTCCATGGTTTATCTCTGGTTCTGAAAGGCTGCAGAAGTCAGGAAGGTCATAAGAGCTTTAGAGTAAGTTAAAGGCTTTCCAAAGAAGTTGCTTGCATTTGCATTCTTATGTTATTTTCTTGGTATATTGAACTGTCTCCTAAATGTTAAGGTTTACCCATGTCTGAAAGGGATTCTTTCCTCCTTTGTGGTCACTTCACATCTGCAAGTGGTGCCTTTACCTGGCAAGAACTGCAGATGGGAGTGGAATGTACAGCTGTAACTGATTTTTAGCAGAGTTTTTAAATACGAGGTGGGAAGTAATAGCTGTGGTATGGAAACTTTGTTAGTTTGCAATTGCAGAATAGTCATTAACGTTAGCATTGCAGTCTTCCTACTCTGAGGAGAGGCTCTATTACTTTCCTTTTCAGTGCTTAGAAATTACCATGCTGATCTGCATACTTGGCTCTCATGACTAGTATAACAAAACAGTTCTGTGCCTCTATGTAGTTATAATATTTACTTCTTCCTCTGTTTGTTTCTTCTCTTCATCTGACAATTTTAAATCTGGTAGGAAAATTCTTCTGCAATGTCTATACAGAGCCTGGTACTATACAAGCGAATTCTAGGTTCGTATGTCATGCTGCCGTATTTTTTTTTATTGATCGTTCCTCCTTCATCTTTGTAATCAGCGTGCCTTTGTCTTGTGTTTGACACTCCTCTGCTCAGGTGTGTCCTGCTGTTCATACTGCTCTTTGCTTAAATGCTATGACTCAACAGGATAAAAGTTGTTAGAAGTTCCCTTTTTTGAAGCACATCAGAAGAGATACATTTGGAAGGATTGCCTTTGTATCAGCCTTTTGATTAAAAGACCTATCAGTCATGCGATCGACTTCAGTCCTAGGTGATGATGTGGTTTAACCCTGGTAGGACCTAAGGCCCACACACCTGCGCTCTCACTCCACCCTGTAGTGGGATGGGGGAGGACAATGAGGAGGGCAAAAGGGAGGAAACCTATGGGTCAAGATGCAGTTCGACAGGTAGGGTGAAACCTGTGTGTGCAAGCAAAGCAAAACAGAGAGTCCATTCACTACTTCCCCTTGGCAGGCAGGTGCTCAGCCAGTTCCAGGAAAGCAGGGCTCCATCACGTTGCTAACGGGTCCTTGGAAAGACAAATGTCCTAACTCCAGACATCTCCTGCTTTGTCCACACCTGGCCTGTTCCCAATTTTATTCCTGAGCACATCATAATATGATATGGAATATCCCTTTGATCAGTTGGTGTCAGCTGTCCTGGCTATGTCCCCTTCCATGTTCTTGTGCACCCCCAGCCTCCTCGCTGGTGGGGTGGTGTGAGAAAGAGAAAAGGCTTTGACTCTGTGTAAGTGCTGCTCAGCAATAACTAAAACATCCTTGGGTTAGCCATACTGTTCTGGTCTCAAATCCAGCACATAGCACCATCAGACCTGCCATGAAGAAAATGGGCTCTATCCCAGCCAAAACCAGTACAGATGATTAGCCCTGGGGAACTGCCTACCCTGCTTGTCTATGGGTGGTGCCTTGCTTGGTGTTTGCAAATGATACTTTCCTTGGAATAAATTGCAGTTTGGAGAACTGTCTTAGAAAATCCAGTGGTGTGGCAGCTTCCTTCTCTGTGTGTCACGTTACAAGCTGACTGTTTGGTTTTGATTGCTACACCTTTCTCTCCATCACAGTCAAGGATGTACTTACCTAGCAAAAACTCCTTATTCTCTCCTTGTAGGTAAAAGCCCTGTCTTAGAGATGCCCTCTTCTCCCCTCAGATTCACAAGTGTTGTTTCAAGGATATAATCTTGCTAAGAGAATCAGGAGTGTGAACAAGACAATACCAGGCAGATTCACTGGGATTGTATTATTTGCAAATTTGCAAGGCGGGCTTTTTTTTTTTTTTACATCCCTCCTTTTCATTATTCAAAGTGCTCATTCTTTGCTGAATGAGCTACATTTTAGCACATCTAGAAATAATTTGCAGAATTTATGTTTCAGGAGGATGAATACTTACTGCAAGGTAATCTTTCATGGAAGCACTTACATATCTCAGTATATGACTCGGAATGGGGTTCAAACAATTTCTCATAAATGAGATTTATTTTACCATTTAACTGTAATAAAGTTGTGCCTTGAATTGTACTGTTTGTAAGTCACACAAAGAAAAGGGATGCACATTAATCCTCGATATTAAATCCCTGTTTTTATTCAATTAGTGTTAGAGACTTCTCACTTACTTTTAAAATGCTGCATTTATCCAATTTCAGAATAGATTGTTTTTCACTGGGAAAGAGAAATGTGGTACTTGTTTAATCCGTTTTTTCTAAATTTCCTGAAAACTTCATCTACTAACAAAATAAGAACTTCCACTCTCTCTGTGCCCTTAACCTGAGTAATTTACACAGTCAAACAGACCATTCAAGGATATGTAAAATGACTTTTGTTTGGCCTCATGTATGCATAGTGGTAAAAATGACATTTTTATTGTTGAAATGGATTTATGCTGTACTGTGTGAGCATTTTCATAAAAGAGAAATATTTCCAAAGAAGCAAAATATGAACTTGCATTCTTTCTCTTTTTCAACCATTTCATAATTTGAATTTTAATTTTGAGCAATTTTAGCAATTCCTCTTTTTGTAAACTTGATTTTGCTTTTGTGGCCTCCTGGGTATTGTGTACTTTCCAAGCTTTAATTAAAAGGTTTTCTTTCCACTATACCACAATATTTGGTCTCTGCTACAAAAATGGAAAGCAAATGAGGCCTCTCAGAAGTCAGGCTAGCTATCAGGTGGAGACTGGACGATGCTCTGTATGTCGCAACTGCTGGATAAACACTCTGGAAGTGAGCTTCTCTAGAATCAAGGGTGAGACCAATTAAGTCAGCCAAATCCTTCTGAAAAATTACCTGCTGGGGAAGAAGGGAACATGGGGAATGAGTTTAAGTAAATCCTCTTTAAAAGTTATGCTGTCCAAATGCGAAGAAACCTGGGAAGTTTTCCTTCTTTGGAGGATGCGTTTACTTACCTCTGCAGGAGGTGATTTCTAAGAGTTGGTTATACATAGCAAGAGACTTCTAAAATTTATATGAGTGAAACCCAAAGAAAGAGTAATAAATCTTTTCCTTGTTGCTTAAACGATACCAGTACTGGATAAGGCTAGTTCTTAGTGTGATTTACTTGGAGGGTGAATGATGGTTAGGTTGCACCACTCCTGTATGTAAATACTAAGCACGTGGTGTTCCTTGCAATCCTTTCATCTGTCCTACTTTGCATATAAGAGATAGGTGTAAAGGATACATAAAATCCTTCCTACTCTTCTTCAGTTCTCCAAGCTGAACAATGTTTAAGGGCTCTTCAATGCATTCCACAAGCTTTTTTTCAGATACAAGATACAGATATTTAGTCCTGCACAGCAGTACAGCTCATACAAGTTTGTTAATTGCCCATTAATAATACCTATGGAGAAGTCATAGTAAATAGAAAAATCCTCCATACCCCCTCCATGCATAATCAGCTTATAAACACACCTAAAGTTCAGTATTGTTTTCTTCCTGGGCATAGTTGTTTACTAGGTGAAGAAGAAATTCCAGTTTGGCAAGGCAAAGCCTTTGAAAGCTTCTCCATAGGCAGTATTTCCTCATCATACCTTGTACTGCTATTTAATTTAAAATGCAATTAAATCCTACATGAGGACCCGGAGATTGTTACCTTTATGTCACTCCCTTTGGTGCAGTTGTACAACCAGAAAGCCCAGACTGTAAAGAAAAAAGAGAAAAGGTGCTTTTTAGTTTAGAACTAAATTTTCCAAGCATAACACTTCGTATCTCACTATTTTTCTCCAAAAATTTGAATTTTGCAAAAAAAGACTCCTACAAATTTGAGAGAGGGAGGAATTATTTTCACCAAAAATGTTCAGTGAGTGATGCAACAGGGATTGTGGAGGATTGAGAAACCCTTTTTTTAACTGTATAGTGAGTCACATGTGCTCCCTTCCAGCTACAAAAGGAGCCTTTGTCTTCCCTTCAATACTTGTTTGTGGTCTATTGCAGCCATAGCAGGTTTTTTTCCTGTGTTCTGTAGGACTCCTGGTATCGATATGGTCATGACTGGTTCCCTCAACTTGTCAGCTTGGGCAATTCATGTCTCAGTTTGCAGGTGTAAGTCAATGAGAGATAAATGAGAGTAAGATCATTCCCTATTGAGAAGAAATTGGCTTTTTTCTCATTTAGCTCTTGCTCAGTGATGTAAGTGTATGCAAAGGATTATAGTTACAGTGACCCTGCAGCGTGCAAGTGATCAAAAATAACTGAAATCTGAGACTGCTGTTAAAGTTTATCCTTTTGGAGTGTTCTCTCAATCTGTACTGTTGCTGTGCAAATACTTCTTTCATTTCAGGCCTGTTCTTTATTTTTCTGTTGTTGAAGCAAGTGCTGAAAGCACCTGACCTCCAATCCTAAACTGTAGCATCCTACTTAATAGACAGAGTAGTATTTGCTCAAACTCTCTATATCCAGCTCCACTCCCCTCTGCTGTCATTTAACACCTTTTATCACATTGGGAATCTCTTAGTAATGATTAATTAGATAAGGAGGAAGGTGTGGAGATGCCTCTGGTGTGAGGCCGAAGCTGCCACCTCCCAGCTGGTGAGAAAAGCCTGCTGGAGCCCAGTGGGTCAGCAGAGCAATACCAGTCCATTTTGCCCAGGCAGGGAGGGGCCTGATGCTGAAGGCAATGTGTGAACTCTGCTCTAGGCCTACAAGCTGGACTGTAAAACTGCTATTCCCTGTTCAGTGTGTGCATTTTAGATGAGAGTTTTTTAAATATGAGCGATCCTTTGCAATGTCCACGTCTTTTGTGACAGAGGTACCTAAATGCTACTACCAGAGAGGGATGAGACCTGGATTGGCAGCTGATGAGTGTTGTGTCTCCTTTTATTTAAGCAATGAAGGTATTTGGGGATTGACTTAGATGGGAATTCACATGGTTAAAAATGGGAGAGTCTTTTATTTCCTTTGCAATACTACTTTGAAACAGAATGTCCTTTTTTTCATATATTTTCCTTTCACAGAAGTACTCCATGATTCATTTTGTGCTTTGACCACTGTGAGGTTTTAAATCTATTTGTGCCCCAAAGCAAGAAAATATTTTGATTCTATTCAAGAAAGCCTGTCAACAATGAAGCATCAAGAGTTGTTTATTCTTTCAATGATATATTTCTTTATTTCAGTATCTATGCTCATCCAGTTTAAAACGTAAAGCTGTTTATTGTGCAAGTCATGGAATTCTTTAGGATTTAAAAAAAGGGAAACATGTCAAATAACAAAGCAGCGCTTCCCAAGTGCTTATCTGGCAGACTGGAGAACCCTCATATTTCACTTGAATCAACTGTTGTTTAAAGGAGCAGTTTAATGACAGTCATTATTCGTGCAAGATTTGCTTATGTAGCAACTTGAGTATTTGTACAAAGAATAGAAGCTTGATGAAACAGAGTTGAGAAATGCATGCAAGCAAAATTAGATCTGTGCCAAGCCATCTTGTTTCACATTTTCTCCATTAGAAGATGAACAGTTCTTCCATAAATGGAGATGTTCGTATTGCTTAATAGGGAAGAAGTTAAAAAGAGCCCCTCTGCATTTTAATTGGGTTAATTACACTCTAGGAAATGTCTGAAGTCTTCTTCCTGTTTAGTCCATCTGAATATGTTATAATAATCTACTTTTCTCTGGCATGCAGGCTTCTATTTACAGACAAAAAGAACCCCTTAAAATGATCCAGGAAATGTGTTTGTACTTGCTGAAGAGTACTCAGTAGCAGAGCTTTGACAGTCACAACTTTGCATATTAACACGGGATAGGATACATCTTATCTACAATATCTGCACTCTATATGCTTCTATCTAATGGGCTGAAATCATCTGACTTGTTGTAGATGCATCTCACTTTAGTGTAGTCCACTGTAGTGCCTACTCATCTCCATGGAGTATGACGAGATTCTAGGGAAAGCTTCTCAGATCTAGCCTTTTGCAATGTAAATCATAGAATCACAGAATGGTAGGGATTGGAAGGGACATCTGGAGATCATCTAGTTCAAACCCCCTGCTGCAGAGTATGAAAAAAAAATTTGAATGTGCAGTAGGCAATGGTGCAGTGTTTTGTCAAGAGAATTGGTTGATATATATACTTTCTTTGGGATAATGTTTTCTAAGCAGTTTGCATTTGAGTATTCTTGCATTCTCTTTATGTGTTCTGGTAAGTACATTTGTCCAGAAAAATGCTTGTATAACTGCTGGACTGTTTATGCAAAATAGCTATAGAAAGATATCCAGAAGTAATGCCGCATGCTCTAGACTGTAGAATATGAGTTGCCTGAAATGAAGTGTCTAGAAATGTATTTATAGACCAAGAATTATATACTAATGTTTTTTCAGCAATAATTTTTAATACAAAATAAACTCAGTGACGAGTGTGGTGTATTCATGGGCAACTGAAGAATTACATTGAATAAATTGCATCCCATAAATGGTTTCCCTACTCTAGCTATAAACAACACAAATATTAAAATATCTTTGGCAGAATGCAAATAGACATTTACATTAAAGTTAACAGTCTAATCAGGAAGAGAACTCAGGCCATACAGTAAATTATCACTAATGCTCTTTACTTCTATGTTTGTAGAAGTCTTGGCTTTTACATGCAGCACCATTTAGTAAAGAATATTTAATTCCTGGGGAATATAATATAGATAGATGTAAGTATTTGCATATAGGAGTTTATTACACCAAAATGGGTAATGTAGATATATCTGCATCATACAACGTAGCCACTTGACTGGGACTTGAGCTCACATGTCCCCTTGCAATTACAGCTCTGTTAGCTGAAGACATTTCTGTGTTAACTTCTCTTTTCCCCCTCTTGTCCCTCACCCTTGAGGGTTTTGTTGGACGTGGTGCTTCACAACCTTATTTCTATTGAAAGAACAGGATAGAATAACGTAATTAACCAGTGTGCTTTACAGATCCAGCTTTTATTGAAAGGACATTGTTGGCAAGGCAGTGTGATGTGAAACTGGGAGTGCTTCAGGACATGGTTTTATCAGTCACATGCAGAAGAGCATGTGTGCTCCAGCCCTGCCAGAGCTCCAGCACCAGGGGTAACACATCTAGGTCTGCTTAGTGCTACTTGCCATCATGACTTCTTTGGTGGTGCAGGGCTGGTTGATCTTGTATGCAATGCTATGCTGATGTAGTTGTTTTCTGTGGCCCAATTTAATACTCAACAATATACTGCAGAGTGCTGTGCTGCACAGGTTGCTGAGGAGTGGTGTGAGAATTGCCCCATGGTGCTGTGTTGCGCTGTAGAGACACAGGAGTGGATTTGTAGAAGAGAGTAAGAGAGAAGCAGTTAAAGCACAAGAATCTGCAGCATGTCTGTAGCCCATGCACCTTTTCCTGTGTAGATCTCAGCAGGATGTAGAAACTTATTCCAAGCAGACAGAATTAGTATGTCATCATGGCTTGGCTTTGCGGACGAAGATTTGGGAAGGGCTTTGCCCACGCTTATTGCAAGCGCGTTGATGGCTGAAAAGGCCAATGCGGGATAGGCAAGACCGGTTGCAAAGAGCACACCGGAGGGTCTCCTTGGGTGGTATAGTCGAGGCACGGTTCTTTCTGCACTGTCTTTTCTCCTCGAGCCTGATTCTACGTGTGCTCTCAAAGGAGACAGCAGCGTTATGTATGGTGTGTCTCCAAATCTCCCGATTGGAGGCCAGGCTGGACCACTGATGTATTGACTAGGAAAAACGTAGCTGTATGATTGATGGAGAGTCATGGCTCTCAGAGGGTGGCTCCGCTGTTGGAAATTACGGTATAAAGCAGTGAGCAAGTGCAAGTCTGCGCACTCAGGGGTTTTATGATGACTACTCATGATTTGTTTTTAAAGGATTATTAATGTGACCTACCACTACTTGATTTATGTTTGTTTTGCAGAACAAACAACACATGAATTTGCAACAGTATGAATCCCTGCCACAAATATGCATGTGATGTTCTCCAGAATCTTTTGTTACAAATTGCGATTTGGTTGAAAATCAAATTAGGCAATGAGCTTGCCTGGAATTCTGTTCCTCTGGTTCGTAAGCCTACAAAGAAAACAGATCAGTGGCATTCCAGTTTAGTTTCACAGCCAGATCAATTATGAAAATGTTGCCATGTCAGTGAGGCTGCTTTGACTCAAGGCCACATTCTTATCCTCCCACACTAGTAGTCTGATACAGATGATGAACACGAATAAAAGATCTCTAGTTTCAGGGGGCTGTTGTGCTCAAAGTTGATCATCTTCAAATTCTTTCTTAGCCATCAAAGTGTTTGAACCTCAGGTTATTTTGAGAGATTATTTTTGTGTGAGAACTAGCATCTAAGTTTTTCTTTGAAATATATTCATATTTTCAGAAAAGAGCTTTGCCATGATGTAATTCTAAAGAAACCCACATGCAGGGATTGATTTTTAGGCAGGTTTTCACAGATTTCCATAAGCATGAAGTGCAATTTGCCATAGCTCTGATACTATGACAATATTTCCATCTAAGGAAAATTTATTTTTTTAAGGTATAAAAACAAAAAAAAAAGTGTTGGGTGAAAGGAAGAAGAATTTATCCAGCCTGGTTTGAGACATCAGCTGTAAGAGGTAACTGTCCTACCTTTTTGTTATTCCTTTTCCTTCAGTATAACAAACAACATGGTTTTGCAGCTTGTCTCTTTCTTAGAGAAAAGTGAAGTACGGCTTCTTCGGAGCTGGATTGCTCTGATATTAGTGGATAGAATTGGGCGATTGGGATATAGGGAATCCATCATGTGACTTATGTTGTGATATTTTATAGTGTCCTCTGCTCAGGTTTGAACAACAGCCTAATTCATCACAGTGATATCTGGACAGGACAAAGTAGCCTCAAAAGGCAATTCACTAGACAGAAGTAAAACTTAATAAATATATGCTGGCTTAGGCTAAGCCGATTTAAGTCTTTTCACTGAAATGATCGCCTAGTTCAAAACACTTTTGCTACTAAAAAAACCAAAAAAAAAGAGGTTATTTGAAACAAAGTGTAGTGAACAAAACAGTATATTCTAGAAGTAGTCTCTGTGTATTTGGTCTGCCAAAAATCTTTCAAAATCCTTTGAAAATATGAAAGGACCATCTAAGGATATTCCCTGATGGCTTTAGTGGTGGCTGACCTCTTCAAACTTGTGGTGAGCTGGAGAAATTGAGAAGCTGAATTCAAGGATTAGTGTATCTGGAAAAGGAGCAAAAAAAGGTGGAACAATGGAAGTTCATTAAAGTCAAAAGATAGTTTTGTTTTCTGGATTCAGTTTGAGCTTAAAAGGAGCTCATGAGCTTCAAAATCCTGTGGAGGTTTGACAGCTCAGAATGCAGTAAGCTAAATTTGTTGTAAAAATTATTTCTTTTGGCAGTAACACTGATCTATGAATATTAATGATTCAACTTAGCATACATTAGAATTCTGTGGATGGCATCAGCAGGAGCTCTGTAGAGGCTCTTCTCTATCTCACCATCCATGAAACGTAATTCTGTTTCAAGGGAGGAAAAACATAACAAAGCCTCTTTTACTAGTCTATGAATCACTTGACTCACGGTTGGCTTTCAGCTGTACAATGTTCCTCCTAACCTGTTGGGAGCTGAGATGCATTTCCATGTGAGCCCCATAGCTGGCATTCGCAAACAATAGGGTTGATATGTGCTGCCATTATGTCTTCTTGAGTGGACACAAGAGAAAATCTGTTCACTGCCAAACACCTGCTTTCTCTGTATTTGCACTGAAGGAACTGCTGCTGCTAACGTATGCAAGGGCTGGAGTACCAACATCTTCTTTAAACTTTTAGTATTTTGAGGAGGCAGGAATAAAACTAAGGTTCTGGTTATGCTCCAAAAGATGTAACAATCTTTGATCTTCCCAAGGACAAGCAATAAGTGGAGTGAGGGCAGAGCAAGTGAGAGGTAGAGAGGCTCTCAAATAGACATGCTCGTTTGGCAGCTAATTGTGGGATGGTTCAGAATGCCATTGCTTCTGGCAATAGTAATGCAGAGCTCCGCGTGGTCAGGATCCTGGATGGATCCTAGGAGCAGCTGCTACATAGAAGAAACAAATTTGATGACAGAATGGTCTGGGGGAGAAATAACAGCTGGCAGCTCCATGAGTGCAGGTGAGCAGGATGCCGAGGGTGGCAACCAGGCAGGTGAGGGGCAATTACCACATAGACAAGGGGCCTGAAGTTGAGTCAGCACCTTCAGGGTTGTGATCAGGCACAGAGACAGTGACTGGGATCAACCTTGGTTCAGTGTTTGCCCAGAAAGTCCATGGTGATAATGCAGGTCCCAGGTCAAGCCAAAAAGTCAAGTCTGTGGATGAGAGTCAGAGTTGAGGAGGTGTGAGGCTAGGCAGGGGTGAAGGTGAAGAACAAGACTTTCAGCTTAGAAGCTGCTCCCAAGGGACAAAGCGAACCTGTGCTGAGGCTTCTTCCAGCTCACTCTCATCAGCTCTTAATGAGCTGATACTGAGTGTAGGGATGTAAACTTCCACAGCTAGTAGAGCCTGGCATCAGAATCATAGAATCGTTTGTGTTGGAAGAGTCCTTAAAGGTCTATTAGTCCAACTCCCACTGCAATACACAGGGACGTCTTCCACTAGATCAGGTTGTGCAGAGCCCCATTCAACCTGATCTTGAATGTTTCCAGGGATGGGGCATCTGCCACCTCTCTGAACAACCTGTGACAGTGCTTCATCACGCACACTGTAAAAATTTTCTTCCTTATATCTAGCCTAAGTCTCCCCTCTTTTAGTTTAAAACCATCACTCCTTGTCCTGTTGCTACAGGCCCTATTAAAAAGTCTGTCCCCATCTTTCTTATAGGTCCCCTTTAAGTACCAAAAGGCTGCAATAAGGTCTCCCTGAAGCCTTCTCTTCTCCAGGCTGAGCAATCCCAACTCTCAGCTTTTCTTCACAGGAGAGGTGTTCCAGCCCTCTGGTCATTTTTGTGTTCTTTCTCTGGTCCCACTCCAGCAGGTCCGTGTCTTTCCCATACTGAGGACTCCAGAGCTGGATACGTGCTCCAGGTGGGGTCTTATCAGAGCAGAGGGGCAGAATATTATGACCATTAGGTTGGATGTCTAAGAAATAATATTCCAGGCTGTGCCAGCTTGTTGGAAGTCCACAGTTTTCACCTCACCTCACAACACAGCCTTTGATTCTCCATGTGTGTGCACGTATATATACATATAAACATGCACATATGGGATACACCGAAAAGTGTACTTGTTTGCATATGTATTTATGTTGTTTGTGGCCATATGTTAAAATGTGTTACTAATCTTCAGGTTAAATACCAAATCATAATGTAAAATTAATCTTTTCTGTATTTTTAAATTTCTCTTTATTTTGGTAAATCCAACAAGTGTGAGGAGTGCTCCGCAGGGAATAACCAGAGAGGGAAATAGCACTACCTAGGTGCAAGACTGATAATGTAGGGAAAAAATAATGCACAAAAAAATCCCCTAATAGCACAGTGCAGGTGGTCACAGCAATATCTGCTGTAAATCATAGCAGACTAATGGTCTGATCCTGTTTCCTTATTTAGGCAGTTGTCATTCCAAACGTCTGCCTATCCTTCCGTCTGATCTTAATCAATATTCAGGAGTGAGTTGTATGAATTAGTCATGTAGGCATGAATTAAGTGTGGTTACCGACAAACGTGTTGTGTGAAATACAAGGATAATGTATGGAAAGGCAGAACTTTGATGTTGGAGGGCTTCTTTGCCTTGGAAAAGGGGCGTTGTTCCCGATAATGAGTTACCAACCTGTTAAAGGCTTAGGCAGTCCTGGGAACAGTCATTAACAATCTGTCTGGGCAGGGAGGCGGTTTGGAGGAGGCCCAGGAAATATTAGCATATCCAAAGCAAGCAATAGTGCTCTGCTGTTTGAGAACAGGAAGGCTCTAACCCTTCCTAACTGGGCTACTATGTGCTGGAGAGAAGGTGGGAATGCATCTGGTGTTTGCACCTGAGCAGTCTCAAAGGGGAATAGGGTCAATAAAAGACTAAAAGTCTGTCTAGCCCTGAACCTCTTATCTGTGAAAGTTTATGACAAAGCTGAGAATTGTATGCCAGCTTATTAGAGTTAATTGATGTGCAAAGTAGGCAGAGCTGACTGTTTTACCTTCTCTGAAAACTCAGAGGATGGGAGGATTTTTTTTTGGTGGAGGACCGGGACCGGTGGACAGAGACCCAGGAGATAACTACATTCAATTGCAAGGCTGGTCTAAGAACTGGTAATGCAAGAATCTGGAAGGTAAAAGTGGCTTCCCCTGGTACATGACGTGAGATATGTAGGAGTGTGCCTGAACCTCAAGAATCCAGAGAGTCTGGGGCAGCAATGCTAGAGGGGGAAAAGCAATTTAAAAGTAAAACTTTCATATTTATCTGCTCTCATAGTGGTTTTGCTCTACCAGTCTCAGTTATCAAATCAAGGACTAAGGAGGATATTTGAGCTGAGAACATCCTGTTATGAAATTTAATAAGTACTGCTAGTACTATTTCATCCAGAAAGGCTTCCACTTACTGTGAAGGAATTACATTCTCTGCCCTCTCTCTATGTCTCTCTCTTTCCAACAAACATCAGAGTAGTTTGCCCACGTTTTTTTTAAGGCATCTTAATGTGTGAGCTACAGTCAGGAATTGCACCTTAATATGATTTTAATTTGTGTTAACATAACTGAAAAGCTTTGGCAACCCTCAGCAACTGAGCATTGTGAAAAGGAAAGGAATACATTATGGGATTATTCCAACACCTCTATTTTATTTACATTTTTTCCATTTCCTGTTTTCTTAAGCAATATCCAAAACTCTCATAAAAGGCAGAAGATAGTAACTAATTGGATGCCAAGAAAAATTTTTTTATCCCTTTTTATCACAAAGATATAAAGCACAATGTTTTAATTGCAGGCAAGAGAGCGTAGCTGGAAGCACCAGCCAGCCTAGCGCTGTCAAAACTATTTCTGTCTATAAACAGTTGGCTTTGAGCAGAACACCAAAGATGACAAAACTCAGGCATCGTTTTAGGGAGCTGCTGATTCTGAAAGTAAGATACCAAACATCTGTTTCTGGCTCGTTAGCTTGCAAGTTACCTTGATGTGGGGAGAAAGACGTTTGCTTGTTATATTTTTGCCTACAGCTTTAGCACCAGGTATTATGGATTTGCCTTTTTTATGCCTGGTACCTATTCGTACACAAAGGTGTCTTGCAAATCTGATGTTTTCTATCTAGATCTGCTGCCTAACTGAGAGTGATGGTTCAATATCAAAGTGATGCTTTCACCCATTCATCACCCTGCAATGAAAGAGGGCACTCCTCCAGTACTCTTTTTGCCTTTCCCAAAATGTGCTGGCAAAGAGTCCTAGGTCAGTTTATTGCAGGGCAAAGAACCATGACACATGTCCTCCAAAGTCCAAGGAACACATGCTAGCTGAGATGGATTGTCCTTGGGAGATGTTCCAGTGAAGACACTCGGGCTCTCTGCCTGGCCTATAAGACCCAAGGGTGCCCCCAGATCCCTTGAGGCATGTCCTTGCTGCACACCGGATAGCAGCTTTACTCCAGACCTCTTTCACAGACCTGTGCAGAATTGTCTTGGGAGGCTTTTCTAATGCTTCTGTGTCACACCTGGTTGTTCAGTGGGGAACCCAACCACCTTCCAAACTCCATGATGCAGAGCACCCGATCTACTGAAGTACTGCCATCTCCATTGTTTTCATTGCCACTTGCTGTAACAGAGTAAGAGAGAAAACTGGATGTTCCAGTAAGCATGGATGGGAAGAAAGATTAAATCAGTTCTGTGAGGCCAACTGCCTGAAGTACTGCTACACAATGTCCACTGGACATACACGAATTGTGAGGGATATCTGTCTTGTACTTCAGGGCTTTATCAGTCATGAGGGTTCCAGCTGCTGAAGGCAAATTACCTGGCAATGTTTTGAACTCCTGTGTCATTTTTGGCACAACAAAGCACCTTGTCCTTTCAGCGTACGCAAGGTACAATCCTCATGCTTTCGAATTTTTGTTCCCCCATCCCATTCAGCTAAGTCTCTCTGTCCTTCTGTTTCTCTTCCGCCTTCTCTCAGCATGTTTAAGGGGTGACCCTTCTCTCATTAGAGAGGTGTGTCCCCTAAATGTAGGATGTGATAGGAAGGTTTTCTTACTCAAATCACTCGAGGGAGAAAAATAAGAATCTTCTGTCAGAGCTCAGACTTGGGGGCTTCCTATTAGTCTAAATCTCCTAGACATCCTCACAAATACACAAGCTACTGAATATCTAATGTGTATGTCCGTGACCTTAATCTCTAAATGTGGTTCACAGTTTTAGAAAAGTCTTAATTTGCTTATTGTCAAAAGAGTAAACCTTTTGCTCCTGAACAGGAAATGTGATCAGAATAAAGAAAATGGTGTTCTCAAAAAGCAAAACTTGCTTTTTCTTTCCTTCTGTGGACAACTTTCCCTTGCCTCTGCCTGTTTGAATGCCTGTAGCTCATTTAAAGGAGCAAGAAACAGCAGCCCTCCACTAACAAAATGTAGTCTTACATAAGGGTAAGTTTTTCAGCTTACTTCAAAGGATATCCACTGAATTTGTGGAGGTTGCTTATTTTCTGTGGGGGACGATATTGTCCCTTAATTAGGCTTTTCAAGTGTAAATTTCCAGCAATGAAACATTTTAAGGATAAAAGCGTTTGTTTGTGGCATAATGCCTCAAAGTGTCAACAAATCTGAGTCTGTAATCTCCATATGTTTTGATTACTTGCTATCAGAAGAAGCTTCTTGCAAAGCAAACCTTTTTTTTTTTTTTTTCCTTTTAACACTCTAGCTGCATGTACTCTAAACTTACACCTGGTGCCAGTACTCTCTTGCAACCGACGTATGACTGTTTGAGTGGGAACAAAACCACTTTGACAGATGGGCATAAATTCAGGGATGCCAAACAACCAGTGCCTGCACTAACTTTGAATGCTAACAGGCCATTCATACCCAGTAGTGTCAGAACAACAGCCTATTCACAGCTCCAGGTCATTAGGAGAGGAGAGGGAGAGCAGAACATGTAGTCAAATTAATAAACCTGAAGATTATGTTGTTGGTTTTAATGCTATAAAAATAGATAGGAAATTAGAATAAATTGTCTAACATCTGAATTTAGAGAAGCAAGTTATATAATGTATTGAAGGAAATCCTACCTCTTCAGTGTAAGCAACTCTTTATGGCCAGCCACTGAGAAACTTTGAAAGAATTCCAAAAGAAATTCTTTGTCCAGCATTTTACGAACAGCTTGTTTGGCTGCAGCAGGAAGTTTTTTGTAGCTTACTCGAGTCCTCTTCAAAAGCCATCCCCAATAGCGGACCGTTCCTAGGGATCAGCTGTTTGCGCAGACAGATTCTGACAAATTTTTTAGGAGAGGATAGAGACCATCCAGTCGTCCTCCTCGTTTTCTAGAATGGCCTGTGCAATGAAGCAGGTATGCAGCAGCAGTGCTCTGCAGCTGCTGTGTTAGTTCCACATGACTTTTCAAAGAAAGATCTTGAAATGAAAGAAATTACATAGAAGATAAGTGGCTGTAGAAGGAACCAGTTCAGCTGGCTCACGTCCATGTACCGCTCATCACACAGTTCTTCTGGGGATACAGACTTGCAACTTGTGAATAAACAGTACCCCCTGCTCCAGTGAACTATATGCTGCTGGCTTTTATACACTGTACTCTGCGAGGATTTATTTCCTTTTTTTTTGCAAGGAAAGCCTGAGACCTTGAGGGATGACAGTGTCCATCCTCCCATTTTTCAATAATTCCTTTCCATGCAGAGATAATCAAGCCTCTTGGTAGGGGCTTTGGCTAAGGTAGCTTAACTCAGGGCAAAACATTTGGAAGGGGAAAGGCCTTTATCATCCAGGGTTTATTAACATGGCCAGAATTGCACATAAGTCTTTGTGCTTGGTGTTTTCTCTTGGCTAGCTTCAAGCTTTCAAAAACATTTAGTGAAAAGGAGACACTAGGCTCAGGGGCTTAGATGGAATTTAGGACATCTGAATTGCTCTCAGAGTGTATAAAATAAGCTGGCTTTTATCTGGACTAAGGTTTTTTTGACTCTTTTGGGGCATGATTGTTTTAGGATTTAATTTACAGTTTTGGCTACGTGGCACAGATTTCATTTAACTTTCCCTTCAGGCACGTAGTGAAATCTGTTTATGACTGTGATTTTTCTAACTCTACTCTAGGTTTGTTTCCGGGGCATAAGGGGTGAATGACGCTTCCTGGCCTTCTACAGCTCTAAACTTAGAGGTTTTTTTTAACGATGACCTCCTGTTGTGGCTCCTTCCTCCGAGTTTTCTGTTATATTTTTTCCATGCACATGTTTTTTCCATTTGGAAGAAGTGTATACTTCAGATTAAGGAAAGGAGCACAAAAAGAAATTCCCCTTCTGAAAGAGAAAGCATTTTTGAAATATTGCTCCCTCTTTAACATCTACCTTAATCCATATGCGGTGCTTTGGCCAGGCTGACTTGACATGTGGAGACAACACTTGATTTAAAAGTTACTATGAAAAAAAAAGAATGGGATTAAAATGCCATTTTAAAAATATTTTAAAAGGTATTTATAATTAGCAGCATAGATCATTAGAACACTGCTTTGGGGAAGACAGTGCCAGTTCTGGTCACACTCACAACTGATTTAAGAGGTTAGAGTGGATGGACAGTTTGGCTTACTTGAAAACTGGAGAGATCAGATTCATTATTATATTTGGTTAAAAGAATGAAACTTTCTGAAATATTTCTCTATATGATAAAATCATTGACCTCTGAGAAGTGCATACGCGTAGAAACGTGGAGATTTCTCAAAGAATAGATAAATGTGCCCTGTTTTTTCTGGCCTTGATCTGATAAATACTTATTTTTATGTATTTAATATATAATACTTTAAGGAGAGCAGCCAACACAGCCTAGAGAGCTCTTCTGAGCACAGATGAGCTACTGACCCCACTACGTACATCTTTTCCTGCAAAATAGCTTTTTGCAGTTCTGTTCGACTTCTGTCTCACGGGGGAAAGGCAGGAAACAGGCATTCGAGTCCTGCAGAGAAGCAGCAGCATTCCTGCCCTGTTGCTTGGACAGGGGCAGGGAGCATGATGAGTGTTTGGCTGGTGTATTTTTCAGCTGCACACAAATGTAGGATGACCTGCTCATTTCACCTGTGTTAAAATCCGTGGTGGAGAACACGAGAGGCTGCTTTCTGCTTGTAGCCCTGACAGGCAAGCCCCATACTGGATTTTTCTATGTACATAAAAAAATATTCTGGTCATAGTCCATGGGACTTGCAGGTAGACTTTAAGGTTAGATTGAATCATGGAAATCATGTGACCTGATCAATTGAGGACAACTGTTTCTCCATTTCTAGTCTTTAAGGTTTAAATCCACCCTTGGGGCAGGTGTTAGCCACATTTGAGACAGCTCTGTGATGTGCTAAGACTCAGCACCCTTTTGGGGTTTTTTGTATGTATGTATTTATGTATGTGCTCTTTAAGGGCTGTTGACTTTGAAAAATCTTTATTTTGAAAGACAGAGGAAATCCTGTTAAATATTGACTTTCTCTTTAAATGCCAGATGTTGTGAACCTTCCATCTGCTGATCACTTCCTAGACAGATGCCTGAAATAAGATATTAGCCCTTCCTACCTCTAAAATATTCCCCCTGCTTCTCTGCTCCTACAGCCATTCGTCCCACTCTTCACACCAGTCTCTGAAATTCTGTTCTCCTATGTGCATACAGAAATACATGCTTAATTTCTATTTTCTACTGTTTTACTAAAAGTCTTGCAATTTACTTACCTTTTCCAGGTCCTCTCAGACATAAGAGCTGGTATGTTTGGGACAATAACAGAGATAAACTACTCCCCCCAAAGAACTAATGCGTATGGAAGAATCTATAAAACTGTGGATCACGCATCAATTTTTTGCTGCGATGTATTATTTTTAGTGGTACCATTATGATCTCTGAACTGCAGGAGGTAGGCTTCAGACTGAATGCTTGCACTGTACAGACAGCAGCTCTTCAGGAACCTAAACAGTCTCATAAATGTGATGGTATGGATATTTATCCCACTCTCTTTGCTGCTCTTGGTGCTGGTCTGTCACAGGGAGCAAAGGCTTGGGTTTTTTCCCTTATATGGTTAGGAACAAAAAGGAAAACCCTGGGATCAGAACAGAGGGACCCTGTTGTGATCTGCAAAGTCACATCAGGGCTGGCATAGGGTGCGATCTTTTCAAACAAGTTTCAGTCTCAGCTTTGTCCATCTGATGTATCTCCCTGTCCCTGTAACAGGAGGAAGAAGCGTCTGTGGAACTAAGTGAAGGATTTTCATTATGATGCTCTAAAGCACTTAAGTCTCTGTTTAGCCTGACCTGGGAAGGAGGCTGCGGTCTGGCTCAGATAGTTTTGTTCTACCCCCATCAGTGTGCCAAAGCAGACCTGATTCGGAAGGCACTTAGACATATTAGTAACCTCTGAGCAGGGAAGCCACCCACAGAGACCCTACACAAAACCAGCGCTTTTATGCAGAGGTGGTTATAGGGCTCAGGGGGGATTTGAACTCCTGCCTTGTCTGGGGTGATGGGTATCAGGCTATTCGTGTCCATTAGCTTAGCGCTTGCTAAACTTCTCTGGTTACTCTTTCACATGAATAATTAAATATTTGGTGGATTAAGGAAAGGACGCTTTACATAGATCTGATGTTTACGATGTATCTGAATGAGAAGAGTCAGCTGAAGAGTCTTGGTCATTCTACCAAGAGAATATGAACTTTCTCTAGAGCACAGAACAAGATTTTTTGTACTTTAGAGCAGTGAAGCTTTTAACTTATCGCCTTTCCTTAGCCTCTTTTTTATACTTCCATCCTAATTTCCCAGGTATTGTTTCGATGGGTATTTTCCAGGTCAGTGTGCTGGCCTCTCTGAAACCCAATCTTATCTACGACTTGTTGTAATGTTGGCTAGGTGTAGTTAAAATTAGGAACATGTTTAGCACATAATTCCTGATCGTACATCTAGTTCTGAGTCACTCTGACCTGCGTTTCAAAGGCAATTAGAATGAGGCATTTAAATACCTTTTCAAACTGTGGCTTCAATTTGTTTGAAAATGTTAATGTGCAGATTGGGAGATAAAATAGTATTTACAAAATGTTAAGATAGTATTAGGAGAGACTAAATAGCCTGGTAACAGGTTACAAAGAAGCTATACAGTGAGTACCAAGTTCACATTTTTATTGGCCAAAATGCGTTTAAAGGTTGTGTTGTGCTCTTGGCTTATGTGAGGCTGTTCAGCTTTTGGTAGGTCCTGAGGAAACGTGCTGTGCTTGAGTCCAGAGACTAAAATCCTCTGTGCTTTTAAAACAACCAAGCCACATGGGTGGGTTACAACACAGCTTGTGCTGACCCAGTTTGATCAGGGTGAGAGTTGACTGGGTCAGAGCAGGCTGCAGAAGCTGGCCAGAGTCACAGCTCAGTTGCTAGTGTAGCTAGGTACTGTCAACACTAAACTTTGAATGAAATCAGACAACATCTGTGCTGTAACCGTGCTCGATCACTCTGTTGTAGTTGTTGATGCCCAAAAAAACTGAGGAAAATCAGTGCATAATGTGGAAAACTGTGGGGATATTTGGACTTGAAGTGGTGGGTGGAAAAAGATTATTTTGTTTCACAGATGATAATGTTAGGTTTGATGTTGCTTTGCTACAAAACGAAGACCCAATCTTTGCAAATTTACCATGGAAGAATCTGGGTCTGCACTTTGGAGCGTGCTGCCTGGCCTGCTGCCGGGGACGCCCTCCAGCCTCTGACTCAGGCTCCAGATAGCGAGCTGCAGGGATAGTTGTCCCGATGAAACTTTGTTGAAATCAGAAGGAACCAGCAAAACTTGCCAGAACGTTGGTCAGGGATGTGAATTTTTGTTGTGACCACATGCTTTTGGAATTGTGGTGCATTTGAGCCACAGATGTGCTCCTGGAACTGAGTTTTAGCGTGTGGTGGTTTAATTCCAGTGATAGCGTTAGGATATTTTTGAGCGAGTTGGTGTTGTATGCTCTCTGGCTTCAGATAATGATACCTTCTGCTGTTGTTTTGTTCCTACCAAGTGAGCGACAGCTGTTTGCGAAAAGGAATACGTTTAGCTCTGTAAACAGTACTGTGAGGGGAAAAAAATAAAAATCAGCTTATTGAGCCTAGCTCTTAATGTATAAAAACATTAAGTGCGTGTCATGTTAATAGCTGTCCGTATGTAGGCACGTTGTACCTACAAAACATATTCATGTGTGGACATAGTTCATATGTGCCCCAGCAATCAGTGATATACCTAATGTTTATTTAAGTGCCCGTTAATTACGTGGTTTGATTTTTGTTTACTACTGAGAATGCCCTATAGCGTGCATAGTTTCAGAAGCTGTTCAGTGATGTGCAGTGTGCTGTGGAGATGCTGATGGATACCATCAGGAGGGGTGCAGTCTCCGTCCGGAATTTTGCAGGAGTGATCTTTTGCTGCTGGAACTGAGGGAGGGTGAATTAGCCTGAGTTACAGTTTCGTACCGCCTGGGCTCGGTTTCTCCTAGTGCCCAGTAATCCTGATTGCTGCAAAGAAATACCCAGGTGCAACCCTGGTGATCTGTCTGCTCCAAAGAAACTTAACAACAAAGCTCTAGTGGCTTATATGCTGGGAAGCTTTAGCGTGGAAAAGACTTCTGAGGCAGGACTAAGCCGTATGACTTTGGCTCAATTTTGACAGAATTAACTTAAGTAAGGATGAAAGCAGGTCTAGCTGTTTTATCTAAAAAACTACTCCCATAGGATCCCACACTGGTTCAGATGAGGATATGGATTATTTTTTTAAATACCTCCAGGACTTATACGACCTGAGAGGTTAACTGGAAAGCTGTTTGTAGATGTAGAACAGAATCCAGGTCTCCTATCTGTCTTGTGTCTTAGCTCCCAAATCATCCTTTTAAGGAGAATTCCCAGGACCAATCATGTTTTGTCATTTCTAAGCATTAAATTCACTGGTATTTTAATTTTTAAAGTTTCATAAAGCTGAGGAACCCTTTTCTTAAGCTCTCTGGATGCTCAGGGGCAAATTTCCTTCCTTTCTTTTTTTCTTCTAACTAAGCCTTCCTTTAACTGGGAGGGGGGAAAAAATCACAAGAGAGGCTTTATGCTGCTTTCCTGTTTTCCAACATGACAGATGCATTAGAAAGTGTAATGCACTCTAACAAACAAGGAAACTTTGCATATTGAATATAGCACATGAAATAATAAAAGAAGAACAGCTGCTGAGAGACAGAAAGGGAAAAAAAAGAGATAAAAGTTAACGCGAGTTGTGTTTTATATGAAGAGCTTTGAATTTAGTCAGATTTAAAATTCAATGCCAAGTACATTTACAGACATCTGGGAAATCAGGTCACATACTCTTTAAGTCTGCTACTACTGGTATAAAACAGGGCACACGGAAATGTAAGCCTGTCGCAAGGCCACCCTTTTTCTTTCATAAAATGACAATTGAACAATTTCATTCCTACAATCATTAATGTTACCAGTGATAACTGGAAACAGGATAAAACCAGAAACAGTTTATAATGGGATGCAAACTTTTCCAAAGTTTAAGGCTATCTGAATTTACAGTTTCACAGAATATCGTTTGTGCCAAATCTGTACTTGCTAAATGAATGCTAATGAAATCTTGTGCATCAGGACATTAACTCACCACTGAAGGCATTAAGAAAGCACACCTACATCACTGCAGAGTAAGTAGCTGTTAATAATGAGATGACTTCATGGGATATTGCTGGGCAATTGCCACTGATCTCAATGCTCAACCTGTAGCCAGTAGAGAGAATGTATATAGCAACTTGCTTTAGATTCCTGGGTGTTTGTATATACTTTGTATTGGATGTTAGCTTAGACTGACCTTGGTCAGAGAAGTATTTGTACTTTGTCCATCCCCAAAAGCTCTGGGGGTAAGTTCATAGTGGTTTTGATCTCTTACACTGGGTGAAGCTTGGAGATAAGGCAGACAGTGCTCAGGAAAAGTGGGTGAAGCTGCATGTGGTGACCCTGATGCTGAATGAGATCTAGTAGCTGCATGTGCTTACAAGGAAACGCCTGTCCCCAGTAGGTTAATGGGTATTGTTTCAATCAAGGTGATGTCTGCAGTGTCCTAAGCACCATTATTTGGGGAGTAGTCTTACAGTTACAGTGATAGTATTCAAGCTAGCTTGACACATGAGAAATAGGAAGAAGATAAAAATAGCACACTATGCTTTATGCCTTTTAGCTTTCCGTCAACCACTCCTGTAAATATCTTCCTAGTTGTAAGTCCTCACACGTGTTTTTTATTTCTGAAATTGGAGATAGGTCCCCCCACCCTTCCATGGAGGAAGTTGTTTCGGCTTTGATTTTAAATAACATTAATTTCTGCGTGCGTGAGGTAGCAAAGCAATGCAAGGTGAGACATACTCTGTCAACATCTATGCTCAATTTTCAGAAATACACATAGTCCTCAGCAGGGCATGCTCCTCACTGGTACTTTAAGTGCAACTGAGAAATTAAGTACACTGCTCATGTATGCTGCGTTGCTTTCTTTGCTTGAAGTACACAGCAAACTTAATAAACCCCAAAGAAGAGAGCTGTTAACCTAACATTCCTTGTAGGCTCTGGATGCTCCTTGAATGCTAATAAGCAGTTCCTCCCCTACATACTCCCTTAATCCTTTCAGCCTCTCAGTATTTCTGTTAGAGAGGCCCAGCAGTTCTGGCTGCTCGCCTTTTTGTTTCGGACCCAGTACTGCAAGTATCAGAGTACAGATTGCACAAATTTCAGCACTTGATTCTGGAGCCCGACAACATCAGTTGGACTGAGCCGAGAGTGGGCACTACGCGTCATGCAGTGTTTTGTGCTTTCTTCAGGAAGGAAAATGTTCAGCCTTGTTGGCTCTGAGGAAAAGCAAAAGTACATGCACGTTGTCTGCCTGAGTCTCCAGGCAGCCTGGAGCAGTAGTTCCAAGAAGACATAAAGGCTGACCACAGGTTGAGGGACAGCAGTGGGATAATTACAATAATATCTCTATTTTCTTTCTGTAGTTGACTAAGTGGGGGTGTGAGCAAGTGGGGCTTCTCCCGAGGGTGACTGCTTAGGTGTTGTTGTAGGACTTCTGTGCTAAGTTAATCTAAGCCACTTTTATTGCCAGGTGATGTGAGTAACTGGCATTTGCACTGGCAGGGGTAAGGAGGGCAATAGTATTTTCTTAACAGCTGTGTATGAGACCAGTAGCCTTCTGTAGGGAGAAAGCAGTAACCAATTAGGGTGCTGATACACTGAGAAATTGTCATAATTTTGTCGCAGGGTAATGATGGGAGCAAGGTGTATTTTTGGGATGTTATTGTGTTATTTCCCCAATAACTTTTTCTCCAAGTAGGATTCTTATCACATTGATCTTTAATGGATTTACTTGTTTCCCAAGTTGTGGAAATCAGACTGCTCCCGGTTCCAGTGTTAGCCCTTTTAGCGCGGGGATTTGTGCTCTCCAACTGCTGAGGAGCAAGGCAGAAGGAGGTTCGCTGAGCCTGCAGATTCTCCAACAGAGAGAAAATGCTCCCCTGGCTCTCATCGCCTCTGCCTCGCTCAAGTGGCATAAAGAGGGTTGTACTGAATTGAGAACCTGCTTTCCCTCTTTTCCGACCAAGGGTGGCAGATCTGTCTCTGATGACTGCTCAGAGCATTTCACATGGCAATAAGGGGAAGGTGCACTCAATGCTATCGGAGAAATCTAGCTTGATACCATTCCATCAGTGACAGAGCCTGAAATCCTTTATTCATTTCTAGTGTGTGGTGTTTTAACCTCCCTGCTTTCTTCTTCCTTTGCTCATCCATGCTAAGATTCTACCTTCCCTCAAACAAAAGTTTAGGAAGTGTTATTTGGTGTTGCTCTCCAGGCTGTACTGGATGCATGCCAGTTTGTACTGCCCGATGAGACAGGCCACTATGTTAAAACAAATATCAAATTTCTTTCAAGGGGTGGGTGTGGGGGGTAGGGGGGTGGGAGGTGTGAAGGAAAGAAACAGAAATCCTATCTAAGCCTTCAATATTTTAAGTGTTGAATTTCCCATCACATTTTCTTGGTGAAGATGAAAAGCCTTTAAAGAAAATCAGACTTTGTAATCAGATGATGATGCATGAAAGGATGTGTCTGGATAACGTGACAGATGATCCTAACCTTCATTAATGTGCTTTAATTGGATTAAGCTCTATGAAAGGCCTTTTCTTCTTCTTCAACACCTTCAGGGCTCTTGGCTGCACAATGTGAATGTACAGAACATCCTGCAAAAGGGCACTCATCCAGCTTTATAGACATATGCTGTACATCCTGACACTAAGTTAACATAAACAGAGCTTATCTTCAATGACATGGCCCCTAGGGTGCGGGAGAGTGGTGGCCATCAAGTGATAATTGGGCAGTTACAAGATTTGTTGCAGCATTTGGAGCACTAAATCCCTTTACAACCGAATGGGTTGCTGCACCAGGGCTGGAAACTGTCAGCACAGATACCGGCTCTTCAAACTATTTTAAATAAAAGTTCAGATTCTAGATGATTGGCAAAGGGACAGCCTCACCGCTGCTCCTAATACCGAGAATGCTATTGCCGGCGTTGTCTCGCAGTTTTCAGTAGGACTACCTGGGGAGTGAGGTATTACTGAGCATAAGCCAAAGTGGCTCATCAAAGGAGCAGAAAGAACATATGTTTTGCCTTGATGGACTGGGAACCTATTCTGCATCATTTTAGACTATTTTTATGAATGGAGTTTACTCACACAGCTATTTTTCTGACTTCTGGCTCCAGATGTACTCATTTTGCCTGCTTTTAAAGATTCAATGCTGGCAAATTCCTCACAAACATTCACTGTGGTGGATTTGGATGCTGCATATGGGTGCTTAGTGTGGCGGAGGGGAAAATCGGATAGAAATAACCAAAACCAGGCTTAAAAATAGAGGTGGGAGATAGGAACTGTGTGCTGAAAGGAAAAGGGAGGAGAGAAGCTTTCTAAAACAAGAAGTGTATTTCATGTCACATAAAATACAGCATCTCATGTTAGCTCAGTTTGCTGGTCACAGAGTCTTCCTCCTAAATGGCACTTACCCCCTCTCCCTGCCCCACAAAAGCAGTAAATTACATGGTTATGTGTAAGACAATGGGTATGATGCTGGCTGTGGCAATTGTGCGTTGAAGTTGGAGGTGCTATTGTATATGTGTATTTCTGAAAATTCTCAATGCAGGGGCAGCTGGCTTTGAGTATTCTTAGAGTTTATTTTGTGTCCTTGAAAGATTTTTTTATTATTATTTTTTAATTTTGTTTAATGTACTGTATTTACAGTAATATGGGAACTACAACTCTATGGGAAGCCACCAACTGTATCCCAGCTAGAATACTTTGCGCAAAGAATGTTCCCACAATGTGTCTTTGGGGATGTGTCTGGGAGAAAGCCAAAAATTCTGAAATATTTCATATTGATTCATGACTCTCCAAATGTTATTTTAGTCTTCTAGATCACAGAATGTGGCACACTCAAGATTTATTCTTTTGCCATATTTTAACAGTTGTTTGTCAAAGGTCTTTGTCCTATTTTTAAGATGACTCTTGCAGCATACTTTTTTGCATTTATCCACAGGATTCCAGAATACTTGATTTTTACTTTGGGAATGTTTTGACTCTTGGTCTTTCCCTTAGGATTAACACATTAGTTCTGTAACTTAAAAGGGATTACAAATTTTGTGCTGCTTTTGAAAGCTAGATTTGTGTTATTTGCTGCTTGAAGATATTAGTGTGGATGATAGTGAAACCAAGCTAGGGACAGGTTTGTCCATCTCCCTTCTCATTCCTTTTGTGATTCTTTCATGTTGCTCCTTGGTGTTTTGCAGCCTGTAAGAGTTTTGTGTTTTTTACTAATGGAGAGGGAAATAGTGGTTAGAAGTAACAATCTGCTGGAGGATTTTGTCACAGCACAGTATAATACCTCAGCCTCACTGAATGTGATGTCAGGCAGAAAGCCTAATACCCATCAGGAGAAAGTGCATAGAGTGAAATTACAGACACACAAATAAACCAAAGTTGAGTATTTTACACTTACTATCAAACCCCTTCAAGCAATCACAGCTGCTTTATTGTGAAAAGGCTGTGTCATGTTGCCACAGACCTTTTCTAAACCAGTGTCTTTGTATAACCTTAATTTAGTATAGTCTGCATGTTATTACAGCTTTAGAACTGAAACTTTACAACTAGTTGTTAAAAAACAAGCACAAAGTAGCAAGCTGTCGACTCCAAGGTCCAGATGCCTGTTAGATTAACCATTTAAATTGGTTAAAATTATTTAGGTGGGCATATTTGTGTAGAGAATTCCACCCGCATCTTAAATCTAGATTTGTACTAGGAGCAATTACTCGGGAAAAACACCCCTTCAAACACAGAAAAAGCCTTTCGTGTAGTTCTTGTATGCTATAACAAAGGCATAAAGAACGCAAATCCTGTGTTTTTTTCTCTTCGTTTCTAGGTCACCTTTAGCTAACTTCACTGACCTCTGAAATGGAGCGATCATCCAATGACAGCCTGCTTCAGGCTAAAACTCTTTTCCTCTGCAAACTGCAGTGTTTTCCGTTAAAACATGCTCTAAGGTCACGTGTTAGTAAGAAAAATACATGCATGTTTGTAGCAACTCGCTGTGCTGCAGAAGTGCTTTAGAAGAGCACGCGCTATCAGCACGTCAGAATGGTGGCAGCACTGGTACACCGCCTGCCAGAAAGAGGAGGTGACAACTTGTTGGTGAATGTTGGCTTAGAATTAACATTTCTTGAGTGCATCTAGTTTAGGTGAGCACTCTTCTCCAGGAGCATGGCCTGACCTTGCCCTGAGCACCCACGTTCAGTATGTCAGTGGCTCAGTTGAGTGCACTGATGTTGTCCCAAGGCAGCCCAAGCCCAGGCTGCCTACAAATCCCACCTACCTTTGCAGCAGATGCTGGTAGGTCACACGTGACCTGTAACCCAATTTTCTCCTTTATTAGCCTTCCTCAGTTCATCTCTGCGCATATAAAATTTTTTGCTTTGCCGTTTACGTCAGTGTGAAAGATGAGACTGACGGAAGGACCAAAGAAAAAACCTTAACTGGCACTTGTAACGGTGGTTGATCAGTTTATAGGTTTATATAATGTGATGGCTTTTGTGGCACCGGCATAAAATGGGTAACCTAGCAGGACCCTCAGTTTGTATAGCTTAAGCTTTGTTGTTGGAGCTCCCCCGACAGTATCCAACATCCAAAATGGAAGGACAATGGAGGCGTGAAGACATCCCCGTTACCCCTGTTCACTAACAAATTCAAATCTGAAACGGTGTAAACTTTTAACCTGGTGCTGCAGGCAGTTGTTTTGGTGCTGTCTGAGCCTACGTGTCTTCATACTGATCGCTGCTTTGCACTGTAGAGATTTGCTGGGTCTAAATTAGCTCAAGGATTTCTGAAGTGTACTCCGTTATGTGCTGTAAATTCACAGGTTGTACGTATACAGTTAGGAAGTGCCTGCCCTCTATTCTTTAACTGAGCAGCTTGAAAGTCTTCACTTGATTAAAGCAAATAGGAGCAAATTCAAAGAATGACAATATATCCACATGAACCCTAGAATAAAGGTCCTCTTCAAAACCATCACTTTTGTCCACCAAAACCCTTTAAGAGCTGTTAAGAGGCAGATTCCTGTTGCTGTTCCTCTGACATGCTGCTTTGGAAAGGCAAGGCAGGGAATGCAGGTGATGCTTGCAAGTTTCAAAGCTTCCCGTCTCCCTTGAGAGATGGATAACAAATCACCCGAATTGTTTGTCTCATTCTGGCCTCTCTGCTCCCCAGTTTGGAGCCAAACATATGGTGACTGGCTGTGGGCAACATCCTTCAAGCTGGCAGGACAGGAATGCTGGCTGTCAGGTCATCTGCCCCTTTCTTTCTGCCGCTTCCAAGGAGTGCCTGTGATAGCGCTCTAGTGCTGATATTTGAGTGGACCCAGACTTTTTTAATAGCTCCAACCAGGAAAGCCATCAGGCATTCCAAAAAGCGATGAACCTGAGCCAAATGCAGACAAATTAAGGAGTGAGAGCAGAAAAGTTACATCTGCCAGGTCAAGCTGGGTGCAAAATGGCTTTAGAGCTGTGAAGTGGAAGAGAAATTTCACCATGTTGAACTTCTCACGAGAAAACAGCCTCCTCTTCCGTGTCCTCCTCCTGAGGTCTGTGTGAGTCAGCCCAAGCGGTATGCAGTTTACAGCACGGCTCCGGAGGGAAAAAAAAAAAAAATAACGAGCCTGAGAATCCCAATGAGATAAAGATGCTTATTATAGAGCCCTTGTACTGCTAAGCTGTATTTTCTCCCAAGGGCAAAATGTTAACAAGTAGCAGTGGTCAGCGTGAATAACAATTTAAAACCATTATTCTCCTTTCTGGAGAAAGACTTTGAAAAACTGACTTCATCAAAAATCCATTTCCTTTCAAGTATTTTACTACTACATTATTGATACCATTTCCTTCTTAGAGTATCATTTGCAAATAAATATAATCCTTCTCTTTCTTCTTAATTAGTCTGTGCTAGCTCAGGGTCTCTCTGAATACAGGATAAAATCTGTGAAAGAGCAGAGCATGTAGATTTTTTTTTTTTTTAATGAGGAAAATCAGAATGTGTACTTCAGCTTGTACTTAGGTATGTAAACATGCATGTATGCACAGTGCATGTGTTCACTTCTTTACAGGATCTGGTCTGCTCGCTTTCTTAGTATGTCACTGACTCCAGGCTTATTATCTCACTTTGAAGTTGTACTGGTGCAGGCTCATTTAAACACAGATACTGCGCTCAGGAAGGTCAAGAGAGATCATCTGATGGTTACTGGAGGAATAGTCACCACGCAGCCAAATGTTGTGCGTTTGCACTAACTGTTCGGCCAGCAACAAGGTGCTGAATAGCGCTGTCTCAACTCTGCTAACCACTCAAACTAGGTAACCTGAGCTTAGTTAGCTGCACCTTAGCTATTCCTCAAGGCTGAGGAGAACTGAGGATCAGTGAATCGAAGCCATAAAGTGAGATTGGCATTTTCTCCTCTTTTGTGAGACCTGTTTTACTTCCCATGTGTCGTGTGTTTCTTCTAATGTAAAGCTGGAATCCAGATGCAAAATGGGATGCTATTTTTGCTGTTCCCCTGGGACAGTGCTGATAGTTCTATGGAGGAAACAGCAAGGGTTTTTGGTCTTGCTGTTGTGGGAGTAAGGGTGGGCTGTGTGTGTTCAGTAGTGAGCATCCATGCTGAATCTTCCACAGGCTACTCCTTTCTCGGCTCCTCAGTACTTTTGTTTCCCCTCTAATGCTGTGCCAGTGACTGGTAGGATTATTAAAAGCATATAGTGTAGTTAAAATCTTCTAAGGAATTTCCCAAGGTTAATCTCTTTCCCTGAACAATCCCAGAGGAAAAAAAAATGAAGCAATATGATGGGTGTAAGGGTCGGTAGGCTTGGGAATGCAAAGCCAGCGTAGAGTTTGAATTTAGCTCTAGATGTAAAGGACCAGAATGTTGAAAGACTCATTGGTGTATGCAGATAGAGATGCCTGCAGAGGTGAATGAGCCCAAATCTTTCTAGCAAGAGAGGAAGGAAAAAAAAATCCATTCCATGTATTTATTCTAAGCATATGTAATGCAATACACGTTCTTCTGGTCAAAACTATGACCTTCATGTAATTAACATAAGTATAGTCATATAAGGCTCTTGCCATGAAACAAAACAACCTTCGTTAAAAGCATTTTTCTTAAGCATGCTGCTTCTGGAGTTAACCATAGTTTTATATGCAGAAGTTTGGAAGTTTATTCTTGATAGAATTGTGAATCAACTCACATGAAGATGGCTGAAGGTGCCTTAAATTCAAGCTTAACTGAATCTTTGATTCTTTGTCCATAAACACGTCTATATGAGATTCTTCTCCATACAGAGAGCATGTTTCTTTTCCTGGGAATTACCAACGTTAGAGTTGGAACTATCTTCCAAGCAACTCCTATCAAATCAGTCTCAAAGCTGTTTTGTCTAAAGGTGTATAAAGTAACCATTTCATGGATTTAAGATCGCTAATAAGAACTAGTAGGTTCTTTCATTATAACCTGAGGGGTCTGATCCAGCTTGAATTGCCCAGCATCTCTGAGAAAAACAGATACATGTTTTCAAACTAGTCTGAACTTATGTCCAGATGCCTCAGGTAGGAAATCTTCTGCAGATTGTTCTGATTTTTGTCCTAGGATGCACTGCAGCTGAAAAATTTTGAAGGCCAAATTACTTTTATTAGTGCTGGTAGACCTGTGCAGCTACCTTCAGGCTAGTTTACTGTCTCCAGCGGTGTCTCTTCCAAGCCACGACAGCAGAATAAGGATCACAGTAATAGTAGGAATATTTTTATTTGTGAATTGAAAGGATGGCATCAAAGGAGGTCAATGAAGCAAACATCCCTAAAAGTAGATAGAAATGATGGTATTTGTTTGTATGTATAGCATTTAATAGGTGGAACGATCCTTTAATACCATATATTTTGCAGTTGACTGTAAAACCTCTGCAGAGCTTCTAAGGTAAGTCCCTGTGGGCTGCCTTAAGAACTGATCTCAGTCTGTGGACACTATGGGACCCAAGAAGTTAGGAAGAGGTTGCAGGTGAGTTACAGGCTGTATCCTGTTTCCCACTTTTTCCCCTACCAATAATAGAATTTTGTTCTGTGTTGGCTGTGCTGTCCTGCCTGATAATCATAGCTCACCTGCTGCTTCTCCACTTCCCTTTAACCACCATCAAGAGGGAAAACTGACTGCTTTACATTGTTATCTCTCCTTTTTGCCGCAGCTTGCTGTATGGAGAAGATAGAGATAGAAGAGGCAGTCTGAATTCATTTACTTACCTCTACTCAGTCACAACAGGCAGTGGATGCAGTCTGTCTCCAAATGAGTATTTCTGCTGTGGCACAGCAACTTGTGTAAGCAAAACTCTTTGTCAAGTTACTCTCGAGATGAGTTTTGAAGGGAAGAATGTGCAATACTAGGCAGTTCTAGAAAGAAATAGTTTCCAGACAGGATTTTCCTCTGCAGACAATAAAGTAAACTCTGTCTCTGCCCCTTATGTATGTAATTGGTTCAAGGTGGCCTGTCTCGGGTAAACACTGAAGGGAGGGAGGAATTAAAAATGGTTGTTACAGTGTGTGGAATTTACATGGTGAAAACGAAAATCTGAACATAAGCTTGAAAATACAGCTTTCACAGCCAGAATGAGAAACTCTTCAAAAAAAAAAAAAATTGAAAATTATCAAGGCTTCAAGTACATGCTTCAGCATCTTGTCTGTCATCTTGCTGTGCCAGCTTTGTGCAATGTTATGTGCTTCCAGAAAAGGAGTGTAACAGCTGGTCCCCATTATCTTAACTTCAGTGTGACTACACACATAAATGTTCCCCCCCTTCCATTAGAGTTCCATTGCTTAATGAATGAGTTATTTAAAAAAAACCCCACCCCAAATCCACAAACCCGTGGTGTTTGTACCCTGCTCGACCATTTGTTTCTGTTTACTCACCCCAGTGGAGCTCAGTTCACGTGATCTCCCTGGTCAGAGACCAGCATATTTGATCAGAGAAGAGAGCTTTGCAGAATTAAACAGGCACAGTAGAAAAGACTATCTTTGATATGGAGTAACATAAAAAGTTCCTCCTGGAACTAAATGACATTTTTGTAGTAATGCTACAAATGAGGACAGCTGTACTAATAAGAGTGCCTTTCCTATTTCAGATAAGGGTAACTGAAAATCACCCAACATTTTGGACCCAAGTGACCTTTATCAAAGTCAAAGACTCCTGGCTACAGCGAGTTATTAAGGCAAAAACTGTATGCTCTGTACTGTCCTTGATAAAGGTCACGTGAGACTAAATGTCAGACCTTTTCCATCTCTTCATCTTCAGTAAAAACACTGGTTTATGTACTAAAGCTGTCTGGATTCATTTAGTGTTTTAAGGAATTATTTGGGTCCAGCGTGCCCAGAGGAGTTTTGTGTTAGTTCTTAACAAATGAGATGCTGAGCTTGGAACAGGCAGCACCCTGGAGCACCTGCTTCATACATTAGACAGTAAAGTCAGGCTGTTCATTCGCCCCTGTTCAGGACTCACCTTGCCCTTTTAGAAGTCAGGTGAGAACAAAAAAGAAGGCTTCAGGAAAAAAGCATTCAGAAACTACTGTGAGCAGTATGTCATTAATGTATAGCCAGGGCTTTTGCAGGCTGTCCTCTATAAATAGTTTTCACCAGAGGCCAGTTTCCTCTCACAAGTGATGCTCACAAAGGCCCTGTGCAGGTACTGTTCCTCTCACCAGATATGTCCTCCTCTTCCCAGTTGCCCTCATTGGTTTCTTATGAACTTAATTAGAGTCTGCTTTGCAGCTGAGCTGGAACAGACTGTGCTCAGTTCTCTAGCCACTGTTTGTCAATAGCTGGGTTGGAGGTTCTGGGGAAAAGCATGCCTCGAGTTTTTGAACACAGTTGTATGGCCTCTTCTTTGAGGCAATGCTCAAAATATTTTTCTAGAGAATTTCTTATTGTTTAAGTGTAAATAATGCCCATTATTTACCATTATCAGGGGCTCTGGCCAAGACACGTTGGATGGTCACTCAGCTCTGCCCCACCCACCTACCCCCAAAAAAACCCCGTTGGGCTCAGTCTTAGTTTTTTTCCAACCTAAATGAGTCTATGATTCTATGACACCTCAACCCGTAAAGGTGAAGAGGTCACAGTCATCAAAGACTTCCAGCTTCATAACTCAGAAAAGCCCAGAAAATCTTTTGAGGTAGCTCTCTGAATGGGTACTTGGACCATAGCAGGGTCTTGAGGTCCTCATGAGGTTTTAGGAGGTGACAGAAGTATATGGTAAGGCTGGCTGCCCCTAGGGAAATAGATGAGAGGCTGTGGTTTCCTTCACCAGGTAAGACTTTCAACTTTAGCCGAATGACAGGGCAGGAAAACTGCGACTGCGGAAAGAGCAGGAAAGGGTTAGTTCTTGTCTGGTTCTACATTGTAAACTTCCTAGAGCATTTTGCGGTCAGTACGGGGAAGGGGGAGAAGGCTTCACTTTGCAGTTATATATAACAGTTATATTCATGCCAAAGGAAGATTAATTTTTCCTGACTGCCTTCCCAGTCAGCCCATCCTTTCCTTCTTTTCCCCCTGATTCTCTGACTAACTTTGTCATCATGAAAGATTCAGTTCAGGCTCGATTGGGTATATAAGGTTAATGTGGTAGTTATTTTGACCAAACTAGCATACTTAATCTGGATTTGCAAGATGTCAGAGTGTCTGTCTTAGGCACTTCATTTCATCTGAGCCTGACCTTAGGCTCATTTGGTACCTGATTTAAGAATATGCCTGGCAGTTCTCTTATTCTGATACGTGAAGTGAGTTCTCTGTTAAAATCTATAACATAATTGTGAAATATCCATGAATAAAATCTCTAGATTGTAAACTGTTCCTGAAAGAAACACAGTGACGTAATACAGGAAAATTAGAATGAATTTTAAATATTGTTAGTAACTTGCTTTGAGAAATCATTTATTTTCTTGATCATGTTTCATATAGTTTCTCTTATTTTTTCTAATGTGTCTCTTTCTATTGCTCTTGTTTTTTGCCTAATTTAAAAATAATAGAATTAGTACCTACATGTTCAGTTATAAAATACTTAATGTTGAAGCCAGAATTAGCAAAGTTGATTGTTACTAGTCTAATTCAGTTCCCATTTAATCAATGCTACTGGCTGGTTTTGGCTTCAGTCAGATTAGCATTGAACTAGTGCAAGCTGTATTTGAAAGTGCTATCCTGGAAGAATATTATACAGATTTAATTACAGAGAATAAATAAGACTCTTGTTTGCTTCAAATAAAGAAAGGGAGGATCACGGTGCAAGCCGTTCACTTAGATCCATCGCTTCGTTGCTAAATAAGCCAAGCATTTAGAATAGGCTGATAGCAGTCATGGTTTTATACTTTATATCTACTCACCTACCTTTGAAATAATGGCATATAGAAATTGCTTAAAGTCACAAAATCTGACCAATCTCATGACTGTACGGTACAGTGGAAGAAACAAGTCTCAGGAGCCTGTAATATATGTATTCTAGTATTTTGAGATAAGTTTAAAAACTACATCTGAAAGTAAATGGACTGCTATTTATATTTATGCTTTAAGAATATTTTTCTATTTCTTTTGGAGATGCTCCTGACCTGTCTAGGTCTAGTTTGGCTGTATCAGCTAAGATAATGTACTCTCTGAGCAGATGACACTAGCCGGATTGTGGGAGGTTTTTTGTTTGGAAAAATAACATGCTATACAAGCTTCCTTTTCCTGGTTGTGACCTTCTCCTTTCACTCTCCACTTAAGACGGCCTGTCTGAGGAAAGCAGTGAGCCTGGCAACTCGTCACTCACTGGGGTAGAAGTCTTGTTTGGGAGTTGGGCTGAGATCATCTAACCCCTAGGCAGAGGCTAGATGGACCACTGTGAAAACACGTTAGGCTTTGTGACTACAAGACAGTTTTTTTTCTGCAGAAAACATGTTTGTGGCAGTGTTTTGTGTGATATCAAAGGAAGCTACTATATGACAAGTAATTTGCTCAAAAAAAAAAAGTTTTATACAAAAGACCTTTGTGTATCTCCCAGGGCAGCTCAGCATCAGGATGCTTCTACAGAAAGTTTTTCTGTAATAGCACAAGAAAGTGAACATTGACTCTCCTTTAACCATGTGGTTACAAATGTTTTCAAGGCAATCAAAAAATGCCTACCATTTTACCATTTGCTTGCACTAGTCCTGGCTGGCTGCCTAAAGTTCACAGGAGTGCCTCAAATCCAAGTGTTTAATAATCTCCTGGGTTGTCTGTTCCATATTTCAGAACACTAAAGCAGCAACGCTTCCAGAATTATAACACAATTGGATATCGCTGCATGCTTCCTACTTTAGAAATAGATCACCAGGGTAGAGAATATATTTTCAGTTTACTGCTTTCAGACGTGGTGTCAAAGATAGCTTCTCACTGTGGTCAAGAAGTACGTTTACGGAGAAGTTATATTTAATAACGATAAGAAAGATAATCTTTTTCCAGGCATATGGTCTGCACTTTAAGGTAAGTATTGGCAATAGCTTTAAAACTCTGTCTCTTATTCTCTGTCCCATTCAAGAAATGACACTTTTGCCCCTAATTCACTTGGAAATTTCATGAATCATCATTTTCCACCCCTCACTGCTCTCTCTTTCAAGAACATGATCTATTTGCTGAATCCATTTTGGATCCAACTATTCCCATTTTTCAGAAGCATTTTCATCCTGAGCCTCAGTTCTTCACATGAATGGAACTAAAAGACAAAATACTTCCAATGTTAAATTGCAGGATGGGACAAGCTGTATCCTTATTGTCTTCAAGTATAAAAGAATGGTTCGTTAGCATCTGAAATCTTCAGTCACAAATTCATTTCTGAAGGTAATGCCTTATTCAGCAAGCCTTTAAAATTGTCTAACTGGTATTTTTATGCTGTGATCGATTTTAGACTCAGCTTCCTAGAGAGGCTCGTGTGTCCATCAGCGGGGTTTGGATGCGGACCAAAGACCAATGTGCGGTCAGGTAGGAGGCTCTGCCAGAGTAGAACAAGGCTATAGTCTCTAGAACAGGATGAATTGGCTGGTCGGGTCTATAAAGATTTCTTTAATAATATTACTTTTGGCTGGGTCTCAGTCACCTCTTCTTTCTTCCTTTTTTCATAATACTCATTTTGGCAGAGCTCAGAAAATTCTTGACTCTCACAAAGATTGTTCAAATGTTGCATTTAAAAAAGTTTTGAAACAGTGATTTGCCCCAGAAAGGATGAAGACCCTCCATTTTTCTTCAGATGCATATTCAAACTCCGAAACAGTTAAACAGGATGGAGGACAGAAACTAAATAGCAATGGCAATAACAGGGGAAAATGTCTTCAGATAATCACGTGATCCTGTTCTAGTGAATGCTTGGTATGATTTCCACATTAAAGGGCATTTATTTCAATGCAATTTAATTTATTTCACTTCATCTATTAAACATTTAGAAAGGAATATTGATTGAGAAGGTTAAAGCATCAGTTTTTGTCATTTCAAACAGCTTCCATGGCTGACATACATAGGGGTGTAGCAGCATATCGAAAAGAAGAAAAATGCTTCTTTTAGATGCACTTTAATATATAGGAAACAGTGATAGTTTACAGCAAAGGAGATGAGCTTTTAAGCATAGATCCTATTGGATTTTTACTGTTCTACGATGTGTAGAAAACTTGCAGTCATGTTGTCCGGTGGAATATGGCAGAGGAAGAAATTCAGACTTCTCCAAATATAGTGGTCTGGGTGTTTTTTTCCTGCTGAAGACCATTGGGAAAAAAAATCTTCTTGAAATCTTAGCAATATAATTTGTCAAAGTAGCAGCACATAGATGGACTCCACATTTGCGCCCTGATTCAGTGTTTTTAAGCATGTGCTTAACTATATGCACATCAGTAGCTTCTGCTAGACTTGTTAGTGCCACTCGCACAGTAATACTGAACAGTGTACTAAGGGCTTGGCTACTGTAAGGTCAAAACATTCATTCACATTTAATGATTTTTGGAAGTCTTCGTCCATTTTTAAACCTCACTGACTTCAAAGATTAAGACTGTTATGAGCTGGTTCTCGTTAATGACTGATCAACTGCCTGTTCCTGAAAGCGTTATCCACTGTTGTTATTAGGCACATAGTTCTGTTGATATTTTCAGCCAGTATCTGAGCTGCAGAAATGTACTAAAAAAAAAAAATCTGACGTTAAAAAAAAGTTCATTATTGACTAACCATTTTTAATACTGGTCTGTGGGACAGACATTGATTTTTATAAAAATGTAGCTGTTATTTAAATGTGTGGTCTGTGTATGACTAGACCTTGACATGCTAATAGGCTTTTAAAATGTATTATTCTACCATACATTACAAATAGAGTGGCCTATTTTATATAGTCCCTGAAGTGCCATCCATTTTAACATGTGCAAGAAAGTAATTAAAAATGCAAGGTAATAGATGGCTCAGATTTAATGTGTTTGCATCGGATTTAAATTATCTAGAACGTCAAGAACCACAGAACTGTATCCTAGAAGTGTCAATGCTCCTTATTACTTTTTCTGAGCTACAGATAGGTGGGAAAAAAAGTCTCTTAAGATGACAGGCAATGCAGAAAGTTGTTTGGTTTCTTAAAAACGGGGACTCTTATCACCCTGAGGAGAAATATGAAGCTCCACAAGAATTATTTTTCCTTAGGCACTCTCATAAAACTGAGTAAGATCTCATTCTTATATACAGGGTCTAGTGCTATCCACTTGTTACTTCACAGCTTAGCAGAAACTGCATTCGAGGGTGTCAAAACAGAAAACTGTTGCTCTTCAGAATCAAAGTTGCTCTGTGAACATTGTCTTTGTGATTTATTTGGACGATTCTCCTAATGAAAGAAGGAAATGAGAATGTTTTTCCCTTTGTAGCCTTTAATTAGAAGGCCTTTTTCATACCTTCATCAAACTTCATCTTCAAGCGGGAGGATTGTTTTCCACTGCTGATAGAGAAATGCTGCTGCAGTATCACACTGTTGTGTTCCGAGAAAACTTTTCTTATTCCTGACCTTACTTGTATTAGTGGCCACTAAATACCAGTCTGGTTTGGTGCTAACAACATGCCATGTAGTAAATATCCCTCTAGGTTGTTTACCTGCATAGGGAATTTCCTGAGGACAGATGGCTATTGCTGAGCCTAGGAGCTATGAATGAGCAAAATGAGATCTTTTATTTGGTATTCGCAGGTAGATTCACCACCCAAAGTATTCTAGAGCACTTACCTTTGTTAGATGGTAAGACACCTTACTGAAAAATGTCTCTGTTTCCATATGAGTTCATCTTCTTCAACATTTGTGACAGGAAACATAGATCATTGCAGGCAAGGACGCAGCAGTATTTCATACGTGACATAAACTCTTCCCTATTTCTGCGGAAATATGTTTTCTGAGGCAGCAGAACTATATTTAGCTTTTTTTAGCTTCCCTACATTGGTTGCTTGTGGATAGATATCTGTATCTTTCTGTTATTTCTAGCTGGAAAATTCATAGTATGAAACAGGAACTATTACTAGTCCCGAACTGTATGACCTTATGCTTTTTACTATACTCTTTTCTATAACTTCACATCTCAAAATGGTCCTTCTGCCTTGTATAATGCTCTTTCTTGAATTTACAGTGCATCTTGTCTTTGCATCACCAGGAAATTTACCAACATACTGCTGTTTTTTCTGTCAAAGTGATTAATGAAAATAATGCACAAGATTATTCGCAAGAGTCATCCTTGAAGAACCGTATCAGAAACATCCCTCTAGCCCCACCATTTGAAACAACCTTTGTTATCTTCACCCAGTTCCTTACCTATTTTACAATTCTTCTAACTATTCTGCATATTTCCTAAACTGATATTTTTCTGTGTGGCATAGTGCTTAATTCTGCACTGAGATCCAATACTATTTCCTTTTTCTAGAAAACAAGTTTTATAAAAAATTAGTCTATCTGGTCAGTCTATAATTTAAAAAAAAAAATTTATACTACACCAGTACTTTTTCATTGTCAGAACATTAGCATATACACCTGGTTTTGTAGATGCATAATAAAACCCTATTGGGGTAAATCCACCAAGATGAGTCAATTGAAGGTCTTCTGGCCAAAGTGCTAGGACAACTATTCCTGAAAAATATGCAGGAGGATTTAATGCTGTCCAGAGTTAAGTGTTCCTGGTTGAATGTAGATTAGTTTAGGTCTAACAAGAAACTCATATGGCATAGGTTAGAATACTTAAGTAGTGTTAAGTCAATGAATGTCTTGTCTCTCTGATGGCAGTTTCTTTTCAACAGTGAAAAGCGACTTACACTGAGGTTCTCAAATTGCCCAGCCAGTGGTCCAAAACACTTATTTGTGAACAGTTTTAAGAGAGGAAAGTATGTATGTGCAACATTTCTCCCACCGAATGAATAGAAAAGAAAGACGTGTGTCACTTGATTGGAAATTATTTAGTCGTGCTTCCAATGACAAAACTCCAATTCGGCAGGGAGCAAGATTGGATTATATGGTATTTGTAGTAGTAAATTTCTTAACAGTTTTCACATTTTCCGCAGTTATAAATGTAAACCTTCCTCTGTCATAAATGTAACTGTTCCATTTGCCAAATCCAAACCAAAAAAACCCCCCTCCCATTTCTTGAACGAATTTTTGCCTTTTATGAGCTCATTCTCCTGCTTCAAAATCTACATATCTCCTGTTGGTTTTGGTATTCTTTAGCGATGGGAAGGAAAGCTCCAAGAACAGTTAGTTACTACTCCCATGAAGACAGCAAAATCCAGCCTGTGCCCTTTCTTTCTCAGTGTCCCTTCCCTTCTGTGGAAAGTTGCTGGAATGCAAGGAATTTGGCATTGTAGGAGGTCATACCAGAAGTGATCTTCATATCCTTCAGGGCAGCTCAAATCATTCCCTCCCTTCACAGTCTTTTTCTGGTTTACTAATGCTTCTCAAAATCCATATGAAAAACTGTACCTGATCTGAAAGTGTTCATCTGGGGACTGGGAAAAACACTGCAGAGAGAAGGAAGGGAAAGAAGGGTAGAAATATGTTTTTTGAAGGTTCTTACATTTAATTCTCAGTGTCAAATCATAAATAATATCTGAACATCAAATAGGAGGTAGGCATTGTGAGATATTGTACGCATCTGAGCCTTGGTCTTCAGTAAGGGGTCTGGAATGAGGAATCAAATGTACAGCAGTCTTCAGGGATAATCATATACACTGGTAATGAAAACTGTTGAGACACTAGTGGGTTGCTACATGTTGCTCATTGTACATCTTTCTAAACGAATTTGATGAAAAAAAAAATGTAAGATTTAAGCTAGAGTGGTCTCTGTCTGTAGAGATATTCAAAACCTGGACACAGTCCTGGCAACCTGCTCTAGCTGACCCTGCTTGAGCAGAACTGTTGGACTAGAGTACCTCGGCAGGTCCCATCCAACTTCGATAATTCTATGACCCATTATTGGTAACCAGTAAATATAACCCTTTCTTCCAAGAAAATGAAGGCTAAATAAAAAAGAGACTAACCTTGTAACCTCTATCTGGCCAATAGCTAAGCTTTCATGCCAGTGTATGTCGATTTCCAAAATCTAAATCTGAGCTCAGTGTTTTTGCCAGTCTCTCTTGCATTGTTGGTATTTTTAAAATACCGTCATTTTCTATATTCCACAAGGTCAGACAACATACATACTACTTAATGAGCCACCAAGGTTGGTGTGGACTTGAAAAAAACCAGATTTGGATGTATGGGCTTGCAGATTCAAGTGCTGCTCTCTGCATTCTCCTTGGTTCAGGATCTGCTGTCGTTCAGTTGAGAGTCTTGGAAAGTCATTTGTCTCTCCGGAGAATGAAAGGTAGAAAAAAGCCGTGGTCATTTGAGGCCTACCTGAAGCTGTGTCTAGTAAACATCATAGCTTTGAGGTTCTGGGAACTGGATGAGAGGGTGGGAAAGAATTTGTTTGGTTTGCAGGGTTAGTGAGTGATGGATGAGGAAAAAATGAGATGGCATCTAAAATTCGTCAATCACTTCTGAAAAAACCAAACCTAAACAATATCTTCTTGGCTTAGTTTTGTTTGGTTTTTTTTTTTTTTTGCTTTCATTGGTTTTGTTTCAATACTCTGAGAGCTTTATTCAGAATCACACCATTAGAACATACTTCTGTAATTCTTTTTCTGCTTAGCCCATATCTTCTTTTGTTCCAGCTACTTATTTTCTCTATGGTATTAGCTATCTTTTGCCACAATCAAGTGCTGTGTGTGGAATATTATCTGTCTCAACCTTAATCAGAAAGAGTGGAAGGAGAGGGAGAAGGGAGTTTTGAAGCCAAGTCCTATGGAATCAGTCTCGTAAGGGATTTTGAATCTTAGCGAGTCTTTCATAAATAAAACTTCCACTGATATTTCTCCAGGAGTGTTCCTTTCATATGTGCTGCAAAATGCCTTATACAATTCAACCCTGGTAAATTAACTGCAGCAGCCATATATGATTATCTGACGTTATAGGAAGCACTCAAACATAGCATATTCTCTCACACAGTTTTGTCGAATGTTTAATAAAAAAAAGCAGAGAGTATTACTGGACTTTTCGATATACAATTTAAGTTACTGGAGTGACTCTGCCTTCTCTGAATTGGCTTCCAAATAAGTCAGAAATATGTTGAAGTGAGGAGTGCAGTAGATAAGGCTTAAACTGATAGGCAATTTCAGTTTCCGTTGCCCTGAGGATTCTAACGGTTAAGGTAACTTGGAGAGATCATCCAAATGCATATGCTATATGTCTATTTTACATTTCTGACAGAGAGCCTGCTGTATGGTTCAAGAAATCAATTCACAGCTTTTAGTAAAGTGGCAATGGGATTAACAGGACTATGTGCAAATTATTGCATATAAGGTGTCTTCCTCTCTGTCCAATAGTTAATTGTTTACCAGGGATTCTGCCAGTGCTGACGTGAAGCCTTGCTACTGAGCATGGTTCAAGCATTGTACACGTACAGCAGAGAAAAATAATGTTTTAGGGTGTTCTGATTTTCTGACAAGATATTTTTTAATTAAGGGCATGAGATACATGAGAAAGTGATGATCATAGAGATTGCCTGTTGAAAACTCAGCTATTTTTTCCTTAGCAGAGCTGTAGCACAAGTCTGTAAACAACCTCAGTGGAAACACCGGTGGAAACCAGGGCACTTCTCAAATAACGCATCTCAGTTCAGCTTTTTTCCCCGTTCCCTTTGCCCAGCCTGTACTTTGACAGATAACTAACTCCGAGAAGCACACTCCTGCAGTGTGGAAGTACGGGTCTGAGATTTTGTGAAGGATTATACTTTCACCATCTAAGCATTCAAGTCATTAAGAGAGGAAAAGTGACTTTTGTTACCATTTCAGTTTTCCTTGCATTAATTCCTATGGGTTTGCAAAGACACTGGCAATGCTTACATCATGCTGTGCTGAGAACAGGCGGCATCCGTGAACTAATCTCTTACCACCCACATGCGACTCAGGAACTGCTCAAGACTTCCCAGTTTAAAGCACCTTCAGACTTCATTTCCACGCTGCTTCTTGAGTTTGACTTGCTCCATGAGTGCCTAAGTGTGTTTTGACAGTAAGGCAGAATTTGCTCTAATTGTCCTCGGCAGTGGTTTGAGGCTACAACATGAGAGGGTGAAAGCTGCAAGACAGACAGAAAACCTAGAAATAGCGTTGGCCCTTGAGGAAAAAGCAAAGTGTGAAAGAGCAAAACCACGAGTAGGGGCTGAAAGTTCATAGCAAGGCCCTACTGTTTGTACCTCTGAGTGAAATAGTAGAGTTTTACCTCAACTTCCAGAAAAAACGTACAACTGACCATAAGCTGCAAAGGTTTACAGAGGTGTGCAAATTAATTCTGAGCAAGCGAGCTCCTGAATCAGGGAAGAGAGTGAAATTAGTTTACTGAGTTAATTAGCAAGCTGAGAAAAGCAGGTATGTCAGTGTGGTAAGATGTTTCTCTTGCTCCAGGCATTCTGGCTCCTACTTTTCTATCTTTGATGTGCACCTTGCTCCTTAGGTTTGAGTTGGCTCACCAGTGATTGATGTATAGGAAAGCTTGCCTGGCTGTGACGGATTCACAGGAAAAAATAATTTTTTGTTTGTTCTGGGGTTAATACATTCTCATAAGCAGGATTGGGCAGGCATCTGGCATTCGCAGAAGTACTCTTTGAAACTGCATCACTGTCATCCGGCAAATGTGCATGTTAGGAGAGGTTGGTTTGATAGTAAATTCTCTGTTTAATTAATAACAGGACCTTCTTAGTCACTTAATGGACTTTACAGACCAGCCCTGTCCTTATCCCTAGAGCAGAAATAATCTACTGCATTCGTAGTTCTTCTGAGACTTCTCCACAGGAAATTTTTACATCAGGTTTCTTTGTAGAAGGCTTGTTAATAGACCTAACCAAGAATGCATTTCCCTTTACAATGTTTCAAGTCTCTGAAAAGGCCTTTCAGACTCTCAAGAACTGTTTCTATTGTAAGTCTGTATATGCTTTTCTTCAGTGAGGAATTCACATTTCAAACATATTTCTGAGAGGAACCAGGGTCTGTCTTATCCCAAGAGGTCAATGGACAGAAGTATCTATCTAGCTTACTTGATGACAGAAAAGGAATGCCTTACTATTGAAAGGCTTTGAATGTCTTCACAACTGCCTCTTCAGTAACCGGTCAGAATTGATGACTCTTTCAGACGTCTGACTTTCCAGGAAAATGTCAGTATCTGAAATAAAATTATGGTACTTAGCCCTCAGCCTCATTCTTTCAGAAGAATACTATATTTCCATTTCTTTAGCATGGAAGAATTTGACTTTTGCTATATGGGTCTGATGACCCTTGCTCACTCGTATATGAATGTTCAAGGGGTGCACAAACTGAAGAATAGCCCAGTATAGAAAAGAATGAAGGACTGAAATTGTCAGGATGGATTTAGGTCTTCCCCAGCGCAATACTTCCCAGATATGCATACCTTATTTACTGCTGACAACCAAGGAAAAGCAAGAAACAAAGAAAAGGAAAGAACCTTCAGAAAGGAACTGCTCTTACAGAGATAGGACTAATTTCTTTCGTGGATTAGATCTGTAAGCACAAACACTTCTCCGTGGTTGGACACCTGATGTAATAGACTTTCCCTGCTTCTCATTCCAATCGTTTTTTCTTATTTTTGTTTGAGATGAAAGGGTTGGGTTCCATAATTTTCCTGTTAGAGACTTTTATAAATTTCTTTTCTGCTCTCAGAGGCTTTGACTTGCTTAAAATTGAAAGACTTTCCATTTAATTTTACACTTTGGGTTTTTTTATGCCTTATGCCTCTTTCCATTTTTTCCCCATTTCCTTTTCTTCTTGCCTTCAGCTGCTCTTTTGATTCGTTCTTGCTTTTGCTTTTCTACTCTTAATTGCTGCTTTTGGAAAGCTGAAGTGAAAGAGGGGCTTAAATATTCTTTTCACATCAATAACAGACATTAACAGCAATATCTCTGATCACTGACCAAGAACTTAGGGAAAGAAGGCTTTCTTTTTTCTTGACTTTAAACTGTGCTTTAAACATTCCGAGAGTGCATCGTTGTGTTCTTAGGCAAAATGTCATGAGTTGAAGTGAGTAAGTGCTGTTACAAGGCGTTACCAGGGATTTGTAGTGCAACAGCACAATACAAACTAGCAAATCTCAACTGGAAAAAAATGCCAATTATGTGATAATTATAGGTTAATTTAGGAAACTTCCGTAATTCTACAATGTTTTAACTAGATATCTTATATTTTAAAGTATTTAAAGTAACGTGGCAATACTACCAGGGAACTAAAAGGGACCAATATTAGTATTTGTAAGGTTGTCTTTGTTTGATTTTTGATTTTTTTTTTCCTTAGGAGTAGAAAATAGGTGAATTTACATTGGATCAGAGAGATTAGAGTTACACTTCAATCCTGTAGGACTATTAATGCTTTCTGCCACAGAGTGCTCCGATTCCGGAGGCAAGCATTCATGGTCTTGCAGGAGTGACCATTAAATGAACATTTCCTTAGGCTAGTTCAGTTTATGCTGGACTCTCACGATAAGTAACATGCTTAGCCTGAGGGGAAAATAAGAGAAATGAGCTTGTTTGGATAAATTTTGCTATTTCACACCAACTTTATGCCTTTCATGCTCTCCCTCCTACTACTCCTTTGCATGCTACCTGCATATACATTGACACATTCAGGCTGGGAAGAAACGTTCATGCATGTGGGGAAGACTCCGTGTGTTCACGTGAGTACTTTCTGCCTTTCCCAGTGTGCGTTTTCTCTATCCGATAATGGTGTTTTGTTTGAAGCAGTGATGCAATACTCCCAACATTCCTGACATTGGATGAAGCAGTTTCATGAGAAACCTAGGGGAATGGTAAAATTCTCTGGGAGACTAATGAAAACCTTACAGAATGATAAAAGCCCCAGTCATCTGTACCCTGACTACATAGCATGCCTACAATGCTGTCTATCCAGAAAGGATAAAAATGCCTATTCAGAGAGAAGGAAAAAAATATCAGGCTGCACATTTTTACCCCAAATCTTCATGTCATGATCTTGATTCAGCAGTGTCATAATTCAACCATAAGTTTGGGAATTCTAACAGGTTTTCAACTGGGACAGATTAAAACCTGCAAATCCTATCAGGTATTTCCATGTTAAAATATCTCCACTGTGTTTCAGTCAGTGTGTGTATTTCAAACTACAAGAGAAGTACAGGACATAGACATCATAGCTTTGAAAGCAGTGGGTATGGCATTTGTTGTAAAGACGCAAAGCATAACAGGAGTTAGTGGAGAGAAAATCACCGAATCGTTTTGGTTGGAAGAGACCTTTAAGATCATCCAGCTGTTAACCCAGCACTGCCAGGTCACCACTAAGCCATGTCCCTAAGCACTGTATCTTTATGCCTTTTAAATACCTCCAAGGATGGTGATGCCACCGCTTCCCTGGGCAGCCGGTTAGCATCTTTGCTTATGAAATTTTAACCTCCAAATTAAGCACAAAGTGGGATGTCTAAATGATGCATTTTCACTATGGAGTGTCGGACGATAAAACCAAGAAGCCTGATAAGTGTTTTTTCATGGAAATTTCGTCAGTGGTGGGTCATCTGAGCCTCAAAAAAGAGATGGATAAAGCTGAATACGAGTAGAGAGGAGCTTAGCTTAGAGGAAGGCAGAAAGACATCAGGAAGTTCAGACAAATTTGGACAATCATTTAAAAAGCATCAGAATTCTGGGGCATTATCCGAATCAAACTTAGTTGTTTACCTTTACCCTTATTATTTTACCCCGTGACTTGGCAGTTATCCCTACGTATAGCTTCTATGCTGGCACATATCAGCATTTAATCTTTTACTTCAAACAATGCAGGAATTATTTTACATCCTTTCCATGTGTTCCTTATTAGTATCTTGAAAGCAGAGGGACCGACATCCCAGCACTTCCTGCTTAGAAAGCCTTCAGTTCTAAATGTCTGAAGAATATCTGAAAATATTTGTTTATAAACATGTTTTTAGAATTTAGTTGCATATTCAGAGCCAGGCTGGATGTGAAGGACATTTACAGTTGTCCATATAGCCAGATATGGAATGTGAGTTGTTTATTACAGGAAGAAAGGTCTTGAAGAGCCAAATAAAAACTGAACTGTAAGTTTAATAAAGTTTTGTTTAGTTGAAGATCTAAATAAATTCCTGAATTTGTTTTCTCTTGCTCTCAGCTGCTTGACGCCTCTTGATCATTCACATATGGCTCATGTGGGACTGTTATGAGATCCAAGAGCAAACCTTCTGCAGAATTCCAAGCCACTTTATGCCAGTGCCTTACTACAGCTCAGTTAATCCAAACAATAAGTAATAAATCAGATACTTCAAGCTGTTCCGCTACCATTTTGCAGAATGCAATTCCACCCTTCAAGACCAAAGGCTGAGGGTCAGCTGGGAATACAGAAATAGGTGCAATCTATGTGATGTAATTGCTCTGAAGATTAATAACTTCAGAATTAAGTTTGCTTGATAATTTGGCCTTATTTTGAACTGTGTAGCTGCCAAGCTTTAAAATCCACCATCAAACCTAACTGCAAACCTCCACATAGTTTTCAATACAGTCAAGTAGTAAAGGGAAGATAATGCCTTTTTATTTAAAGATATTTCAATTGAGAAAGAAAAAAAGATAGCTATGAAAAAAATAGTTGAAATTTTAAAACTGGTGCATGCACATCAAAGACAATTTGTCTGATGTCAGTTGTGGGATCCTGGATTTTGCACCTCCTGGCCATATACAAGTGGACTAAAAATACTTTTTTTTAGGTAACAGTTCTGGGAGCTTTTGTTGTTTCTTCCTTATTATAAATTAAGTCACTTGTAAACAGGCTTCCAAGGAACCAGATTTGCTTTGTCAGAGAAGCAAAGATTTGGTTTTTCCCCCTCTTCATATAAAACAGATCAGTAGGGCTACATTTTCGGAGTTTTTTCCCTCCATGAAGAGATATTAGAATCTGTTTAGAACAGGAAAAAGCCCCCAGACTTTCAATTATTCTAATCTACGTGGTTTTTAATATTACAGCATCATCACAGGAGCAACTACAAGAAAAATCCAGCTATGTTAGGAGGAAAGACATCAGGGTACATTGCTTATGTATTCAAATATTCTGTGTCTTTGCCCAGGGAATGGCTCTTTCTCATTCAAGAAAACTCGGTCTGTCCAATAAGCCTGTCCATATTTTTGTGAAGAAGTGCCTAGACTTACCATTCCCACTTGACTTTTTGATTATAAAATGCATTGTCACTTCTCAGCACAGTTTTCTGCTGTATTTAAGTGATTGCATCCTAAGACTCACTTTTTTCACCCATCTGTTCAACTACTGGGCAGCTTTGTAATTTATCTGACAAAGCAGCACAATATTTAATTTAATATTTTTCCCATTTAGAACTTATGATGAGCTGAAATTTCTTCAGCTGTAGTTTTTTCCCTGTCTTATGTGGACATCCCAGTACTCAGCAGACAGTTTTTATCAAGGCTTCCAGCAGAAGTTATTTTATCTAGCCTGGCAAAAACATAGCTGAATATCAAAGGGTTATTAACATTTCAGTTTGCCAAGAGTGGCAGATCCGATTCAAAGCTGGCCCAGAAGACTGCAAATAATGGCCTGTTAAAGAAAGGTGACAGATTATTTCATGCTGTGTTTCATGTGCAGTCTAAAAGCATGCTGTGAGACCTGGCTGAAGCTCCAAAGAGGAAAATATATCTTATGGCAATATTCAGCTAACAAGAGAGATGCATCTCAATGCATTCCTTTAGTCTAAATTCATAGGCTGGGATAATAATTAGTAAGGATTTTTGCCTCTCTTGGGTCACAAGTGGCTCGCAATCACACCATAGGACTGGGCAATGTCTTCATTCACGCTTGCCGGATAACTTCTGTGAATAATTTTCAGCTTCTTGCTTGTTCACAAGCATTTCATCAGTCACAAGTATTTGATATGCAAGCTGTTTCCTTTGGAAACACAGGTCACAGAGTGTGTCTGCTCGCTTGCTGGATCAGAGTGCAGGTTTGGATGCAAATTTTCCTGATGATGAATTTAATACTCTTTTCTATTTGAAGATGCTTGCATTTCCCAACAGAACATGGTTCTGTCAATGTTTTTCTGATCAGTTCTAGTGCTGAACCTCTGAAAAAATAATTAGAGGAAAATGCAAACCATATGTCTGTACCTGTCTATAAAACGACATGCACATACAAATATCCAGGAAGTACCGTAGATCATAGGGGCCCTATTTAGACTAAATTAAACATGTTTTGGATCTCACAGTTCTTGGAAGGCAGTGCACTGGTCTAACACACTACTCCAGACTATTAATGGAAAATATTTTTTTCCAGCGTGCCTGCCAAAAACCACACTTAGTGGAGCTGTAGAGAGGAAATTCGAGAGTGGGTGATGCATGCTATTTCCTATCCTGAGTCTGCCTGTCTGCTCCTGCATCTCCAATAAATCTGAGCAGCAAAACCCTTTGTGCTGTAATAAACTCCTTGCATCAGTCTTACAGGGGGGTAGGGTAACTTGAGCAGGATCTTTGCAGCTCAAAAAGAAGTAAATGAATCTTCATCATGGTAGCAGGAATCAGATTCTTTGCTCTGAGTGGGAGGCACACTTTCCTTCAGTGCTTCCTGTGACTGATGCAATTTGTAACCTCCCCCTTTAAGCCCAGTGCCAACTTCTTGTCCCATTTTAGCTTTTTGAAATGGGTGCATTCGCTTGAGAAATGTGAACAAGGTTGTGTATCATTAGCCAGGGTTCAAGGTGTCTTGGCTGCCAGGGTTGATGTAATTTTCAGTGCCATTCAACACACATTCACTGATGAGTGAATTTGCATAATAATTTCTAATGATTTGCTTTGATCAAACCCATCAGCCTGCGGGCAAGACACTAGAAGATGTGACTAGAGCAGATGAGACGCAGGGGAGAATGTGGCCAGTATTGACAACCATATGTTGAAAAGGTGTTAGCTATGTGATAACTGTTAAGGGAACATCAAAGTCCCTGGAAAGGCAGATTGGCACTGAGTAAGGGTGCTGCGAAACCTTCCTCATTATTCCTTCTTGCCATTGTTTCTATTGCTATCGACTGGCATTTTCTAGCACAGTTCTTGCAGGAGGCAAGTGAGAACTGGTCCCCTTGCAGGCTGCTCACCACAGTGGTTTTGGGCTACCAAGACAAGAATTTACGAACCCTCTCGCTGAGGCAGTAGTCGAGTTCCAGTCAGTCACACTGTGGTTACCAGCGAGAGGCTTGCCCAAGGCATAGGTATAGCCAAGATAACAGGTACTCTGTGTCTCTCAACCTAGGAGAGAGAAGGTGAAGGCAGCACGGTTCAGGGAAGATAGCTGGTAGTGATCTCCTGGGTGCTGAACTGCAGCCACTGAAATTTTAAAGCGTTAAGAAAGAACAAGTCAGATTTTCAAATATGATTATTTAGCAAGGTGTGAAGGGGCACGTTTGTTATTTATTGAAATAGTGGTCCTGGGGCACTTTTTTTGAAAGTAATTTTTTATTGAAGTGGTTATTGCAATAGCTAATCCTTTCAAAAGCATATTTGTGAGCAATTTTTTAGCTCACAGAATAGCCAACAATGAAAACATTTGAAAGAAAACTCACATTTTTCTTGCAGTATTTCCTCATTATTGAAGCTAGATCATTTTCATATGATTATGAACAAAATAACCAACAGAAAAACGAAATAAACAGTCAGCTTTGCTTGGGAAGAGGATGGGCTGTTCACAGGGCAAGTAAGATCCCTGGATGCAGTAGTTTTTCATGTGCATGAAAATCTGATCTGTGGAAAACTATTTAATCTCTGAGAACTATTTTGGTGATGTCTTTTCAAGCAGCTTGTTCCATATAAATTGAGGGATTTCTTTTTTACTAACTCAGCAATATCTGGGAATGAACTGATCAATGCATTCTCACAGTGACGACAGTTTCCCAATGTCACAGACAAACAACACCTTTTTGCAGTGCTTTTTAGCTTCTGCTTCCTTGCTCTGAGTTTAAACTGAGTTCAAACAGCTAGTGAAACATTTCCAGCTGGGGAAGAGGAAGTTTTAATAGCTAACCCTATGCTGGGCTGAATATGCCATTCCTCTTTGAATTGCAGGAGGAAGAACCTACAATAATATTTGGTTCGGGTTATGGTGGTTAAAAGACGTTCTCAGGGAACTCTTCAGCATGGGGAAGAGAATGCAGACAGGGCACTGAAAACGTTGGCTTAGTAATTCGCTGCATATACGAGGTCCCTAAGAAAAAGGTTGCAGTCCACTGATAATGGATACTACTTTCCTCCACAGAGTAGTAACAATTCTTGTGTCTTCACTTCAGAGGGATGATTATACTTATGGCAGGGGAATAGTTTGATCTTTCTGTGACTGGCAAATAACATTTCTTGTTTCTCCATTGCAAGAGAGGTTGGATCCTTTATCAATTTTTTTTCATCATTGACATAGGAGTTGCTTAGAACAGTCTTCACAAGCTGTTTTCCATGTATCTGAAATGATGAAGAATGACGCCCTTTAGAAAAATAAATCCCGGAGATGTAGACAGGAGTTTTATCTTTGTCCATTTATTACATAGCACTTGATGCAATGGCACAGGTTTAACTCAGAGGCAACTTTTGGTTTGCAGAAACATTTGGACTTATGCTTTACCATCAGCCATCAAGAACTCGGCTTGCTGCAGATCCCAGATGAGGTGCAGACCCGAGAGTTGGGAAAACCATCTGCCAACTTACAAAGAGCCACTCTGCAGTATTATATTTAGACACAGGCCAATCTGGGGGACTCTGAAGGACCATAGTTCTGCACAGGGATTCATACTTAGCAAATATCCAAATATTTCAACGTTACAGATTGTTCTGTTGTCTACAAATATGGCAAAGACAGGGCTATAGTGGTGCATTCTTTCCACTTGCCTCTTCCAGTACCCCTCACATGACTGGTGAAAGCAGCAGACGTATGATGTTTCTCCTCTCCCTTCTTCTCTCTGCCCCCTGCCCCAAGGTTGTGATGCAGGAGGAAATGATTTTCAGTGATAATGAGTAAAATCAGATGTGGAAGCCCCTCCATCACCTCTGTAAAACCACACAGTGCTGTGCTTACCAGAGTTATTTCTCAGTCCATAACTCCATGTAATGCAAGTGATTTATGTGTCTGTGAGATTTAGGCTTGCACAATAGGCCAGGTAATGAGCAAAATAAATTTTGCAGAGTAAAGTGATGTGTGCTCATGAGTCAAATTAAATGTAAGGGGAGTTAGGTGTGCATTTCATTAGGGGGACAGAGCCCTAGTTCTCAGGACTGGTGTGCAGCTTGCCTGAAAAGTGAATGCGTTTCTGTGTACTGTTGTAAGAGGCTGCTGGAGAATGAGGGTTGCCATAGCAATACGGAAAAATTTTAAACAGCTAATACTTCCTACACAGATGAATGGAGTGGGCTGAGTAGAAGAATCTGAAATCATCATCTTTAGCACAACTAAGTTCATTTTAAATGCATCTATTAATTGTTTTCTTATGTCACACTGGATACTGTACAGAACCTTGAAGTGCTGCACCAGTGTAATGTATAATCTGGAACAGCAGCACTCAAAGGCAGGCACACTTACGTGGAGTGATGACAGCTGAGTACCACAACATAAGATGATTTAAACCTTGGTGAAGGACCAAGTATGACAGTAAGACAACTGCCAAGTGAGGTTGTGTCCATTTGGAAGAGATAAGGACTTTGATTTTGACAGTCCCTTCTGCAGTCAGACTCCACTATAAACTGCATATTATAGAAGGCTGAAAAAAACTTATAAGGAAACTTACCACTTTCTCTAAAGCACCCACTGTAGGATTCTCACTTTTTTTTTCTTGATCCATCCTGTACCAGTCTTCTGCCACTGACAACAGCCAGTATTGGATACTTTCAGAAGCTATAAAGACAGAGAAGGGAGATGGTCATCTGTCCAGGAGCTAACTCATCAGGCAAACTGCATAGCTGATATGTTGATAAGATGTTACGAGTTTGGGGGCTTGGGTTGGTGGTGTTTGTTTGTTTTTATTATCTAGCTGCCTAAAATCATGAGACTTTTACAGCTCACGTTTAGATCGACTACTTAAAGCAGTTCTGTATTATTGACAAGATTTCTCTTGCCATTTTTAACTGTTGAACTCTATGGGTCTCAATTTACAAGCAGATGCTCTCCTTTTTCCTTTAATGTGGAACAACATGAATGTGGGATCTTGTCTAAAGGTTTTGATCATAAAAATTTAAAAAAATCCACTCAGTACTAAATCTCTTATCAATTCCTAGGGAACCTGGAGATTTTCTATACCTTTTTTTTTTCCAGCTTGGGGAAATAAAGTTGTCTTGCTGATTGTTTTCCCATGTAATTAAGAATTGCCACGAGTAGTCTATATCCAAATCTCTCCTATGACCATGTCCAAAACATTCTGAATACTTAGGTCTGGGTTTTTGGAGCCTTTGGCCTTGGAGCTGCGTTCAGCTGCAGAGACATTATTCCAGGCACAGCAGAGTTAGTAGCTCAAAAGTCTCACAACAAACACATTGTTCTGAAGCAAGCTTGTTATGAAATCACACTGTCTTCAGTGCTGACAGAGGCTATTTCATTTTTGCTGAATACTGTGCAAAGTAATGAATCCAGCTACGGACTTGCAAAGTTACATTATACAGTCACCCAAGGGGGTTCTCCTTGTCCTTGCTGTGCATTAGAGAAATGTGCAGTCTAGCAAGTAACTTGTATGTGGCTGCATATTTTGTTTTTCCTCTAAACACTGCACTGTCAAAATGTATCTGTCCTGTCACGTGGAGGACCTGCATATCAAGTCACATTCTTACTCAAAGGGATTTAGTTATGGTGCCTTTATTGAATCCCTTTTTTGTTTGTTTATTTGTTTCCATCTTTTTTTTAATTATCTTGATTGCTTTTGGTAGCACACCATGTCTTACAGACGCTGCCCAGGCTCCTGGCTAGCTGGATGCTTTCATCAGCAGCAGCAGCTGTATTCATTTGGAAGCTGATGCGCCTGCATAGCTGGGCTTGATGGTTGGTGACTTTCAAGAGAAATTCAGTTGTTTTTACAAACCACGCATTTCTGCAGCGTCGCCCATAAGCTATGGTATGTTTTTCCTTGTTGGTAGTCACAATAGATCTGCACCTTAATCTCTTGGGTGTCACCTCTGTTTAATGTCACTGTCTTTAAAGCATTTGTAGTTTTTTAATTGTGGTTTCCCTTTGAGAGAGTTTCATGACTGACACATTACAGAAGTGGCTTTTTTACTGTATGAGCATCTTTGTCTTGATGATCCCCCAAATAGTGATAACACAGAGACTGAGAAGGAAATGAGCTGTCAGCGGATGTGAAATTTTACAATGTGAGTAGATTCAGTTCCCTGTCCTTGTTGTTTCTCTGGGACTGTCAGGAGTGAGATACTACAAAATTACTACAATAAGGTATACATAGATAAAAGATGGGTGAGAAGGAAGGACAGATCTGTGCCCACTTCTGATTTGAACTGAAAATCTAGAGGCGATTAGCGCTTGCTCTTTTTCTTTAGCACACTGATGCCTCATCAGCTGTATTTTCTCCAGTGAATAAATAGTGCTTTTACTCCCTCTAAATTTTTGAGAGATTTAGTGTAATTGGTGACATTGTCTCAGAGGATTAGGCAGCTAAAGTGCTTTGACTTTCAATAAGATAGAAACCCTTAGGGATACATACTCACTACAATATTAGCAGACTCCTCTTTTTTTTAAAGTCTTGCTTCCTACGTTCCCACTCATACTCTACGGTACATGTCAGCAACAAATAAAAATATTGTCAGGTCTGATTAGCTTGCCTTGATTCTGCTCCTGTTCGTGCTTTCTCCCATTGCAGTACTGAGGCGTGTTGAAATAGCAAGTATTAATAATCCTCTAGTCACTTCCTGCAAATCCTCCCTTCCCCGCCACGTCCCCAGAAGGATAGCTTGGGGACTAACCAGACAGCCGCTGAGCTTTACAACATGCAGGAGATGTCCTCGAAAATTTAGTGACATACCCTCTGGAGTGCAACAGCAGAACACAGAAGCACGAGGATGGCTTTAGAAAGTGTCTGTGAACATCTGCTGCTAAGCTAACCCAGATGCTGGGGCCCCGGTGTCAATTATCCAAGTTTATGCTATAGCCCAGGCATGTCAGAGATCCCTTTTGAAAAGGGGGCTTCAGTTCCTAAGTGATGTCAGAGTATTAGTAACTTTATGATCTCAGCCTACCAGCTTTTGCCCAAATCCGGAAGAATCACTGTAGATGGATGAACAATAAAACACTCTTTTAGGCAGAGAAAGCTACAGAATCATTGTATTTCTTTTGCTGTATAAGTTCTATTTTAAAATTGCTATAAAAGAGAGAAGGAAGGAACACTGACTGCCTATGTAATATCTTACAAATTTCCTGTTTCTGAAAGATTGTGTAGAAAACGCTGCCCCTTGCAGATGTATCCTGTTAGAAAGTTTAACTGGAGATTCCGTGCAGTTTTATAAATCTCTGGTTGTTGTACCCCTCAGAAGTAGGGCAGGTAATAGAATTCTTGCTTCTTATTTATGAATCTTCCTGTGAGGATTCAAATAGGAGAGGTTCCTTCTAATAACATGTTTGGCTCAGTTCTGAGGAAAAGGATACCGGAAAAGCCTCACTGAAAAATTAAAATAATATTTCTTCTCCCCTAAAGCCCTACCAGCATGGACAAAAACAGAGAAAAGGCACTCTCAAGAAATAGAAGAACACATGTATATTTTATAATGTGGTCCCCAATCACCAAAGAAAAAGCATAAAATTAAGCAATTCCCTATAGATGTTCTGTATGATAGCACTGCTTTAATAATTAAAACAGAAATCTTTTTTAAAAGAATTCAGTGCACAGCTCCCTCCTTCCTTCCAAATGCGTTACCCTGACTGGAAGAACTCTGCGTGAAGGAGTTCAATGGTATAGTAGCAGCTACGTTTTTTTTTAACTTCAGTTTCGTTCCCTCCTCTTTCTCTTACTGCCCTGGATTTCACAAGATGATCTGAGTGACCGCCTTTGGAAGTCACGGTCCCTGTAACATTGCATTTTCCAGGAGCGCACAGACGGGTGGAAGGGAAGCCAAGTGAAAGAATGCCAGGACTTCTTTACACAACTGCTCTCTTTTTAGAGTTATGGTGGTAGATCACGTGGAAAACTGGCCCCTTAAACATACACTTTCTGCACATGAGACTTCACACACTCGGATGCAGTTACAAGTAATAGCAACTGTGCATCTTTTAAAATATATGCTTTCTATCTGGGCCGGAATTGAAAGGCCAGCAAAACATACCACAACGACACCACCATAAGCAGAGGAAGGTTCTGGCATTTGCAGCCGCTGTGGGCATTTTGGGTTATGGTTTGGGATCTCTGGTCAATCAAAAAGTTCGTTTCTCAGAAGGCCCGGTGAGAAAAAATATCCCTCCAACTGACAAAGGGATTGGTTAAGGGTAGGGATGGTTTTCTGGTTTTTTTGCTATTTAATGCAGTGAGCACTGATAGATGAATTTGGCAGTGAAAACGTTTTCTGTAGCGATTGTTTTTCTTGTACAAACAGAAGAGCTGTATCAGGTTAAAGCTTTACAAAGCACAGGTTGGTAGGAATACACAAAGAATACGAGTGAATAACCACTGGGTTTTGATCATCTCTAATTAAGTAATTATGGCTTCACCAGAAAACAATACTTACAAGAATGTGGCAAATGTTATAATACATACAAAGGAGCTAATTTTCTCAGTGAAAATAAACAAATCTTGTTAAGAATATAAACAGCTTTTAGTCTTTGAACTCCCATGTTGGGAACGTTATTTCTCAGATGATGTTGTAACACTATGGCTTTGCTGTAGAGCAGAACAGTAACTTTGGGATAGATACTCCCTTTTGTTATTATGTGGGTGGGAAATAAAACTTCCTTAATTTGAGGAGGTGAAGGAGTCACCTCCACAGCTCGTTTAATTTCTTAAGATACTGCCTCTGAGCAACCAGAGAGGCACCAAGTATCCTCGTACGTTTTCTTGTACGTTAGGCTTTCTGAGTTACTGAAGAAGGAACCCTGGGAGCTGATGTGGAATGTGATGTGTAGAAATTCGTGCCGTTTTCCCATTATTTACATAATGCAAAAGCCAGAATCACTGAATCAGACTAAATAGATTGCCACCCAGACCACTTGCTAGTAGATTGGCACTCAGCCCCAAATGGAAAACTGTGCTGGAGAAAAGGAGAATCATGTCTCCTTTTCAATTCCACCTGGAAAAAGCAGATGTTATCTGTTTTCCCTTTTCTTTCTCTGCACTGGTTCAATTTTCCATCTAAAGAATATGACAGTACATCTGAACTCCTTGTCATGCCCAGCTACAGTTCCTGGGATTTCTTTTTTCGTGTACCGGAAAACCCATATCTGGCCGTAGCTTTCCAAAAGAGCCTTCTGCCTTTTTCCCACCAATATTGGAGAAGCCATGGTAATGAATACATAATTTAGCAGCATTTTTTCTAAAGATTTTCTTTTCTAATGTGACCTTTTCTTAAACTCAGTCTCTCCTCTTTTAATCCCTTCTGAAAAATGAACAAGATGCAGTGAGAAAGGATTCAGTACAAAGTAATTTGATAACATTACCACCTAGGATACTAGCTATTTTTAAGATCTATTATTTCATATTTCACTGCCTCTATCATTTTACCTTGAGCTCCACAAGTCGGTCCTGGTTATATCTGAAAATCACACACTGGAAACGTGATCCATCTAGTAAATGAACAAACGAGGGAAGGGGCAGCCATAGGAAAATTCACAAATCCACTTTGCTGTGTTTTCTATTAAGGCTTTTCTTGGGTCACGTGGAAGACAAGGCACCTACGTTCACGTTATGCAGTAATGGGGTTTAAGTGTGAATCTCCTGTGTCCTCATAGGAATGTTTATTCCCCCCCCCGTTGCCTGAAGAAAATGAGATATGCATCACGGTACCGTTGGCCCCAGCCCTGCCACGTGATTGCTACAACTTTCCAAGAGGGCTGGCAAGCCTCACAGCTCTGTCCTCATTGCCTCCCCTTTAAATCATAGCCTTGCTGTTCAGAAAAACATCTCTTGCACAGGGGTTTTTTTTAGAAAAAAGAGAGAGCTGCTGAAGACGATGTGTTTTCTACATAGTATTGATTATTTTGAAGGCAGGAGTTTCAGCTTTAATGTCATAGCCGATTGCGTATTTCCCTTTGTTTCTATGTTGATAGGGTGTGATTTTTATAGCGCTTTATTAAGAATCAATGTTTTTTCAATACTTATTTTGAGCATGTAGCTCTTTCTAAAAGACTCAAGACAGAGAAGATGTTGTGTGTGGACCTCCCAAAGCAAGTCACATTGTAAGTCAATGCAGTACCTTTTGGGTTTTGTTTCTGCACACAAAATGGTCTCAGAGGGTTTAGGATTAGTAAGGAAAGGAGTAAGGGGGGAATAAGGGAAGACAAAGGTGGCAACATGTTGTCTCTCTGGAGAATGTGTTCAGAGGCAAGCCAGTTATGCAGGTTTGACATATTGAAGGTCTCTGTCATGGGACAGGAGCTCCCCTTTATAAATCACTGAGGTGATAAGAAAAACACACATCCTGTTCCTGAATCCAAGGAAGAAAAGCCTAGATTTGTTTTTCTTCCCTAAACATCTTTCCAGATACATATTCTCTGGCTGCATAATAACTTGAAATGGACCCCAACTAATCTCCATTTTCAAACATTAAAAACTCTTGGTACTTGAATTTAGAAAACAGCGACCAAACCAAATAATTCTTAGATAGAGGTTAAAAAGCGATGAAAACCAGAGGCTCAGAAGAGAAATATGTTCCAACTCCTACATGTGAAAGCCAGAGTGTTCATTCCACAGCTGCTAAGGTGGGTGCTGCTGTCAGAACCAAGCTCCTTGAGAACCACCTTTATGGAGAAATTAGAGAGGAGAAAATGCTGTTCTGGAGGCTCATTGTCACTAAGCAAGCCCGAATATGAGGCCATTTTACTTGATTTCAGCTATCCTGCTTCTATCAAGTCCATATTTTTTATGTGACTATACTTTTAGGAAGGAGAATTAAAATGATGAGGCCACATACCTAGAACATCAGACGGTCTCTCGGAAGCCAATGAAGGGGAAACAGAACAACCTAGTCAGCACTTTTTTAGGCTCCCCATACTCCCCTTTTCTAAGATGTCAGTTTTTTCCCCTTGGGTATGACTTCTTCAGCCATCTAATGTCTACTAGTCCTTAAGTCCTCTGGCATGAAGCAAACCTACACTATCATATGTACTGCTTTTAAACCACAGACACCTTGACTTTGGACTCGGTAATCCAGCATAATCCGAAACGGTTGATACGATGCCAGGCTACACCAGCTAGTTCCTGCTTAGCTTTAGCTTCCCACATCATCCTCAGTACAGTGTTTTGTGATAATATAAGCCTGAAGCTACAAAGGCTTGTTTAAGGCCAGGTCCTCCTCAGTGAGAAAAGTTCCCAAGTAATTTCACTTCTTCCACACCAGAGTGTCACTGAGGTAAATGGGGTTGCTATTCTCTTGGATTCACAGAGGTATGACGACTCTTTTTTTTTTTTTTTTTTTTTCCTTCTCCTTTTAGGAGATCAGGCATTCAGAGGTAAATGCTCTCCTTCTGGTTCTGTGAAGAGCTTTTACATTTCAGTGGTCATACCATTGTAATGAGCGAAACCAACAGACCATCTGGTCCTCTATTTGATCTCTGGTAATGGCCAGTACCAGATGCTTCAGAGGACAGAGCAGCAGAATCCACAGCCGAATAACCAGCCAACAAGAGAATGGGTTTTTCAGCTCCTGTCAATTAGTGGCTCATTTATGCCTCATAAAGTGAGCATTTTTTTATTTCTCATACTTTTTGTTATCCAATTATCTTAATCTTATAATTGTTCAATACTATTTTGGTCTTGGATTCTGGAAATACTGATGGTGGAAATATATTTCCTATCCTCCTCCCCCTTTTTCAGGAGTTCATTTCACTTTTATAGATGACAATAGAGATCATCACAGGTTTTTACATTTTAAGATGTAAAGGCAATTTTTGACACAGCACAGTTATTCCAGATAAGTTAGTAGAAATACAGTTAATTCATTAATTGCTCCAGTGGTCATCCTGTTCTTCAGTTCAGACTTCTTTCATCCTAGTTCAGTGGGAATTTGTTTTTGTACTGATTAGAGTAGAAATTGGAAGAAACCTTAATAAATACTACAGCTGGATGTACAAGAGGCCCCTGGTTGAGTGGGCCTTGCTTTGATGCAGGCCAGACATAATAATACTGTATCCTAATTTATAATTCAGGATTACTGAGTCCAATTAGTACCTCAGAGCTCCAAAGCTTTGTTGATCTCATCTGTGTCTAAGTGCATGCTCCTACAGCCTTTGCCACAACAAAGTGCTACCTTTGTTAGCACCTCTTGGAGGTATTGCTATACAAACTGTTTAATAATAATTTCTACTTTGCAGGTTTTTGCATTAATAATTAGCCACAAGCACAAGGTGGATTTATTTCAGGCTGTTACTTCCAACTGATATTACAGTGCTCTGTTGCTGGCCAGGCTGTTCTCAGTCAGTAATGGTTTGTATATTTTAACTTGTTATTTTTCGTTTTTAATCATATCACTGATCCTTTGTTTTCCCTTTCATGCCAGAATGGTGAACCTGTGTGTCTTGTAAGGTGAAATTTTGTGCACCGATTGTCTCAAACCCGAAAGATTGAGGCAGAACTTTAGACCAAAGTCTGTGTTACACGCATGTGATGGAGACTCAGAGTTGTGCACTTCCACCTGTCTAACCAGGCTGCGTGTGAATGAGGTTCCACCATCAGAAACAGAAACCATGGTGCTCTGTTTTGGCTGGGATAGAACTGGTTTTCTTCAAAGCAGCTCTTACAATGCTGTGTGTTGGATTTGCGACACGATCCGTTTTGATAACGTGCTAATGTTTTAGCTGTTGCTGAGCAGCACTTGCAGAGTGTCAAAGCCTTTTGTGTTTCTCATGCTGCCCCACGAGCGAGGATGCCGGGGGTGCCCAAGAAGCAGGGAGGGGACAGCTGACCTCAGCTGACCAAAGGGATATTCCATAGCATATGACATCATACTCAGCAATAAAACCTGGGTGAAGACAGGAGGAAGGAAGGGGGAGATGTTTGGAGTTGTGGAGCGTGTCTTCCCAAGCAACCGCTACACTGGCTAAATGGCTAAACACCTGCCTGCCAATATGAATTCCTTATTTTGCTTTGCTCGAGTGTGTAGCTTTTGCTTTCCCTGCTGAAAAGTCTTTATCTCGACCCACAAGTTTCTTCCCTTTTGCCCTTCCCATTCCTCTGCCCTGTCCCACCGCAGGAAAGTTAGCAAGCAGCTCTGTGGGGCTTAGCTCCCTACCGGGGTTAACTCCCAACAGATGCTTAAAAACTCAAGTATCTTCCCCAAACAGCTATTGACTCCCTTGGCTCGCTTTTTAAAAATGACTCAAACTCTCAGCTTCCAGAGGTCTTTCAGATTCTGCTAATTTCTCTGATATTTTGATCTGTGTTTTCCTATCTTTGCTGTGCCTTACAATTTTCTCTTCTCATTTTGCTATTAAAAAATAGCTCTAACAGTGAGAAGGACAGTTTTGTTTTTTTAAAATAAGGTTATCTGAGGAAGTTATTTCACAAATCAGATCTGCCATCTAGCCAGAAGAGGACTGCAAAGAATTAATATATGGAAAGAGCATGCAGCAGAACATGATTTCACTTAGAGTGCACAGAACCGGCACATTTGTGACAGAATTGCTTTGCAGCTACCTCAGGGAGCACAATATAAAAATCTTATGCGTGGAACGAGAAATAGTGGATAAGACTGCACATTATTGAAAGTTAACTGCAAAGTCCTGAAGAGTGATTTTGTCAAGTGTGTAGGAAAGCTAACCGAGTCAAATGGCTGTGAAGTCTCACTGCTGCTTCATGGCAGAGACGATTGATTTGGCTTCATGTAGAACTGCACGTGTCAATAGATCAAAAATTCATGTACGCTCTAGAAAATCATCAGCCTTTTGGACAGGCTTATTGTGCAATAGATTGTGTGGGTATGGATGCAAATTTAGCAGGTTTGAGGGGCCTGTGGCGTACAAGTGTGGATGCTCTTAGATAATTAAAGACGCAATTGATGTCTCTGATAGCTGAATTATAAGGTGGTATCTAGGTAGAGTTCTTTCAAACCCTGCATAACACGGACATTTCAGTGTGTCTGTCATCTGGCAAAAGTCTTCCACAGAAATGCTAATGGAATTAGTTCTTTTCCTCTTTGCTAAAGACAAACTTAACCTTGTTTTCAGCTCAGTTTGATGAAAATTTATCAACAACTTTTACAAATCACTGCAAGTAGTAGAAGGGGGGAAGAAATGAGTAAAAAATAATCTCTTTCCAGCACGAATATTTACTGTGGCATGAAAAGACAATTGATTTGCACCATGATTAACTCCTAGAAATCCTAACACGGCAAAAAAGCCAATGACAAATTGGCACAGGGAAGGGAACAGAATGAAAGGAATAGGTTTTCAATATAAGCATAATCTAAAGCATGGCCTCAAGTCACCAGATGGCTCAAGGGATTAGCAATGCTATATAGTCTTTTCACCTTCCTCCTCTGTTCCCTCCCCTTCAAGCAACAGGTTCAAATGTTCAAGTAAGTAACATAAGCATCCAGACAGACACAGCTTAAAGGGTCTTTATCTACAACAGGCAGCATGGTAAAAGTCGCCATTATCTAGTAGCGTTATCTCTGTGAGAAGAATTATATGCTGAGGCTGTGTGAATATTTCTTTGTTGATGAAAAGAAAACATTAATTTGGGTTAAATTGAAATCTCTCCTTTGAAAAGTTTCAGTTTATTTTCAGGGCCTTTCAAAAGTCTTCTTTACGTTTATGCTTGTTCTGTAAATTTTGGATAAAAACCACCATTCTGAAAAGAAAGCAGCGCAGTTTAAAAACTGTTACAAATCTGACATTTGTTTACTCTAATTAGGAGGAAAGGGTTAGATGTAAACCATAAATCTGCGCACATGCAGAGGGGCTCTGCTGCTTAATTCTCAGTACGCAGGATGTTCTGTCAGATGTTTTGCTGAAGTTTGCTTCTCTTGCTAAGTGAAAATCCTTGAGGAAGTCTTAGTAGACTACATAGTACTAAAGACAACTTTTTAAGTTGCCGTATGAGGAAATGTGTGGTAGAAGTTATCAATGAGTTATCTTTTCCCCTGTATTTGTAGTGCTTGCTTAGTAGAGCAATAAGGACTTTAATCCTTGTTATGAGGGCTATAGGCTCTGTTTCAACAGTATGAAAATCAATAACCAAAACCATTGATTGTATTCTACATTGAAATTAACAGTATTGATTGTAGTAAAAAAAAAAAATACTAAAGGGGGGAGGCAAAGGCAAGGTAAAAGCCGCTGAAGCCTATGTATAAATGTAACCCAGAATACTGAACCATTTCTCCTTCTTTGGTGGTGCTCTAATTAAAATATATGTCTAGCTTGAATTTTCAGCAGGTCTTACTCTGCTAACTTTTAGCTATAGACTTAAATTACTCGCTTTTCTTCAACAGAAGTAACATTTTAGCCTCTATGCAAGATAAGTGCAGTACAGGAAAAAAAACCTAGCTGAGTTTATGACCTGATTTTATGCTACAGCTTTGATAAAACTCTACTTTTCTCCTTTTGCTCAGTTCCCCCGATGCGTGTTTTTGTAGGCAGCTGCAGTAGAGTGCACGATTTATACTTCAGATGCTAAAATACTGTTTTTTCTTACATGTCGGGCAAGTTCTTAATGTTATATCAAACTTTATTTTGTACATCTTGATCTTTCAAGATAATATTTTGGTCCTCACTGGCAAAGCTTTCTTGGACGGAGGGGAGGTCATTGTGGTAAGGCTGCAATGCTCCTAGGGAACTCCTATATTCAGATTGGATTCCTATTGTCTGTGATTTCACTGTGTATGGTTTTTTGTCTGACCTAGTACATGCTGTTATTCTCCTGAATGATGTATCTCAGATAACAGTACTTATTCACTAGCCATGCTGCGATGTTTGGCTCAACAGTACACGTGAAGGACAAAGTTTGGGATGTAGATGTCTCTTAACTGTATTAAGTCACAAACTAATCGGTTCACTTTATGGCTTGGTGCGATTCATTGCCCTCTCCCTTACTTTCAGTGATGTAGGTGGTATGATTGCAGAGTTGGGAGCAGACAAACATTAGTTTGAAATGTGCACAGTCTGGCAAATCTCTACAACCCAAGGGCCCTTTGGCAGTCCCTCCTTACTGAACTACAGTGCTCGTTCTCTAAAGTCCAGGAGTTTCTATTTTTTTGTACTAAAGAGGAACATGAAGAACAAGAAAGGGGATTTCTCTAGCCTTTGCCCATTATATTTAGGCCACCTCATTTCTGTTTCTATTTCTCTTATTAAATGAAAACAGAGACAAGGAGAATGCTCAACTTAAACAACAGTCCCTGATTCTGCCAGGACCTTTCAATAAATTATTGCTTTGTGCATAAAGAAATTATTAGATTAAATATATTCATGGAAGAGAAGTTCAAAACAATGTGACAGACACCACTGAGCAAGTTCAGTACTGAATAGGCAAATTTTTGCTCAGGTCCTCTTACTTACCATAATCATGCTAACTAATGAACCTAGGAGAAGAACATCAGGAAAATAAATAATGTAGTGTAAGCTAATCTTGAATACAGTTTGGTACCTGGAAGCAAGGAGGTACAGATTGAACTGCATGTTCAACAAGGTCTGCACAGCAAATCAACAAGCACTACACAAGTTCACAGTAATTCACCTGAGAATAAGAGTTTCATACCTCAGTCATCTCCTTCTGAGTCTTTTTTCAGGTTTTTCACATTCTGTCTATATCTCATTTTCTGTCATTTAACAGTTCATAAGTAGCAGGCTATCTTGGTTTTTCTTGAACAACTTCTCTTTGTAATCTTCCTTGGAACTTGTGGGATTTTTTCTGCGTTACATGTACGATGTATTATAATGCCATCGTGTCAGCTAGCACATGAATTTCAGCACGCTTGCAGACTTAGCAGTTTTATGGTACAATTACTGTGATGGCTCTGGCTGACATATGAGGCTGCATTTCTTATTCAGGCAAAACTTCTATAAGTTCATTGAATGCGGTTAATCAGAGGAGACAAATCATTCCGACACTGAATTTGCAAAGCTTGCTTTATGTTTATATATCGCTGCATAAAACTGCATCAAACGCTGGTACGCTGAGAGTTGTCAGCCATAGGCTTGGGGGACTTTGAGCATCTCCTGCTTTCCCTGGTTATCGTGGGCTTCCTCTGACCCTCCGAAGGACCATTTTACTATCAGTTGGAAGTTTTGATTTGAATAAAACCATGGGGTTGGTCTGCTGGTTTTCAGCCACTTAAAAATCCCTTAAATACGTTGGTTTCTGTGAAGTATCTGCTGTGAAAAGTGATGCTCAGTCTGAAAGGTGCAGAATCGGTGTCTACACAGATTGAAATTTATTGTAGTCGCAATATTTCTACGTGAACTATTTATGGAAGGACAGAATGTAAAGCAATAGACTCTAAACGTGGTTGTAGGTAAGGCAAAATTTTTTGGTAGGCTTATACTTTCTAGTTCTTCTCTGAATGCTGTCAGTTTTGTTTCAAAAATATTTGAGCTGTAAAATTATTTTTACAGGGAAAACTTCTTCAGCCCCCCCAAATTCAATGTCAATATCCTACATGCTAGAATTGTTTTGAAACTGGGTAGTTTGGGACAATTTTACAGTTGTTCTCAGATTACAGTAAAATCCAAACCAGACTATAGAAACGTGCAAACGTTATTGTTAGTCTGTCAGCCAGCTCCGGTCCCATAAAATAAACTTGAAACTGCAGCCTTCCAGCAGAAAAGCTTTCAGACAGCTCGGCATTCAGGACCGTGTGAGATAAAGTGGAGGTGGGAGGACCACCCTTTTGAGAGGTGGGTGCAGGCCATGTAAACAGATGTGGCCGGGCTGAATGGGGGAGCCTGAATGGCGGCATTGTTCCTCGCCTTCCCGGCCTCCATCCCTCCCTCCCAGCGGGGACCCGGCACAAGTTGCGCTTGCAGATGAGAGCTTAAACTCTTGCCTGTTACAATTTAAGAAACCCCACTGCACTGCAGTTATATTAAGTCTATCAATATCACAGACGCTAGTTTTCCTCCCCAGAGTCATTTCAGAGGCATTCCTGAGCAGCGTTTACAACAGGTTTTTTTCCCAATGTATGGCAGAATTCAGTTTTAAAGGCACAAAGTAATTTCCAGTGGAACTTTTACATTTCTCAGTTAATTGCATTTTATTTTCAAAACTAACTCATTTTCAGTTTTCTGTGACTCATGATGAACCAATAAATAGTATCTTTAATATATACGTACATATATAATGCTGTCCAGTAGCTTTACATTAAGCACATTCCAAGAAGGAAGAATGGGGAGATACTATAAACATATTTTATGCAATTATATATGCCATGCAGTCAGTAAAATTTTCTAAACCAGTTGCAGGGACACGCTTCAACAGTGTTGATAGAAGTTCCTCTTGAAACTTCCATGCCATGTTGAGTTACTATACACGTGTTCATGGATTTATGTCATAGGGGACTGGTAGTGTTGAATACTTGTAAAGGTCGCCTATACCAGCATTTGGAAGCCTGCCCAGGTTCCTTTAAACGACCCCAGGGACACAGTTTTGTGATTTCAGAGGCCTTTCTGGGAAAGAGACAGCAGTGGTAATGCAGTCCTAGTTTAATGGTTTAACTAGCACTTCATTTTACGGAAATAAAGCAGCACTGCTTTCCTCATTTTAGTTCAGTAACAAGGTTATTAATAAAATACGCGCTGCTGCGTTGTGCCGCACAAGAGTGGTGGTTATTCCTCTCTCCTAGTAGTGACAAAAGTTTGTAATGAATGTTTTTCGGATGTGTGTCTTCAGTCACGTTGTTAAATTTGTGTATAAAGGTCGCGAATGTATCTTGTAGACAGTTCTGTGGACTGAAGAATGCCAAACATAGCCAAGACAGAAAAAGAGGAAGCGAAACAGAAGGGAGAGGAGGGCAAAGGAATGCGTGCTTTGTAAGTGCCAGTTTGCATTTCTCTCATATGAAAAAAACTCAAGTGTAGTTCTTCTGTAACAGCTCAACATGCACACATGATAACAGGTCTAATCAATTGTCTGACCTCAGAGTCCTTTGTTTGTATCAGCAGCAGCTAGGGAAGGTTGAGAGAGCAAAATAAACCCAACAGCGCACTTTAAACAGCATTTCAGGGTTGTCCTGCAAGCATTCAGTTTGCAGTTCTGCTGCAAATCTGCCACTGTAGGCAATGCACAGGAGTGTGCACAATCCCCTTTTGGGGCAATAGGACATGCTTATTTATTCTTAGGCGCACTATTAAAGCCTGGGGTTTTTCTGTCAGTAGTATGATTCTGTCTCAAAAACCAGTGATAGGGAGTAAATAAGGTGGCCTGATTTAATTTCTTGTTCTGCCACACACTCTGACTTTGTGTCTCGTGTCATTAATAGATCTAATAGGATTTTGGCGTGAAACCAAAGATGGGGGGGAGGAAGGGATGAGCTGCAGAGAGAGCTGCTGCCTTTCTCAACTCGAAAGTGATGTCAGGCCTATCAGCCTTCTCTTTAGTCCTCCCTGACAGAGCTGGAGGCATTTCTCCGTACATGAATGTGTCTCATGCATTCATGAGGCTTTTTGACACCACAGCCTCTTTTGTTCCGAGCTAGATCTCGGCTCTGCCCTTCTCTCAGCTGCCATATGGTGCAGTGGAAAGAGGCTTTCAAAGAGAGAGCGGGACTGAGGGACTGAGGCAGAGAGAAGAAAGAAATCGAACTGTGGCAGATGAAATTGATTTATTTTCAGAGCAAAAGGGGCAAGTGACTACGACTGGTGGAGAGAGGGGGCATGCCTCGGAATAGAAAACTGTTTCCAGAGCAGGCGAGCAGGCTGTTGGGATGACAGCCGTGCTGGGCTTGTTCTCCAGGCACAGCGCTTGAAAATAAGCATACACATTTTCGTTATCTTAGTAATGCTATCCGAGAAAGACTTACAGCCCCCGCGCCTCAGCACCGGAACTCACAGCTTCATTTCAGCTTGCGATTTTCCAGGTTTTGGAGAACAAAATCTCTCTGCCCTACCATGTGTTCATAACTGGCAAGAGTTAGAGTGACAATGTTAGAAGTTTCCAACAAGTATCCGTCTCCAGCATGACATTTAGAGACGGACTGTTTAAAGGAAAGCATCAGATGATAGGTTGTTTTTTTTTCTCTGTTTAACAAGTGCAAATCCACTAAAATCAATTGAATTTGTTTAGACTTACAGGTCATTACCTTGTTTTACCAAGGTGACCTACTCTATTAAAAAAGAATATTAAAACCAAGTCAAATATACTTCTTGTTGGTTTTCATGCCTTGTACTTCATTAAGCTTCAGAAGGAAGCCTGCTTCACATCTGCCTGCAGTCAGTTTGACTTCCAGATTTGGTGGCAAAATATTTCAACTTGGGAAAAAAAAGGAAAACTATACATATGGGTCTCAATTAAGAGAGTCTCTTATGGAGATTATTTAAATTTTGTGGTAAATTGAACTTTAATCTTGATGTCAGTATGGGTCAGAAAAATATATGTGTAAGGACAAACTTCTCAACACCACTTAGGAAAAATTCTGACAAAACTGAAATTGTAATTCTTATTCCCAGAAAAATTATTAAATCTGTGTAATTATTTTCAGACCTCTGTGGGACTGAACTAAAGTATTCAGAATGCATAGGAAGAGAATCAACAATATTACTTAGAAGTTTTGAAATGTTTTGTTTTAAATTCATTTGGCATCATTTTGCATCCCCTGAACTGCTTCAAAGGACTTATGGGAATTGTAGTTCAGGGGACATGTGAGAGGACTGGGGCAATCACAGATACGGACCATTTCCACAATAAGAGAGGATACATGGACAGAAGAGGCAATGAGGGGGATATGGTAGAAGTTTGAAAAGTCATGACTGGGGTGGTAGCTCAGGAGTCATTGTTCCCTGTTTCTTAATGAAAGGACTGGAAAACACCCAATACCAATTTAAAATAAGTTTTGAAATGAATCAAGGAAGTCCTTTCTTCTTGCTGTATAGTTAAGTTGAAGCTGTCATTGCTGCAGAAAGTTCTGAAGGCCAAAAGTATAGATGGATTTAAAAAACAGGTTGAAATATTCATTTGAAGAAGCATAAAGTTGATGTCACAGTGCTTTGGATGTAATCTGTAGCTCAGAAGGTCCTGGAAATGGCACATTTTGGGGAGCTGGGACAATATGTCAGAAGCAGCAATTAATTTCTAACTTTCCTGTATTGTCTTGCCTCTTCTACCGACCACTGTTAAAACACAAATGTATACTAAATTAATATTTTATCTGCTCCAGTATAATTATTCTTTTGTTCTTATAAAATATTTATCACTTCCAGTAAGCGGGGCTCTCTTCTTACTCCATTTATCCTGTCAGGTACCATTCATATATTTACTTCTGTAGATCACTTTTGAGGTTTAACTGTAGGGAAGATATTGAAGCATTTGGGAGATACATCAGACAAGGAAAGCTAGCTCAGAGGGGAATACTCCAGTCCCCTTCCTATGAGACAGTGTGGGAAGCTCAAGTGGCTCCTGAAAGAAGTTGAACTGACTCAAAACAAAATACTAATTTTCTGAAAAACCAACTGCTTGGCTTGGATTTGACCCAAGGTGATTCTTGTAACAGACAAATTAGCTTTCGATAAAAAAATTAAAGACCATGTTACAGAAAAAGACTCTTATATAGAGATTGAATTTTCCATGTCCCAAAATGTGCTGGTTAGGCTAGTTAATTGATCATTGCTAAATGGCTTTCTCTGGGAGCACAAAACAGTAACCAGGGTTACTAATCACCTAAAGATGATTCTCAACCCCTGCTTCTGAAACAGCATTCCATATGTTTGGTTTGTTTCAGTCTGGAGGTGGATCTTCCCTGTCAAGGTTTAGGACCATATGGTAGCGCTGACAAAGGAGGAAAGCGATAGAAGGAAGAATAGGAGGCAGAGCCCTTGGAAAACCCAGAAGCGGCAGAGAGGACACTAGAGCAAAGCCAGGTGACTGTGAGGGACAAGGGCTTCTGCTATCACTCCTCACTTGATGAAAAGCTGCTCTCCCCACAGATACGTTTCTGTGCCCTTAGCTAACGCTGTCGGTCTGGGAGCTGTGTGACTACACTGTGGTTTCTGTTTCTCCCGGAAGAGAATCAAGTCCCATTCACACAGACACAGTGCATGTTGTCTATGGTCTAATTGCAGTGTTGTTCCCTGTTTGAGGGATGAATGAAAAAAAAAAAAGGCACTTGCTGAAATGTTAGTAGGATCTCGCTATGCTAGCAGTGTCTAGTGAAGCACGGTCCCAGCTGTCCTCCTCATCCATCCCTTCTGGTTTTGAGCATCCTCAGCCTGCAGCAGCACAAGAAAGGAAGGTCACTCTTAAAATGTCACACAGCGCACAGCAGAGCTGTTGGGATCACGTAGGTCCACCGGAACCCTGTAATACTTGGTGCAGTGAAACAGGATCAGCCTTTCACCCTATTGACTGATCAGAGGAGATGGAGGAATGCCAGTCTGAATTCCTTTGGCTTGGATTCAGCAATGCCTTTGAGTAAGAGTCAGCAAAGCTTGTTTTAAGTTAGTGTGTGTGCTACACAGAGTCCTCATGGAGAACATGTGCAAGGGATCATGTTCCCCTTTTATGCATATGTCAGCCTTTGAGAAAAGTAGAATGAGATGAATAAAACCACTTCATCAAGATTATTTCTGAGAATTTTCCACTGAGTCATCCAAGTTTCATATCTTTCAGAATTTAAATGATCTATATAGTTGTGTTTTGCCTTCTGCAAGTAAATACACATGCAAATGAATGAAGGTACGGAAAATATTTTTGGGAGTTGGTGGTGGTCACAAAAGAACTATTGTGTTACTTGTCTGTTGCGGTTTTTTTTCTTTTTATTTGTCCATGCTAGGAGTAATTCATATTGTCAAGTGAAAAGACACTGTAATTACTAATCGCCTTAAAAACTGCTGGTGCTGTTTGAAAAGAGAAAAGCAACATTTGGGCTAAATTCTGACCCCGCATTATAAATCAGTGTTAGTCACAAGCGTATTTATTCAGTATTCTCCTTCTCTAGTTGTTTTTATTGTAGGAAGAGAAAGACAAGTTTACAACGAAAGATCAAATAAGTAATTTTTTTTTTCTGCTTTTATTATATACTAGTGTTGTTGTTGCTGCTATTATTATTTACACTTAAGAAAGAAATGCTCTGCTGGGCCAGACCAGTGGCCCATCTATCTCAGGACTATTTCTCAGAAGTGCCATTGGGAAGGACACGTTAGCCTATAGATTTCCAACAGCCAGTCTCCTCGGCTCCTTGGCATCTGGAGTTGTGATACTAAGTGTTTTAGAACTAGGCAGGAATGTACCCCCTTTTAGTCTATTTGATAACCATAACTGAGGTGCTGGAGCATCTCCAAAGAAAGGCAGTGAAGCTGGTGCAGGATCTGGAGAACTAGTCCTGCGAGGAGCGTCTGAGGGAACTGGGGTTGTTCAGCCTGGAGAAAAGGAGGCTCAGGGGAGACCTTATTGCTCTCTACAGCTACCTGAAAGGAAAGTTGTAGTGAGGTCAGTGTCAGTCTGTTCTCCCAAGTAACAAGCAACAGGACAAAAGGAAATGGCCTCAAGTTGTGCTAGGGGAGGTTCAGGCTGGATATTTGGAAAAATTTCTTTATGGAAAGCATTGTCAAACGTTGGAACAGGCTGCCCTGGGGAGTGTTTGAGTCACCATTCCTGGAGGTATTTAAAAGACACGTAGATGTGGTGCTGAGGGACGTGATTTAGTGGTGACCTGGCAGTGCTGGGTTAACAGCTGGACTTGATGATCTTAAAGGTCTTTTCCAACCAAAACAGTTCTGTTAGTCTTACAATGTTTGAATCAGGGCTTTGCAATACAAAGGAAATTATTTAGTAAAACACACCATATAAACAATTTAAAAATGTTTTATAGAATCGCAGAATTTGGCCAAGTAGCTCTTGATTTACACATAAGTTTTAAACTGACTTTAGCATAATTTGGGATATTCAGATAGGTAGATCTACAATTTCTTTTAAAATATAACATTTGTACCTATGAGTTTAATCCTCTCAAGAATACCAGGTATGATAAAACAATCTCTAAAATGAAGTGTTCATAAATTTAGCTGAAGAGAGTCAAAACATTTTGCACCTTGCTATATTCTAAGTAACCTGTTTATGCATTATGATATGGTCAAGAACTTTAAGTTACAAGTGAGGTGAAATGTTTTTCATGAGGTCAAGCAAATGATCTAAAAATTTTATTTTCATAAGGACTGTTTTGCATGTCGGTAGTTTTGCCCAGTTTTTCAAAAAGAGTGCTAAAAGCATCAAAGATAGCTTGCTTGAGATACCACAGCTACAGTGAGTCCTTGCGGCCGTGGAATCAGAACTAGTGTCTATCACTGCGTAAGGATATAACATCCATCTTGATTTTCACTGAACACAGCGTTTTGGAATATCATTTGACAGGACGTTAGACAAGAACTGCTTTATTCAGTTCGTGATTCCGGGTAGCACAGAAGTGCCAAAATGCATTGGTTTTCAGTTGCTGTTATTCATACATGGTTTTGACAATGAAGGCATTATTATATCAGATTTATTCAAGTATCATAATGAGGTGTCTCATCACTTTACAAAAATTATGTCCTATCAATAACTGTAATGACAGTAAGATCTCATATGGGATATCTGTAGAAAGATACGTGTATTTGATAACATAATCTGAGACATTTACAGCCTGTGGTAATTATTGTCATGCTTTTTTCAGGGGAAGTAGCTGACAGCACTCTCTGCACCTTGACTGTCCTGCAGGCCCCAGGTAGGTTCTGGCTGTAGTTTGACAACTGGAACTGTTCTTGAGTCTTGTCTAGCGTAAGGAGGTATTTTTGGAGGAAAGTTTCTCATTGACGACACTCACAGGGAACTGCTAGTCAGAAGGGACTAGGCAACTTCTAGTTTACCAGAGAAATGTTTGAAATCTACTACTAATGGTACCGAAAACTTGCATTTAGAAACATGTACCTGAGAAAGTTGCAGGTTGGTTTTATATTGCATGGAAGATTTTATGGAGCACTTAATGTAACACTTATTACTACATGTTCTGCTCTTCATTTTAGCAGCATTGAATCAGCAAGACTGCAGCAAATAGCTCAGATACTGTCTAGCGAAACGAATACAGTAAATTCCTGGGAGAGCATTATGCCAGAACTTGACCCTGGCTAATCATATGGTTTTCAGGGAAACATCCTTTTCATTTCATACCCAAAATTTCCAATAGCAAGATGTAGACAACTTAAATGCATAGCAAAAAATGCTTGAACTAGCACTGTTAAGAAATTATTGCTTGTAAGGGATGAGTAGAACTCTGCTTTCCTATTAAAACAAATTGTTTTAATTTTAAGTATAATTAATCTATGTTAGTAATGAGAATAGATCAATAGAATATGAGCTGCATGCCTAAAAGAATCCTAGGAATTCTTTCAGGCCATGTGGGAAATAAAACATTCTTGTGTAAAAGTTGTTATTCCTGAGGCAGGGCGTTACCAGGACGGAGTAATGTGGGTTATACTTGGCATTGGAGCTGCAGAAATCAGTAGAAATTGTGGTGCTCAAAACTGGTTTAACATTCAGAGAATAAGTCAGTCTTAAAAACAAAAGGTTTTTTTTTTAAAGACACTATGTAGAACTGGCATTGAGATGGGACAGTTCTAGAGAATCACTTCAAATATATTTCATACCATATGAAGAAAGCAGAATGATATAGGCCCTGCATCTCTTCTGCACACAAATTCCTGTGAATCAAAGCCTTGACTGATACTCTTTGTGGAGATTATTAAGCTTGATACCTCATTTGATATCCTTTTTCATTTTGTTCTTATGTTTATATGTTATCTCACATCTACCTGAAGTTACAAAGACTTTTTCTATTTCTATATTCTTTATGTATTCTATATTCTTTGGGGATTTAATTTCTAGGACCTAGAAATGGAATATAAAAGCAGTATATGGATGCTAAGAATTTCTGTTTTCACTTGTAACATCAAAATCTTTTCAAGAAATTCAATAGTGGTGAACCCACAACATACGGATTATGAAATAGATCATATAGGTCCATGTATGGACACATACTATTTCTACAGCGGGCACCTTTAGAAAGTGTATAGGCTATCAATGTCTTAGAAGCTGTATCTGCCATTAAAATGTCAACCAGGTCACAATGGTCAAGATTTTCCCAGATTGTTGTTAGGTTACCAAAATCCTGAATAGAAATGCATATGCAGGAAGTTAGTTAATATTAAAAAGCTCTGAGGACTTACTGATTTTTACTGATTTCAGTATGATACAAGCATTCATAGATATTTACATTTCCGGAGACAACACCACTCTAGGACGACCTGTGTACTTTGTATCCTGTAGAGGGAAGAAATTGGGAGCTGTGCTTCCCAGCCAATTTCTTTCACTGGAAACTCCTCGTTCTTAGCACCTTTTGCTGAAAAGCAGCCTCTTACTTAAGTTTCAAAATTTTGCTATGTTCAAACTTCATTGTAATGTTGCAGTTAATTTAAAAAAGACCTGTGTTCCTTACATCTGGAAGTGTCCAACACTTTTACCCACAGAATTCTTCAAGGAAACTGGTAGTAGTTTTGTCCATGGCATTGCACATGCTGGGATATATGGTATCCTAAATTGTGTGGGTTGGGAAGGAAAAAAAAGGTAGTCAGGGCTACTTTTCATGCTTAATGCCCAATATTATACAATTACTTTGTGTCCAGTTTCATTAGTCATTCTGCTCTCTGCAGCACATATTATTGATTTCTCATAAGCTAGAAGTATATTTGCTCAGCAGCCAACGGGTTGCTACAAAGGATTATTAACTTTCTGCTAAATTCTGAAAAAAAACCAGCCCTACATATAGAGGTTTAACCTTAAACACAAATCTTCTCATTTCATCCCCAAGTTAGAGGCAGGTCAGTGGCATCCATTTCTGCAGTCTTGACAGATGCAGGTGATTCCTTAAACAAACACAAACCTAAGTGGAGGCAATATTTGCACAGATAGCTATCAAGTCAAACAAAGTAAGCCCCCATTTCATTACCGAACGCGGTGCGGTAAGCACATCCAGCCTCTGAACAGAAACACATTTCTTCTGGTATTTCAGCCCTAGAACATACTGAAGGATCCCTGTGGCCAAATAAAGTAAGTTGGAAAACCCCGTGTAATGAGAAGCAGGATATTATCCTGTTCGTCACTTTTATGGGGTCACATGCCTTCTAACGTTAAAGCTGGATCATATAGCACTTTGGTCACACAATAAGTAAACACACACTGAATCGCCCCTCTTCCTGTCCCTGCTTCTTCCTCCCTGACCCTCAGAGGAACAGTGGAAGGAGCAAAAGAAAGGGAAAAAAGACAACTTACATTTGCTAGGATTTAGCTTCTGGCAAGGGATATTGTAAGGAATTCATTTCCTGGCACATAATTTACACGTCCAGTCCTCCCTCCCACTCCTTTTTTTTTCCTTCTCCCACCCTTCCCCCTATTCCCCCTCCAAGCTGTCTTCTTGCTCCGCAGCGTTTGCTGCAGCTTCCTGCCGTATGTTTGCTTTCTATTTTCATAACCATGGGAAAGGAATCTGCTCTAGCACAAGGCTGCTATCCTGCCTGTGCCCGTGCCGGCTGCCACTGCCACTTTCAGCTCAGGCCACAGGTATTTGGACTTCATTAAGTGATGGTGAAGCATCGAGCAAATGACAGTTGATTAAATTTTAGCAGAGTCAGCTGGAGAAATTTCCACTTCTCTTTGAGGTTTTAGCTTTCTGCTAGCGAGCTCCAGACAAAATAAAATAATTTTCAATTTTAAATATTTAATCTAAATCCTGTTTTAGGGTTTTATTTTGGGGAAAAGACAATCCTGTCCCTCTCGCTCATTAAAGGGCTCTCTGTTGTGTATCTTTGATGCTGCTTTGGGCAGCTCTGCTACTTTGATCCTCTTAGAAATAGGCTCATTACAACATCCACCTCACAGAGTAACACTTCAAAGAGCTTTGTGAAGGACAAAGGGAGGAATTTAGAAACAGAGCCAAGTGGCTCTCAAGTATCTTGACTAAATTAACTTTGTATTAACTTACTGGCCCAGTTGCAATTTTGCGAGGAGGAAACAGAGGTAACTCTGTGCTTCTTTCATGCATTTTATATCAAATTAATAAACACACTTGAAATCTTCCAGGATTCTCTGTCATACCTTCTGCTAAACTAAGCAGACACCACCATTGTCACGTCAAACTTACAGTTGCTTTGGAGTTGTTAAAGAGGCAGATCGATGTTCGTACTTGATTTATACTGTCAGATGATAGAGCCAACATTAATCAACCAGTGAGATTAACAGAGGAAATAGGCAGTTCTCAAAATCTTTATCTCCAGAAACAGCAGTAACCACGTACGTTTTCAACACTCTCAAATCCATCATAGCTGTGATGGTTGGTATTATTGGTCATTCTCCAATCTAATTTCATGAGTTCTGCTGTTTGACTTAGGACTTCAGTTAGGAAGCCATTACCATTACAACGTGTTATCTGTACTATGTGCTTTCAGCACAAATCGCAGTGCTGCGTGCTGTATAAATACAAGCTACTTAAGTAGCCTTGTCCCATCGAAACTACAACGGCAATTAGAGAGCTCAGCCCGATGCCCTGAGTGTCAGAGTCATGCTGCCTACCGGGAGTGGGCAAACCAGTCTAGCCCCTGCACGTGACCGTGAGCTTTACCTTCAGCTCATATTGCCATAAGCCTTGCCGTGGGAAGGATACTTTCTTTTGAAATCAGATGACCTTAGTTTAAGTAGTAATGAGCCTTGACATAAACCCTTTGCATATGCTCTAAGTCATATGCAGATGTTGTTCATTACTTTAACCACTGGAACAGCATTTGAAAACATGTAGATAGGTCTCTCTCAAAGACAGCACAAGGATGAGACAAGTTCACTTGAAAGTTCTGATTTTATTATTTATTCTATTTATTCTGCCTTTTGAACATCTTCACTAGAAGTTTTTTCTGAACGAATCAGAGCATCATTTGTCTGAAGTCCCAGTAACATAATCTAATCTTGGCAATAGTTAGTTATGCTCGAACCATTCTTAATTTAGGAAATTCCCCTTTAACTAGCAGGTGTTTTACAGCACTTAGCACTACAATGCAAGTTGTGCCTTCTATGGTGAAGGTAGAGTAAGCATGGAATAGACAGAAACAAACCACCAGGAAGCCTGCACCTCTTAGGTGCAAGGATGAGGGTGCAGATGGCTGGCATTCGTCAGGTCTAGACCATGTTCATTATGCAATTTACTGCTCCATGAGAAGTCATAGTCCTGTGCCCACACACACTTCTACTGTATCTTCCCAGCAATCCTTAAATGTACTTAGGTGTCTGCTTGAATCATTAATTTACCTATTGCAGAGTTACCAGTGAATTTAATCAATGAGCTATGATTTTACTGGGGGGATGGGGGGTGGAGATAGGGCTGTAAATACTTTTGCTAATACACAGACTTCTTTCAAATTAAAGAAAATCAGACTTTACATAAATTTTGTCAACCCATGTGTAGTTGTTTGTGAAGTGTGAATTCAGTGCAACTATAATTTCGAGTTTTGCTTCATCTGGGTTCAGCAGGACTCACAGGATTTCCAGTCTGGTAAAAGAAAACAGAGAATGAAAATGTGACTTGGATTGATCCCCAACGTGACTAAATTCGAGGTAGAGCATTTGGGGACCAACAGTGAAAGCTGTTCATTGGCTTATTCATTCCACTTATTAAGGAATCTACTTCCCAGCCACTCCAGCCCATATCAGCCTACCCAAGTGAAAGCTATGGTGGGCAATCAACTGCTTCAATTTTGTGAACAATGTGTTCTCTGCTGTTAAACGTGTTAAACTGGAGATTAAGCATCACTACCATTAGTATCCCCAGCCACAACTCTAACTCTCTAGCTCCCATCTTCCAAGGTAGCATTTAAGTATTTAATCTAAGATTCTAAAGAAAATATTGACACGCTGTATATTTCATTTACAACCTGTATTGCAAATTGTACCTAACTCCATAAGCACTTCTATCATATTTTCTAGATTCTATTCTCATAGGATTCCTTGCAAATAATAGTGTAAGAGAGCCATCTGTGTAGCTGTGTTACGTTCCTTATATCCTTCTTGTGGTAGTTTAAGTAATGACGTAGTTATTGCTCTACTGAGATGGCTGTTCTTGTAAGTAAATTCCGGGATGTATGTAATCAGTGTGCTCTTTAAATTTTGTCTCTGATACACAAATACACTTTGCAAGTGTTGTCTTAATTCTGCTGAATTCTGCTCAGCCAGATTATTCTAAGGATTGTAGCTTTTTTTCCCCCACCCAGTGCAATAGGTCCACTTGTTTACTCATCATTACTTCAAAGTACATCATTCTTTTGGAACAGTTTGGACCTCTCCTCTGAGCCCCTTGAGCCAGGCAGAATTTTCAGTTTCATTTCATCCTAGTATGGCTGATATATTGTTCTTCTTGCTTGTCTTAGGCTGGAAAGATAGCTCAGCACCATCTGATTTGACAATCGGGACAACATCCAGTGACTAAAATATCATTAGCTTAGTAAGAGACAGGAAGAAATCCTATCCATAAATAAGAAAGCTACAGTAAAGAGGGCTGGGCGTCAGTGTCCACTGATGTACTGCCCAGCCTACCTGGAGATTACTCTAGGGTGGAGTTAGAGAGTTGCTGCTGTTTTGGGGACCATGGAGAGTTACATTCTGTCTCGAATCAAAATGTGATACTTTAATGTTCTTTTGTATTTTTCTCTTTGCTTCAAACCATATTAAAGTCAGCCTTCTTTCTGCTCTGTCACAGCCTTCCATTCAGAAGGCTGCTTAACCTTTACACTTCAGTGACAGGTCCGGAGAGTCTGCCTGGCATAGGGGGAACCTGTACTAAAAGTTAGGGCTGTAAGAGTGCAGGCACCTGCAATGTAACCTAGCTATGTCCGTATATACATGCAGCTTAGGTCCTCGCACGTTGAGTAAATGGGAAAATCTTGATTTGTCCATGTTAGTCTTGCTTTGGTCATTGATTAGTGCTGTGTCTGGAAGATAAGGCATCCGTAGAAAGAGATTAATCTTCAAACAGCAGAAGTGTCTACTGCGTGCTGCCTGGACTCTGGGATCAAGCCTTCCCTTCAGGAGAATTTTCTTTAGAGTAGCAGTTCCTGGTTTCTAGTGTACTTGATCTCTGAAGGAATTTCCCAAAGCAACGACCAGGCTATAATGCAATTTCCTAAAACTTTCCCTCCTTTATTCTGTCACTGGCCAGAGAGATTATGGGCACTGACAGCAAGTCTCAACAGCAATATTTTCTCCACCAGTATATCATTGACAGAGCCAAATGGCCCAAGCGTCGACAGAGCCCTTTCCTAACAGCAGTTATTCCTCACTATTTCATTCAGATTTCTATTGGCATGGGCACGCTGTCAGCATTGTGGTTTTGATATAGCAGGGCCCTAACTCAGTGATTGATACGACCTTCTTTTCTGTAGAAAGGTATTCCTTTCTCTGACTGTGCTTAAGCAAAGCTAGAAAGCTTCAGATGCTCATCTTGCACTGACCTTTTTCTGTCTCTAAATCTGTGGTGTATCTTTTCACAAGAAACGCAGAAGTGTTTGAACAGAATACTTGCTGACAACTTGCCTTAGGAAATAAACTTTTGTAACTAAACTCCTGAGAAAGGCTCTTTTAGGGCAGTTGGAGGTTTACTGTCCTGATGGGCTACATACTGTCTTTGAGGGTCATTCTTTTAAAGTTAGTTCATCCTCTAAATTTCTCACCGTTTTTAACACAGTTGGCCTTCAGGCAATGAAATATTGGTTTCAATTCACATCTTAAGCTCTTCTCAGTTCTTCTGCTAAAAGTAGACCTTAATCTATATTTCAGCTTCCTTTTATTATCTGTTTCGGGAACAGCCTATGGAGAAATAAACTGAATTTTATGAAGTTGTTAGCATACCCAAAGCACCATCCATGCCCAGTATATGAGGAAACCAAACTTTCACTGATCACGTTGGTCAGCTTGTAATGTTCAAAAGCTATCTGCCATGTCCAAGCAAATAAGATTTTCTGTGGAAATATTAGGTCTTCTATTTCACTATCTATCTCATTCTCCTAGTTCTCTATTTCACTGATGACTGAAGAAGATCCTGTTAGGACAATTCGTACTGTGTTTTAAAATCTGCTTACTAGAAAGCTGAGTTTAGTGCTTTAGTGTAATTTTATTCTATCCTATTTTGAGCCATGTAGCAGCCTCTGTAGCAGATTCAAAAGCAACCAGTAGTGGCTTATACTGCATTATTAACAAATCCCCTGATTCGCTGGGAATCTTGATCACATAGGAGGTTTTTTTTAAAGTATGCTGTTCGCAGCTGCTGTCCTTTGGACAATGTTCCTTTCAGTCGCTCTCACAAAGATGGGTAGATTCTTCTGATGTACCTGCTTTAATTACAAAGGACCCTTCGTGACACACTATGAGTGCATCTAATTCAGCATGCAGTGCCCTGAAATGTCATCCTTCTACAACATAGGAATATATTTATATTTTTAAGTTAATTTATCACTTCCATATAAGGAGAAATGAAATCCTGACACGTTTCTCAAAATCGTGACATAAGTGTTGCCTAATTACACTTTTCAGTTCATAGCAAGTTTCTCATAATCTTAGGTTCATCAACTACTGCAATTTTCAAAAGCTGAAAGGAATTCATAGTGATAAGACTATGTTCATGAACTTGGGCTGCTTTCTCATGGGAATGTAGTTTATCTGTTTGTTTTGTTTCTGAGGAAAAAAAAACCTGCTTGTTTTTATCAGGAAAACCAGAGAAAGAAAATCAGAGGCAACTGTAAAAGACAAATAATGGAAAAGGCTGACAAAGTGGGACTGGAGGGAAGGGAATGTGTGAGGCTTTTTTCTGTCTTTAATGATAGTTAGTCCTCATTTTACCCCAAAACTACTGCTCATGTTTTCACAGGGAACTACATTCCATTGTTCTTCTATGACAGAAGTAAAATTAATTTTTGTCTATTAATTCATGATTTTTTTTGTGTTCATGCAGCTTGAGACAGCCAGCGAGTTGTTAACCTGCTAAGGTATGTGAAACGTGATAGCTTACATCATCTGGGGTTACCGTGCGATTTGCATGGTCATTAAGGAAGGGATGAGATAGTGGAGCTTGATGAAACGGTACCCTCTGTGGCTGGTCCTGCTGCTGCCTGTAAGACCTCCGGGTTCCTCTGACTACTACGGGGTCAACAGAGCAATCACTGTGCCAGGCAGTAGACAAAAAGTCAGACAGCTTCTTTCCGCGAGATGAAAAATGAGATGGCAGAGTTCAGTGATTAAGGCAGTGGTCAAGGAGATTAATGTGACCGAACTGAGACACTAAACTGACCAAACGTAATTCACAAAGTAGTATTACTCCAGGTAACGTGACAAACTGCTCTAGCCCAGGGAGATGTATTTTTGATGTACTGACATCTGAACAAGAAAACTGGAATTAATAGCCACATAATTTGTTTCCCACTCCCACCCCTTTTAAATTATTGGACAGGGCTCGTGAGAGAGCACAGAGGCTTAATGCTAAGGCTGATGAAAACTGACCCATTTCAGTTTGCATGTGACCGGCAAGATGAACTTTAGAGAAACTGTGGCAAAAAGCCTCATGTTTCCACTGATGAATGCTCCACAATTGATCTCTCAAAGACAGCAGATGGGAAACAGAGTGAAGCTTTTATAATACAGTGGAACAGAGAGGGACATTTCCAAACCAAATAAATAAAAAGATGAAAGCCTAGCAAAGAGCACTTCCATAAACGTGGGTAACAATGGGCTACGAACTCAGCTATCGAAATGAAGCTTTCTTTTTCTCTTTTGGCAGTCACCAGGGTTGTTACCAGCCATACAGCAAACGGCACCTCACCAAATGCAAAGCAAGTTCACACCTGATCTACACACTAACTGCAAGTACATAGGTAGAACAAGACAAAAGGGTTTTTAACAATTTACTGGAAGTGTTTGTGGTATTGATATATTCCTTTTTCTAACATTATGCGGAAGCTAAACTGATCCGTGGTACAAGTGTGATTTAGAGTTGCCTCTGAGCAATGTGTACGCAGCCGCCTTCTAGCAGCTTCAGTCTCAAAACTGTAATTACTATTGCTGAGGGCTGGGCACAAGCGAGTATGCTCTGCCTCCACAATTTCTGGGCTGAAACTGTTGCTGAGGGAACACATATCTTTTTCTATCTGCATAAATCTAATACAAAGTAATTATATAGGGTTTTACATCAGCTTGGCTAAATTGGTTCATAATTTGAATCAATGCAAGATGTTAGGAGTGGTCCTAGGTTTCAGAAACAGAGGTTTCTTACAAGGCTTGCTTGTGGCTGTGGAGCAGCAGCCTAGGTATGGAAGGCCACTGTATGAGTGACCATTGTGAACTAAACTCATGCGAAAACAACTCCAAAATGCTGTCCGTAATTTGCTAAGTCTCACTTGCACAAGGATAACAGTATTTTTCTGAAGTGGTACCACGTTACTACTACACTGTTTGTTGCCAGCCAACAATTTTCTTTTTTCTTTGCTGGTGAAAAGCAGGTTTTTAATGGCGGTTTCTCCCTGGAAATACTTGTCCTTTAGACAAAATGGTGTCTTCTTTCTCTCCTTAGCTGCAAACACTTCACTGACTGAACCGATTTTCAAGGCAAGATGACAGGTACGTAGGTGACACAAGCTGGTCGTTTGCAGGTATTAGCTGGCAATACCTGAAGTGGTTTCTGAGAATCAGTTGTGAAATAACTTGCAGGCAAGCAACTTCTTTGTAGGTATGTATGTCCTTATGATATTTTCTTTCTAGCAGACCCATTGTTCTGTCCACCCTGTGTCGCTGCATCTGCGAGACACGGCGTGGTATTCCATTGCTCACCAGTTTAAAGGTGGGCTCAGCCCTGCACAAACCATGGCCATATAGCTGCCAGGCCATATAGCAGTCAGGCTGAACTCAGGCTTTCTTAAAGCTCAGTCAGACAACACTCACATGGGGCTGCAAAACTCTATATAGGATTTAACCTTCATTATGTCAAAGGGGCCTTTGAATATTCATTTCTTTTCAGAAATAATGGTTCTGAAAGTTCCCAGCATTGGCTGTGTTGTAACGTTTTGCTCCCACTAGTCTCACCTATAAGGATGAAGGTCAGGATCGAGTGGATGAGTTGATTGTAGTACAATGTAACGTCTGCTGGCCTATTTTTATCCTCAGAATGAGCTAGAACCCTCTGTTCACATTTTATATTCATTTATGCCTATTTGCTAAGTAATTCTTTTCTTCTTCATCTTTCTATACCCTGTCACCTTAATCTTGCTGACATCTTACAATAGTTAATGAGAAACAGCTCCCTGTCTTTTTATTGTTCACTTTCCCTCTCTTAACACTAAGGCATCAGATGATAGTTTACTTTGCAAGACTTGAAAATGTTGTGTTGTACTTCTCTTTTGAAGAATACATATATATTAACAGGGCTCAAACCAAGAGAAATAATGACAGCCTTATAAACATGATTACTAGCTGAGACACAAGTACAGACACTCTCTTGAATATATCACCCAGGTATTATTTTCAGCTACAGACCTGAAAGCAATTTCCATATTTTATAGACAAAAACATGACACCTAGCTCTAGGAGAAGCACAACAGATCCAATATCTTTGGAAACGCAATACTTCTTCTAAATAACGCTGTTTCAAGGATATCTATAAACTCTCTGTCATGAGGATATTTCACTAATTCCAGTTCTTTTAAAGTCCATCATCTACTTAAGCGTGCAAATACATTTAACACGCAAGACCTCTGGCTCTCAAGAGACAAGGTGTTCAGAGAAAACAAACAGTCAAACTCTGTTAAGATAGTGCTCAAGACTTAATGTAATTAACATTGAAGGAAAAACAAAACCAACAAGGAGCTGAATTTGTTCTTAATGTATTTTGAAAAGTCTGGATAAGAAAATCGGGGTGGCTGGATAAACTGTAAACTACTATTTATGCTATAATATGAAAGAAAGGATTATCAAGTGGGCAGGCTGGACTCACGACACTCTCACTAGAGACTGTTGTGCCTGTCTCTTCCTCGGTTTCTCTCCCTGTGCTGAAATCACAACAGAGGTATTAGGAGAATTATTGAGCCAGTCACTGCTGAGCTGAAAAGATATTACCTGTATATCAGGTACACCTTGTTTTTCTGTGCCAGGTTCATTGCTCCGTGACTGAAATAAAGAATGTTTTGTTAAAAGAAATCCTAACTCTACACAGGTCAAGGGAACTACTCTTTTTTTTGAGCAGGAAGACTGTTGGCTTATGCTGTGTGCCATATACAAGAAAGATCACCTGCTTCTTCCAGATAGGAATCCTGCCCAGTGGTGTCTATTCTTTTCGGGTAATATCCAGGTTGTGAATTCAACAGCCTCTCCACGTATAACACTTTTAAAGTCCTGTTGAAACTTTAACTGCAGTGTGCTAAGTGTACATCTTTGTAATACCAGCAGCTAGGGCAAAGAGTAAATCTGTCCAGACTCATGTTCTGCACCATTGAGATACCTCCCTGATCTCCTGCTGGTCTCGCCGCCTACTAAAAGTAAGCCAGACCAGTCAAAATTGCTTTAGATAGTTCCTTCTCGGGTTTGGGTGGGAAGTGTAATATTCTAATTAATTCTTTTTCAGAAACTGATGAGAAGGGCTTTCCTGGTGATGAGTGTTGTAGAAACTTTTTCTGAATCTAATGTATTTATGTCACTCTCAGTATTACAGTATTGCCAAACTTTTCTTGGCACCACAGTTCTCACTTGTTTTGTTCACAAGATGTTTAGGCTGTCTGGAAATACACACCTTTCACACTGTCATTTAAAGCTTTATCACTTAGGAAAATTAGTTCTCTGATGAAAACCTGGTAGTTCCTTCTAAATTTAGCATGTTAGTTCTGCTAATGTAATAACTACTTTGTGCACTGTCTCATTTATCTGGAAGTCAGGGATGAGGGTTAGTGGTGGAGACAAGGACCTCCAGCATGGTTCTGGTAATATAAGTGAATTGAGATGGGAAGATAGAACATTCACAATGAGATACTGAGTAGCAATAGGCATGAAACTTTGCTGTCTGGTGGTTTGAGCTGGGGCTTCTGCTGTGATTTGCTTTTTGCAACTGCCCTAGTTCAAAACTAATATATTTTATGTACTTGTGACTGTCTTGCTCCCCATTGAGTTTCTCTCTCTGTTCTTGAAAAACCAGTTTAAAAAGACCCTTGATATCATGAACCTCTACCTGATCTCTTGCTCCAAACACAAACGGTTTCTGAAGAGCCTGAGCTAACATACCTTCATTTCTTCCTCAGCAATGGTCCTTTTGAAGGTAAAGTATTCCTACCCTAATCCATTTTTTTTTTTGAGGGGGAGTGGGGGGAGGGTGTTTGTTTTTTCCAGGTTACTTGGTTTATAACTCATGAAGTGTCCTGAAATGGGAACTACCCAAGCCATAGTAGAAGCTCTACTAGCCCACTGATGGCTAGTAGTACTTCTAATACTGAATTTCATTGCAGGAATTCAGAGCTTACCTCAAAGCTGGACAGTGTATCACGGTGACTGTCACAAGTCGATGCAGAGCTCATCACTTTTAAAGCTCATCTACCTTTATGTTTGCTTATACAGGTTCAGATAACTTCTGTGGCTCCATAACATATATAAAATAGAAGTCTTTGGTAAGGATGAAGTGTTGGCTGAGTTGCTAGCATGCTAGTAGGGCTGACTTCAAAACAAATTCCCATTGAATACTTTATTAATCTACCAAGAAATTATCCCAAACCTGGCCTAGAACGCAATGATTTGTGAGCTTCAAATTCGAGCAGAAGCCATACTGTAGATTAGGACTAATTCAAATTCATCTTAAAATTCACTTTTGCTTTTACCCACACAGGCTAACTCAATTCTTCTTCCCCCTAGCCAGAGAAGGAAAAATTTATTCCCTGAAACCATGCTGCCTTCAGCAATTTCAAATAGCTCTAAATTATGTGTAAGTATCTCATTTCTTATTGATATTTCTCCTTTAATGTTACTGAGTGTGTAGGTATGCACTACTCATTTGGGATTTTATTTTTCATAACTATCAGTTCTAAATTACTAACCCTGTTTAGACACTTACTGTTATTCAGACTATCGAGGATTAAGCAAGTATTAAGTTCTTGTGTTCTTTTCTCCTGGCTTGTAATTGCCTTTATAAAGCCTTGCAAACTACAGACACTTTTAATGGTCTGTCTGCTTTAGCATTATCATAAAACCTTTTAATATTTCACCTTTGCATTCTGCAGGATGTGACCTTTAGCTTTCTCTGGAAATACTAAGAGAAGAATTAATTCTGCCTGTCCAACAGTACCAAATTTGTCGGTCCTCAGCATCCAAGTTTTGTTCCATAATGGTTCTATTAACATTTTTCTTGATAGTTTGCTTATCTACATACAGAATTTCAGAGTGTAGATGAGAATACCTGGAAACAACTCTACAACAGTCTGAGGGACACTTAGTAAACCATGGTGCATAAGCAAGCTTTTCCACACTTCTGCTATTCATATAAATGCAACATGCTTCTATTGCATGGTGCACACCATCATTTGGGTATTTACTACTAAGCACAAAAGAGTGAGGCTGGTCAGCCACTCTTGCAATGCCCCTTGACGAATGTCTTCAATTTTTTTCACCTACATTACAAGTGTCGTCTTTAATGTAGCAGTTAATGAAATATGACCCTTCTAAAATTCACTTCTTTATTACTAAATTAATCTTATCATTTACTTTATATATTATAGCCTGATAAAAAATCCCTAACATATAAATTTTTCAAGGTTTTCTTGCTCCCGTGTTCATTCTTTGCATACCAATTTTCCAGAAAGAAGACAGCTGACCAGCTGACTACACAAATGAAAATAGAAAAAAAAAAATATAAAAGCATTAAAGAAAATAAGCTGCGTGAAAGAGAAGTAAGTTCGTAACTTCTCCCTTCTGCTACTTATCCCTTTTTCCTGTCTCTGGAATCATCCTTTAATCCTACTTTTACATTTTCCTGAAATAAAAGCCTCAAAAGTTGCTGTAATATGGGAAAGTGTCAGCTCTAATAACACATCTGCTTAGAGGATACAGTAGTCTTTTCTTTCTCTTCAGAGGAATATAATCTAGTCTTTTGTTAATAATACAAGTTATCTTCAGAAAGAGATCCTAAGGAGAACTGAACTTTCTTCTCTGTTTTGAATTCACTTTGTTAAAAACGGTAAATTCCAGTATTATGTCTGTCATCCATATAATCAAAATCTCGCTTTCCCTACTTCACCACAGTATCATCTACAGATGGATTTGTCTCCCCCCCCATCTTATATAAATTTTATGTTTCTGACTCATGCATTATTCCTGTGGCCGGGTCTGATTAACTTGTAGTTTTTGCTGTGATTCTAAGGTCGTCTTGCACCATTAAGAATCTTAGGGTTTTCCAGTTACTCCTATTTGAGCACATACAATAAGAACTGTGTCCTTCTTGACTGCAGTCACTTCTATTTTCCAGCTCCTCATTTGCACTAGCCGTTCTGACTTTGTCCTCATATTTAAAGAGTTTGCCCCCATACAGCAGTCCGCTGGGAGGAATGAAGTGCTGACTTAGCACATCACTGTAGACGAAGAACATCTGCTTTCTGTCCTCCATCAGTACTCTCGTAACTGATGAAGCTGTCAGGCCTAGATCTTTTTAAAGGTATTAGGTGGCTAAATATTTAGCTGGACTAGAATTTCAATTGTGTCTAGGTGCCTAACTCATTGATTTCAGTGTACTTTCAAAGTTTCCTGCAGCGATCATTCAGATTATGGGACATTCGAGTGGCTTTCAAAAATCTTGCTTTTGGAATTCCAGAGTTTGCTAAGGCAGTTCTGAAATTTCTACCAATTCTCTTTGGTTTAGTGAGAAATCACTGCACAGTAAAATTACTTTGTTTACCTCTGACAAGGAACTACTCTCCATGATATTTGAAAATCCCTGGCAGTCAGATGAAGTCCCTGGTGTATGGAAAAAAAGAAATATTGCACCCATTTTTAAAAAGAGTAGAAGGGAGGACCCTGGGAACTACTAACCTGTCAGCCTCACCTCTGTGCCTGGGAAGATCATGGAACAGATCCGCCAGAAGCTATGCTAAGGCACACGGAGGTGATTCGAGACAGCCAGCATGGCTTCACCAAGAGCAAGTCCAGCTCTCGAGTCCTCAGTATGGGAAAAACATGTACCTGTTGGAGAGGACCACAAAAATAATCGGAGAGATGGAGCACCTCCTGTGAGGACAGGCTGGGAGAGCTGAGATTGTCCAGCCTGGAGAAGGGAAAGCTCCGGGGAGACCTTATAGCAGCCTTCCAGTGCTTAAAGGGGGCTTATAAGAAAGATGGGGACAGTCTTTTTAGTAGTGCCTGTTGCAACAGGACAAGAGGTAATGGTTTGAAACTAAAAGAGGGGAGATTTAGACTAGATATAAGGAAAAAATTTTTTAGAAAGAGGATGGTGAAACCCTGGCACAGGTTGGCCAGAGAGGTGGTAAGTGCCCCATCCCTGGAAACATTTCAGGTCAGTTGGATGGGGCTCTGGGCAACCTGATCTAGTTGAAGACGTCCCTGCTCACTGCAGGGGAGTTGGCCTAGATGACCTTTGAAGGCCCCTTCCAACCGAAAGCATTCTATGATTCCATGATTCTAATTAATTCCCATTTTTTTAAAGAAACATTTAAAAAAAAAAAATCATTATTGATTCTGTACAAGTTAATATCAGGTTTCACCTGAAAAGCTTCCTCTTAAATGCATCTTCCTGTGATCCATGCCTCTCTTCTGGATAATGAGTACAGTATTTGATGGTTTTAAAAAAATAAGTCTAACACACATATGGTTGTCAAATACATCAAGAAAACACTCTCTGACTGTATATTATCAGGAAATCAACCACCAAAGCAATAAATGACAACAGGCATAGCAGAGAAATTCTCAAAATAAAAAGAAGAAAATTATAAATTAAAATCAAGCTACGACAAGCCCCACAAACCAGATGAAGGAGTAAGGGCTACAGTTTTGTTTTCCTTTCCCTCTCAGGGAGGTTAATTATTTTTCAGCTTTGACAGAAAAAGTACTGCTGAATGTGAGTGCATGTCTAGGGAAATGAGGTTAGTGATAGCCAAATGAATATTATGTACTGATAAATCAATATGAAAACGAATTACAGAAGCTCTTCCACAGGTGTAATCCATCTTACTTTTAAAGTCGTCTTCAAGTTTATGCACTGCTGTTTATTAGGTCTTTCACTTGAAGAGAGGAGCATGGCCATGTTTTCCCTACTCCTTTATATAACTCATTTACCCACATATTGACTGATGTCTACACAGCGCTGATTTATGCAGATGCTCCTTTCCTGGCATTGGGACGAAGAGAATAGATTAGAATTTTGAAAGTTAGTCTCTATGACCTGGGAACTGGGGTTTTGTTTATTTGTTTTCTTTGCAATTTCCTATTTGTGAAAGTTTTTGAGAGTTGTGATTTGGTAAACAAGTGAAACAAAACCAAAATCATTTAAATATTTTGAGAAATGGGGCAGAACAGAAGCAGCTATTCTTTCTGTGGCCAAAACTTACTGGATGACCTTGGTCTTCAAACAAGTTTTCACTTCAAGTTTTGTTGAGAGAAACAGGCTCCAGTCAATGTCTTAATTTAGGTGAAACAGCATATTTTGCTAAAACTATGATTAGTTGAAAACATCCTGGCCAGCTCTAGCAGGAACACAGAAATTATACCGTGTTGTTAGGCTGGTTTGCAGTCTGCTGACTTCACTATGCTTTTATGTTGTTTAAGCATCTGCTCAAAAAGGGTACTGCTGCTTCGAGCTCAAATCATCAGGAAAGCAAAGGAAGAAGCTGCAGCTTCTCATCAGGTCCTTTCTTTCCCTGTCCTGCCAGGTGGCAGGCTCTGTTCTGCTGCTTCCAGAGATTTCTCTTTCCTATAGTGCTGGCTGCTAATTGATCCCCCCTGCAGCATTTTTCCCAGCTTCTGCTGCTCTCTGTTCACTGGTCTCAAACGCTGATCCTGGGCCTCCTTTCTGCTGGTCACCTGAAGCATCCAGACTGCTACAATCCAGGCAGTGCTGTATGCTGCCCTCATGCCACGGCTGTTTGCTTCCACCGTGCATGTTCTGGAGATGCCCCACAGCTCAATGAAGGCTCTCCTCTTTCCTATACCTCCTCTTGTTTTGAGCTTAGTCACTGCTAATCCCCAGGACTGCACCCAGTGTTTCTTTCCAGCTGGCAAGGAATTTCTCCCTCTCTTCATCTGTTCGTATCCCGTTCCCAAAAGGCACAGCTGGAGCTTGAAAGTGATAATGCAATCCACATGTCCAATGGAGAAAGGTAAACTAATAGCTAGGGAACCTCAGTGTTTTTGAAAATCACAGCACTTAGGGCTTCAAGTACCCTGAATAAAGCCAGTTTATCTCAGAAGCTCGTAGAAATCTGCTATTAGATGGCCCAGGGGACCAAGGTATCATTTCTTCCCAAAGCTGCAGAAACAAAATGTAGCACATTCAAATGCAATGCCTAATTGTGAACATTCAAAGCATTAAATATTTTGACAGCTGGAGGAGAAAACATGTCCTGGAAATGTCCAGGATTGTTATTCAAAAAGTGATGCAATGAGTAGAAAATCTAGTTACTTTACAAAAAAGTGAAACCTTGCATTTCCTGTCAGAATCTAAACATCTCCCCTTGGAAAAGCAAAAGGGCAAGTGAAAGAAATCCTTTCTAGATGGTTATTATGTAATGCCAAATGCTCTGATAGCCTCTCTGTTAGTCTGATCTGAATAACACTCGAGCCAGACAAGACCTTCCCTGACTTTAAGGGCCTTTGGATGAGGCTCTTAACCATATAGAAAAGATAGCTTGACATTTGCATGCTATAAATTACCTACTCTTGACTTTATCCTGTTCCAATCTTAACCAACTTTCCTTACACACGTGCACAAAAAGTGCTTGTACGGGCTGCTAGCACGAAGAGGTTGGTCTATATAAGGTCCTGCTTCCTCCTCCCCGTTCCAAAGGCAAATGAACAGGAGCACAGGCCAGTTTTTACCCAGAAATAATCGTGAGAAGAAGGAGTTACGCATTCGAGATACCTAGAAATAAATTTACTACAAGCAGCTGTCTAAGCAGAGTGAGTATAACAGCCCCACAAGAGAGAGGATGTTTAAACTTTGAGCATCTGATGCTATTCCTTTGACTGACTTAACCGTGCTGCTTTGCTGAGTGGAAAATCTAGTTACTTGAATGTATAAAGAAAATGAAGACTTATATTTCATGACAGAATCTGAATAACATCTTATCTGTCCAAGTGAAAATCATGTCCATTACACTAGAATGGTTTTGTACATCATCCTTCTAGTTTACATTGTTAGAGTGCTTTTACATCAAAGATGTCATTTTTACCTTCCATCAGACATCCAGGGGTTTCTCATGCAGCCTCTCTCTCCTCCTGCTCTGCCCTCACTGCTCGTTGTTTTACTACCAAGTACTATGAAACTGTGTCTCTATTTTCTGAGCTGTTTTTCACAGGCTGGAGTGAAATATATTTATAGCGTAAATGCTTCATTTTGAAACATATAAAAGGTATTTCTTTATTCAGAAAACTACCCAAACTTAGAGCAAGAGCAGCAAGTGTATTATTAGAAGGAAGGTTTCACTGTAAAAGCTTTAAATGCAGTCTTAAAGCTTTTTAAATACAGTGTGTTTTCTTTGTGGCTCTGGAAATCACTAGCCTGTTAGAGGTCAAAAGATTATCATTTAGAGAAAGGTTTCATTGTTTATGAGGGAAACGAGTAAACCAAAGTTATGTAAATAAGCTGTCTGCCCTGAGACTTAGTCATCTGGCAAAATATATCTCCTGTCAAATGCAGAGGTGCTAATATGAAGACAATACCTACTGGTTTCATGAGGTGCTCATGGATAGTAGCAGTTTGTTTATTGGGACAGAGTGAGGCTGGTGTATCACATCCATTCTCAATGCTCCTAACGCTTTATCCAGAGAGATCAAGAATTTACAGCAGGCTACCTACCGTGGTGAGGTCCATGTAAGAAGGAAGCACTTCTCAGAGTCAGTAAGCGGATACAATTTGTAACACAGAATTACAGATGCTTTTAAAACTTCCTTTAAAACTCCAGAACTGGGATAAAAGGACATGGCTGACTCCTATGAGCGTGTAGGCACATGAGTAGAAGGAACCCTTTCCTAGGCAAAACATGCAGATGTTAATTTATATTTTGAGTCTTTTTTTTCATACGCTGGCAGCTTAATGCTGAAAGAAAGTTTTCATTATCTGAGCTGATAGCTAACAGTCAAAGTTGTTCTCTTGTCTCTATATCTTCTAGTGACTGGGAAACTTATTTATAACAATACATGGATGCACTGAATTAGAAAAGACAGTTTTAGAGCAGTGACATGTTTTTTTTCCCCACAGTGCACACTCCACTGAGATACATCAAATGGGCTGTAGGAGAGCTGTGTGCACTTGGAAAGGTTCTCCTGCCCACTTTCTTTTTCTTCCTTCCCTTTTCCAGTTACTTCTTTCACCTCCTCTGAGTGTGCCCGGAGCACTGCTCTGCCAGCCAGAGGATGAAGGGGAAGGGGCGAAGGTCTCACCCCACGGTTAGAAAGGGGCACAGCAACTGGTGAGCTGCAACCCCAGCTCCTGAATTGAACTGAGCCCATCAGTGGCACAACAGCTTTCGCTGCTTTGCAGCTTGGCAATTCAAGATGTCATTCAAGTTTCACCCTAAAGCAGTTCTACCAGGCTGTAAAGCCTTTGAACTTTCACCCAAACTACTGCTGCTTCTGAAATTTCCAGGAAAGATTGGCTGATTTCTCAGTGATACTTAAGTGTCCTCAACTGCTGTTTCAAAGATAGTTTCTTTAACAAATATCCACCTGCTTTTATAAATCTAACACCAGTTTTCCAGGCTGAGATAAGATCATTTGTAAACCAGATTTTATATGCCATTTTAATTATTTTATTTAATGACATTTTAGAGATGCTATTTAATCACACTAAGCTGTGTATTCAATTTGATTTGCAAATCTAGGACGATCCTTCCGTATCTGGAAACTGTATGTCATTGCTAGAAAAAAACAGTAAGAAGAATGGGGATGGCTAGAAGAAAATGGTAAGATTTCTGAGCAATAAACATTTGAAAAGAAAGAGAAAACTGGCTTCTGTTTGCCTAGGACAAAAATAGAGTTCCAAAAAAAAAAAAAAGAGGAAAATACCTTACAAAACAAATGTAAGTTCATTGGGTTCACTGTAATTTACAAGTGTAACTTTTTTTAAAAATTAATTTAAATAAAATACTGAATGTATATATGTGTGTCTGTATGTGTATACACGTATTCATACATACATATCTACAAAAAGGGTAATCAGAATGGATTAAATTTTTGTTAGCAGATTTGCAGAACCAAAAAATAAGTGTGGTTTAAGTGAGGAAGAGTATGCAATGTTCAGACATAACATTTATGTTTAGTCAAGCAACCACGTCAGGAGTTTTCATGAGTAAAATCAAAATTGTCAGGTCTTGCAGTATAATGGTTTTTATGTAATGAAACAACAGAAATAATAATAACGAATTATTATTTTTACTATTATTATTGCTACTGACATTTGTTTTGCTTTTCCATCAGAATGAAAATAATTCACCATGAAATTTCACCTAGCAAGGTTTCACTGAGAAGCTCTTCTATTACACAACACAAAGAGTTAAGATCATACTTATGATTTATTGGAGAGGCTTCAACTTAATGTAACAACCTCAAATGCAATCAATTCCAGTGATGTATTTCAAGTCCTACTTTTTATTCGCATCTATTATATTTTTTTTATTTTCTCATAAATTATCTCTTTCTTTTCTAGGAAGTGAAATCCAGAGAAAGATCTCCGATTGCTGTGTGCTCTTCTCTGAGGAAATTATTGCTTTTTAATCTGCCATTCATCTCATCCACATAGGAACAAAGTGGATTTTCAGGTCAGATACCTCTCTTACAAATCAATAAGGTGCCGTTGAAAAGTTGAGTTTGAAAAGTATAGTAAAAATATAGGTATGTGACTTCTGTGTAAATGAGATTCTTCCACATGTACAATATTGAGAGACATCTGAATCCCTTTTCACCACCAGAACCCAAGAGGGTTCTCGGCTGGGCTGTACAAGTGATGGAAATGAAGTCTTACTGAATTCACGTTTTTGTCAAGGAGATGTGCAGGGTGGTTTTCTTTCAGGCAACTTATTCCTTGAGGTGAAATACATCCATGTACATAGAGAAATTGGGTCATACTCTGTTAGGTTTTACAAAAATACAACCAGCAAAAAGTAGACTTCCTAAAAGGCTACAGAAGTGCCACTGTGAGGCTGCGTGTACCCGGGCAGCGTGAACAACATTCAGCTGTGTTTTGGGAGTTGGTTTTTGAATCATGATAATGAAAATTTTGGGGGGGGGGGGGGGGGTTAATTGATTTGGAGTGTAAAAGAAAAAAAATCTGCTGTTATAATTTTAAAAGGAATCAATTATTATAATTGAGCTGTAAAGACTGACATGGTATTTAAGTAATGGGAATTTTCACAAGCGGTTCACTCCAAAGACAAACATTGGGCTGGCCAAGAAGGCTCTGAGCTGCTTTGAGGACTTTTTTCCCCCGCCTCTGCAGTCTGAGCTTTATAAAACAACTGTCCATTGCCAGGTTTAACCATTAAGTGGACTGAAGAGATGGGAACTGGCTACTGTCCCTGAAGCATTAAATGTCCTTCATTTCTACTTGTTTGGCTGCAGCCAGCTTGTGAGGCACTTTGGCACTGAGGCTATTTCCACACCGCAACATTTGTTTCCATTTGGTTCTAAACTTGCTCCAGTTAAAGCTTGTTCCCTGGTTTTCTACTGCTCATAAAAGGAGTGATTCAGAAGTGGTTTAATGATATTTTTTAAAAATGCTGACCTGATTTTTTTTTTTTAATGCCATTGCATTAGTCCTGGCATTTTCTGATCAAAACTAGACTCCATACGAAAGCATTTAAGCAGCTGTATTTCTACGAATACCTTAACTTCATGATTTTACTCATCCTTCCTGAGATGAGGACCTGAAATGTGTCTCCCACTTGAAAGACAAATTTTATTTTTATGTATATAATATATACAAGTGTGTATATATATAATTATATACATATATAATTATATATGCATAATTTCTTGACTTGTGGGCTTTTCCCAAACATTTCACTACTCAAATCTTGTTCTTTCCTGCTTCAAACTTCCGTAACTTGGATGGGAGGGAATGAGTTCCCCATGTCCTGGCTCCCAGCATATGGTCCTCTGCATCAGCAGAACTACCCTGCTCCTCTGGGGCAGGGTCATGAAAAATGACATCCGTTCTCAGTACCTTTGTCAAGTCTTTTTTTGTTCATCCTCTGAGGACTATATTTGCCTGTCAACAGGCCCTCGATTCAGGACACAGCAAATGCCCTGTGAAGCTATAAAGACAGTAGACAAAACAGCACTGCAGTGCTCCATTCTCTCTTCCCTTCCCACGAAATATGATACCAAGATCGAAGTTTTAGACACGATAAAGCCCTCTGCAGAAATTACCCATTTGACCATTTTCCACTAACAATATTACAAGGGAGAAAGCCCCACGTGTGGCACCCACTTTGAATAGAGGTGGTTCTGTGGAACAATTCAGAATCTATTTATTTTAGAAAGGTCTATGCCTGTTGGTGCATGTATACGTGTATATAAACTACTTTTTAGCTGTCTCAGAAAACAAATCACAATGAACAGTAGAGAAGCGGCAAAAGCAACTCATCTGATAAAGCAAAAAATAGAGTAAGGCACCTAGACCAAATACAGTGATAATCATGCGAAAAGGAAAAAAATATTCCTCCAATCTCAAGGAACAGACTGATAAGTTTTTTTCATATGGATTTTCCATATCAAGGTAGATTTCCATACCTAGCTATGTAGGTATCCATAGTAATTGCTTGTAGCATTTGTGTGCCATAACAGCCCTATAAGCCACATAACAAGCTGTAATTCACTGAAGTAATTTAGCAGAAGGGATTGGCTAAGGGAATGGTCAGTAGCTTTAATTACTGGTTTTTTATAGTTAAAAGGATATAGGGAAATTCAGGTGGGATGGGAAGAAAAGTCTAGCTAATTTGAAAGATGTATTCCTTCCTAAGGACTGTTTAACCACTGCACATAAGCCAAACAAACGAGCGTAATCCTATTTCTTTCTCAGTTTGATTAGTTAGAGAAACGGGGATCTTGAGGGTAATTTTCTTTGATTGATAGATGGTAACTGAGTGTATCAGACACTTCAGTATTAATTTGATAAAGCAGAAAGAACTGTTGAAAGAACCAACTCAACCATCAGTTTTTGAGAGCTGTCTCAGATTGTGTTGGATGCAAAATATGTGCCCTGTACTTGCCTCATGTAGCGTACAGCATTCAGAAGCCAGGCTCTGTCAAGGAAAACGCTTAGGACTGAGAGAGAACTCTGTGTTTGCAGGCTTGGATTTGTTTGTCAGTCCCTTACCACTGTAGTAAGTGGTAAAAACACTGTGAGAGCAATTTTGCATAACACAGAGTCAGCCTTAGAAATGGTATATGCCATGTAGTAAGGTAGACGTACCAACTGGGAGCCTGAGAACTGAAAACTGCTATCAAGTAGTAATTTTTTCAGTTTTCAGCGAAAAGTAACTTATCAGGGGAATTTTTGTTAGGAAGGATGGGACAAAGATAACATAATAGCACTTGTCTCTTAGCAAAGTCAGGCTGACTTTATAGGATTCATATGCAAATTTATATAGGACTTTAGTTCAAGGCTGACTTTTATTTTATTATATTTTTTTTTCCCTCTTGGGGTAGTTATGATTCTTACTTTAAATATGCAGTGCCTGCATTTGATTTAAAGTACGCCAGGCTTTCATGGTTTTACAATGTTAGGAAGAAAGCACGTACAATAATTTTGTCATTCATGGGGTTTATTATATTTTGCAAATAGATTTTACAGTAGGTTGGTTGCCCTACAAAATACAAATGATGAGATATCAGAGAAGTGCTCTCTTTCCCTCTCTTCTCTCTCTCTCAGTTTGTGTATAGATACAATGACAAACCTCATAGCGTGCTCAGCTCCGTGAAACTGATTTCACAATTCTTCCGTTGTGGGAGGTCTATTAAAAAAAAAAGGTAACCATTCCTCTGTTATGATTTTGGGGCATCATATATTAAATGTAGTAACGGAGATCAGGACTAGTAATTTTCAAAGGGAAATACCTCTGAAGTGTCCTTCTCATTTCATCAATGTGGGAATCATAAGACTATGGATATATCCAGATGAGAACAGAGGTCAGTCGTTTTGGTCTCATTTCCATATGGATGGGGCTTATATAGGTTCAGGGTTTCTTCCCTTTTTTATTTCTGTAAGAAGACGTATTCTTTCAGCTGGGTTATTGCTGTTACAGAGCAAACACCTGTTTTGTGTTTCAAGGAAATAAATGAATTTATAAAAAAAAACGGAGTTCCCTTCAGTTACACTCACTTATGGCAAATGAGACGTGGATGTGGCCCGGATCAGGAGTCATACAGTGAAAGACAGTTTATCATCTTCTTTTAATCCTTTTATAAGAGGGACTTGTGCTGCCCAGGCTCTCACTGGTGACAGCAGAATTTGACTCAATAGCAGGTACTTTGGGAGGGTGGACTTTATAGAGGTGATCAGATGGGTTAATATGTACTATTCAGGTAAACCAGAAACATGGTAGTTCTTTCTGCAGCCTCCAGGTTTTCACCTTACTCCAGTTAAATGAAGAGAGAGATGGCTCTTCACATCCACCAAAGCCAGAGAGAGTACCGTGAGCACCATAATGGCACAAGCCAATCAAACCATCCTGGGCCTTCGGGCACTAATGAACTGAAATGAAGCTTGAGGAGTAGTTAGGAGAAGAATGTCTGCTTGAAGTCCTAGTTATGGATTGTCACCGTGTTGAATTACTAATGGATCAACTGCTTTTCATGGTTGAGTGCCATTTGACCTGGGTGGAGAGCAGAAGGAGAGTATGGACAGAGCTTAGTTAAGAGGCTATATAAACTATAACTTCCAAAACTAAACTCTTAAAATATTATTGGCTGCAGGTATGAAACATGCATATGATCTAGGAGTTTCCTTTAAACTTGATCTGGATTCAGTGATACGTACTTTGGCCAAAAGTAAACCATTAACTCATCTGTGCACATAGATATCGGAGTCGACAGACTTTGTCCTTTCGATGCTCAGATCATCAAAGAGACTGGAGTTCATCTTCATTAGCTGTAAAGCGGAAACTGGTGTTAAAGTAAGTCAGCTTAGGAAAAGGTTAGGAAGCTGATGTGATCCCTAATGAAAATAATAATCATTTAAGAAAAAGGTTTCCACAGTTGAGAAAGACAGCACCCGGGTTTAGTTTCAAACCACAGGAGACCTGTGGTAATAAATGCTGGTAGCTTTTATAGCACATATGATAGGTTACATATTACTTAACCGGTTTAAAACCAGGGCAGGTGTTTTTGTCTGAAGTGATCATAAAACAAAGCTAACAACAAAAAACATCAAACTTGTCAAAACACTGAGGTTTTCTTAATATGTGCTTTGTACATTTATCACATGGGTTTATAGCTTTTAGAATTCAAGTGACAAATTGTGAGGGATTTTTATTGTTAGCCATTGAACCATTTCTTTACCAAAGTACTCAAAAAAAAAAATTGAATTATATTATAGAAGCTTTGTAAGAAATTAGTGTTTAAGCAATACAGGACATCTAGGAGAACAGTTTCTAGCAATAACACCAAACATTGCCATGCTTGTGTTAACACTTAATCACGTAACTTGTGTAACACTTAATCCCGATAGCAATACACCAAATCCACTTAGATGCTGCCATTTATTTTTATCAAGTTTTCCTTTTAACTATATATTGAACTTCTTTAATGGAAATTATCCATATGCCATACTGAGCGTGCTTGATTTATTCTGCATTTGCTTAATAGCTTAATTTTGTCACAGAAGTCTGTGGAAGGACAAAACAAAAGACCAATATCTTAATAGCGCGGATGCCCTAAGAAAAAGCACCCATGAGCAACAATTATGAACGCTTGAAACTGCAAAAGCAGCTTATTGAGATTCATTATAGAGTTCTTTTTACTGAACTTCTTGTTTCTCTAAAAATGCTACATATACATAAATACATACAAATACATGTATATACATGTGTGTGTCTATGTGTAACCCCTCCAATTTATTTCAATGGAAGTCTACACAGCTATATTTGGAAACTAAGTGTGTCTGTTTTAAGTTCCAGTCACTGTAGTATTACTATTTACTGTTTTAGGGAATTTACGAAAAAGAAATGACAGCTGCCTCGTTCCATCATACTGAAGCATTTCAGGATCTGACGTTGATATTTTGGACCACAGAATTAGAGACAAAAATGTGGGTGGACCCGTATTTGTGTAGCCTGCTGATGGAATGCATTCCAGTAAGTTAAGGTTATTTTGGAATAGGCTTGCATATTTATTTTAATTGACTTCTGATTGAAACAAAAAGCTTTCTGGTGGGTGAAAACTTTATTCAAATCACTCCAGAAAAACATAGCATGTGTTTCTGCTATATTTCCTATACATTTTATATCTTTTTGCTGGCTGTAAAAATGTTAGTTTTTATAGTACGAAAGTACTCTTTCATTTGAACTAATGGGATTCTAATGAATTTTATGAATGCTAACATGTCCACAATACAGTTCATACAGTTAAGACATAATGCACTACTTCTAAAATGGGCCTGTGTAAATTAACTGTGAAGGGTGCCTGTGTTAGTCTTTCACCCATTAATTGCACGATGTGAACCCCCAACAGCAGCTGACTCGAGAGTTCACCCGGGCTGATTCTTGCTGGTGGAAATTTGCCAAAATGATTACATCAACTTCCAACAAACCACATGTGCATGACAACAGTCAGCAAACAATTACTTAAAACCCTATAATATAATTTGTAATTTGACATAATAGACTCCTCTTTCAGCATGCACATTTCCATGACAAAGCCGGGGGAATTGGGGCAGTTCTGCAAACAAGCTGGGCTCTGGTCATGGGGCTGGCGATGGAGATGGCCCTTGTCCCTCCTCTCCTCCGTGCTCCAGGCTTGCACAGCCACTGTGCTGCCTGGAACCTGGGATTAAAACCGTGACACTCATCACTTTGGGAAGCTCACTAAAAGACGCTATTCCTTTCTTTTTAGCCCTGAGCAATGACGATGCCCAGCTTATGTTTTGTCTAACAAGACAGAGAGAGGATTGAGGAAAATAAACCTATAGTAATGATTTATGGAAACAATAACACTGCCTTGAGTTTTTAAAACATCTGAAAGCAAATGTCATGCCCCTGCCTCATCCCCAGCTCTATGTGATATTTTCCATCCTCCTGTGTTACAAAGACTGAGTAAAGGCTGAGTCTCAGGAAGGACGTGCGGTGGTAAATATATTTCTGCTTTAATCTGATATTCTTCAGTAAGGTCACAAATCGCTATCTAAGCAACATTCGAAAACTGCAAGATTATCACAGATTCAGGCCTCGAAGCCCTTCTGTTTAATTTGTTCAAAAGCAGAGATCCCTGATGTATATTCAGGAGATAGATCGGTTTAAATTCTGTCCCTCTTTCTCCTTCCTCTCCTCTCTGCTTCTAGCCAAGTGATTTATTTGAAAAATGTGTAAGTTCTCTAATTTTCCATTTATGGGCTAGAGGTTCTTTGTAGCAGTAAAAGGACATAAGGCCAGCAAGGAGGAATTATGCAACATCTATGGCAAGAAAATGTAAAATAATTGCGGTTTTAAGAGGGGTGAGGACACTTAGAGGAATGTGAAGTCTTTATCTGCAGATATGTGTTAACATTTTGTTTAGGCTGTGGCTGCCAGAGGAAGATGTCAGTAAACTCCTACTTTCCATGACACCATAAGGAGAAAAAAAATCTCACTTTTTAGTCTGGTTTCCAAATGAACTCAAAGCTGAAAAGTGGATTTTTTTTTCTGTACATAATGAAAAAAGAAAAAAAGGAAAGTTTGTCAGAACTTTACAAGTGGTTGGGGCTATAAAGGACAATAGTAATGCTGTGCATGTGATTTACAAAAAAAGGGAAAAGAGCCATTACTACGAATACAGAAATTTATCGGTGGTGCTGTATGCAGGCAGTTGATTTTAGGCTGTTGGTAGCTACTATGCCAATTTACTCTTCCCTCCCCAAGTGTTTTTATCTGGGTGATCTGTTTTCACAGCCCCTTGGCCCGGACATGGAGGCAGAGGAACCCATAGGCTCGGATGAATGGTAATGAGCATTGTCAGAGAGGCAAGAAAATTGAGTCCCTGCTCTGGCTGCCTGGCCGAGAGCTGCAGGAGCTAATTGTGTCAATGGTAATGAGACCGAGCAGGCAGCAGATGCTCACGTGCCTTTACAATCCAAATCCCACCAACAAATTCCTCCCACAGAAACTTTGAGGGACGTCTTGGCACCCTGGAGATGGTGATAGACCCGGTCTCAGCCACATGCCACCTGCTAGAGCCATTGTTTAAAAAAAAAAAAAAAAAAAAAGAGGAAAAAAAAGCCTATTATGATAACAAAGTTGTTTGCTGTCTCTTGCAATGACTTTATGGCACCAGTTTTACCATACTGCAGCTATTGAAAAAAAAAAAAGAGGAACATCTGATTCTTTAAAGAGAAACATTTGTATTGAGCACTGTTAACAACTTTCTTGGGAAGCCGGATGTTCAGTATATGTTACATATTCTGCTGATAAACCATGCCTGCCTTTTTCCCATTACAGCTCCCACTGCGCCTGCTTCCTACAGCAGGTTTACATTTCCACATGTTTTCCCATGACATTGAAGCACGGAGCATTTTTTTCCTCTCTTTTCCCAGAAAAATCAAGAATAAAAAAATGCAGATACTCATGTGGAGTGCTGGATAAATATTTACTGTAAAATAAAATAAGCAACATATTTGGTCCTTGTTCACAAAGCAGGCTGGGTGGTGAATTTTGCTTGAGGTTTTGAAGAGAAGGCAGCATTGAGGGTCCCTTAATGACAGTCCTTTGTAACACAAACTCGCAGTAGAGAGAGATTCAGGTACTTGCCCAAGAGCATCTATTTCTGGAGAACTCTGAACAGTCCTTTCTTGCCATAAGATTTTGGGTCCAGCTTTGCACTCCTGTGAGGCTCATGCTCTTCAAGAAAATTTAAACTCCCCCTGAAGCTGTTCAAAAATCCTGTGGATTGGGTTGGTTCCCATCAGCCCCAGGGTCAGAAAAAGTCAAAAGTGTCTTTTAAAAGTCTGGAGTTGCCTCTGGCTCCACCACAGCTGCTGAGCTCTGGCTCTGCTGAAGATGATAGACCCTTTCCCTTCACGAGAGTGTCCGATGTCCTTACAGCGTGTCGGTCGTAAACCAGCTGCTGGCAGTAGGTGCATGAGTGGATCTGGATCGTTTGGCTTAGGCTATCAGTGGAGGATTGAACACATGCTTTGTCTGGTCTGAAGACACTTGAAATAACAATTATGCTCCTTTTTTTAAACTCCTAAGGGCAGTGGAGAAAGTTATAGTTCCATGAAAAGCTTGAGTTGAGCTGGTAATTTGACAAAGTATGTATTGCAGCCCTGGCTAAATTCACATCTACATCAAACGTCAAACCCTTCCTTTACAGAAACCCCACTCCGGTGAAGAGAAGAAGTATCATAAATGCAGCCATTCCTTCTGTTCTGTATAAAGGAAGAGTGGCCTTGAAAATATCATCACACACTAGTCAGTGTGTTGCATGGTATAAGAGCAAGATGTTTGTAAAGCAGAATGAATAGCAGTAGTGGAAGATACAGCAAGCCTTTTAAATTTATTCATGTAAAATAATTCAAATTCTAAGGCGTGCAGTATATTAATTTGTTAACATCTGGGATAAAACCAGATGTGGAAAATCCAATGCAAGTAAACCAGCGTGTGAGGCTGAAAAGCAGTAAGCACAGCTCAGGCAAAGAGCACAGATGTTGCCAGTGCGTTCCCTATGGGGAAAAAGAGCTCTGGGGTCTCTGACTGCACTGGCAACCACTCCAGCCCCACAGTGGCTGCAGCATTAGGGAACAGGAGGTCACAGAGCATCTTTGTGCCTTGAGTTCCACTTTGCATGAACCGAAGGTTATAGCCACTGTCCTCTGAAGCATCTGGCTCCCATTATTGGTATTTGCAGTGATAGAGATGGACAGAAGGAAAAAACGATGCATTAGGAAATGGGCAGTTACGTCTGTTGTGCACAACAGGACCCACTGTCGGTGTTAAGTGGCTTTGTGAGAAAGTGGAATGGGGCCAGACAGTGTAACCCTTGTTGGCTTAGGTGTGCTGGGAAGGAAATGTGCCGCAGTTCTGACTGGGGCTTTTTATCCCAAGCATATGCAGTATTCAAAACCACATTCTGCTGAAGTGCGTATATGGCTCTTAAAGGCAATTTTGGGTAAACAGCTATCAAACAGAGATATTCTACTTCATGCTTTACAAGGAAATAACAAAATAACAAATGCATTAGATTGATCAAACGATGGAATTTCCATTATATACTGTGCCTTACTAACTAATCGTTAAAATAATTCAAAAGCATCCAGTGATACGTTACAGGCGTTTGTTTTTAAAGAGATTTAGTAAACTGTAAGTCTCAAGCATTCTTCTCTTTTGCACTTGGTGAAACTTTGAGAGATAAAAGTTTTATTGGTTCAGAAGGAGACTGAATATCTAGGTGCAGTATTTACCATGCGTGGAACACGTACAGGTTTAACTCGCTATTTATATGCACGATGCCGCATTGCCAAACTGCCACGGAAATTTACTCATGTAGCAGAAAATCTGATCCCTTGCCCTTTGCCACGATGATTGATGATAATGTAAAATCTAATTTTGAACTCATCAAAGAAAATTTCCCACTCATCAGCAGGTGTATAGAATTTTGTGGTTTGATGTATTTTAATGAATGATCAGATTATTTTTTAAGCCAGTTGAAAATGTGAAAATTATACATCAGGGCTCTGAGCTACATTTCTGTTTATTCCTACTTCTGGGGTACCTGGCCTTCTGTTCCAGGGCTTTGACCAGCTGTTTGTTGGAGCGGGAAGACGCTTTTTCCTGATATAGCTATTACCTTTACTGAATGTTCGCTGAGTGTCTCCGAGGTGATGGTGAGTGGCCTTTGAGACTGCTCATGCTGGACACTGCGTAGAAGGGGCGATGCTCAGACTGGGAACAGACGCCGTGAGGCAGGGTATCCTCAGCAGGGTTACTTTAAGGCGCAGGTATGTGTGCGTACAGCTAAGGCAGAGATTTTGTGGAGGTCGGGACTGATAGTATCCAGTGGATTTTTCACTTTTCTGATCTGCCTGCCAGGATCGCTGACCTGAATTTTTGGTCATCGATTCTCTGCTTTTTCAGGTGAACCAGGTAACTGATGCCCAATTGAGGTACGTTCTTTAGTATTCCACAGATTAAAATACATGCACGACCTAATGTATTTGGGCTTCATTAAGATGACTGTGATGCAGAGGTCATATTTGATAATCCAATGGCCCATCCTGCCTTTAATATCTCATAAAGTAATCCAGCCTCTGATGCACCACAGTTCTGAACAAGGCATCAGGTATAAGCATGACTGATGAAACAGTTAGTAGATTGGACAAATACAGCATTAATTTGTGATGAGTTCCATAATACGGTTTTCTCTGCAAAAAATCAGACGGAACTGTCAGCCTCCTTTCACCCACTCCACTGAACAGCATCATATTGACCTTCGATCAGCTTATTTGTGGGTCCAAGAGCGAGTATAAAATGGCAACACTCGTTTGCCTACGGGGATGCTCTTCACTCAGTTTGCACTCATGCTGCAACAGATGGAAGTGTAAAGTACAAGGACCAGGGAATGCTCTGTGATGGCAACTGTGATGGAAATGTTCTTGGAAAATACACTTCTGACTTAGGAAGACTTGTCTTTCACATTCATTCTGCAGGTGTCAAATCAAATTCTCCCTTGCCATGTCTTGTGTGCTGGAGCATAGTGCATATGACATTGTGTAACATGATGCACCATAAGGCAATAAATCATACTGAGTGAATAAAACCTCATTTGTGTGTGTGTGTGTGTGTGTGTGTGTGTGCAGGGAGAGGAATGAACCAAACAGCACTGTGCTAATCTCACCCTGCTTCTATCATTGTTAAGAAAATTATTTTCTTTCACCCCTGTCCTGGCTGAGGGACTGTTTCTCAAAATAGTTCTTCGAAGTACAATTCTCAGACACCTAAGTTTTGCATATGTACTGTGCATCTAGGGGATGAATAACTTTTAGAAGAACATAGGTGCTCGAGAGCTCAATAAAACTGCTCGGGGAAACAAGACAGACTTTAAAGTATATCGACCGCAGAACTAAACCTACTTTCAGCTCAGTGAAAAATGAATTAATCTGCTGTGCGGCTGCCAGTACTGCAATAGTACTGTAGGCAAATGGAAGCGCTGTCTGGAGTCAGTTTGTTTTACTTCCACAGGTACGTCACTGCAGAATTTGAACGCAACTTTTGAGACGAACGTTGTTGTGAACAGACCCGCGTTAGGTGCGAATAACCGAGATTACGCTCCAGGAGGCCAGCAGCACTCCACTCACGTGCCTAACAGCATTCACAATACCGCGCTCCCTAAGAAGTGTCCGCTGGCTGCACGTGGGACTCTCCCGTTTCTTTGTAAGGGAGGTCTGCCATGTCAAAGGTGGACTGGAGTTTGAGAGACTTTCAGACAAAACTCTTTCACTGGGTACGGGAGGAATCAGCCTTGGGAGTGCCGCGATTGCGCATAAGCACCCTACAGAAGTGTCACTTCTAGAAGCGCCACGCACAACCCCAAGATGTGTTCCTCCTCAGTTGTACATTCAAATGAATGTCAGATGAAAAAAAAAATAGAAAATCAAGGGGGTTTTATGACTTGAGTTCAGAATTCAGGTAAGGACTATTGTGTCAACGACATTTTATCATCATTCTAAGTGTAAATGGTTGGTTCCAAGAAAGCGGGGACTGAAGCGATAATACTACATATAACCTGACCAGTGAAGCTGCACAATAAAAAATAAATTTAAATGGAGAAAAAAGAAAAGAGGGTGCTGTAATTCCTACCTGTAGGTATCCTGCTATCTATTAATATACAGAGTATGGCTCTGAGAAAGACCGGGGTGATGGAATGGAATTACTGTTTGGAAAGTGATAAAAATTGCATAAATCAGATTCTGCATATCTGAATGTACTAAACAGCTACTTGGAAGAGCACGTTATCATTTAAGAGTATATATATAACATTTTTGGTTTTAAGCAGGGAAATTATTTTTGCTATGAATTATTCATCTCCTGTACTCATCATGTAAAGGGCCAGTGACTTATCAACAAAATACTTTTTATTGACACTGAGAACAGCATTTAATTGAACCTGTTTCCCCAATTACAGTCAGAAAAGAGTTTACACTGGTGTTTTGGAAAATGTTTTAGGAAGATTTATCAGAGCTGCAAAAAAAGCTGTCCATGAACTAATGGAATTAGATTATCTTTGAATTCTCCCCACCAGAACTTAGAATGGCCACTAATTCCTTTCTTTGCTCTTTTAGTGTTTGCAAAGGGGTTCACTAAAGCCTGAATTGATATAATTATTGGCTTGGATTGTTAGAGATTTAGGCCAGATGGCTATGGGTTTCTAAAGTCCCAGTTGCTTGTGTTAGCTTTTCTAGTTTGCCTATAGGGTTTGGGGATCAGCAGTTTGAAAGGGCTGCAAACTTGTAAAACAGTATTATTCATGGGGGCAGAATGTTCATCAGCGTGACCCAGTACTAAATACATTCATTATGGGCATTTCTATTCTGCACAATTTGCCACACGGCGCTGGTTTGTGAAAAAAAAAAGGGACAATGGCTTATAAAATGCTTTTGAATGCTTAAAAAGAAGGAGAGTTCACGCTGAGCCTCCTCTGCTTGCTTTTTCAGCGCGAACCTTCTTAGTGACTTTGGCTGAGCTCTGCTGAAAGTAAATTGGGAAAATCGGAGAGTTTTTACATTTTTGGACACGGGGGGAGAATGTAAGAAACAGAGCAATAGGAGAGCGATGGTGTGATTCTGGGCAACTCCAGTAAACAGTGGGCAAAGCTAGCAGAAAAACAATGAGAAGCATGGTGAGACTGTGGCTAAAATGATAAAAAGCAAAAGCGAGGAAACAGAAATCACATCATAGATACGTTTGAAATGGGAAGAACACATCAGCTCCAGTGACCCGGGTGCAGCCTGCAGCTCACAGAACGCTCTGTAGGTTCTGATGTACACAAACACTCCACCGACTCAGTCATAAGGTATTGGGGGGGGGCGGGATGCGCAGATGTGTTGCAGTGTAAATGGGAAAGGAGTTTTGAGCCCCAGCAGAGAGGCAGGGAATTCGTCACTTTGCAGACACTTAATCTCTCTCGTGGCTTCTTTGTCATGGTGAAGCATGAAGCACTTTTTCAACTAGGATGAAAAAGATCGGCTGAAGAACCACTAGAACAGCAAGTAAAAAAGCGGAGAAACACGCACAGAGACAATTGCACGGGGGGAAGAGCCGAGCTCGGGCAAAGGCAGCTGCGCCGAGGACAGAAATGCTGCAGGAGGGAGCCAGGGGAAAGGCAGGAGGGTGCCCAACGTTACCGACTTGGAAAGGGGGAGGTTGCAGAGGATGAGGGAGATCTCCCGGTGCCCCGCTCAGGAGCACCGATGTCGAGGAGAAGCAGCTAATGGGTAAAGGAGCAGCAAGACGCCGCTCCTGCGGCACGGTTGGAGGCGGCAGCCCCAGCTCCGTTACGAAGCGAACGCTCCAAGAAGAGCCCGGCTAGTTAAACAAGGGAGCCTAGAAGTATGTAAATGAGGAGCGATCGCATTTTTCGTGGAAGGAAGGGGAGGAATTAAAATCACAAAAAAAAAAAAAAAAAAAACCAAACCACGCTTGAAAGTGCCCTGAAAACGCGGTGAGGGGGCGGGGGGAGAAGTTGATTTAAAGTTGCCCTTTAGCCATCGGTGTGCTCCCCCCTCCCTCCTCTCGACGGCGGCACACCGGGGCTGGCGGAGGAGCCACCTCCCGCTCGCCCGCCCTCTCCTTCCCCCCCCACCCCCGCCCGCCCGCCCGCACGGTCCCTCCCGGTCCCTCCCGGTCCCCCCCGTCCCCGCCCCGGCGCGCAGCGCTGCGGGGCGGCCGCGCGGTCCCCGGCGGCGCGACGGGCTGATTGGCTGGACGGCGCTCAGCACATGCCGGGCAAAAAGCTTTGTCTGGGGGAGTTGGGAGTGAAGTTGCGGAGGATTTTAGGCTGGAGTCGGCGGGCGAGGGTGTTTAGTCTGGCGGCGAGCGGGGAGCGGGAAGGCAGGAGGAGCTCCGCGGGAGGAGAGAGGCTGCGGATCGCGGCGGTCCCTGGATGCGCCCGGCCGGAGAGGAGCGCGCTGCCCTGGCACGGTTCGTGCTGGAAGAGGAGCGGGGAGTCAAATGAGAACGCGTGGATTGCGTACAGATTGTATCTGGATGTCCTGGCACGGTGTGTATATAAAAAAAAAAGTTTTCTGATCTCTAAGATATTAATACTTGGCTGGCTAGAAAAGGCGTTTTCAAGTTCTGAAGGAGCAGATGTGCGCTGGGTTTAAGGTACCGGAGGAAGTCGAAATAATTGCTTTTTAACTTGCTTGGAGAAATGAATTGCAAACACTTACGAATGCACCGAATCGGCAGTAAAATGCACTTTATATTCATTTTTGCACTGGTGATAATATCTTTCAATAAGTCTGTGCTGGGCAAGAATTTGAAATACAGGATTTATGAGGAGCAGAGAGTCGGATCAGTAATTGCAAGACTATCGGAGGATGTAGCTGATGTTTTATTAAAAATGCCTAACCCTTCCTCGGTTCGTTTCCGAGCCATGCAGAGGGGGAATTCTCCCTTGCTTGTAGTCCGTGAGGATAATGGAGAAATCAGCATAGGAGCTAAAATTGACCGGGAACAACTCTGCCAGAAAAACTTAAACTGCTCCATAGAGTTTGATGTGATCACGCTGCCCACTGAACATCTGCAGCTTTTCCATGTTGAAGTGGAAGTGCTGGACATTAATGACAACTCTCCCCAGTTTTCCAGAGCTCTTATCCCTATCGAAATATCAGAGAGTGCAGCTGTAGGAACCCGGATCCCTCTGGACAGCGCTTTTGATCCAGATGTAGGGGACAACTCCCTCCACACTTACTCCCTTTCTGCAAATGATTTTTTTAGCATTGAGGTGAGAACCAGGACTGATGGTGCTAAGTATGCAGAGCTCATCGTGGTACGAGAGCTGGACCGGGAGTTGAAGTCAAGTTACGAACTCCAACTCACCGCTTCAGATAAAGGGGTGCCTCAGCGGTCTGGATCATCCCTCCTGAAAATCAGCATTTCTGATTCCAATGACAACAGCCCTGTTTTTGAGCAGCAGTCGTATGTAATCCAACTCTTAGAAAATTCACCGGTTGGGACTTTGCTCATAGACCTCAATGCCACTGACCCAGATGAGGGCGCTAACGGTAAAGTCGTGTACTCTTTCAGTAGTCATGTGTCTGCCAAAATTATAGAGACTTTTAAGATCGATTCAGAAAAAGGACATCTGACCCTCCTGAAGCAAGTGGACTATGAAGTAACCAAATCCTATGAAATTGATGCTCAGGCTCAGGATTTGGGGCCGAATTCTATTCCAGCTCACTGCAAAATTATAATTAAAATTGTGGATGTGAATGACAACAGACCCGAAATTAACTTAAACCTGATGTCCCCAGAGAAGGAAGAGATCGCTTACATTTCTGAAGGGTCACCCCTGGACACTTTTGTTGCCCTGGTCAGAGTGCAAGACAAGGACTCTGGCCTGAACGGAGAGGTAGTTTGCAAGCTCCATGGACACGGCCACTTTAAACTTCAAAAGACTTATGAAAATAACTATTTAATCTTGACTAATGCCACTCTAGATAGGGAAAAGAGATCTGAATACAGCTTGACTGTAATAGCAGAGGACAAGGGAACGCCAAGTCTCTCCACAGTGAAACACTTTACTGTCCAAATCAGTGATGAAAATGACAACCCACCCCGCTTCCAGACAAACAGATATGAAGTTGTTATCTTGGAAAATAACTCTCCGGGAGCGTACATCACATCCGTCACAGCCACAGACCCAGATCTAGGAGACAACGGGCAGGTGACCTACACAATTCTGGAGAGCTTTATTTTGGGAAGTTCTATAACCACCTATGTGACCGTCGATCCCTCCAATGGAGCGATCTATGCCCTGCGAACCTTTGATCATGAAGAAGTAAATCAAATTGCCTTTATGGTTCAAGCTAGGGATGGAGGGAGCCAGCAGCTCGTTAGCAATGCCACGGTCGTCCTAACCATCATTGACGAAAATGACAATGCCCCTGTCATTGTGGGGCCAGCGCTACGCAACAGCACAGCAGAAATCTCAATCCCTAAAGATGCCGGAATTGGCTTCCTTGTCACCAGGATAAGGGCTACAGACAGAGACTCTGGTATGAACTCTGAACTCAGCTGCTCCATCGCAGCTGACAAGGAAAACAGCATCTTTGTGATGGATCCCAAAACCTGTGACATCTCTATCAATGTGAGCGTTGAATCAGTTCCAGCAAAACAGTGGGAGTTTTTTGTGATAGTCCAGGATAAAGGCAGTCCTCAGCTTAGTACTAAAGCACTTCTGAAATGTACCGTTTTTGAGTACGTTTATTCATTTTCAAGCACAGAAGCAACTTTGATAAGCCAGCCCTCACTGGATGTCTCCATGATAACGATTATATCCTTAGGATCAATATGCGCCGTGTTGTTGGTCATTATGGTTATCTTTGCTACAAGATGTAATCGAGAGAAAAAGGACACCAGGTCCTATAACTGTCGCGTGGCAGAGTCGACCTACCAGCACCACCCGAAACGACCCTCAAGGCAGATCCACAAAGGGGACATTACGTTAGTGCCAACAGTTAATGGCACTTTACCCATCAGATCTCACCACAGAGCTTCTCCGTCATCATCTCCGACCCTGGAAAGGGGACAAATGAGCAGCCGTCAGAGCCACCACAGCCACCAATCGCTGAACAGCCTGGTGACAATCTCCTCTAACCACGTGCCCGAAAATTTCTCGCTGGAGCTCACCCACGCTACGCCGGCTGTTGAGGTAAGGTCCATACGTCGCTTTGCACATCCATTCACTCATGCGTTCACTGGGGAGCGTGGAGGTACTCAGCCTGCCACCCCTGAGAGCAGAGGGCGGTTAGGTCTGTGCCTAATGAGAACGTGCTGTGGATTTGTCTTTACCTGTGACAGCTTTGCAGGTTTACTCCAATCCCGGCTGAATCCGTTATCATGGGGAACAGGATCGAATCTGTTATTACTAGCATTATTTCTTGGTTCTTCCCTGTAAGGTTGAAACAACAGAGTCTAACATAGACAGTACTCTGCTCTGGTTTATGCTCTTCCTCGCTTTCTTCCTCACCTTCCCTTTCGCTCTGTATGGCGCTGTTTGAAAAATAGTGCCAGAGTATTTATGTAGGGAAACAGTACAGGAAATTCAGTAATGGGGATGGAGAGCTAAAAGGCTAAACACTGACGCTGTTGAAGCACAGCTGCTGTAATACATGATCGTAGTATCTCAAACTTTGGGACGACCCGTGTCAGTTGTTACTGCAACTGGTAACTCTTCACATGTAGAGCAGTGTCATTTTATTTTAAACTGGGATCCTGGAATGGTAAAGGGTTGGTTCTAATCTATTAAAACAAAACAAAACTCCACCTGTGTTTCATTACTTGTTTTTCTTGTTAATGAATTAATCATTATGAGTTCAGAGGCTAATGATCAGCAGTGCATTTCCTCATTGTACAAAGGCTTCAGATGTTTCCTGTGGCAGACGCTACACTACAAAACAGTATGTTGTACTGCATTATGTATGTGCAGGAATTTGATTTAATTAAAGGAAAAAAAAACCCAAAAACCTCCACAAACAAACCTGAGAAGTGAATTAGTGGATTTACAGCTAGGAATTTGAGCTTTCATTTCAAGGAATCAGTCTTTTCACGTTTTTTTTAGCAGGTGTCTCAGCTGCTCTCGATGCTTCACCAGGGCCAGTATCAACCAAGGCCAAGTTTTCGAGGAAACAAGTATTCCAGAAGCTACAGGTAAGGATCTGAACTGTTCCGCTGCATATACGTGTACGTGTATCAGAAAACACCGACGTGTATTTTCAGTCAAAAGTGGAGTATAGCGTACGTGAGATAACTTAATTCCACCATCACCACAATTCTCTTCACAGATATGCCCTACAAGATATGGATAAATTCAGCTTGAAAGACAGTGGCCGGGGCGATAGTGAAGCTGGAGACAGTGATTATGATTTGGGGAGAGAGTCTCCAATTGACAGACTTCTTGGGGAAGGATTCAGTGACCTTTTCCTTACAGATGGGAGGATTCCTGCAGGTAAGAGCACAATGGAAGCTGAACAGTTTATTTACAGTGCTGCCTGGCTGTCACTTTGATAAAGCTACTACTGAGAAAGCAAAAATTCTTTAGCTTTCAAGTCCTGCGTTTCCTTCCTATCTACTCTGCTTCATGATAAATGTTGAGCTGAAGCCTTCATGTATCTTTCTAGTAAAATGAAACGTCAGACACAACTGAAAATCTGCCCAGAGCAATGCCTACTTTTTACTGTTATTCACATCATCACGACCTGGCTCCAAATTTCCCCCAAAAGCACGATCTGCTCCATGTCCTTAGACTTCTTACGACTGGGTGGATGTTTTTGCAAAGCCAGGCAGTTGTGGTTTGTTAAAAATACACTGAACTCTAATTTAGGAGGTAGATTTTCCTCAGTGGGTTTGATCCATACTGTACAAACTTCCACAATTCAGAAAGGGATTGTGAAAGTGGTGTACAAATATGGACGGAGAAGAAAGAAAAGTGTATTTTTTTCCCACTGGAAAAATGAACTTAAGTAAGTGGCAAGGGAAGGATCTAAATATGTCCCAGGTTTTAAACCTTGCAACCCTAATTTCTAGGTGAAGGAGCTTAAAAGGTATGATTCAGGGGCAGAGGGCTGAGAAGAAAAAAGCTAGAAAAGGATGAGTGAAAGGAAGATAAACACACACATACATATTCATGTGTATGAAGTCCCACTTTTCAATTCATGCCCAGTTATAAGTTGAATTAAAGAGGCTATGGGAAGTGATGCTCAGTACAGATAGGGAAATTTTGTAATTAATAATCATACAGCCACTGGTTGTACCCTAGGTTATTTCAGATCATATTTAGTTTTCTCTATATAATCAACCAGGCCAGATAATTTCAGTATGGTTCACTGAACCAAGAGTGTAAACTTAGAAAGTTTAGTAAAGTCATTTCATACATGGGGCCACATAGCTTTGTGGAGTGGCGCAGCACTAAAGTGCTCCTAAAGTGGCCCCCACATATTGCCTAGGGCTGGAGGAGAGGAGCTGCAGCGCTGCAGCTCCTTCCCTCTGCTGCCACGGGAAGCACTGCTGAGGGGATTGTACCTGACCTTGCTGCCTTTTACCCTGAGAAATAGGCCGTTATAATAGGGAAGACTAAACCACGGAAGTTTAATTTGTTCTTGCACATTTCAACTTTAAAATTTTCTTGGTCTATTTTGCTCCACACTAGGTCTCGTAACACCTACCCGTGCATTCACCTATATCTCCTCAACTTAGTCTTACGTACCCAGTGTTTCAAAACTAGAGACCTTGAAAAGTTACTGTTTTTTCAGAATCCTGAACCGAAATCTGGAGTCATAATATATTTTTATCCTCACCTCCCCGGCTCCTACTACTTATTCCTCTGCCAGCTAGCAGGAGGCATGTCTCATTCTCTCCTGTGGTTGGCAGGAAGGCAGGGAGGGATCTGCTGGAGCTCTCAGTTGCCCAGGGAACTTCAAGTGCAATGGTGTTTGCACTGGCATCCAGCCCCGCTGCTGCCAAAGAGGAGCCGTCCCCTTCCCGGCGGGCAGCTGGGGCTGCGGCAGGCGGGAACAATTACCCTCTTGGCTGGCTGAAATGCCCATGACTCGTTTTCAGCTCTTGCAATTCACTCTCTAAACAGGAAGCCAAAGGTTAGGATTTCCAAAAGCGTCCAGCTAATGGCATTCAAAATTAAGGAAAACTGCCGAGTGCAGACGGAATTGGGTTGGACTACCAAGATGGGCGTTTAGTCTCACCCAGATGTCCACTTGTCACTGTGCGTGGTCTTAAGCCGTCAGCTAAGTATGCTGAACTTGCTGAGATGAGACCTGAATTGGTCTGAAACCCAACCGAATAAAAAGGAAAAGAAAACTTCCTGGAGGTTTCCTGTTCTCCGTTTTGAAAGGTTTCTGCATTGTCAGGCTGGACACAGGCGAAATGCTTTGAGAATGACCTTTCAGTTTGTCCCTTTCAGGAGGAACTGGAAATAATGGAGCCAGTCCCTTGAAACTTCAAAAATTACAGGATCGGAAAGTTCAATAACCGTCCTTGAAAGACTTGTTTCTTTCTGTCTCTCTTTTTAAATCTTCAGCAATAAGCTTTAAATTCTGGCCAAAAAAAAAAAAAAAAAGGTGTTGTGCATCTGGGGGGTTTTTTTATATATATATTGCTGATTTAAGGACAGGCTGTGACACCATTCAATTCCCTCAGAATAGCTTCAGTTCAGGAATGTCAGTATTTATTATTTTCTACCCAAACCAATCCTGATAACATCAGTAACACAACTCACAATAAGACAACTCTCACTACTAATGAAATGCTGCACCACTGAAAGCCTCTCATGAATTTATAGGAATCTTCTTAATTAGAAGAGTAATCCTCACCTTCTGGGACGAGCTGAGAGTTGGTCCAGGCACCACGGATCACTTACTTAAATACCTTTTCTTCTTTCTACCTCTTAGGCATTTTCTCTCAAACAGCACGCTTGTCCTTTTCACACGCGGGAACCTGAAGGCATTTCGGTCACTCGTATCAGAACTTCGGCCACTGATGTTTTCCAGGTTGCTTTGTTTGTTTGGAGCTCACTGGATCAGCAGGCCGTTTGCAACAGGTTGTGCAACATCCAGCCTGCGGCCTGAGCCTGTGTTCTTGAAGAAATTCAGACTCTCACGTGTCAGACGCAGAGAATACTTGGAGGAATAGAAAGAGCATTGGGAACACAATGTGTGTAAAGCGCAGAGATAAATAACGCTGACAGTACGAGAACAGGACTTTATCAATCACTGGTCCGTGCTAAGCTGAAATACTCTGTTCAGTTCGGCTTACACCATTGCAGAAAGATTTTGTTGATAAACTGAGTGGAACCAGAGCCAGATGGGAAACGTGATGCGAAAGAGAGAAAAACTTGCAGGGCATGAACGGGAACGTATTTTACGTATTCTGTATATAAGAGAAAGAAAAAGAAACTCTATTCTGCACGGGTTAATCTAACCATTAATTGATGGGGGATTAGGTCAAAAGTTTCTTATGGTAAAAATATGCATAATGCAAAGAGTCTGGCGTTTCTCCTGAGGTATGTGACTCAGATTCAGGTTAGTGGCCCCTGCAGCACCTAGATCTTTTCCAGCAGGTCTGCCAGGCAGCGCCCAGCCTGAGCTGAGGCTTTGTGTCCTACAGAGTTGGTTCCCTTTGGGGAGGAAAATTTGGCCTTCTCCTGGCACATCCCTCTTGGCAGGTCGTCAGACAGGGCTTTGCGTGTCTCCACTTCCAGGGACCATTGCCAGACCTCTTCAGGTGCGTGCAGTGCCCCTCCACGGGCCAGTTCAGACCAGTGTAGCTCCCAGGGATGCAGTCACTTGCCCTATCGTATTGCTCCTTCCTCAGAGACACCACCAAAACCAAGAAGCTGAAAGAGCGGCTCTGTTGTCTGCCACTCTTCAACCCGCTGGCTGGTCTGGATGGGCACCATGTGGGTTCCAATGCCTGAGCCAGCATGGTGCAGTAACCTGAGCTACAGAGCAAGTGCACCTCCAAGTAACTCCAGCATAAACACTGGTGGTGTATGGTGTGCGAGTTAAGCCCTAGGTATTGTGATACCGGATGAAAATTTAGCTGGTTCCCTTGAACAGGTGAGACGGCAGTGGACCACCTCGTATTCAACATACACCTCATCGTCAGATCAAAAGGAGGTGTGTTCAAGAGGGAGTTCCCTCTGCACACTGCTGTTACTTCTTCTGTATTTCCCCTGTCTGTTTATTCCCACTTTATTACTTTATGCTTCTCTAATTGCATGTGGAAGACTTCACTAAAACTTAAGTAAATGCTTGGAGGTAGAAACACCATTTTATTTTATATTTTTTTAATGAAACAGCACTGTACAAAGGGAACGAATGGCTTTAAGTGCTTGTTTTTCACCTGGGATTTACATGTTTATCCTCAGCCCTAGTTAAGAGGTTGCGTCACTGTCTTCCATGTTCTGCGTTTACCGTTCTCCTTTTTGGAGTCCATTCAGAAATGGATCCAGACCGCCTCTAGTTGCCGCCTTCCTGCACACAGAAAGCGGACCCGAACACCAGCTTTGAACGTCTTTGGAGCAGTTTGGTCTTTGTGATGGTCCTTGTGAATGTAAGCGACGTCTGCGGCCGGGGGGGACCGCTCACTCCTCTCTTTTCTCTCTTGCAGCGATGCGGCTGTGCACGGAGGAGTGCAGGGTTCTGGGGCACTCGGACCAGTGCTGGATGCCACCACTGCCCTCTCCTTCCTCCGATTACAGAAGTAACATGTTCATCCCTGGGGAGGAGTTCCAGTCGCCCCAGCAGCAGCAGCAGCAGCAGCAGCAGCAGCAGCAGCACGGCCTCGAGGAAGATCCACAGCCTGCTGATGCTGGCGAGAAGAAGAAGAGCTTTTCAACGTTTGGTAAAGACTGCCAGGGCGAGGAGGAGTCGGGGGACGCCTGTACCTCCTCTCTTCTCTCTGAAATGAGCAGCGTCTTCCAGCGCCTGCTGCCTCCCTCGCTAGACGCCTACACGGAGTGCACTGAGATGGATCGCTCCAACTCGCTGGAGCGCAGGAAGGGACATTTGCCAGCCAAGACTGTAAATTATCCCCAGGGGGTGGCAGCCTGGGCAGCCAGCACGCATTTCCAAAACCCTGCCAGCAACGGGCCCTCTCTGGGGACTCACTCAAGCGCGCAGCCCTCCTCTAAATGGCTGCCAGCCATGGAGGAGATCCCAGAGAATTACGAAGAAGATGATTTTGACAACGTGCTCAACCACCTCAGTGACGGTAAACACGAACTCATGGATGCCAGCGAGCTGGTGGCAGAAATCAACAAGCTGCTGCAAGATGTCCGGCAGAACTAATTGTTTCAAAAGCCTATTTTTCCATATTTATGGAAAACTGGAAGGGAAAAAAAAAATGAAGAACAAAAAACAGACTGAGAAGAAGTGGCATTGCCAACTAGTTGCATTTATCATAAATGTGTCTGTGTATGTTGAATATTAAAATACTGTATTTTCATATGTACACAATGCAAGTGTGATTATCTTTATCTGTATTTTAAAAATACATTTGTACCTTATATTTATGTGTAATTTAACAAATAAATTTTATTTTTGTACACCCACAGCAAGCATGTTTTCCTAAATGTATATAGATGGTACCACCCTTGTCAGACTTACGGCATTCTTGCCACACAGGCATGTTAATAAAGAACAACAAAGGGAGGGATATTGCTTTCCCTTATTTCTTTTAAGTCTCAAATGTTAGAAATATGAATTCAAGCCAGTGACAAGTTATGCAAACATTAGTTTTAATAAATGATCCAACACCCTGTCGCAATGTTTCATTCTTACAATAAAGAGTTGTCAACTCCCATGAAACCTAAAATGTCCTTTTTATTTTGGTGCTTTTGGTCTATAGAGTCATTTTCCCATTTAATTAACGGATTATTGCAGGCTCTGGTCTTCCTCTCTTTTACAAGTAAGTCTTTTCCCAAGTGAACAAATCGTGGAATTCAGCGATGGGATTTCCAATGTTATTTCTAAGAAAAACAAAAGAAAAGGTAAATTTGTTCTGCCATTGTTACGCTGCAAAGCCAGTTGAAGTGAGTGGTGTACACTTGAAAGACAGCAATAAAACCAGTTTTTCTGACCTCAAGCTGAATACTCAGTTTATGCGTATAAAAAAATGCAACTGACTGCTGTGTCCTTGTAAATGACACCAAAATAGAAGGAATGTTTTGCGTCTCCCAGGAAACCAGCTGATTACAGCATTGTTTTGCCTCTGTTGTAAGTGTGCCTGCCTTGTATTTGCGAAGCAGTGCAGAAAGACTTGGACCTCCTAGCAAAGAGCTGTCCTGCGCAGGGACGTTGGTTCCTGGTGAATCCCGTCCTTCCACAGAGGGGCTGCTCCCTGTACTGAAGCTAGCTCAGTGATTTATACTGTGGTGCCACCACCACTGAGGGGTGTCATAACCAGTATTTCTCAGATAAAAATGTGGTCCCTTTAGTTCCTTTGGTTTTTTTACCTTAAAAAGCCAGATTTTTGTTGCGTGCATAAGCTTTATTTGTTTGGTCTGTGTATAAGGAAACTTTAATCTCATTATTGGTCTCACAATGCTGTAGAGGTCTAGATGTTTGTTGACACCTGAATTATGGAGAGGGTCCCAACTTGTTTATGATTCAGGAGTTCATGAGTATAGCTGTGCTGGTTAGAAACCTGAGGACCTCAGGTTTCTGACCAGGTATCCATACTGGCAGATGCAACGGTCAAAAGGTCCGTTTGTCAATATGACTTACACGTTTAAGGGAACTGGTTTATCAGCATTGGTACAGGAAGATCCTCTAACACTGGGGACTCTCTTTCTGTTTAGGAGAGCTGTTACAGGTCCTTTGAATGCCAACAAGCCCTCAGTCTCATTGAGGTAACTTCTGTTACTGAAAGGAAGAATTCATGATGACTCATTTATTAAATGTTTTAAAACCTCTTCCCTGTTTTTCCCCTTCCTTCCCACTAATAGGCTTCAGTGGCCCCAACCAGCCTCACCTGGGTCTCACCCTCACCCCAAGGACTCGGGAGTTCATTTAAGTTCAGCCTGGGGCAGTCAGCTCTTGTATGACTGTTGGTTCCTACCCTTGCTTCCTGGGACTTAATTTATAGCAGTCTCCAATCCCATATCCCCTTGCTGCTCACAGGAATCCTTGGGTAGTCCCTCATCCTGGTTTGTCACCTTGTTGGGATGGATGCTGTCAATGGATTCTGCTAGCAGCACCTGGCTCAATTTGCTGCATTCAGGTACTGTAGGATGGCACTTTGTCAGTGAGGGTACTGCCTTGTTGGGGTTGCTCTCCGCAACTGTCTGTTCTCCTGCCCCACACCCTGGACCAGCCCTGCTCTTGGTGCTCATGCCCCATGTTCATCCTAAGTCTTGCCTCTTTATCAGCAAGGTCAGGTTGACTCTGGAGCCAATCTAGATGGTGTAGCTGTCCTACCAAGTCCTTAAGTTCACAAGAGCATGGCTTCCTCCTTAGCTGGGTTGTTTCTGTCTCATCTTGGCTCCAACCTTTTTCAGTTTTCCTCTTCATCAGTATCCAGTTTTGGTCCTGCTCTCTAAGTTCCCTCATCCCCACCTCATTCTCTTTCCCTCTCAGCTCTCTGACTCTGCTTCTCTTAAGTCAGTCTTACCCATGTACTATAGTCTTGTGTTTACAAAGTATGTGGTGTCCCAAAAACATTCTCATGACTGAAATTCCCAGTTTCTGACTCTTCAGCTGGGTCTAGTTAACACATTCCTCAGAACCGCTCTTGTCCTCATTTTTCACGTGTAGTTGTAAGCTCCACTGGATTCCTGACTTTACCCACACCCAGTGCCTTTTATTGGGTGACTCTATGGGGTGTCAAGGGCTGATGTCCCTGGCTGCACCTCCCTGCTGCTGACTCCACACGGGAGTGGAACAGGAGAGGGAGGCTCAGGCAGAGCAACTCTCGCGGCAGAACTCATGCCTGTTTAGGAAATCACAGGGTATTTAATTCCAGCCCGGGCACACGTGGTGCATGAGGTGTACGGGGGGACTGGCGGTTATAGTAACAGCGTATGAGATGGTAGTTTGACAAGAGCTATTGAACTTGGAAATTATGGATTGCTGTCTGTTACAACATCATCAGCAGGGCATGAACCTCCCCTTCAAGTGGGGCAGTTTCCTCCTTTGTAAATAAATGCAGATGATACTGCTTCCCGTTTCTAGAAGAGGCAATATTAGACCTCCAGGCTCAGACTAGTTTGCGCTGTCTACAGGGCAGCCTGATAAGCTCCGTTTTCACAGTCCCATCATCCACTAGGGATTACCAACCTGTTTTAAATTTAAAATCCTTAAATCGGGTTATGCCCACTGGCCCATGGAGAGTTTCAATGATTTAAAGAGCCTTTGTTTGCAGAGAGGGCTCTCTAGCAAAAATAGGTTGCGATGGAGTTCTCTGGTAGCACTAGGCATCCAGGTATCATGAAATACATAAGGTTTTCCCAGAGGGGATTTCTGTACCCACTCACAGTAATAGTATTTGGTATGTGCGTTGCTGCAAGAAGCTTATCATGTAAAGAGACCGGTTATCAGACCAGTCTCCAGGAGCAAAATTGTTTACTTCTTTTGTATCTGAAATGCATCAGAGTTTGAGGTGTATTTATTATCGGTAGGAAGCTTGCTGCAAGATCTGTAGATTGTGGCAAATGAGTGAAAAATCTATCTTAATCCTACTGTTAAAGTCCCTCTTTTTCTCAGACTTCCTTTAGGAATGAGAGAATTTTAATTTATATGTGTGTGTGTATGCGTATATGAAAACCCTCGCTCCAAATCTCTTCTGTGTCAAGAACAGGGAAAACTGATATTGCACAGATTAAAAATAAAAAAAAATCTGGATTTGTTACATTTTGACGGCTAATAGAGGATGAGGGGTTGATGGCGTGTCTTAAACACCGAACACGAGTATGATTGTCCTGTCCAGAACACGGGGTTGCTAGCGTCTCTGTAAATGCTTGGCACAGTTTTATCCTTGAAGCTGGAAAGTTCTCCTCCTGGGTGTTGTAATGACAGAAAAAATAATGAAGTCAGCAAATACAAATTACCAAAATACTGGCTGTTACTCTGTGCTGGTGGTTCTGTCATTGCTACCGTAGGTTAAATTAGTAAGACCTTTGAACAAATACAAAGCTCAATTAATGGCTGCTCAACCACTATTTTTTTCCAGACTCCGTGTATGTTTTCTTTTTAATCGCTTCCAAAGTGGATAAACTCAAAAATGTGCTGAAATAATCATCTTAGGTAGCGGGCTGTCCAACCACTTCTTTAATTTGTGTTTAACGTAATTCTGTAACCACTGCATCGCACTTTACTGTTCAGTGTCCATTAGGATAAACACATTGAGAGGATGTGGAGGATGTGGCTGTCAGTAATGTCTTTGTTGCATTCTACACCCTGGGCATGTTTATAGTTACTTGGTTTAAGAACAGCAACAGAAAGCAAACAAAAGCTACCACAAAATATTTAACCTGTATGGTTTCCTATCTTTTCTATGAATTTCAAATTTTCATTTAAAAAAAATGCCAGGAAATACAATTTCCTCCTCTGCAGCCTGCAGAGGCTGTCAGATGTTTCCAGAGATTAGAAGACTTGAAAACCTTAGTTGTCAGCCACATATATGGCACAAAAATTTTCCATACTGCAGCACCTAGATTAGCACAAGCAGCCTGAGTTTGCCTGCAAGATGTTTAAAAAAAACCCAAAAAACCTGGGTTTGTGAAGAAAATCTTACCTTTAAACTTTTCCAAGGAGGACAACACATGGAGGGTAGTCCGAGCTGCTTTAAAGAGCAAATGCAAAAAAAGCTCTCTCCTGCTTAGATAGCGTTAGGGTAACGCAGTATCTGAACTGAGGTCCTTAGGAGACTATGGTTTAGGATCGTTTGCCTTCAACAGTGCAGACTGTTACAGAAAGGAGTGAAATTGCGCCTGAGAAGGTATCCCAGGGTCACACTCTGTCTGCACAGTAACCTTGTCCTGCAACATAGTCTTTAACACCGTTTATATAAGTAAAAGGAAGCGATAATATCGTTAACTTCAATCAATAAAAAATATTCATAATTAACAACCCTGTTGCACTTTACATCCTCAGAGCTGTAGAACCATAAATGACTGAGCACTTTAAAAAAAAAAAAAAAAAATTCTGGGATCGTTTAACCCACTACTGAAAAAAAGAGCCTCTCTGAAGAGATGCACAAGAACAGTCTAAACCGTACTGTAAAGCTATTTTCAAAGGAATTGGTAAATAAATGCCTTGTTTAATTGAACCTCAAGGGACAGTGGCAGAAATCAGTAATAACCGGAGCTGAAATTTGACCGGTGCGCACGTTCTCCCACCCCTTGCCCAAATAGCGCTGTGGGCCGTACGGTGAGAAATGACCGTGCGAACTGTTTTACAGCTTGCGTGAAGTATTTAAAGCATCGCTGTGCATCACGTCTCATTGTGACTTTGGTTTAGTACGGATTCAAGAGAAGAACGCACTACGAAACGAATCCACGGCACCCCTGATACATGACCTAGAGATTTCTTGAAGGATTTTTATCCTTGGAATGACTACAGCGAATGCCGGGTAAGCTCCACAAGTTCACAAAGTCACAGAAGAAAGCTGCGTTGCTTGAGGAAGGCTTCTCCTCACCTATTTGTGAAGAAAAATATTTTTAAGCGTAATAAGGTTAAAGGTTAGGTTAGAGCTCTTAAGTAACCATAACATAAATTTTATCATCTGAGTCCTGATTGTAGTATCTCAAAGCATGGATGTCTACTTGATTGATTTTACGTCTATGACTTACAGCATTGCCGGTGACTCTCGACCTATAGGTGTTTGTGTATATACCAGGCAAATACTACATTAAATTCCCTAGATGTGGAAAATATCTGTGCCTGCTCACACCAAAGTCTCATCGCTGCCTCAGTGATGGGGGGCACGCAAGCCGTTGCCTGACTCGTTTCAGGGCCTCGGTGCCGCAGGGGTTTGCCTGCCTGAACACACACACACACACACACACAAAAGACCGGACTCCAGAGAAAATGCAGGAAGAGGGAAAATTGCTGCTCGCTGCGCCAGGGGCTGGAGAGCAATAGTCTGCCCTTCCAGGCGGTCACCCCTCAGCCCTCTCATTTCTTTCTTTTCCCTTTGTGGCTGAAAATGTGTTGTAAGCATTAAGCAAAGACAGCTGCTCCAATGGTAAAAACTGAAATCGTATGGTAGGCCAGTGGTTTGGAAAAGGGGTGAAGCTTTCTGGGAAGGGAACGGGGTTTGAAGCTGGGGTTTCTCATGGCTCTGGTCATGACAAAAGTACCTGCTATACTTTCATATGCTTGTATTTTGCAAGGAGGAATTGTCATAAGCTCTTGCCCTGAAGACAGGATTGATCGTGGTGGGGTTTTATTTTTAAAAGGAACTTTTAGCTTTAACTATTTATTATTTTAAAAAACCCCTTTTACCTTTAATCCGAGTCCAGTATGCTGCCCTTCCATCTTCTCCCTCCAGCAGCCCCTGGCATTGCTGCCGGTGCTCTTTCTGCCACCCACCGTTGCCCAAGCCAAACCAGCGTGGAACAGCTCAAGTAGTCGATCCGGCTGAAAACTAATGGCTTCCTCAGGATGAGACGCGTGCTGCTGGGTCCCGAGTGTAGCGTAGCCTGGGCTTTGGTTGGCATCGGTAGCTACAGACCGATGCGCCCGGTCACTGGTGAACACACAACTGTCGTAGTTTGAGAGCATTCCGGAGAAAGCAGCTATGACAGCATGGCACGCAGGGCAGGCTGCAGGACCTGTGTGATGTGCCAGCTGTTTGGGTGACGTACTCTGAACGCTTTAGAGCTGCTCTGCCAGTAATACCTAGACTAAATGGTCCAGACGTGGCCGTGGAGGGTGGTCTTTCCCTGTAGACTGGAGGTCTAATCCATACTGCCGTCATCTGACCGGTTCAGGTCTGACATCCCCTGTTGAGCGCAAAGTTCTCCCAGTGTATTGCACAGAAAGCATGTGAGTACTACGGATCCTGCTGTGCTAAAAGGTACATCTATTCTTTTCTGCATTTAGCCTTAAATCGCTGTGAAAATTAATGTGAGAGGAAGTCTACCTCCTGTTTGTTTCATTCAAATAATTCCTTCATTGTTTTGTCCCTTCTTTCATTCATTTGGATACTAATACCCTTCATCTCGCTGAAACACTGAATGAATTTTTTTTTTTTTTTTCCCCCCAAAAAAATAAATCTAGCAGCAGGGAGTAAAGGAACTGGGAAGCCAAGGCTGTCCCATGTGGTCCAGGAGAGCTCTCTGCACGTAAATTCCACAGAGTTTTCACAGCAAATATGGACAGTGATAATTTTCAAATTTTTTTGTGCTAAATTATTCTGTGCAAAATGGTATTTTTGAGCTGCAATATTTACCCACTTGGCAAGATTCGTTTCCAGCTGGTAAGGCAGTGTCCTAGGGTCACCATGGTGATGTTAAGTAGAAACCATGAATTATGCCTTAAAAGGAAGTGTTCTTGCTGCTGTGTATGGAAAATGAAACAGTCTGTCACATATGGTACTGTGGTTATAATAACTTGGCATAACTTAACTTTTCGGAAGATAAGACTTCAGCAATGATTATATTTAGATCTCAGAAGGAGAATTCAGACTATCCAATCACCATTGTGTACAGAAAAGATATCTAAAACAGGGAAAATAAGCAAAGTCTAGATGAGAGCGGATTGTGCTTGAGTCTCCTTTTCACAGGCTCCAGCTGGTCGTGAAATAATGGTTGCTCTCTACACATCAACAGATTTGTTACATGTTCAGAAGTGCATTGCAGTAAACCGTGTTTGGAATGGAAAGGGAGGCATGTGTGAGCCTGGTAATCAGTTTTACGTGTAGGGGTGGACCACAGACTCGTTCTGTTTAATCCTGGACGGGGTAGTGAGAGAGGCTGATTGCTGACACCCTGGGAAAAGCTAATTATAAGAATCTTGTGGTCTGATGAGCTGAAGGTACTGCCTGTGTGTGAGAGAGTGTGTGGAAAAAAAATCCATCTCCAAATTAATAGAGTGCTGTGCAAGAAGGGAAGGAATAGGTTAAAAAACCCTCCAATTTCCTTGTTAATCATCAGGCCTGTGCTGCTTCGAGTAATGCCCGTTATCCACACTGTTTGCAATCTGACAGGTAACCTGGCTGGCTTTTATACCAATGATGACAAACAACCACAGCAGCCCGGTGCACCTCTGACAAAGAATGATGGACGGGTTTTATTCAAATAAAATGAAAACATAAGGCTGGTAAATTGGCAAGCTCGAGACCACCTGGGCTTATTTTGACCCATCTGGCTTTCTTAAATTCTTACGATAATTAGGTCACCTAACTAAAAAGAACCTGTTGGTTTGTATCCGGACTAGGAAAGTGGTGGTGGTGAAGATCTATTTATCATCTTTTCAAGATATCAGCAGGTGATACTAAAATCCTTACGCATCCTCAGGTTTGGGTTTTTGTTGTTCGTTGTGGAAGCTTATGGCTGACCTGACTCTATGATTTTAAACTCCTAAAATCTTTTAGGTAATGTAATTTGGGCATTATTTCAGTGGTGCAATAGGTGAATGGCGCTTGCGCTGCTTTAAGGAACTGGGTGACGCTTTCACAATCGTGCCTCATGATCTTCAAAATCTGTGAAACAAAAGCAGAAGTGTAGATGTATATGTTGAAGGGCAACCAAAATTCAGATCTCCCTGGTTCTCGTCTTGCTGTAGCACTTGGAGCAGCAAAGTATACGCTGCACATGTTTGAGTGCACAACTTCATATGGGAAATAGCAGAGAGATTTATCACTGAAAACACTTGTAAACAACTGAAAACTCCATGGCTTTCTGCCAGCCTGGGTGGACAGCCCTAGCACGTTCTGATGCTCTGTATTACGCCACACAGATTTCTTCAGCATCCTTTACAGAAGTCTACAACAAAACACCCATAAAGTATATGCAGCAGTGCAAGTTAACTGTGCGGAGCGACAGCGAAGATTTGTCAGCATCTGTAGTTCTGCATTTTTGCATGTGTTAAATTACCTCATTCCTTCATACCGCAGGGAAACTGCTTTATGGGAAAGGTTTGCACATGTCATTAACTGCAATCTTAAAATACAAGATTTAGGCAACAGAAACCATGTATTAAAAATGTGTCAGAAAGGAGCCGACGTGATTATTTGGCAATTAAATTGGAATGAAACTTCAGAAGGTAAAATATGAAGCACAGCCACTTGTATCCATGTAGGCTTTACTCAACCGAAAATTGAAAAAAAAATAGAGGTCAAGTTCTTGTGAGCAGCTGTGCATTCTGTGGGGTTCATTTCTGAGAGGTCTATAAATGCAAATATAGAATGAGGATCTGTCGGTGGAACGCATTACTCCTTTGAAGTAAGCAGCACTCTGCCCTAACAGTGCGCCGGGGTTCAGGCACCTCAGGGAAGGTACTGAGCCTGTGCGGGGACTTGGCTGGACGTCGGACGTGTTTCTGGACAAACCCTCTGGGTCAGCTGCTGTGCTGCACCCAGGAGTTTGTGACTGGTAAATCCTGCCGGGTATCTGCTGCCTTGCTGGGTACAACTCGCCTGAGACTGGGGAGGGCTGGGGAGACTCTGTCAATGGTGATTGAGCCCAGTGGTTCCAGCACAGGCTGGATGCTTAAAGCTTGGATGAGGGCTGAAAAGGCTGGATGTCCGTCAGGGCTAGCGAGAGGAGGCTGAGTGCGTTTGGTGCCTTATTCCAAGGACTCTTGGCTGCATGGGTGGCAGCCAAACATATGGTGACTCCTCGGGCTGGCGGGATGAGAACGACTGGCTCTGCCAGTTCCTCCACCCGCTGATGCAGCGTGCCTCTGGAGAAGGTTTATGCACACACTCTCATTTTCTCCCAGCTTGTTGGACCAGCGTCCAAATAGATTCATACCCTCTCTGTGTCCTGGGGCTCTGACTGAGCTGGCCAGGTAGCAAAGAGTGCTTCTGGAGAGAGCCCAGCTCATAACTTGGGGAGTGAATAGTGGTCCGGGGAGGAGAGCTCTGGTGTCTTTCTTGACTGAGTGCATTGTCCTTGGTAATGGTCTTTTTCACGGAAAGCAGCAACGTTATTATTATCTCTCTATGGAGTCAATAGGCAATAAATGAAAGCCTGTCTGACTTCAGAAATGAAAATTGATTCCTTCAATTTGGAGACAGCTTGTGTTCTCTCCATCCCCCTTGGAATCTGAACACAGAGAAACCCCTGCCAAAATTAAGATGATGCTGCGAGGGTGTCGGAGACAGCTCTCATAAATATCAACAGGAGGCAAACACAAACATGGGTGCAAAAGGGTAGCGTCCGCTCAGTTGTGCTGGGGGCAAATCTGCAACGAGAGAGGAATGTCACCCGGGTAGAAGGTGCATGAGAAAATACTTGAGCCCTGTTTTTTTTTCTCTTGAGAATTGTTCTGCAGTATGTTCCCAGCTAATTTACAGAGGAGTTACTTACTGTACATTACCTATGGTTGGAAGAGTGTCATTGGGCAATTTAGGTAAATGTTGAGCCTGGGACTCACTGTACAAGACCATGGAAAGTAAGATATGATAGATTACTTCTAAAGAACATGAGCGGCAATGTTATGTGTTCAGTCTCGTTACGTAGTTTAATGGTATATTCCCATAAAGCATTCTCTGAAGGAACAACACCTGAAATTAAAAATAAGGGAGAGTATGCTGAAGAATCTCTCCAAGTCCTTAAAAATGTGAACAATTTTTATTAGGGCTGTTGGACACAACGTAATTATCCTTGCTGGTTTACCTCACAGTTTAGAATACTTATTTCAGAAGAGATTTTTGATGAGAGAGATTCCAGCTGCAGCACGATAGGCAGAGATTTTTTCCTGTCTTATTCCAACCTACCTGGCAATGGCTCCTTGCCCCTCCCAGTATTCCTCTACACAGTTTTAGTAGATTAGTCTGTGACCCATAAGGGAATTTAATCACAGTGGAAAACTCTCAGGTGAACCCTTAGTAAACTAAGTAATTTAAGTATTTAGAAAAATAGCTTTTGGTAATTTAACAGGCTTACTTAGGCACAATTTTCTGGTGTCTCCTAGAGCTCCAATACCTCTTAGCAAGCTATTCCCTCCAGCCAGCGCTGGCTGCTCAGTCGAATCACTCGATATTTATGGTTGTTTAATCTACTGGGCAAATAACCTAGAATATCTACTGCTGGGACTCAAATTTGTTTATAACACAACCCGGAATTCAGCAAAATACTGGGGTCCAGTCTGTTCAACCAACAGGACTATTCTCTCAATTATTTACAATGTGTTTTCTTGGTATGGGATTGGGTTGGGTTTTTGTTTGTTTTCATTGCATTTTGAAGAGATCAGTGTTGAGTGTGTTAAATACCAAAACTAAAACCAGAATGACTTACATCTCAGGTGAATTAATTTGGCTCGAGGACAAACAAACTATGACTGAATTAAAAAAAAAAAAAGAGGTGTGATTTAGTTTTAGGTAGTCCTGCAAGGAGCAGGGAGTTGGACTCAATGATCCTTTTGGGTCCCTTCCAGTTTGAGATGTTCTGTGATTCCATGATCTAAAACAAAACTACAAAATCAGACTACTGACAAAAGCTGGTTTGTGAAGGGACATCTCTAATGAGCCATAGCAAGTACCTCAGAAAATACAACAGGTTCTTGGGTCATGATGATTGTACACCAGAAGATAAGCACATTTCTTCCTTGCCCCTGCAGAAGAGTTTATATAGATAGCTCAGTGACTTCAAGAGACAAGTGGAAAAATAACAGCCAAACTGGAGATAAACCGAGAATATTGGTAATATCATTCATTTCACAATTAATCAAATTCATATCTTTCGAGTGAGTTTTAAGTTATTCCAGTTTTCACATGTGAGAAAACTGATACAGGCATAGACAAGTTCAAAGAAGCACTGGAAACCAAAAGTAGGTATTAAGGGCAGCCTCCTGCTCCAAACCATACTCAAAACCAGGGTGAGAAGTGCTTTCCACAATGAGTTGTCTCAGCCAGCAGATTAACTAGCTCTGTCGTATCGATGCAAAGCTCTGTGGAACGAAGACGCAACACACTTTACAGAAAGGCACTTCAGGCTAAGCAGTGTCACTGGTAATGGAAACTGAGGCAAAGGTCCTCTTATGGCTTCCTGGAAAACCACGATTACTTTTTGCTCGCATGCATATTAATAAAGTATTTTGGTATTGTTGGACTGGCATTTTCCAGCGGAAGCTTGCCAAGTGCAGTGTACCCCAGCAGTGTGAACTCCAGGGTGGGCAAATATCTCCTTTTCAAAAAGTCTTTTCTGAAACAGTGCAGGTTCTGCTATAACTTAAAGAAAACAGCATGTTTCTGTCTACAAGAGTTTAATGCTGGAAGGCTGTCTTTTAGCTGGCTTGTGGCCAAAATAATTAGTTTTCCCGCTGGATAGTGAAAATGGTTGATCATTTAAGACAGTGAGCATACTCTTAATATAACTCTTCATATATCTGGGTTTTAGTTCCCTCCTTTTCTCTAATGAGATGCAGTTTATAAAATGTTATCTGGTTCCCTAATCCAGAAAATGGACATGTTAAAAGACCCATCACAGTCACAGCAAGAGACCATGAGGAGGATGTGTCCTGGATCTAATTCAAGAAGGACGTTAACAAAGAAAATGGTACCTGGTTTACTGAGCACGAAATCTGATCTCCAAAACATTACAAATGGAAAATGCATGTCTTCATCCTGCTTCCACATCTGAGTTTGTTTTTAAAGTGACTTCTTAAGGTGGAACGTGATTAAGAGAAAAGATTGGAGTGTCGGTAGATGGTTGTCGGAGGGAAGTGCTTAGCATCACTTTGGTCAGATAGAGAACGGAGCACAACTCTTCAGAGAGAATATCTTACAAGCACTGTGGAGCGGGATCATGAGTAACAGCCTTAGCAACTGTCATTAGAAAAAATTGGTTGGAGACTGGGGAAATATTAGGGAGAAGAAGTATCCCCATGGTATCTCCTGTACTATTCTGAGTGACAGTAATTTTCTCTCCTCTCTGTGTGTTTGTTTAGCTGGAGGCTATCGGGAACTCAAGTGATGAGTAACAGAGATGTACGTTTAAATTTAGATGTGGGCTCTCGGTTTAGGATTTGGGACTTTCAAGAAAGTTCTGTAAGAATCAGGAACTTACAGGAATTGCAGGACTGCAAAAGACAGTAAAATGAATGATACAGTCATTAAGATATAAAACCAACAAACAAAAGAGGGGGGGAAAAAAAAAAGAAAAAATGGAGGACCTGAGTGAAAGAGCAGGGCACTTCTTTTAGTCCAGGAACTGGCAAGGAGCTCTGCATAAGCAGCTCATTCAGTTTCTGCAGAACGTAACAGGGTGGAAATTGGAGACAGCAAATACGTCTTAGGTTATACAGGCCATTTCCCAGTGCTAGCAGCGAAGGAAAGAGTGGAAAGTACATCTCATGCCACTCTCGTGTCCCCGCTGGCTATATTCGGAAATGACTTGAATAGACTCCGTGGGAGCCCCACCCAGGGACTTTTAGTCAGAGGAAGTTTGACAGCGTGTGAAATGGTGGGAGAGCAGAGGGAAAATCTGGGAGATGCTCTCAGAGATGGGGAACCCTTTACTTTGTGACCTGGGGCACTCTATTGAATTTATCGGTGTAGGAAGTGACCAAACGCTCCGATGATAGTCTGGTTTGCCGTAAGAACAAGCTTCTCTTCGGGCACCTTCCCTCCAGCTGTCCTCCTTGGGAGCTGTGCCACTCGTGCGCTGGGGGTGTGCCCACGGCCCCGAGAGCGGTGCTGGTGGGCAGCAGGGGATGTGCCAAGGGGATCCTTGACGGCAACTGGGAAACCTTGCACACTAAAAAAAAACCATGGCGCTTCAGCTCTTTTGACCTGCTGGTCAGAAATTATAAAAGCGGTATCAGTTTCATTGTGAAGGGGAGAAGTGCCTTTGACTGGCCTAAAAATAACACGATTTTAAACTAAATGAGATCTGTTTCTCTCTGCCTTCGTTTGCTGTTCAGCTCAGTGCTCTTTTTTTATTCTGGTTTTGAAGTCAAATTCCTGTAACCACTGCCACCAGAGCCACGTCACATGGGGAGCAATTCAAGACTGAGTAATTTTGTGAGCCTTTTTCAGTCACCCAACAGGCATAATTGTGGCTGCCGGGAAAGAATCTAAGTGTTTTCTTTTCTTTTTTAATTTATTTTCTTTTTTTACCTTGTGGAATTTTGTTCAAGTAGTTTATCTGGATTTGATTTTTTTTTTTTAAATGCATATTTTTTAATATGTTGGCAGATTGCTGTGAAGGCACCTGACTGGGTTTTTGTTTTGTTTGATTTTTTGAAAGCACAGTTATTCTTACACTTCCTCTCTTTCTGCTGAGGGTGTCTGCTGGTGCGCCTTTTTAAAACGCAGTCTCAAGCAGTCAGTCATACAGTTACTTTAAACCACACTTGAGCAGAACAAACAACCCGACATAAATAATATTTAAAAATTCAAATTATTCACCCTAGCACGTGGAAGGTCTGCAGTGGACTAGTTACCTGCTTGAAAGATGAATGAAAACTTGTTCGTTTGTTTTGGTAACAGAATTATTCTGGCATCTTGAAATGTGCCGTGGTGGGTGTGAAGTAAGCCAAACTATGCTGGAGTCGTCTTTTAATAGCCACGATAGTCTACTCTTCTCTGAGGCTCTGGACAACAAATGTTTCTGCAATTGTTACCATACGAAGTCTGCAAGATCTGAGAGTCACCAGTTTATGAGGTATTGAGGGTCTGATCTTTGTGGTGTCAAAATAGCTTCGTCGTTTGAAGTTATAATAGCTGAGCAGATTTGTGTCAGCTACAGTATCTGGCCAAACTGATGAACTGATTATTGGGGAAGGCTTGCCTTTGATCTCCCTTAGTTTTCAGTGAGAGGACAGCCCAGTGCGTTACTCGAGGTTTAATACACTACCACTGCTTTCCTGTGTAAACCTAGGGGAGAGCTAAAAAGAGGTTTATGTTGTTGGTGTCTGAAGTCGTTTGTGGCTCACAATCTGATGGAGGAGTCCAGGGAAGCTCACAGTCACCTCCTTAACCACAGGAGGCGTGTAGCTACCAGTAGCCCTTCCCTTGAGCAGCAATGAGCAGAAGGGGAAGAATGTCATCAAAATTGACAGAGTTTTCACTGTGTCAGATAAATGAGACTGTTCTGTCTCCTGGGGGTAAAAACAAAACAAACAAAAAACCCACCCCACAACAAAACCCAAACAAACAAACAAAAATCCCAACTCTATATCCATAGAATACAACTGTCATTAAAAGTAATATGAACAACCTGGTGGAAATAGATATTTGATATCTATATCAGAATGTTCTGAAAAACAAAACTCCTATTGTGGTTTATTTTTTCTTACTTTTACCCTGGCTCCAATTGGAGCTGCTTTAGGACCCTCCTAATGGGGCAGGAGAGAAGAGGTCTTGGGAAATTAGGGGATGAGCATGAATATTCTCGCCATCACAGAATGAAAGACCATTGAAATAGATGCTTATCGACTACCACTTTGTATTACTTTATCTTCCTTTACAGTTTGGGAAACAAGGAGAAATTTCTTTAGCCTGGAAAACATGAACTGGATTTGTAAACTGTTCAACTAGAAAGTCAAACAACTAAATATTATGGTTTCATTCTAGTTAAACGCTCCATGAGTATTCAACTGTAAGCTAACCAATGTTGAGAAAAGGTTTAAATACCTGTTGATTTTTCTCCCAAAAGATTGCCAACTGGTGTATTACGCAGAAGTAGACAAAGGCAAAAAATGAAACCAAGATGGACCATGTGGCAGAGAAATGTATAGGTATGAATCAGACTATCAAGAATGGTGTTATCCTGCTAGAAAGGCTGATGCCATCATATAAATTGGATAATATTGTAAGAAAATGCAACATTTGCAGAAACTGGCAAAAATATGGATAGTATAAAATTTTAATGCTTATTCTCATATGCAATGACACAAATCAGTTTGTCTTACTGAGAATGTGTTCTGACAGAGCTGAGACTAGAAGGCGAGAGGGAATTAAGTGGCCTGCATGTATGTTTTTGTCAATTAGTTTTTGTTTATGTTCAGAAACTTAAAGTATGTAATAAACTTTAGTGACATACAGAAGGATTTTTTCCATTTAAAAAACAAAATCCATATTCACATTTTCAACATTGCTTTTAATTACAAAAGCCCTTGGAATTTTGCAATATTTTCTTCTACAAGAAGAAAATGAGAGGTTAGGCTATACATTTTTTATATACTTTTCCACTTAGAAATTTCTGCAAGCATATTATGTTCAAATTTCTGAAAAAAATGAAGTTAAAGCAAGATAACTAAAGATTTTTATTTTTTTGATGACTTGTAATATATATCCCTGAAATACTTCAGTTTTGGGGGACAAATAAAATACAATCTTATTTCATAGTTAAATACATTAAATTATGCCCTATTCCACTATTATCTAAATGATGCTTCCATACGTAATGTCTTTAAAAATTAACTTATTTTGCTGACTGTCCATTGTCTTATCACTTTTCACATTAAAAAAATCTACATGCATTCTGTCATAATGGCAGTATGCTTATGACAGTAAGTTCTACTGCTTAATTGTACATTGTTTAAGAGGAATAATTTTAGCAGTTTTGAGAAGCATTGTATTATTTTAATAATACACCGGTAATAGTAGGTAACAAACCTAAGCTCATTACTGTCTTGTGTCGCAGTGTTAATGCCAAACCTCTAAACCATTCGGGTTAGGACTGTGCTTGGACGATCAACCTTAAGGAATATATAAAAGAACTTCAGGCAATTATTCTGGTCGTGATGATTCAATTGTAGTTTCTTGTAACTTCTGTTTGAGCAAGATAGCGTGCCTAGATGGGAGAAGGAGCTGAGGTTCTGACCATCCGAGGGTATCAATGAGCTACTGACAGTCTCTATAAGTCTTACGCACTCGTTCAATTTAATCTCTGTTCAAACTACAGTCCAGAGCATAACCGAACAACATCTGCAAACTCTGCGCCACCCCATCCGTATTCACCGACGTGTAAACAAAGCCCGTGAAATGACACTAAAGGAATGTGAACCATAATCTGTCTTCACAAAGTCCATTTTAAATTATGGTTGCTAATCTTCCTTCTATTTGTAGAGAGGGATGGAAAAGCTGGTCTTACAACTTATCTAGGTATTTCACAACCTTGAGCTAACAGGGAGGGTCCCATTGAAAAAAGGCAGCCCCAAAGGCCTGAGGAGCCCAGGGGAGAACATGGTACTCATTACCACTTCCTTCCTGTATCTTCACAAATCAGTGCTAACTACAGCAAGTTGGATGTGAATGTTAAACCGAAAACCAAGACCAGACCTTCTGGGCTTGTATGCCTGTACAGGTGGCTTAGGTCCTCTTGATTCCTTAACGAAGTGAAAAACAGACTAAGAGGTGCACCCACATCTGGTTTACGTTAAAGGAAGGGGGGTATAGCCACAGCATAGTCATAACAACTGTGTTATGGTCTACCTATCAGCCGAGACAGAGCTGCTTAAAAGTAGGCTGCCTGTCCATTTAAACACACTTAAATCAAACCCAGCATTTATGATTCATTTAGAAACCTGAAAGCAATGAACATTAGAATTGGTCTATGAGGCTTAAAAAGAAAAAAAACCTGATGGAACACTATCTTCAGTAAGTACATTTTTTCAACCCCTCTCCTCCTCTCTCCGTCTCACTGTGTTTTCTTTTTGTGGTTTATCTGGTATTGGATGAGCTGCTCAGTATTTGCAGTTTTCAGTGATTCCAAGAATATCTGGTGACTAAAGTTTTAGCTTGGAGGCAGCGTTGTTTGTTATTTTTTGTACTTCAGCAGTGTCTGGATGTCCCACTGTGGACTGAAACCCTGCTGTGAAAGGAACGATACAAACACATAAAAATAAACTCTTGCCACATCGTGCCACTGGGTAGGAAATGGGTGGAGGAAGATTGTCTTTAGATCGAGGGTAGTGAGGACAAAAGATGGCTCTAGCCAGGAATGATGAGGGTCGCAACTCACCCGTGCACATTTACAGAAGTCTTCAGGCCTGAGCTTTGAAGATTTATACTGAAATATTTCCCAGCTCATTTACAATTGCAATATATTCACTTTGAGTTCACCCCAATTCACGCCTCTGTGTTGGCATTTTGGTACACGTGAGTGACTTCATCCCTGCGTGTTAGGTCATATCTGAAATTATTGGAGATGACAAATGATGGGAAGTTTTGACATTTTGATATGAGTTTAGATGAGAATCTGTCAATACCAAAACTCCTCACAAGTAAGATGAAGTTCTTATGGAAAGCAGAAATCTGAGTATTGTCCGTGGCAGACTAATTAGAAACAATTGAAATTAAGAAACTGGGATGTTTGATTCTACTCCCACAAGCGACGTGTGTGTTGATCGGAGCTAAGGCGTTTGCTAACAGCACGTATCAAAATGTTTAGTTCTTTAAAGATTTTCGTACTCCAAAAAAAAAACCCCTCTACTCAGGACAATGCAGCCACTTGTAGGTTTGTCTACAACCTAGATCGCAGTAATGTGCTTCGTTAGAGAAATTATTGAACCTCTGTGGAAGATGAATGCAAACAAATATTGTTGTATTATTTATTAATTACTATTTATTGCATTACGCCTACTGGACTCAGAGCAAAGAATGTTGAACAGGTCATCAGGAATAGGGACTTGGCAAACTTGAATTAGACTTTTATTTCTTGTGAACTTTTGCTGAACTTTTTTCTGAAGAGGCTGTTAATCAAAACATTGGAACCACCTTACGATCTAAGCATCCAAAATACTGTTGAGCATAGCAGCTCTTCAGAGAGAAAAGTTAATGAATTTTCAGCTAATGTCCACAGTACTTAAATATATTTGCCATGACTAATGACTTGTATCATCTCTCTTCAAGCAAATTATTGGAACCAGTTCATTTTCAAAGCCTGCATAAACTGTGGCCCTGAAATATTTGAGAAAATTGGGGTTTCAAGGCTCAATACTACAAGCATGTATGGAATTTTAGTGGCATGGAATAACTTCATAGGAATGAGAAATTATACTGAAATTAAGTTTGGTAGACAGGCAACATGAGTGCCAGTGCGCAAGTGCAATACCGAAGCCTTGAGTAGAAAATATGTGTTCTGTAAGTATGATAATCATACTATTTTAAATGGAGTTATTATAGGGGTAAAGACTAAAATGTGTGTTTGGAAAACTAGAGTCTAAATTACTTGCAAGAAGCCTACAAATATTTTTTCCTGGTGAAAGTGTGATGAATTTTGTGTCATTAAATTTCCTTTGGAATTCATGGAGTAGTTTGGTGGGTCAGAAAGCAAAGATGCATCAACATTTCTAGAGACTGAGGGCGTCATCCTGCCTTGAAAAAAGGGATGGTGATCTCATTTCCTGTGCAACTAAGTCATAAAATGCACCTTTTTTTTTTTTTCATAGAGATGTGAAGTTTTCTGTCTAGAAACAGCAGGATGAATGCTCACAATCAAGTGAAATGAATTTCTTAATTTACATGCAATTCGTGGAAAGTTTTTAAAAAGTTGTCTGCAGGCAATCTGTCTTAAGGATATGCCAGCTGGGCGTTGCTCTTTAAAATATATTTTTTAATTTATATGGAAAGAGAAAAGAATCAATGCCTTAGTAAAGCTGGTAAAAAACTCATTTGTGAGTGGTGGCACTAGACATGAATAACTTTGTGTGTGAAACTACAGGAGGGGAAGCACTTGCCTGTTTCTTTTTTCTTGCCTGCTTTATGGCTTGTAAATGATAAATGAAATTTACTACCAATGCCCTGCAGTAATATTTCAAATTATATTACAGAATACACTGTACAAAGTACTGAGTTATTGCATAACCAAAGAGTAAGGTCCTCGTTTTTTTTTTTCTTTCTGGAGAAGTGTGCTGCATTAGGACATTCCTCAAGCACCCTTTAAGTACTACAGGATGCTGCGATGGTGCGTCCCCTCACGCTGGCCCATGCTAGAAGATTTGCATTGACACATTTTTATGACATTTTATTTGTCGCTGTTGATGAACGATGAAAACCACGACGAAAAAGACATTATCCTAAAACGGGGCTGTGGGGAGTGTCTACAGTGTCCTCCAAGCCCTTTAAAACGGGATCCTTTTGTTGGCTCGGGTGAGTGGCGGCTCTTTAACATTCTGAACCTGCTGTGGCTGCTGGGGCAGTTCATCACCAGAGAACAGAAAAGGGCCCCTGGCATATCAAATAAAAAAAAAAAAAAAAAAGAATAAGTGGGGGAGGAAAGTAGGAAAGCGAGAGAAAGGCAGGTCCTGGGCGCACAGACAGCGCATTGTGTAAGCGGGCTCTAAAGAGCCTGCCGTTAGGTATATTTCATAATATGAAAAGACAGACCGCTTTTGGCCCCCTCGCCTGGTGGGATCAGTGCTGTCAGTGCCATTTATTTTCAATCCCCCGTGATTTCTGTATCCCCACAACCCTTTTGCATAAAAATGAAGCATAAAGGCAGTCAAAACACCTGCTTTACTGACAGCCCCGATTAAAGCTTTGATTTATCCCCCCCAGTGAGAGCGGGTCCGCTGTTCCCGGGGCCGCGCGCTGGTGTGTAATTCATCGGAGGCTGAAGGTCTCCTTTCTGCGTCCCCAGCTTCAGCTGTGGGCGCCTTTTGTACCTGCTTGAGAGCTGGGCGAACTCCGAGAACACCCACCCCAGCTGGAAGCCAGGATTTTTCTGTGCCTACTGGTGCGAGCTTCTCGAGCCGCCTTATTAAGTGACAGTAAATTACAGGGCTAATTGGGGAGGCCCCCAGACACGGGGACGCGAGTTCCTGAGGAGCCAGCCCCGCTCCCACTGTGGGCTCTGGGGAGCGGCTTCACCACGTGGGAAGGAATAATGTTGGTTACTCCGGTTTCGTGCTTTCCCATCACTAAGTTGTTGATGCTCAACGTGGAATTTTGATGTCATGGGAGAACCCTTTTCTTCTTTCCAGTCCGGTGTTGTTCGGTAGACTTACACCTCCGTTTCAGAGGTGATGCTGATGGGGCTATGCACAGGAACCCTCTCCTAGGCTCACAACTAGGAGCAAGACTTGCAATCTCTTTTGGGGGAGTGGGGGGAACGGTTCAGAGCTTTATCACTCTAACTGCAAAATTAGATATTTCCTAAACCTGCTAGAAGGTTGAACTGGCTCTGCTTTTCAAAAGAGAGAGAAATAATTCACTTAGTGGCTTGTGGGTGTCTGGAGACAGTGAACAAGTGAGGTTTGGTTTTTGTTGTGGGGTTTTTTGTCTGTTTGTTTTTCAAAAGCCCACTCTGAATCTTGCATGTATAGTCCCCCAAGCCCCCAAAACCAACCGTCTTTAAGATATTCTGAGAAAATCGCCGTGTGAGTGTATTTGACTTATGCACCGTCATCGATCCATCAAACCACTAAGCTATTATAGAACCAGAGCATGGTATAAATGAAGGCTGAGCAAATCATTTGCTGTGGATCAACGCTCAAAAATTACCCAAGTGAGATTTTTTTAATTGGAAAGCACCTTTTCACGGAAATTAAAACTTTCTCAGGGGGAAAAAGAAAAATTCTGTGTATTGTTATTTACAAATGAAACAGGAACAAACCGGATGGTTACATTAAAAGTCTTTGTTCTGACACAATACTTGTTTTTGAAATGTTGATTACGTTAATGCAGTAGTAAAAATGTAATGTGCTGTTTCATTTTGATAAAAACCATGTTTCATTTGACCAGGTGTGACATTAAAAAAACACCAGGAGAGACTGAAAAAGTCCTTTGAAATTAAGCAAAATCCATGATAACAGTTTCCTATTAAAAAAAAAAAAAAAGCCATTTATTGAAGAAGTTTCTGCATTATTGGGAACTGGAGCATTAATTTAAAAACAGCTTTACTATGACTTTGTTAAATGGCAGAAACAAACCATGTAAAACTTACACTTGCAGTTGAGCTAGCACCTGCCGTAAGTCTGCGGTGCAGAGAGTTCTCCTCGCTGTTCAGAATGTAGAGTAACATCATAGCTTAAATTCTGATGTGAATTTCAGCAGATACAAGATGTGGCACCACAAGGGCTATGGTGAAGGTGAAGAAGTTGAGAACAATGGCCACTTCCTGACTTCGCGTTCAGCTGTGAGGTAGGCAGGATCTTGTCCTTATCCAGATGTTTTCCTGGCATAAGAAGGATGCATGTGCACAGGGCAGGCAGGACCCAGCCAGCCTCTGCTGAATGTCAGAGGTACACATGCTAAGGCGGCCTTGAGCTGCTGATTTAATCCCAAAAATAGAACTCATGATGTTTAAGTGTCTGGAAGTATGATTGTAATCAACCTCAATGCAAAAAATTGAGAGCTTGCTTTGAGAAAAAAAAATAAAACCACAAAGGCACATCCTAGGTCTGTAAGAACATAAGGGTAGATGTTGGGTTATATTCCAAAACAATCACAGAACAAATCCAGCAACAGTTATTAATGTCAAAGAAATTTCATCTGGTGAGCAGTGGGAAGGTAAGGTACTAAACCTCTGCTTATTCCTTCTCTATCATCACCTTTCTCGTTCTTTGCCTGGCTTGCCCTGTGCTATTTCCCTGTTTAGACTGGCACGTGGCTTACAACCCTATGGAAAGCAAACACAGTCTTTGATTTTAAAACAGGCAAAACTCTTACAGCTGATATAGCTAGAGCAAAACCTCTCCCAGAAAACCTGAAACAATACCTGACTAAGTAAAATTCCTGAAGATTTATGTTTACATAAACTGCTCTTCGTTGAAGAGGAGAAAGGTCAGAAATAGAGATCACCAAAGTTTAATTTTGTTTTGTTTTTGCAAAGGAGGAGACATTTTGCGCGAAAATGGTCAGTCCTGATTTTTGCCTGGTGGGTGTGAGTTATTAGTCTTGATATTAGTATTACTTGCTGCTGGAGGGGAAAACATTTGGTCAGCTATGACTAGCTAATCCAGTTTTAAACAAATGACACACATATTACAAAATGTCACCATCTTTTTCTCATTTATACAGAGCATGTAAGAATGTTTTCATGTCTCCCTCATCCATAGATAAGCTGGTCCCACACAACCCTTCTCATTGCTAGTTCTTTGTTTGCGTTCCCTTCAAGCCATTTTTTTTTTCACCCTCCATGAAATTGTGAATGAGAATTCAGTTCCCTCTCCCTCCTAAACTTCCATTTTCACCTACTTTCTATGTGTAGAATGTATAAGCTATATATATACACACAACATAACATACATACAAGTACATGTGCACGTGTGCACATTTATATTGAATAACAGAGTTATGAAGAGAAACCTTGCAAACACTTCTTACGAAGACTGTAAGACTCCAAGTCATTTAGGAACAAGTCACCCTTTAAGAAGTTCAAAGGTGTTTAAATTATTGCAAGAAGCAGCTTGTGAGAATGTCAGCTCCTCTTTTGCTCCTCGTATACGGAATAGCACTGAACCCTACTAAAGTGTTCCTAATGGGAATAAAGATCGTTCATGGAGGTGAAAACCTATGTCCATCAGCCCTGCTATTGAGATATAATGCATGTCTTGATGGAGCAGTGGGTGATGTGAGGAGGGGGAAACAGTGGAAAAGGGCTCAAGCAGGAATTCTCGCTCCATAGTCTCTGTAAAAGCAGTTTTCAGATGATTTAAAATAACTGTATCCAGCGCCTACATTAGCTCTGACTTTTGAATTTTCAGCATCAGAGGTGAAACAGCTGAACAGCTTGAATAGCTTCTAAAGAGAAGGTGCATGAATGGCCTCTTGGGCATTCGTGTCTTTGTTGATGTACACATCCTCTTTCTGGACATAACCTACTGAGAACCCAAAAGAACTTCAAAAAATATCTGCCTTAGATTCGTCTTTCTGCTTGGCCCTAATTCCCCTTTCCCAAGGAGTCCAGCCTCATCATAATCCTTATCTTTCTATCCAGTTTCTCCAGCAAAAGGGTTGCTCCTTGCTGTACCTGTAAATTGGAAACTATCAACATCTGGCTGTAGTATAACAGTACAACTGTGGAAATTATAGCAAAACAGGTCCACAGTGACTCAACTGTCTTTAGGAGACTTCGGAAAATTATGGAAAATGTTCGTTTGACTTTCAGCATGTCAAGTAGAGAGAAATATTGTGGATGATGTATAGGTACAGGACCAATGGGTCTGTATGACTTCCTTGTTATGCTTTATCAATCCTTTATTCAGAATGTTTCGAAGGATGTTTTCCTGACTCATGCGTTACACTTCGTGGGCTCTCACAGTGGTGCTCATTGTGAAGAAATATTAATGATCGTTACTCACTATATAGCAAAAAAAAAAAGAAAATTGTAGGTCTTAGTAAACTCTTTAAAAGAAAATGAAGGAAACTCTTCAGAGGTAAGTCTCCCAGTAAAGGCTTGGCAACCCTGAAACAGATTTGCAGCCAAATCTCTTTAGCTTGAGGTATGCACAGAAGGCGGCTCTCACTGAAATTCTGGCAAATATCCACAGCTGAACTGTGACTGGAAAAAATACAAAAGAAAATAGTAAAGAAACCCACACCTTTTATTATAGACGATAGATTAGTTTTAAGGTATTTTTCTGACAAAATGCTTAGTTTTACTTTTTAGAGTAAGTTTCTCTGTATAAAGCAAAATTACTTTCTTACACAAACCAGAGCAGCTTTATGAATTTTAAATCACTTACCCACAGCACATATAATAAACTTTAGATGTGAGACACAACTGGTTTGAATAAAATATTTACTTCTCTTTTTGGTCTGTAAAATGTTACTTAGTCTAAAAGATATTTTAATAAATGCATAAAACATGTTCATCAAAATACAAAATTAATAGAGTGCGTATTTCTTTCCAGATACTTTTGTAATTGCATCTGAACTAAATTACCCTTGGCAAAATCAATCTCTGTTCGCTGAGGGCCTGTGCATTATATTTTATACAGTTTCACTCTATTTTCTATATCATGTATTTTTCATACTGTAAAATTTTAATTTTAGCCTTATTACAGAATGGTTCTATATGTAACGTAGACTCATGTGAAAAAAGGACAAGAGCAACTTGCTGTAATAAAAGAAATGAACTTGACCTCACAGAGATGTAGCGTTTTCCAGCTGTTAGAACTAGACTATCTAAAGAACCTTATGTACCAATTCTCATGTTGCTCATAAACATTCAGAACCAAAGCCTGGATACCACCCTGGTTTTGCTGTTGACTTCAGCGGTACAAGGCTTTACCTCTCTCTTGATGTCTTCATAATTGTACGGTATATAAGACTCGTGCTCTGCAATGAGATCCAGCAGAGTCATGACTGCAAGGGGACTTCTCGTGGCACACTCAGGAGGAACAGTTTCTCGGGAGGGGATAGAATAAAAGCAAATTGCCTAAACATAAGCATTTAGGGGTGCTGTACCTGTTTGGAAAGCCAGCCCTGGGAGTACAGCATGCCCAGAGAAATTTTGTTTATCAAACATGTGGTGGTCTAGAAAGAGGGAGAAAAAGAAACCAATAGCGTACAGTACCTGGTGGTGTATCCCTTCATCAAAGCCAAAAAAGATTATTTTTTACTAAGGAAAAATAGAGAGTGTTGCTTTGCAAATGTGCGTAACAGCCTGGCAATACTAATTTTTTCCCTTTTTTTATTTGGAATACTCTCCTATATAACAACTGTACCGCATAAACTGTGCGATAATAACCCAGAGGCCTTTCATAAAAGGGTTGCTATATAATGGTCAGAGTAGACTATTCTCGTCCCAGGGATTTGGATAGCTGCAAGTCAAAGTTACCTCAGGCAATGCTTGGCTGGGCTCAGTAAGTCCTCTCTTGACAAGACCTTTCCTAGGCAAGACATCACCTGAGAGAAAAACGTACTGTGACTGTGGGTACGGAAGCTACCCTGTTCTGACCAGTGGGCCCGTGTATTAAAATCTAGAAGTACTCTCTAGGCTCAGACAGACACTGTAGTTTCAAGCCAGGAACTGGTGAAAATTAGACTAACCATGGCAAAACTTGACTTGAGAAACGTTTATTGTTTAGCTTTCATTTGCTTAAAATGTTTTCCCTGCACATAGACAAGGAGATTCACCTTTACTGTTTTTGCTTTTAGCATCTCCCGTTGGTTTTACTGCTGAAAGGTTGCAGTCAAAAAGAGAAAAGGAACATTTGAAAATAATTCAGAGCAACGTGCCCTTTTGTCATGCCATGATTTGAGTCTACGTGGCTTTAGTTTTAAAGCTTGAAGAGAACAGCAGCACATGTTCAATAATTCATGATCTCTAATTGAACACTGATGACTGTGCCTGGATGAATTTTATTTTAAACAGAAGCGCGTCCTTAATGTTTTCTCTAACAACAAATTGTCAGAAAAGAAATCGCATTTGTTTTCCCAGTTGGTTCAGAACATGGCAGTGGATCCAGGATGGGTTTCATCAATTCCTTTGATAGGTTTTGTTCATGGTCTTGGGAGACTTGCCACCAAAATCTGACTTTGTATGCGTGTATCTTCAGTAATCATCTTATATCAAGGAAACCGATACCGCGTGTTCTCACTGCCTACAAATAGCTGATCTTCCTCTACCTTGGATAGAAATGTAATTTGAGTTGATTTCTGAGTCAAAAGATGTTTGACAGCACACTGCAAAGAAACCAGCACTTTAGGTCAGCTAAACTTATGTTTTGACATTTTATCTCCCTTATTGCGTACATCTACTTTTAATATCCAGCTGTGATATACATAAGCCACCTAGCAATACCTCGGGGTAGTGCATCTATCCTGTTCCATCTCATTGTCTGCAGTCAGTCTAACTTCTGCTGAAGACCGGTCCAGACTCAAAAATACCCTCAGGCTTGTTCATCTTTTAGAGGGGGGATGCCTAATAGATGCTCATAATTAATCACACTGTTGATTACTTAGGAGTGAATTGTCTGCCGCTTGTGAAGATTGGATTACAGGAGAAGTAAGACCCAGTACCTCCCAACACATGAAGTAAAATACAGGTTTGGGCGGTGTGCTGTAATGAAAGCTGACCTTATGCAAAAACGTGACAGCTGTGCGTAGTGTTTAATAGACAGTTGGTCTGCTCTTACAATTAAAACTGTGTGCACAGCATTGTCTGTCGTAGCAGCATTTGCATACTGAATGTCCTTCTGTTCCCTTCAGAGATCATCACCCATGATTAGTCTGATAGCACTCCAGTATTAAGGAAGGAAGGCTGGCTACGGGAATACCTAGGAGCACATTTCAGCTTGCTGGAAGGACGGTGGCTTAGTTCAGTATTTTTGCATACACAACTGGCCTGTGGTCACACCAGAGGTCGTTGTGTAAGTAAGAGGAGAGTGATCAGAGACCACAGAAAGATTATACTATTACAGTGGCAGAATAGGAGCTTTGGCACAACACAGCAGAAGACTGGAATTGCAGTTAGCTTCTTTGCACATGTTCAAGCTATTTTGTCCAAAAACGGAATAACTTCTGTCCGGTGGAGCAATAGAAAAAGGTGCAATATTAATTAGTTCCTATCACTGAAAGCAAAGGACAGGGTGACATCTATTAGTGAATATAGCCCAAAGCCCTTTTCTCCTCTTTCAAGCTCAGAACGGTAGCCCTAATACAGGTAATGCTACCTCTGGGTACACAGCAGTTATTAAAATTATTTTTCTGCCCTTTAGAATCCTTTCTTTTCTATTGCTCTATATTTGCAAAGCACCTCAAATTTAAAACAGGACCTTTGAAGACAATGGAAGGCAATAGCCTCTCTCAGGGGATTACTTACCTAAGGTAAGTAAACCCTAAGTTTAAGGGTGCGTATCCTGGCCATATCGAAGAGGATGAAGAACTATTTGGAACTTCTTCCCCTATTCTTTGAAGATGATTAGAGAAAAAAAGAAGAAGAAAAACTATCCAAAAAACCCACAAAACATTCACTATGACAAACATTTAGATAAAAATGTAAGACTCTCTGGAAAGATGAAATTTTTTTTTTTTTTTTTTTTACAGATGCTCTGTGTAATATTATCAAGTCAAACTCAAGTGATGTACTTGTACTTCGCTTTGAATATCACTATTTCTATTTCCTACCTGATACAAAGTTTGCATGCTTGAGAGTCTGTCTTTTCTTTTAAGTTTTTTAGTTGGCCAGATAAGAGATGGTATCTGCTGTATAATGCTGAAGTTGCATCTTACCAGCAAGAAATACAGCTTCCCTGTCGTAATAATTTCCCATGACAATACTTATTGCAACTTCCGTCAGAATTTTTAAGCCCTAACGTTAAATTTCTGTTTGCACTTGGCTGTATCTTGCAACAGTTAATACATCCATCAAAGCACAACGGTATCATTGAGTGGCAAGGCACTGGGTTCACTGGCACAAGCTCTTGCACGTCAGAACATTTGGATGAGCAGCTCGTGAGAGACAGTCCACAGTTTACCTGGGATAGGAAAGAGGTGACATGAATTTGGCAGAGCCTTGAGTTTTCCTGTACGAGCTTTTTGAATCAGGTTGTGACACTATGCAAAATGGACCTAAAATGCTGGTTTTCTGATCACAAGGCACAAAGTTGGCGCTTCATTCAAGGAACAGGGATACAAAAAATAAAACCACCTCCTCGAAAAAGAGTGTGTGTTTATTTTGTGCCAATGTGAATAGGATCATAAAATACTTAAGAAAATAAAAGTATTCCTCCTTTTAAAATATTTTTTTTTAAAAAAGCGTTATTTTCATTTTGATATGGTCAGCTTCTGGCTCTTCAGTGACATGTGGATATGTGTCAGCCCAGAGGATATTTTTCCAGTAACACAGTGTTCTGAATAAGTTATTCATGAACACATGAGCAACAAGCAAGTTCCATTAGGTTCCTTTTTGATTGAGAAAACAACTGCAACAGCTTATGTTCTCCTTCAACTTCCTATTCCAAACGCTGTCAGAGTAACCACAGATTTGAATGAACTTTCTGTTTGCAGTAAATCCCAAAGCAAATCTGACACGATTTTTAAATTTTTAGTTAATAAACACTGTTATTGAAGAAATGAAGAAAAAGAAGAAAGAGTAGAGGAGATCCTGAGGTGTTGGGATATCGTTGCTGTTTCTTTTTTCCCTTTGTTTAGTAGTGCTGGCATCTGCTGATTTGCTTCAGAAACACATTTCAAAGCATGAGGGAAGTAAATACACATCAGCAGTGAGTAGGTGTCTGGAAGGTGGCAAAACCAGCAGGATAGAAGAGAGCTGATTTAGAGTTAACATCTTTTCACAAGTCCCAGGGGATGGGAGTTCGTACGCAGCAGGCTGTTCTGCTTCCACCCTTAAGGGCTGCTGTAAGGATGGAACAATGAAATGACAATCTCTTTTCTAACACTGCTCCGGTATAAGCTTTCATAGCCAGCAGGCGAGGAAGCTCCCTTGGAGAAACAGTTCTGGTTTTTTTTCCTGTCCACTAGTGGCTGAAAAGAATTTTCACTAGTGCAAGGTCTTCTGTTTTATTTCAAGCAGAGGGATTCTGTTCCTTGCCGCAAATAGGTCTGCAGATCACGTTGCAGAACAAATATGTGTTTGGTTTTTTTTCCCTCTCTCTGGATTCATTATTTTAACCAGAATTATGCTGGAGTCTAACAGGTCTAAATGGAATAAAACTTCCCTTTTCAAAACTATTTGTTTTCGCCATCTCTTCCCCTGCACAGGAAACTCTTATTATGTGACTTAATTAGAAACATATTTCTGGGATGGAAATGTGCAAGACATAATGTTAGCCAGCTGAGGAACAGAGACAGACTTCTTTGGAAATCCACTATCTGATGAAACAACAAAGGTTTGGGAATGAATTATTCAAGACCATACTCAAACTATTCAGGAACCCTGATATGGGACTCTAAAAAAAGAAGCCTGGAATCTGTTCAGTGAATTTCTCCAACTTGGATCTCTTGAGGTTTAAAGAGCTCCCTACATGGGAGTAAGAGAAAAACACATTTCCATGATTTTGGGAATGGTAGGATAGGGGATGTTATCCTTAACGATGTGCAGGCACTTCCACCACTAATTCATATCTACAGGGAGGGCTGTATCACGGTTACATTGATTCTGCATGGATGCATCTACCATGAAAACTGAATTTGATTTATACACTATCTATAATTTGAGACAAGCATATGAGAGAGGAGCTGTGCCTGGACATTCTTTGTGACAAGAAAAATACTCTTGTGTAGGTGTGCGTGTGTGTGTGTGTGCATGTGCACCTGTATCTGATTTTTCAATGACAAATTCCAAGTTTCTAAGAAAAGCAAAGATTTTCTGTGAAAAATATTTTGTAAAACATCTTTTAATGGCAAAAAAAGATTAACGATCTAGACATAGAAATTATACTATTAGATTTAAAGGAGATCCATATAAACAAGTCATTCAGAGTTCTGATACGAGCAGCTGAACTCAAATTCCATGCAGACATACATGAAAGCAGACATCTTCACAAGGGCTAGGTTATAATAAACATTCGTCACCCAGCTCTGGACCCTGGACAAAACAGTTCATTCTCATGTTTTGATTTATCTGTCACTTGAATTAGTATGTACTAATACTTGCTTCCCACAAGTCAATAGCTGTTTTATGAAAATAACATATAAGAAGCGTATAATCACAGTTTAGAAAATTTATATCAATCATTTGAGATGTTTTTACTGCATCAACATGCCAGAAAGTTGAATAATTAAAGCCCTATTTGATTTCAGTTGCGACCCAAATTTAACAAAACAGCTCTAAAGTCAGCATAGTCATCCCCGTAATAAGTGACTCAGGCTTTGCCTCAAAACGAGTAGCATCGCTGTGTACAGAGATACTGTCTATCATCAGCAGTGATAGTACCAATTCACAAATTACTTGCTTATAAGCTTTGTAAAGTGCCGGAAGATCCTGTTCTTTTTCCATGTCTCCAGAAATTCCAAGTTTTCACTTGTATTAGTCTGAGCTTATGAGGGCAACGGCAAGATGGAATTGTCAATACACAAAACTGGGAAACAAAAGCTTTAAAGGGGAGTGAGAACTGTCTAATCCGCACAGAACTAGGTTTAAGCCGATTTAAATCACTTTGGGCAGCGAATCTCACGAGGCACCTACCGCTGAAGAGCAATAGGATCTCCAGTTCTGACATTGTTTCATCATCTTTTTCTGCCTTGCTAGGGTAGAAGGATAAAGTCGCTGCTAAAATAACTGTATTTCAGGATGTTAACAGCCAGATAAACTTGGGTCAGTTCAGAAGTGGCTGAGAGGGGCAGTTACGGCCACGTTCCTCTGATAGGGCTCAATCTCTTAGTCATCTGAGTGGTCTCAATTGCATTGCCATAGTTACTGCCTTCCCCACACGGTATTGCTTACACGTTCATACTGGGGGTGATCTTCTATCTTCTCGTAAGCTTTTCATGTGTATGTATACATTTGGACACCACGCAATGTAATTTTATAACAGTAAAAGCTGTCACAAGAGCAGTGCTTGTTTTCAGCTGTCACAAGAACAGAAATGATCAGGCCATTTATAAATGTGCTGTTTTAATACACAGATGAGCCAGATCTGATGCTCTGTGGTATACAGTATCTTCTTCAATAAACAAGGCTTAACACAGAGAGATTTTGGCATTCCGTGATGTTTTCTACACTGAATCAGCTGCTATTGGCAAAAATGCCCAAGTGACTTAAAAGTCTCAGTCCTACAGAAAGTCAGTATGATCTGAGTTCTTCAGTCTCTTCTGAAAATGAGACACACTCTCCTAAGCCACTCAGGCATTGTAGAAAGTGTTTTATGCCTACTAATTTCACAGACAATTTCATGGAAATGATAATTAGCTAGTGAAAACTTAATTACAAAATGTATGCTTTCATGTTAGAAAAAAATTGCTTGGCTTTGAATTAAGAGAGAGGATCAACAGTGCTCTAACTCTGGGCGTTTAAAACACACGCGAACATTTGACCCAGCTACTAATGGATATAGGAGCATTTACATTTGAATACTCAGTTGTGTCAAAGTTGTAATTGTCGTACAGAGCACATCAAAAAGATTGAAAATTCTGTTTTGCAATTCCCAAACTAATTTACATCTGTAAAACCAATATTATAAACGTTGACTGGACCAACAGTTGCTTTTCCCTGTCAGTGAAAACCATTGTTTCCTTTTTCCCAAGGCTGGATAACTTCAGCAAAATAAAAAATATGGTTTACTAATCTAAAGGAAAATTTTATGAAACATATTGTGCATATCTTTTGTCTTTTCAACATTACATTTTCTCACCTAGAATCATAGTGAAATATGCATTCAGAGTTTAGTTTTATTTTCCTTTCGGTGTGTGTGGGGGGGTGTTGTTCTTTTTTTGTCACTGGAGATGAGGAAATGAGAATTTCTGCTTATTCGCTCTTCTGATTTTGCGATTCTGTCGTGATAGTTCCATAGCCTGTGAAAAGTACTAGTAGTTTTTCTAGGAAATTTGTGTTAGAATAGATCTAACCTGAAGGCAACTTTGACTCCTATAGCTGGTTTAAGTACCCTGTGAACATCTCCTTTGTGGGATGTGAGCAAGGTAGGCATAGACTGACAAAAGTGAGTTATGGAGCTTTGACTGTGAAAGTTCATACTGTGAAAGAGATCTGCATTGAAAAACAAACTGTAAACACAAAAAAGGAGATTCTCTGTGTAAGAGAAGTGCAATAAAAGAAACCCTTAAGAACCCAGATTAAGAAAGGTTGTTTTTAAAAACAGAATCTTGAGAAACTGTACATTGAGAAGACAAAGTAGCTGCTGCTGAATCCTGCCAGAATATCCTATTTTCCCCCTCTTGCCCTTGTTCTCATTACTGCTTTTGTAATCATCTGTCTCACACTATATAAACTCGAGTTCAAAGCAAGCTTTCACATCTCTAGCATACAAGGTCCCATTATGATGAAGCACAGTGCATTCACAGTGTCCATATTCATGAAGACTAGGTTTGAGTGCACTGTGTCAAATCTTGAATGAATCCATGCCACGTCACAATACCTTTAATAAGTATTTTTATTTACATCACAAAATTTAATTGGCGACAGGAATGATATTAAAGCATGACATTCATGACAATGGATGATTTTCTGCTCATTTAATTTCTCTGTTGTACCGAATAGTCTAACAGTACGGTCACTTGATGTAACCGTCCAAGCACCCTGTGCTCCAAAACTGCCTTTGCTATCACCATCTTTACATACATCTGCCAGTGCAAGTAAGACCCAGGGCTTACTACTGACTAAACAAGGATGTCTGGAAGCAGGAAAATCTGCCATCAGCTTTTCCCTGTATATTATCCTTTAAGCTATTTTAAATGGCATCCACCTTCCTCTATATTTGGAGCAAAAGCAGCCCGAACTGTTTGATGTCAAGTTGAGATTCAACCTTAGAAGGCCCTTTCCATACTGCAACAAGTGGTTGTTCATGCATCTTGTTTTTGAATTGGAGGAGGCCGTAGGACTTACTATTTTACCTTCTTGTTTCTACTCAACCTGCATTCGTTGTTGAGCAGTGAATCCTATGGATGTTGGTTAGAAATACAGCAAAATGAAGGGTTACTTTTTATGGTCTAGGCTTTCCGTAGCTTAAACACTACATGAGCTACAACCGCATGAGTTTTACCATCTTTATTTTAGTTGTGTGTTCTATCAGAATTCCCTACAGGATTTCTCCAAATGATTCTCCTCAATTAGTGTAATGACTTTACTGATTTTTGCACTGCAAAAATAAAAAAAAAAATAGAAGAATTAAAGCTAAGTGACAAACAAATAAGTAAGGCCAGTCTGAGAGATAATCTTTGCTTGATGCATATCAAGCAATAGGAATAATTTGTGCTTGGAATGACAGTTACTAGACTTTGCACCTTTTGTTAGAGAAATTATCGACACACTCAGCACTGATAAAATCTGCAACCCACATTGGTTTACTCAGTATAGTGAAATATTGCAACAAATAGTGAAGCTGATGTATTGATAAGTTTTTGTTTGAAGTTTCACTTGTGTAAGTATCCTCAAGCTATCCTGGCCCAATACAATACGAATGAACTGGAGGGATTTACTAAACTAGGAATTTAATTTTAATTTAATTATGATCTCAGCAACAGACAAAAAGGTCATCGCTTACTGCAAATCAACAGAATGAGTCTACAGCAGAGTCTACGGTAGGCAAAAGCCCTGTCAGCTAACCTATAAGAAGTATCTCAGTCTGCAGAAGAGTAAGGCGTCAGGTTTAAGCAAAATATTGCCCCCGTGGCGGAGCTAGAACAAAGCGCACCCAGCACATGATGCTTGCTCTTCTGTCCTGGACTGTTTAGAAAGAGAGAGAAAACAGGATTGTCACCCTTTCCACCAAAGCGCTCTACCTGGGTCCTATGTGCCCCAAATAAACATACCAAAACTTTTCTTTGTGTCCAAGGAATAAAGCGCAGGCAGCTTACTGTGGCAGTTTTGTGAAAGAGCCCCTGAATCCTCCCTCCAAGCAGCTTCATGTAAATCTGAGTTCAGAGTACTATAATTTAGCCTAAACTCTGAGCTCTTATTAAATACTGGACCTGGTGACACCGGGGGGAAATGCAATGTCATATTCATCCACTGTGCATTGATAGAAGCTGATAGGCATGCATTAGACTTGACAGCGAGCGGTGAATAACTGAAAGCAGTGTACAAAAAAGTGGAATCGTTGCCATAGATTAAATAGATACTGTGCGTGGATTGATAGGTACATAGATTTTCTTTTTGAAGAACAAAAAACTACAAAAATGTGGCTTACCCAAAACCGTATGCAGGACGAATTGCTGACAGAAGCCAGCTTAAAGCAAAAAAAAAACCACCAAAAAACCCCACAACTCACAACTTCGAAAGTTCCCATGTTTGTACATGTCAGACCCTGACATCTTTCCCTTGAAAGGTTGGTTCATTTTATAGTACATCTATGCACAAAGTCTCGGCGCTTTTAGGAATACTGATCAGATTTGGAACAATAGCTCTGGCAGTGGGACCGCACGTATTTTTCAGATTGTTTTTCCTTGTGAGAGGGAAGGATAGGATAATGTTATTAAAAGGTATAGAAACAAACTGCAATTTTGATTTTATAAAGACAAATTCTGACCCGACTGAAATCAATAAATGGTTTTGAAGTGCTGGCTTCCTGGCTACAGCGGAATGTGCAGGGAGAGCAGACAGTCCTCTGGCAGAGCTGGGCAACAGCGGTGCAAATCTTTGATTCTGTTCTTCTGCCATCTTCTCCTTTTGAAGAGCGATGTGGAAAGCACACTACCCTCCAGCTTGAAGGCTTCTTCTCTTCAGAAATGGCCATAAATTACTTTTCCTTGCTTCGTTTGCATATGCTGAATTGATGCCATGAGATTTTTTTTCTCACTTTTAATAGATCTATGTTTGATTTGGTACAGACGCCTTTTCTGCCCTCGAACCCTTTAGCCCCTCACTACAAACAGCTGGCAATGCCACACGGAACTGGAACGGAGGTAAGAGCTAACCTGCCCCTCTATGACTTCACACAGCTGATGGTGTAAAAAGCAGCGAGCGGCAGAGCAAACGTGCCAGGTTCACGTGCGTTTTTGTCGCACAGTGAACGTGGGTTCACGTGATCAACGCTCCTGAAAGCTCCCTGGGAACTTTCTACCTCCTGTGTGTGCAAAGGGACACCGTGGCTCCAATCTGTGGCGTGGAAAGAACATAACATAGCGGTCTGCAAACCATCTGCAGGACATTAGCTTATGGTCCTCAAGGAGATAGTTACATGATACTACTCCTTCCCTTTGCATCTCACTGGGAAAACCCAAAGGAATGGAAGGAATAAATAATGTAAGGCATAAAACTGGACAGGCATCCGAAAACATAAACACGTGCTGCACTACAATACTGGGAAACGTCCTCATTTAACATACTGCTACGTATTTTTATGCACTGACATCATCCATCAATAACTTTGGGCTACAGGATTTAATTTGATTGTATATTCTTAATTGAGTTTGTACTTGTAATTACAGCTCTACATTTTAATAGAGGTGTTTTCAATAGCAAACTATTTTCTTTCCTGAAGAGAGATCTCTAAACTATGTGAAAACCAGTACTCTTATTAATTTTACAATGAAGGGTGTATAACGGAAGATAGTTAGCATTTCTATTTTGTTATTACTTGTTCATCTCAAGACCTAATCTAGCCCCCAAAGCTGCTACAGAACTTCATTAGTTTTAATGTTTTTTTGTTTGCAATCAATTAGATTGACAGCTAAAAAATTTGTGAGAAAAGCTTTCCTTTAAAATTAAATCCATATTTTACTTCAGATTTGAAAGAAATAAAAATTAAGTCTCAGATGAATATTTTATTTTTGCTTTTAACTAAAACGGTGTAAAATCTTTTAGTTTTACAAAGCCGAGGAGGATATTATTCTGTGACTTATCACTCTTTATGAATACTGTTTCTAATAAAGGTCTGTGCTATACAAACGTACCTAGTTTTGGAGCATGAAGCAGTGTTTGAAATGTCTGACAGGGCGTCTGAAAAGGTGTTTGAACCTGGTTAGAAGAGTATACCGTATTGCGGAGCTGAAGCATTGCCTTTAGGCACGCGCGCGAGAAAGGGAATTTGGACTGAAACCCCAAACCACGGGGCTTGTTATGAGCTGTACTGCTAACATTTTCAAGTATAGGGAAATAAAATTTTAAAGATTGAGTTCCCAAACCGAACCAGAGTTAACCATGTCTAACATTTCAAGGTCTCGCTGTGTTTTCTAGCTTCCACTGTGATTTACGAAGAATCAGTGCTGAAACTGGTCATGATAAACTTTGCAACACAGTAATGAAAGCAAGTAGTTTCCAGATTTACAAATGGCCCGTATTTGTATAATTTGTATAATGTCATCCCAAAGTCCTTCGATCATTCCACATAATGTGTAAAAGCTGGAAAAAGTTTTCTCTAATAGAAATACAGGACTTTATTTACCTAATAGGTCTATCTTAGGATTCTATATGTATATAAGATGTCATAAATACAGCACTGATATTATTTTTTGAAAGAATTAAGTAATATATGATTTGATGGGAGGGCATTGCTTTGTTTTAGGGTTTTTCATCTAGTCTTCTGATTTGTTACTTCACTTTGGATTTTGAACTTGCTGTTTCTTAAAAGATTGTCAGGTAACTCTCCTGGTGCTTATTTTTGGTTAAAAATTAGGACTAAAAATGGCAGTTCGCTCAGATTAGATTTTTCTGGACACACCGTGTGCTGTGAAAAACTTCAGACCAAGTTTCCTTTCACAGTTGTAAGTGTCAGGGCCTGAGGGACACTAATAGGTGTTACTGGCCCTGACCAGCCTCACCTGGAGCCCACACCCACACCCCTGGCCATTGGCCCGGAGACCTATTTAATCTCCAGCTCTTTTCTCCAGCTGCTCTTTGGTTTTCTTGCCCTTCCTTGATGTTTGCTGGAGAATTTGTGGGACCTGCTGTCCCTTGGCTCTGCTAGAGGAAAGGCTCTGTGCCTGTGGTCACCTGAAAGCAGGTAGGTGCTTTCCTCACTGGTTCACTTGGTTGCTACTGCCTACAAAAAATGCCTGGTGTGTTGGAAGTGGGAAAATGTGCTCAGTACCCTTGGAGTTTCTTGAGAGTAAGAACAGGTTTTGGAAAAGGAATGCTGAGGCTGTAATCTTTAATGAGCACAACAGTAGGTGCTTTAGAATACTGGCACCGTTTGAGTTTGTGACTCTCCACTTTTACCAGGGCCAGCATCTCCGGATGTCAAATACACCCACGCCACTGCTGTTAGTGACTATACAAAACTTGAGTCAAGGGGGAGTGTAGTTACCTGTGAAATATAAAACAATGTGGGAGGACTGAGAAAGCTTTTCAAGGTGACTAAAAAAGCATTTCCTTAAGAAATTTAGTGATGTGTGAGGACCTTTAAAAGAAAAAAATGGGCAAAGTTTAAATGAGCTGTCTTGGAGAAGAGCATACAAATAAAAGTGGAAATAAAGACACTGATAACAGATGTAATGAACAGCCAAGGCTGATGGAGAGTATCCACTACACTTCCTTTCCCCGGCAAGCACCAGAGGCTCACCAGGGACCATGAGATGAGTCCCTTGGTCACAAAAGCGCTCTCTTTATTGTGAGCAGCCTTCCTCCGGCAGCCTTCCCAGCCCCAGCTGCTTCCTGTTGGGGTACTTGTAGTGGGAACAAAGTCCCTTTGATCACGTCAACCCACGCGCTGGCCTCCCACCATGCCTCTGGTTCCCAGTATTCCCAGCTTCCCTGCACCACCCACCAGGGCTGTGATTCCCCCCACTTCCGCACAAGTCTCATACTATAACCTTTCAAGTTACTGAAACTCGCAGTTCAGCATCCATCTATGATCACTTAATTGCCTTACTCTTTTCCCTCCATACCTGCTTTTCTTATCTTTCTCATCATACAGCTCTCATTAGAGGGTACTTAATCTTTTTTTCCCCATCCAAATGGCCACTGATGAAAATAGCCGGTCATGGCTGATGGAAATAGGCATGATACTCTTCCCAAGTGGGATGGGAGAAGGAAAGCTTAGGTGAATGAGATTAGTCTTTTTGTTTATCAAACTGAGATCAGGTGAGTTCCTAAAAAGTGTGGAATAAGATGGTTTATTTCTGCTGATGTTGGTTGACTTGATTAATGGTTGATGGGGCCATGAAGAACAGCTTACGTTATTACAGCTGAGGAAACCCGTGGTGAAAGATCACTTCTTAATGACTTGTAGACCTTAGAAGTTTGGAGTGACATTTTTTTAATGATGGTTTTTGACCATTCACCCCTACAGCAATAATACTGGATATGGATATGATAAGGAGTGCACATGGACCTTTCCAATGAAAGAGGTGATATTTTTGTATCAGCCTTAGTATTGTAAGTAACTTGATAATTCACCTGTCCTAAATGGGTATTCACAAGCACTTTGGACTAACAGTTATTGTGGTGGTTTTTTGAGTGTCCTGCAATGTTATAATTTTATTATAAATCAGATATCCTTTCATCTGCATAGAAGGTGTTTGCTTTCTCCTTGAAGTTGTGCTGGAGTGTCACAAGTATCTTCAAGATGAGAAGCATGAACCAAGAATGATGTATTTGAAGGATGTGATTTGCTCTTGTGGGAGAGATGCCAAATGCTGTTTCCTGTGGCTGCCTTTATAGTAATGGAAACACTGGTTAGGACACTGTACAGCATTTAGGACAACTTCTAGAAAAAAATCCATGAGCTATTTATTTAATAACTTACAATCTCTCTCTCAAATTCATTGAGAAACTAATATAAAAGGCATCACAAGGAAGCTTTTTTGGGATGGAGCCTTTGATCTACGCAGTTCTATCCCTGTTAACACCCTTCTCACCCAATTATCAAAGGGGGAATTTAGTAGGAACCAGCAGCCTCTCCCGTTCGCTGCCTATGCTTTGGTCTTCGTGAGCAGCTAGTGGAGGAAGCCCTGTGAGCTTGAAGCAGTTCTCCTGAAGAATACACCTGATTCTGTGTGACATTGGTACAGCTTACAAGATACAGGGCTCAGGTTCCCTGATTGTTCAATGAGGGAGGGGAATGGAAAATAACTGTCAGCCTCGCTGGAACCATCTGAGAAACCGCGCAGATTGCTTCCTCTTTGTCCTTCTCTTACAGGGTTTCCCATGGGAAAAGGAAAATCTAACCCAAAATCCAGGGACAACTTTTTCCCATTAACTTTGCTGGTTTTCATTATCTAGTAATTGATAATAAACACCTAATAAAAGTTTTTCACATTCCTTCACAGTTTCTTTGCCAAAGCAAAAAAAGAACAGAAAGCTTAAGGGTGAGAGGATAGGACATTGCAGGGGGATTTTTTTTTTTGTGTAAACAAAGAATGCTTCCATATAGGGATAAGAAGATTAAATTTCTTTAATAGCTGGGGAGAGGCTTGCTTGCTTTAAATAACTATAGAAACTTCCTTTGTGGTGCAGCATTCCAGAGTGAGGCCACATAATCTCTCGGTGCATGTAAATTGCTGTGTGAATTATGTTCCAGTTATGAATTTAGAACTTAACTGTGACTGACTCTGAAGGGAGGAAAAATTCTCTGTCTCCATGCAGCCGTGGAAGAATTACCCAGACCTTAGCGCTGGGACCCGATAGGAGTGTTGGCAGCATCAAACACTTGGATTCCTCTCAAAAGCAAATGCGGGAGGAGTGGGGAGTTTATTTTGCCTTTCTGTGTGTCAGCCCATGTACATGAAAATACGTTGGGTTCCAAAGAGCAGTACAGCAAAATGTGCTGCTGAGTTTCTTCTCCTGGTCCTTTCAAAACAATAAGTGAGTCCTCAGGGGTACGTGGTTTTGCTGACTAAGTCTACGAGACTACACGTACTTAAGCCTCTGAACACGGAGTTTCTAATATAACTGTGGAAGAGAACTAAATTTAAAAGGATGGAACAGAGTTCTTCAAGTTTAGTGGAAAAATATTTGGAAGAAAACACTGCATTCAAATGAACATCAAAAGCACATCTGTATGTTTTATTATACTTCGAAAATAATCATGCGTTGCTGATGACGGGAAGAAATCTACTGTCTCTTCCTGTTCAGAACCACCATGTTCTCCTAAACCATCTGCTGTGTCCTCTATGCAGATCTACAAAGCACTTCTTAAAAAAATAACTTGGCAAATTGGAGAAATTAGAGAGGGGCAAGAAAATTAGCAAGCCGGAGATGAAAAATGTAAAATCCTATTCAAAGCATTACCTCAGATTAATAAATAAAGACTGTGGCTCACTACATTAGTATTACTGAGATTTATAGCCTTACTATTTATAGTAATTAATATTCATTTTCTCATTATTATCTAAATATATTATCTGTTATATTATTATTATGGCTAATTTAGCCCCTATTACGGTCCATTTGTGCAGTGGCTGATAGCAAGATATTCATATCCATTTTTGGTATGCATTACAAGATCCGTTTGGAGAGCCGCAAGTGTGTTTATGAGCGTTTTTGTAGAGACTTACTGTAATTGGCTTTTACTGTATGTTGCAGGAGGCAATATATTGTGATTTCACATAATTTAAGCTATAATGAGGGAAAAAATGTGTGTTGTTAAAATTGCAACTGCTCTCTAACACTCTTCCTCCTCTCCCTGCAATTGGAAAATAATCCTTTTCATTAACTGTAGTTCATATAAACTGTGTCGGTGCACTGTTTTGTCTTAGCTGTATTCTGACTGTCAAGCCCAGATATCAATGGGATGAAATGTCATTCTAGATTTCTTTATGCCAATTATTTGCCCCAAATGTGCGTAGCCTGTAGCTTCTCTGTGTATATTTGTCTGCATAACAAAAGTGATTATACTGGATTACTGAGAGACCTGTCCTGCCCACTGAGTCACTGGAAGTTCTGTTATCCTCTTCAGTGGAAGAAGGATATAGCCCTAAATGAAAAGGCTTTTCCCTGTTTGGAGACTTTTGCAGTATTACATTATCATTCAGTTCGGCTGAGTGCTGGCATATGCAGGTCACTTCAGGATATTTTCATGCTTGGGACCAGATGGAAAATGTCTTTTGCAATCAACAAAAAGCTTGCATTGTTGACATTTCAAATTTTTTTCTACCACTGTAACTAATTTGCTTTCTGCAAAATTTAACAGTGTCCAAAAATGATTACAAATACTTTGCAATGAGATTACTTTCATGGTTCAGAGAGTATGCAGTGTCACAGAAATTTGCTTTATTTTGGTACGCTCAGATTCAGCTTGAATTGAAGCTGTGGCTTGGATACCTTAACTGATATGTTATTTGACTTCCGTGTGGAGTAACTTTATGGTTGCTCAGTCCACTAATGAACCTATCCGAAAACCCTAATCATATCCTGGTAATGGGATTTCTTTCACAAATTCTTCCCTGCTTCACAACAATTATTGTAGGTTATGTGACAAAAGGCTCCCGTCTGTGCAGACAGACAAAGGAGCACAGAGGAGCAAAGGCAGGTGGGGCAACCCCCATAACCTTGGAGATGGACGAGCCCCCTGATCTGCCTCTTCCTGAGGCTGTTCCAGGAGGTCGATCAGCCCCATGGTCTGGGAGGCAATGCCCATCATGATGATGTAAAGGAAAGACCCTCCAGAGCCCCTTTTGGGCTGAGGAGGGTGCTGCCTGAAAGGGGTATGGGACTCATTGGAAAAACACTGGGGTGAGGTCATGAGGCACGGGTGTCTGGTGCCGGCAACTGGAGCAGATGAGAGTCTCTATGCCAATGTAAAATCAAGTTGGGCCAGTTGGTAAGTGGAACAAGTGGTGTTAGGTCTGAACTGCATTCCCAGACTGCCAGATGACCTGCTGTACAGCGTGCTGAGTCTCTGTACACATTTACTCCTATTTCCTCTACAGCCTCTTTCCATCATTTTTCCCCCTGTGATGCAGAGTAGAGGGATAAACCCTACTCAAATTCTGTGCTTATCCTGACAAAAGAACCACAGGATGCAAAAAGGGAAAAAGGATTGATGCTCTAACCTGCCTCTGAAGTTACAGGAGCTCCTAGTCTACTCTTATGCAAAGATAAGTCCCTCTCAAAACGAAGGAAAATAACAGGTTGCTTTGCTGGACAACTCACCATGTACTTGAATAGACATTAGACATCTCATTAGGCATGAAATAGTTTAAAAAAAAAAAGGGGGGGGGGAGGGCTGGGGACAGAAGGAATTACAAGCTTATACACTATTTTGAGATTTGCATGTGGAAATCTTCTTAAATTGGCAGCTCCTAAATCTTGAAAAACACCCACAGATTCTTGTAAAAAGACGTCATTCAGAAATTGCCTTCCAGAAACAGGGGAAAACAGTTGATTTGACTTCCTGGTTTTTTTCTTACTGACCTAGGAAAGTATCACTGGCTGCACTATTCTACAGCACATGCCCACGTCACCTGCCTCGTTTCTGAGGTGGAAGGAACTTCTTGCCTCGTCCTGACGTGGGAGACCTTGCAGGGAACTTCCTTCCCTTATTCTCCTCTGTGGACACCCCGTTGGCTATGGCCTTTGCTCAAGCTTTCAGCCGACCATTGCAAGTTCTGGAGGTTATCTGGTGTGATTCTGTATTCTGCTGTCTGCTTTCTCTGTAAGCACCTGCCTCCTTAGCTCAATGCCAATGCTACAGGCTTTGAGCATGTTTTCCTGTGCCTGGGAATTTAGTGTCAGGTAAGGATGTGTAACCTGATGTGTTGAGGCAGTAATCAGTGATTTCATCCTCAGTCTTTAACGTATTCAGCTACGTGGACCTTGTGATACAGAAAAACCCCATGCATTAAAATGGGTAGCAAGTTTAAAATAGCTTCTTATACGAAACAGTAAGTGACCATTACAGAAGATGATCATTAAGTGTAAGTTCTTTTTCTGCCATGAGGAAAACACTTAAACAGGCTCTGAAATGTTATAAGAAGATTTCTACTTGCATCAATGTCAATTCAAGCTTATATGCAAGTCATTTTGACCTTGATTATGTTTCCAGCTATGTAAATCAGATTTTGAATTAAAATGATTTTTAAAGCAGTCTTTTCCCATGGAGAGCTTTCAGCACTAGAAGGTAGTATCCATACTAGAAAACTATTTCCTTTTATAGTACTAAATAGAAGCAGACTGAATCTCTTCTCTTTAGCCAGATTGGTTGTCTTCAGTTTCTACTAAATAAGTAGTGCCTAGGTCTAACATCAACCACAGTTTGAAATCATTATTTAAGCAAAACCTGGATGTAAGGACAGGCACTTTCCCAGGGATTTCTCTACTTGAAAGAGTAGAGACAAATTTTAAGCAGCTGCTCTCGTTTGAGACCAGGATCTTAGTTCCCGTGTAAGAGATTCTCCTGTTTAGTAATCCAGGTATTGAGATTTTTGCGGATAAATGATTTTGTCAGTGGTACAGAACAAATGGATGTAGGTCCTCCTTGCATTCTTCTGCTTTCTGAAAGACAAATGAACCTGGCAGGACAAAGCCTTCTTCAGGCTCCATGGACAATGTGTCTGTAATTCATCCAAGCTCTTTAGCAGTGGTATAGTACAAACAGTAGTACAAAATCCCCAGCTCTATAGTTTTATTTTAAAAAGTCTGCTTTTAAAAATGCAGCACGGTGTTGCAAGGAAGAGCTTGCAGTTAATACTCCACCTCTGCGGAGGAAGGATCCATAATTTTGTCTTACAGCACTAACCAGGGCTCAGCAGCAGGGGCCTGGGCTGGAGATTCCACCAAAGTTCAGAGTGTTTCTCCCTATGAGAAAGGACTCGCTAGAACATAATGTTTTGACTTACCTGCTAAGAAGGAAAACAAACCATGATGCTTCTGGACAATGCACGGGAGAAAAACTGTAAAATCCTCTCTTTAACCTTCCTTCTTTCCTTTTCTCAGACTTCACAGTAGGAAGAAAAACCCTTTATTTTAATTTCACAAAGCTTTTTTTTTTCCTTCACTTACTGATCCAGTGGAAACTTTATTTTCAACTCATTGCAAAACAATATTTTTCTTTGCTGGTAGAAATTGTCCAAAAAAAGAACTGATTTTTTTTTTTTTTTCCCCGGTCAGGTTTGTTTCCAGAATAGCCTGACATGGGCTCTGCGGTTGAGGTGATGCACTTTAAACACTTCATCCCTGTGTAACAGCCAGTTCTTCATACACACCTCACTTAAAACTGAAAGTAAAGCACAAGTTCTCTACCTAGGATAAAGTGTGAATTTGTGATGTTTTAAAAAAAAAAAAATGGAAAATGAGGCATAAAATTATGGTAGGACATAACCAAATACAGGGGTTTAAATGCTTTTTACATGGAAACCGTTACCCCGTCCTGCTGCGCTTGCAGCAGCGGCACAAAACAAATGCCCTCTCCGTTGTGTTGACCACCTTGGCCGCGGCTGGCAACCTGCAACAGGAGAGGGATGGATGACTGTCTCTGAGGGGTTGGGAGGAGCGGGTGGGGACCGCCGATGGGTTTTTTGGAAAAGCACGATGGCTGCTGTAGCCGCCTCACGCCAGAAGCAGAGTCTTCAGAGCTTGGTAAAGGACAGGTACATTTATTGTTCCCAGAGAGGTGTCAGGGCCTCATCTGGTGATCGCTGAGTTGCAATTTGTTTCTTGGCTTGCTCTTGGAGCACCGCGGTGGTCCTCTTCCAAAACGGGCAGATGATATTGGCACAACATTTGTGTGATTTGTCACGCGCAATTCTACTTGCCAAAGTGCTAAATTGCTCCTTAGCTGGTATTCCTGTCTTTTATATGGCTCGAGACTTAACGTTTCCTTTTAAGTCTGATGGCTCTTGAATTTTATTTACATTTACAAGAAAGGCTGTCTTGTTTTGAAGGAAATATTTGAGTCTTTGTTATTCAGTGGTGTTCTTTTCTAAGATAAAAGGAACTGAGGAAATGGTAAGACTGATTGTAATGTTGGCGAGATGCCTGCTCCGAGTAACCTGCAGTAATGCTGTATTTCGTGTTGATCCTTGGTATGCGTTTCAGATTATAATCCCGAGAATTCTTTCGGTGAGGAAAACATCTTTGGCAGTGACGGGGGGTTAGGTATATAAATGAAAATATTTTAATAATTTACAGTCATTTTCTTTAAAGTGTGTTTATGCCTAAGGCTTTTAATTCAGATGACCCTCACGCATGACTTGAAGTTGACAATAGACTGTACTGGACAGATGCAGTGGTATTAGTGCTGCCTCTTTTTCTGTGGTGTGGTTTTTAAACTCTTCAGAGGAGAATGCCTTAAGTTATGTTACGGGTGGATTTGGAGTCCTTCATCAAGGAAGAACCTTTTTAGGTGTCTTCAGAAATTTACTTTAGAAGACAAAAGGAATAACACAGACTTAATTTGCAGTGAAGATTATTTGATGCCTCCCTAGATAAGCTGTGAAATATTTATACGGCAGAAAGCTACTTTCTGTGGCAATAAGCTTTCCCTGGGTATGTGCATGTGCACCCTCCCACACTGCTGTTTCAGCAGCGATCCCAAGCTAGCGCTAACCTCAGCTGATGTTTCCAGAGAACACTGTGCCAAGGAGATATTAGCCCGATTTCTCAAAGATGTGTAAAGCCTGAATTAACAATTCCAGGCTTTAAGTAGGAGCAAACAGCTCAGGTGCTGTACAGCTCTGTGTTAATGTACCGTGATTCCGGTTTGAGGCACAGAGCATCGGTCTTTGCGGAATTTACCATTGGGTGTTATAGTCTAGAGCTGATACGTCCATCTCCTCAGACTATCTTCAGCAAATTTTTGTCAGAGATGAAAAGCAAACAAAAAACCAGACGGAGATGTAATTTAAAAAGTTTCAGATTAAGCTGAAAAAGAAAAACTTTTCAATCAAAGGGGGAAAATTGAAATGCAAAAGTACCTTTTTTTTAACCTGGTCCTTTAAAAAGTAGAAAAAGGTCAATAACTTCAGCATCATAATCTGTTGCTTGAGGCAGGAGAAAAAGTTAAGTCAGATGCATACTGTCCACTCTGTCTGCAACTTATTAACAAAAAATAGTAGGACAGTGATACTTGAAGTTCCTTACACAGTAGAATCTCAGTTAAAATGCCACAGATCTGTTGTAATTTTATAAAGTTAGATTTTTTTTTTCCTCGAAGCACATTGTTATAAAGGATAGAAAAGTATATATTTCTAAAATTGACAAGGAGCAGCGTGTAAGCGACATAACGCTTTCACTGCTACTATTCACATTTCTCTTGGAAATGAGAATTTAATTCAGAACCATATACCTATTACGGTACATATTGTAATATTTTCCTCAAAGCTTTTTTGTTTTGACTCATATATGTCAGGGAATAAAAAATTACTTAATGTGCAGACCTTTTCAGCCTCTCTTGCAGTACACTTTATGGTTTGCATTTACGTAAGCTCTCATACTGTGCAATAATATCTAAATTGCCAAGTTTAAGAACAAGATTTTGCAATAGCTTGTTCTTCCCTGTGGAAAACATTTGGGACTAGAAATATGAAAATATGTAATTCAAAAGCTTACTTTTCATCCTATTTTGCCTTTTTAATCAAAGTAAATGTTTTTTTAGTCCTCGTGATAGGATATGAGAGTGGGTCTGTGTTCTGGGGTGGTAAAATCCTCTCCATAATGGATTAGTGGGAGAGGTTTCAGTGATGTGTTTTTCACCAATGAATTCTGGGTCCAGTCATTCCAGCTGGTTTATGCTTGCTGGATGAGCTGGACGGAGCTTGAGTCATCGTAGCTGTCAGATACCCTGCTTGAGGAAAAAGCCTCGTAGGGTGGAAGCAGAAAGGCTCGTGTTGCTCTGCAGCCTGCCTCCACGTTGTGGTGTTGGACCCCTTCCAGAAGCAGAACGGAGCAACAGCTGGTCCCAGTTATCCGAACGGCAGTGTGTCTACAGGCACAAATGGCCACTTTTCGCATTTGGCTCCGCGGTTTAATGAATTAGTTATTTAATAATCTGACAGGAATGCTAGTGTTGTGTTTAGCCACTTGCTTCGGTTTAATCTTATCTTTGGAGCTGTGTTCATACAGTGCTGCCGTGGTCATTGGCTGCTATTGTAACATATGTAGATGAGAAAGCAAAACACACTGGCACCACACAGCATATAGATCTTTTAATTACTTTAAAAGGCCTGAAAGCTGGAAATCTATCACTTGATAACAGTTCTTTCCTTTAATAATGTGAGTTATCACTCAGTATAACTAGGAATACAGAAATTTGACCATCCTTTTTTCCTGACTCTCAGAAATTAGAATTAAAAAATTAACATCTGAAAGACATACCCCCTTTCTACTTACCCTTACACATTCATTTACTTCAAAGGATATGTTTTCCGAGGTTTCTTGATGAGCTGCAGAAAAATCCACCTGTATGAGCACAAAGAGGAGCTTACTCATGCAAGCAGTGTAGAAAGATGCACAGCTGTCGCACAGGGATAAGGAAACATTAACATTTGCACAAATGAGAATGTGCACGTACCAAGAGCTCACCACATAAACCTGCAAAGAAATGGTCCCAAATATATTGCAAATTAGAATATTCACCTCTTTCCTGTCAACACTTGGCTCCTAATAAATCACCAAGAGGTTATGGTTACCAAGCAACCAAACCCTGTTAATTTATTGTGTAAGATCAGGAATTCCAAGTGACTTGTAAGGATGAGTAGGAGCTGAATGATGCGATTTAGGGAGAGGGGGGAGAAAAATTGTTTTGAAATGAGGTTTTTTTTAATGTCACAATAGTAAGAAAGGAAGCAGCCAATTCACATTCTTTCTGCCCTGTATTGTCATGAAAAAGATGTACTTTGTCTACAGAGGTCCCAGTGGGTCTCTGATGTAATAGCTGCAAACACAAAAGGCCTTAAAGGAATTGGAAGTGGGATGGGTGTATGTATCTGTGCTTAGTATCTTCTGTAGAAGTGAGGTTGGATCCCATTTGCTGACCAGGGACTTGGCCCGTAGGAGTACCAAAGTTCACCTGAATCGAAGGGTTTTGCAGATGGCAGTTTGGAATAATGGGATAATAGGACATTTTCACGGCTTCATGACGTGTAGTTCTTGTGTTGAAATTCACAAAAATCATTGGGCTTGAAACAAGCTTGAGTTTAGATTCTCTTCATTTTAGAGGTATGAGGCAAGATGCTGTGCAGTGTGAAAGTTGGATCCAAGGCAAATTATGAGCTGGATGCACAGAAAAATCCCCCAGCAAGCTGACTAATAGAGCTTGCTCTATCCAAAAATAAGTGAGAACAGGTTGCAACAAGGAAGAAAATTATTTCATCAGCAACAAAATATCTCTTTCACTAAAGAAAAAGGAAATATTTAAATACAGTCTCTCAAAATATGCCACCTTAATAATAATAAATAACTCTTAGCCAGCAGTAAAATGAGCAAGTATTCTCACAACAGACTTGAGGCAGAGTTTTGTCTTCATTTCCAGTCTTACCAAAAGAGATGCAGTTAATATCAAATTCCTTTCAATTTCATATTAACTTCCTGTATTATCCAGTGGAAAACAAATATTGATCATTTACCTGGAAGTAATGATATATTTATTATCTGCAAGTTGTGTTGCTTATCAAAGTATTTGGTCCTAACTCACATCGTATCTGAGCTTTTTCAATGATTTAAACCTGTATTTTCAAGTAACTTGTGCGTCCTCACAGCCAGCTTGCTGGTGGGCAAGGTTTGTTAAAAGAACGAGCAGAAAATGCTGAGAGAAAACTTCACCGCTGCTCTGTCCAAGACACCTGTAGTTTCCACGGCAGCAGGAGTATGGCAGGGTTAAGAAGGTAGTATGGGCTGTAATGCAGTCTCTTGTGCTCCAGAAATAACCACCCGCAGGATGTAAATGCTAAGAAGTGGCAATGGGCTTTAACCTGAGCTAAAGCTCTCCTGGAAGGAAATTATTTCCAAGTGTTGCCCATAAAGACTGCAGCAATTATGGGGTGAATGTGATGTCTATCAAGAGGCATGTAGCACGTCGGCACACCAGACGTTGAAAGTTCATGACTTCGCTTTTCACATCATAGTAAGCTCATGAGATCTTCTAGCTTGCTTTGACAGTACACCTCACTGGATAAGAATGCAAATTATTCCCTTTCTAGAGTTCCCATTGTAATAACATTATCACCAAAGGTTGTTATAGAAAATGTGACTTACGGCAGTATCCATATAAATGAGATTTATCAGAGCACTGAAACTAATATCGGAACTGATGCTCTGTTGACCCTCTCTTTCTGTATAAGCGTTGACAGAAGTTCAAGATTTCTAAAAAGGAGGTACAATGGTATTGTGTCAGAAAAACTGGCCTTAGGAAAGAGACATCAATTGCATCCTAATGAATCCTATTGGTGAGGCTCTATATTCCTTTTGGGGTAGAAGAAAAGCCCATTTAGAAGTGTCACAACAGAGAAATATTTCTAAAGAAATTAAAAATAATGAATTGGCACAATGTGCTGAGGAACTGGAAACATTTGTTTGGGAACAAACACTTTCTTTCAAGGGAAACACATTTTTAAAGCAACTGTTTGCTTTTAGAGTGAAACAGAAAATTATTTTGAACATGTGGGATTTATTGCAGCGGAACAGTTAGGTTTTATGCAATTCACCATTGACTTCCAAGGGGGTTGTATTGACCACAGTATGATGTAAAATGCATTCAGAGAATCTAAGTATTTGACTAAGACACAGAAACATTTCTCTCCTGTGGATTTACCGTAAGCATAAAGTTGTCTTACGTAAAAAGCCCTCGTTTCAGTTCTCCTAGGCCTTGCTTAAATACATATTAAATAAAGCTGACTGTAAGAAAAACCTGATGAAACAACATATCATATAACCATGAATACAGGGGGATCTAATCATGAATAGCAGTTTAAATTCAGTTGTTATTGCCATAGTTCAATACTACACAGCCAAGTTCCTTGGGAAGAATTCAAATTAGGCTGCAAGGTTGTTAGTGGAAAAAAGTTACTTAAACTTCAAAGACTTGTAACAATTTGTAATTATTTCCCATATTACAAAATATTTGTAATCACAGGAAATCTGTATGTTGCTAGCTAAAGTTGCCCATGCAATTGAAAAGAAACTAAATACCTTGGGGAATGCCTAATATTGCAATGTATGTGAAAATGTAAGGACAGAGTTTATAACACATTAAGACTGCATTATACAGCACAAGATATAGGGAAATAATTTGAGCCATCATCAGTTTCCTTAGGTGTGTCTGCCAGTCTTTAGCTGGGCAAATGATAGGCTTTTAGGTCCCCAATGATTTTAAAAAGTAAAAGTTTATCCACTTTTGCACAGCTCGGAAATGCTCGTATTTGCAGTTCTGATTTGCTCTTGTCTCTGCATTAGCTTTGAGTTACCACATCCTTTTGGAAGGAAGGGTTTCCTGAAGGTTATATGGTAAGGGACTTCATAGCTGGTTAAATATGTATATAATGAATGAAATCTAAATAATTCTTAGTAATGAGGTAACATTAACTATGCCTCCATTCCAATGCTTCCTTCCACTTCTCTAATTTGTTTTTTTCACCAGGACTGGTTCCACATGTGCCTTTTGCGGCGCAGGTCATTCCCCTTGCACCTTCTCTGAACATTAAGCCTCGACAGCTCTGTATATGATGTGCTAAAATAAAAAGTTTTATTACCCCCCTAGGAGGTCTAATGTCTTCTGTAAAAGATGACAGCAGTCCACAGGACTGGCTGGTAAGGTCATAAAGGCTTACCAGGTATATCCCTTCCATTTTATCATATATAAATTATATCACACCCAATTTCAAATCTGTTAGAACAAACTTGCCACCCATTCCATTAGCTAGTGCCCAGCTTACAGGAAAGAACTTTCCTCCCATGTAATATCCAGATAAAATTCTATTGTTCTCCGAAGAGAGAAAGTAAATTAAGTCCTGTCACTGCTAGCAGCATCTTGGCTTCCAAGGAGATGATTAGTGCACCAAATTTGAAAATGTTATGCATTTATTTTGGGGTGATTAGTGATACCTGTGTCAGCACCAACCCTGCTGCAGCAGACAGCCTCATAGCTCAGGAAAATTGGGCAAACAAGACTGCGCAGCACTTTTCCCTATAAATTCTACGAAATGTGCAAGTACGAACACTGCCTGCTTTTCTCCAAAATGCGTGTACTTGTCCCAAAATATAGCTTTGGCAGAGCAGCTATAGACTAAAGGGTAGTTCCTTATTTTTATAAACTCTCCTAATTTCCTTATCTTCACATTAGCTATGACAATTTGCTTCGAATGTGCATTTTTGTGTACGTATCTGTCTGTATCTATAATGTATCATGTGCCACAAGTCTAACAAGGTTCAAGACTTAACAGGCTACTTGGTTTTGTTTGTTTTCTCAGTTCATCAGGAAAAATTTTAAATATGTTACCTCTAATACTTTTTCCTCTGCTGTACTGTTTGGCACTTAGCAGTTTTGTATTTCTGAGGTGCTTTCTGGGAAAACACTGCAGAAACTTCCTATGCTTTATTTACAGCTAAGTACATACTACTTGTATACAATTGGGATAGTATGGCAGAGATCACTTTGAATCTCTGGCTTGAGAGAAGTAAGAAGATTCTCAGGGTTCTTATGCCAATTTAAGATACTTTTCAGTGGTGCTGGTGTGTGTGTGTGGATGGCATTTTTTTAACTAAAATGTCCAGGAATTAGGTTAATTTACAGTAAAGGCTCAGAGAAACATACTCTGATTTCACCTTCAGGAGTTAAGTAGTCAAAACTGACTGCAAAACTCTCTGAAAATAGAAGTTTTGTGAGGTGGTTTGGGATGTGGCCTGAAATAATTTTATTAGTTTTCTTTGCTCCTGTCCCCCCTGAGACTTCTAGGATTCACTTAACTCTACGGTCAAGTGCATAACTGGTGCTCTTCTGAGAATCTTTCCTGGCAGTGTCATTCCAAGGTAGGATACCCGGAGATGTGTTTGCCCTATCAGTCTGGAGCAACAGATTTCTCTTGGGCTGACTGAACATCACTGCCAAGGAGCTGGACCAAACCCAGGCTCTCTGAGTCCTTTTGTGTTCCAAAGATCCTGCAGCGCCCCAAGAGCTGCACTATGTCTTGAGGGCAGGACTAGGATCATGTCACATCTTCTGAATATATGGACACACATAACGTGTGTCCCAGGTTGACACCTGAGCTAGAGGGAAGGAAGGAAGGAAGGGAGCCTTTGCTGACAGCCCTTCTGTTTAGACATTGCTGTGGATTTCTTTTCTACTTCTGCCGTAGATTCAGCCCCAGCAACTGCTGACTTTGTTATAGTGAGGTTCTTTTTACAGGGTTTCGTAAGTTCCTTAATGTCCTCAAGCTATCAGCCTGTGGCATTTGTTCTGTTCAGAAGTCCTTGGTTGTAGTCTGATGGATCTGGTGGATGAGATATGCACTTCCAGTAACAGAACCCTTCAGCTGCCCCTTTTATCTAGGGACAGTCCACCTTCCTCTTAAACTAAAAGAACTCATTTTGCCCTGCACTTAAACCTGTGTGGAGTATTCTAACTAACAATTTCTAGTCCAAACAGCCACTGTTAAGGCTTCTGATATGTTTCTAGAGTTCCCGGTGAGTTATCTTTAGTCAGTATAGATTGAACTTTGCAAATTTTCCAGATATATAAATTAGTTACTACTGCATATAATCTATTTTGGTATAAAAAAATATTCATGCACATTTCAAAATTAACTTGGTGTTGACTTGCTGCTTCTTTCCATCACTTGTATCAAATTTCTGAACATTCAAATGTCTGTTTGGCTGGCACGCATTTGCTCAGAGATGGTGAATTTTAGGCTCATCAACTAAAATGTTCCCACTACGATGTAACCCCATATAAAATATTGTTTCCAACAGCTCTTCATCAGAGCCATGAACAGGAAAAAAAAATTGATCTGGGGAGGATCTGAAAATAATCATTATAGCCGGAAGTATGACTCCGTAGGCAGTTTCTCTGTGTATGTGATCAGACAAAATTAAATTCTGCATGTAATACAGTTTAACAATTTGTACCTATGAATTTTTTTCTTAACAGCAAGACCCTCGTAGCTCAGAATTGAGATGCTTCATGCTCCTTAAGATGTATTACTGCTCCAGAGCTGCTGCCTGACAACGCAGAGTCAGAGTCCAAATTACTTCTTCCTCTTATTCTAATTCTTCCCTGTGTAATCAAAGGAAAACCAAACTCCACATAACCTAGATGAACAGTCACATTTCATAAAGCAAGCTGAATTATTAAACATTTGAATGTCAGATCTCACTTTGCTGTCCAAAGACTTTAAAAAAAAAATTTTGAAAACGCCCACAGCCAAATCCATGTAACTTGAAAGATGTTGCAAAACATTCTGCTAACAGAATGAGGCCTCTAGTTTTAATCTTATACATAACCACATGTGTATTGAGCAAGACTGAATCCATCTAAATATGTATTAAAAAAATGCAGCATTAGGCGCTCTGAGATTAAATTATGGAGCCCACGTAAATTTTTTCTTTCTAATCTTATAGGCATAACACTTCAAGACTATCCATATAATTTGTAGTATATAGCCTGGGTTTAATTTATCTAAACACAAGGTCTGTTTCATAAACATCAAAGATAATGAAAATGCCCTTTTAATTAATCTGTTGGGATCTGTGTGTTTATTCCACACTAACTTCCTTTATTTGTCAGCCTCGCACATGAGAAACGACCCCGCCTGTGCTGTCCCTGCTTAATGTCAAAGCTGCAGGGGAAAATGTTTATAACATTAGCTGCATTCTTTCACCGAGGGCTGGCAATTAACGCTGTGTCTGGAATCAGAAAGCTTCAAAATGTCTTTCATTACTACCTGTCTGGGTGGCAGGGAGGAAATGAAAAGAAGTTTGCTATTCTTGTCATATCTAGTTGCAGGATTTACTAGAAGCAGACCTTGTTCCAGTTATAGGGAGAAAGATTATACCAAAGCTGCTGATCTGTTTTCAGAATGGTTACAATCCTTGAGAGAAATAGCTGGGAGTAATAGAATTTTAGCAGAAATGAATCTGTTACCAGCTAGGGAAAATTGCTACAGCCAGATAGACCTGAGGTGTCATACTTGCAATTTCAAGCATAGTAGATGAAATTACGACTAAGAGGAGGGAAACTATATTGAAGGAAAGTTCTTCTAATCCAAAATTTAAACCCCCTGTGATTTGCCCCAACTCTTTTGCCGATAGTTCCCATCAAGTGGCTATTAGACCAGGCGACGAACCTCTCTTTTAAGTCACTTCACGCTCAAGCCACGGTCTAGCTCAGCTAATCCATGCAGTGAGGAAGAAGCTAGATATTTCAAGCTTCTCTGCTACAGCTTGGCAGAAGGCGTTTTACCCTCTGGGACCAAACGTGAAGACTTGAGGCATTGAGAAATATTAGAATTTAAAAAAAGGCCCTGCTTGGGTGTCACTTGGAAGAACCACTTGGGTTCATCGCTATTCAGACTATCAAGGAAACGCTAAATCTGTTTTCTCTCAACCTTAATGTCTGTTGTCTCTGAGCAAAGGAGACAAAGTCACATGTCATCAAAAGGAATGTTCTTTCTATATCGCAAAGACTGGCATGATTTTTTCTGTTTTGATCAGCACAGAAAGTAATTTCCATGAGAAAACCAAAGTGCCTTCTGGGTTTACCCCAGTGGCATTGGTATTTTGGGGTGTTAGTATCTGTAAGGCGACGTTGCTGTTGTGGTGACAGGTTGTATTAGCACGCCTATAGTAGGTCAAGAGATTGGCTACCTCTCCATCAAAATATTTCCACTTTTAACTAGTGTTTATAGGAAAAAAAATCACTTTTTTCTGCATATAACCGCTAAAACTGCAGATTTTTTTTCTGTATTCCCAAATAACGGGCCTCAGTTATGCTGTCTGGTAAAAGAAAAGGGAATTACAAGTTATCCTTTGTGCTCTTGAAAGCAGACATAGACTTTTCCTTAAATGTGATAGTTTATTTGCTTTATATAGAACAAAGCAGGCAATGAAGGAAGGTATGGGCTAAATCCCAAACCGCAGGCGAGTTCACTGTGATGAGTATAGAAATTTCTAGTCAGCAGCCAGTGAGTCACTCTGACTGATGTGCCCACAACAACATAAATGCAAAAAGCTAAGAGCGTTGCCTCAAGACCCGGTGCCAAAATGGGTGTGCTGCCACGATCTGGGCATACCAGACATAGTATTGACCAAGTTACATCCGCAAACATGGCAGAACCTTGGCTTCTGATACAGCTGGGGGGCAGCTGGGACGGGCTACGGGCTGAGGACAGTCTAAGGACTGCCCAGTGCCAAGCGCTGTCCCGGGATGAAATCCGGGTGAGCAAAGGCTATCAAGTCAGGAAGAAAGAAGAAAAAAAGCTGGCGAAAGCATGTAACCAGCTCATGGCTGTCTTATGGCTGGAGATGCGCCCGTGATCACATATCCCAGGGTGCTCATGTATTTTCATTTGTAAGCACTCTACCCAATGATACCAGAATAGAAATAATATGAGTTAACGGCATGGTCTTGGTATCCTTGCTCAGAAGGGTCTGCTCCTCTTCTCTCTTTCCTGTAACGTATCTAAGGACGCATCTAATATGTCATTGAACTGGTATAACTGCCAACAAGTAGCTTCACATCCCAGGAAAATTGCCCGTCTTTTCCTGAATGAAGTCCAGATTATAGGAATGTGGAAACATTGCCAATTTTCAGAGAGATGCTTAGACTTTGGCAGAATTCAAGACGAAATCGCTAATGTATGGCTGATGTCCACAAGAACACTGATGATTCTAGAATCCAAAGCCACTTGGATCTTTAAAATTGTAGGTATTATTGGCACTTGCAATCAAAATATTAAATAGCTTTGTATCAGGATTCTGCTTTTTGGAGGGTGAGGTTGTTTCCTTTATCCTGTGTTTGAAATCATGCTTAGATTCACCATAATTTGATCTTTAAAAAAAAACATAAGGCAGGAAACTGTGCAAGACTGATAGTTAAAACTTACATGGAATACAAAAGTTCAAGGGAATAAAAAAAAAAAAAAAAAGACAGGTTTCTGGATTCCCAAGCAGCCCCAGCCACTGCGTTGCTGATAAAATATCCACGCTGTTGAGCGGACATCAGGTATGTAAACAGATGTTCTTAAAGAGAGAAGAAAGCGTTGAATAGCTGACTGATGTCGCTGCAATTCTGCTGAGACTGACAGTACAGGTTTGAAGGGTGGTTGCCATGACCAGCAAATCCAGCCAGGCTTTAAGTGCAACTAAATCCAATCGAAACTCTCAACTTTACACTTTTGCCCTGGAGATGGCTACAGGTCGATAGCTATTTTCTGAGTTATTCGGGGCTAATCAGAAAAGCATGTGCAGATATTGAAAGACTGAATTTATACCTCTAGAAATGATTCAGATGCTTTAAAAAATATATTCTCATAGATATATTTTATTGTTAGTTTAAATGGCACTAAGACTGTGGCAAATCTCTCTGACTTCTGAAAGAAATTTAACTGTTTGTTGCCTTTGAGTGGATTAAGCAGAATATCCTGAGGCACAAGGAACAAAACAGGATGTTTATTATAGAGCCAATCAATACTCCTGTGCTTTTCTACAACTTTGTTGTAATAAAATAAGGTGTTGCCTTATAAATATCACAGACACCACCTTGCTTGCTTGCCAAAATTAGGACGTATTTCAGTTTGAGAAGAGATTAAGGGGTTTTTTTTCTTTTTAAAACGCCTACTTTTAGAAACATCGCGCAGGCAAATCAAGGTACAAGCAGGCTAGGTCTAAATAATTACGAAATACATCCAACCTTATTGTAGGCAGCCCTCAAACGTTACTTCAGGAGGAACCACCTTGTGCATATTGAAATGCCATGTCTCTGATGCTCAGAGCTCAGGACCCTTACAGAGTAAGGCGGCTGTGCCTTTTTTGTTTAACTCAGGGAGTCCTAAGTAAGTGGCTGAAATCGCACAGGGTGTTCTCATTCTGCCGCACGACGTCGACCGGGAGCGTGTTTGGGCAGCTTAAAGTCTTGGGGGGGACAAGGGGCAGACAAAGCCCAGGCTGCATTTCGAATGAGAACGCTGAAAAGTTTGTCAATGTTTTAAAATTAAGTTTCATCTCTTCATATGTGAAGACTTTGGGGAGATGAATGAGGGCAGCTGAGAAACTGATTACAGCCACTTGCTGTGTTTTTTCTGTGCTGTTCGAAGGCAAGCTGACACGGCCCCTGCTGAAACACTTCTATCTCGTGCTACGTGTATCAAAAACGAATAGATGGGATGGTTGATCTTGTGCCTCTCTTGTTCTGCCACACGCTTTTACTTCGAACCACATGTCATTAATAGAGCTAATGGGATTTTGGCATGGAACCAAAGGGGTGGGAGGGAAGGGGGGAGATGGATGGGAGCGAGATGAACTACCCAGAGAAGCATTGCCGCCTTTCTTTGCACTAAAGCGATGTCAGGTTTATCAGGCTTCTCTTTAGTCTTTCCTGACAGGACTGGAGGCACTTCTCTCTACATGTGTGTCTCATGCATTCATGAGCCTCTTTGACACTATTGCATCTTTTGTTAGGAGCTGAAAATGCAGATCATTGCTCTACCCTTCCTTCAGCTGCCATATGGCATTGTGGAAAGGGGCCCACAAAGGACGGAGAGGGAAATGAGGGGAAAAAAAAAAAGGGGGGGGGGGGTAAGAAATGAAACTACCAGCAGATGAAATTGATTTATTTTCACCATTAGGGAGTAGGGGGTGGAAGCCTTTTGGAATACAAAACCTTCTTGCAGAGCAGGCAAACAGGCTGCCTGCATGACAGCTCTGGTACATGTTAAGAAATAACATGGCTTGAAAATAGAAGCACCATTGTTTTGCTTAACTACTGTAACAAATTTATATGAACTGGAATGCACCATCTAAAGTGAAACGACTGCCAAGGTTGCAGACTTCTATTTTTCCCGCGTGTCTGTAAGAGGTAGAAACCATGAAACCCCACACGCCACATAGGTGCGACGGTTTGGCATCACTGCATATTTTTCTAAAACCTCTCAAAATATCTTTGGTCTAGTCTGCATTCTTGCAGAGCGAAACCTTTCCTGAAGTAAGTAGCAGTTAGAGCACTTTATATAATTGCTTTAAAAACAAACCAAAAGTTTGTTTGAGAGAGAGAAGCTTGGTATGGCAACGCTTTGGTTATTTTTCTGTGGGCCCTTGCTTTATGAAACACTAAATAAAATCTTTAAAAGAAGAACAATGCAGCATGTGCTGTGTATTAGCTAAACTAGATACTCTTACTACACCAGATTTACATTTCCCCTGATACAAATAAGCACAATCAATCTGGATTTAAGCAAATTCTCTTTTTCTAATTGTAGATTGTACGAAGTTAAAAACGTAAAACATTGCTTGCTTGAACTACTTCAAAGAATTTAATTCCTCATCCCACTCTATCTTTTAAAGTGGCTGTCAATGAAGAGATTATTTTTAAAATTTCCGCTGTGTGCTGGAAGGTTTGTCTCCATTTTCTGAGGTTTGCTCTCAAGATTCTGCTCAAGAAGGTATACATTAACTTTATGGAAGTAAACCTGACCCTTTGGTTGCAATAAACTTAAGAGGGGGTAAGCGATCCAAAAGCTTGCTTAGTCAAGAATTAGGTGCACAGATTCTACGGCTCGCTTAGGTTCAGAACAGTGGTTTGGCGTAACTGTTTTTAAGATCTTTTCTGACAGAATAGCTTACCTCTGCCCTGAGTTTAGCTCTTCCAAAGGTTTGGCGTGTGCCGTTTCTCAGATAAGTATTTTTGTGTGTGTGTGAAAGTACTTCTGAGCAAAATAATACACTGTTCAACCTTTTGCACTTGCGAATGTCTAACCACAGTCCTTTCAAGTAAAGCCACTAATACCTGTTAGACACTGCATTGGCAGTTGTACGTGTCTGCTGATGAACCTTGTGTTATCTTCCTGCAGAACTTAAATGTGAAGATAATGATTTACAAGAGTGGGGTTTAATTGCTGTCTCTATATGTTTGTGCTGAAAGCATTAGATTTTATAGTCTCCATTTTCAAATTGTCTTTTCATTCCTCCTTTCCGTAATGTGTAAGGGACTCAGCCCTTTTTTTTATTTTGGGGGAAAAAAAAAAAAGCAAGCCTCTGCCTTGCAGCTGTAGTATCTTGCAGCTGTAGTATCTTGCAGCTGTAGTATCTTGCAGCTGTAGTATCTTGCAGCTGTAGTATCTTGCAGCTGTAGTATCTTGCAGCTGTAGTATCTTGCAGCTGTAGTATCTTGCAGCTGTAGTATCTTGCAGCTGTAGTATCTTGCAGCTGTAGTATCTTGCAGCTGTAGTATCTTGCAGCTGTAGTATCTTGCAGCTTCTACCAGGTTTCTGTTCTCCTCTTCAGTTTGAGTATCTATCCAAAGCCCACTGCACTTGCCTTCTAGCTTACACACCCAGATTTTCCATGGGTGAAAAGCCTATGAGACCCGGGATATAGTGAAGAAGTGGGCAGGATATTGTGTGCGAATGAGCCGCATCCTGGGTATGTGGGCTGGTAAGTCCTTTTGGAGGCCCTGTGCAGGTGCAAGCCTTGTCTTTGTCTTTTATACCATAATTAGGTGAAGAGATCTTCCAGGTAAACTTCTGCTTCAACCTGTTTTCTAGTGCTTGTTAGTTATCAAAAGAGTACATCTTATAGATGCCCAAGAGGTGTGATGAGGAATAGACTGTCTTTATTGCTGGCTAAAGAAATGACCAAAGTCATAGATTCACTAAAATTTTATTACTGGGCTGGCATTGATGCAGATACCTTCTTGCTACCATAATGTTTGCACCACAATAGGGGCTGGAGTGTTGAAGTTTGATTGTTTTGAAGCTTGGAGCTGTGTTATTAGTAACTCAGGAATACCGTCAGATGCAAAAAGTGCTTACGAAGATTTCCACGTATGCATGGGTTTTATTGCAAACTTCTAAAATCTCAGACAAGAACTGGCTTATTCATCACATTCTTATTAAATAATACTATTGTCATTTGTAGAACAAGGGACATACTGTGACTAGCAGGGGATAATCCATACCTTGATAATTATGCACGATAAGTATTCAACAGCTTTTGTTACCAATCTGAAAGCAACTCAGATAAAATCAGTCCATTCATGACCGAAAGCACAAAATCTATGGCAAATGTTAGTCTTAACAATAATGTACTAAAAATAACATTTACAGGTCTTTGTGCATAATCAATAAACAAAGGTTAGAAGTAATTTTGTCTATAGTCCTCATCCATTCAAAGTTTTATTTGATGTTCCTTTATGCCTTAAGGAGCAGGAACGAAAGAGGAACCAGCACCATCAAAGTTGAAAGTATATTTATAATATTCTGTATGGGCATGGCCCCAGCCCTAAACAGCTTCATCTGATTCCGCTAAAACTTTTCGTGTCAGCTTTCTTCAGAAAAAAGAAAGCTGCCAGCTTCAAGGGTGAAACACATGAGAGAGGGAGATAATTTTGTGAGCATCTTCCTGCAGACTACAGAATTCCCTTCTAAATGAATGACTACCAGTGCGGTTACAGATTTCACTGTTTCCGGAACAGAACACAAAGCTCAAGTCTTCAGTTTGATCTTCAGTTTAATATTACAGTAAAAACAACTACTGAAAGGCAAGAGCATGAAAACAAGTCCCGCCAGCTGTTCTGGAGAAAGAAGGGAGCACACCCAATCCTGGCTCTCTCTAGTGTGGAAATGATCTGTGGTGTTCTTAGATGCTACTTGTGTGGTTAATCTCAAACAACAATTCTCAAAATGCTTTTCAGCTGCTGTCTAATTCTGAAACTCTCCTCACTGTAGGGCCTTAATTTTGGACATTAAAGGATATTGAAGGCCCTCGAGTTCCATTGCTTGCACAACGCAACACCTCAGGATATTGCGCCTATCTGAAAACCACATATTGACTATCATCAAACATTTGGGTTTTTTGGGTGAAAGTTAAAATTCGTACTCTCTAGGAAGGAAAAATTCTCACAAATTAATTTTAGACTAAGCAAAATGATGAGCAGTCAAAACTTTTCCATTGGGCTCATACAATCAATACTTTGGACCAGCAAGAGAACAAAGTAGCTTGATCATGACTATCTAGTTCAAGCATTCCAGACAGGAGTAAGGGGGAGAGGGACGGTAAGGATTTCTGGATACCAGACTCTCCTGCCTGGATGTTTTTGGCACTAATCACAGGAAGAAACACAGAACCTGCACTGAGGAGGAAGGGGAATATAAGGCCTGCTCTCAAAAGAGTTTCCTAGACATTCATGCTCCAGTTAATTATTTCTCTTATGCAAACTGTGACAGCCTCAACAGGAGGACCAGAGAGTGCTTCCCTGCAGCAATTATAGCTGTTCTCGGAGGTGTGGGTTTGAGTTCTGCTATGGTGAAGAGAACGTTGTCTATGGGGCTCCCGACCCCACTGGAATGCTGTAGCTAATGAATAAAACAGAAGTGGATGTAAGCATAGGAACGGGGAAAACACCACCACAGCATTTTCTGGCTGTGATATTTTAAAGAAAACGTCTCCTGGTTTTTTGAGTGGAAGACCATAGGCACTGAACTTCAGCAGAAGTGCCCACGGTATTGCTTGACGTACGTATGAACACTTTTCCTTTGGTAGAGCCCAAACAAAAAGCTTAAAGGGGTGATGAGAAAAAAAATCAGTTTTAGAGCAGTTACACTGAATAACCACTTTTTTTTTTTCCTAATTCTGCAAAATTATCAAGGCTAAAATGGAAGCCAAACCAAGAAATACTGGAGGGAAAAATTAAAACAGTATTATCACTCAGCAGACCTCGATGCAGGAGCAGTCACTTGTACCTTGGCAGGACTGCAGTGGAGCTGTTGAACACTGAATGGTGAAGTGCAGGCTTCAACCTCAATCTCAGCAGTGACCAGAAGGGCTAAACTAATCACACTCTGCATCGCCCTGCTCTGTATGTCATACGGATTGCTGTCAAGGGTTAGGGCTGGGCTGGCCGCTAGACAAATGACAGATGCTCTCTATTAACAACCCTCCCTTCCCAGAGGGGAAGAGAAAGGGAATAAGGGAGAGAGACTTAGGGACTGGGAAAAAAACAGCAAAACAGCTTTAATGAAAAGAATAACAATTTTTAAAATACACAAATATATACAGAACCAATATCAAACCCAACCCCTGATGGCAACTATATCACCATCACCACCGATGGTGCAGGGCAGGCACTGGGGAATTCCCAGACTGGGCTCAGTGGCAGATGGGAACTGGATTCCGGAACTGGGGTTGAAGGCAGAATGAACAGAGTCCTCCTCAGAACTTGTCCATTGAAGAAGAGAGCTCGACCCTTGTGATCCCTCAGCTTTATTCCAAATATGAGTATGAGACATATGGAAGGAAACACCTTGTAGGTCAGTTTAGGGTCTGCCCTGTTCCCTCCTCCCCAAGGAGATGTGACCTCTTACTGCACCCCCACTGTGGCGCACAGGGTTTAGCAGTGACCTTGGTCTGCACAGGAGCAAGTACAAGCCAGAGCCTTTCTGCAGACCAGCTCCTGGTAGTAGCTGTAAACATCCAGCATTACCACTCCTAGAAGCAGACGCTGTTTGCAAAAATATGCCGTTAACTTCAGAAGGGGCAGTGACTTGGCAGAGACCGAGCTGGAAAGTGTGATGTGTGTCTGGGGAGGTGGCGTGTCCTGCCCGCTAACAGATGATCTGCCAGTATCAGCAAGCAGAAACACAATTTGACCTTCGGTTCTGATACAACTGTCACATCAAAAGATTAACCAGAAACGGACTGACCACTCGGGGCAGGTTTCTGAATTACCCTCGAGTTTATCCGCCTTTTCTCCTTAACTGACAGAGGATTTGTGGTCATAACTGACACCTGCTTTAGAAGTCTTGTCTTTAATCTTTTGAGACTTCTGGCATTTAACGGACCTGGAAAATTTAAATGAATGGAGTACGTGAATCGTTCCTGTACCGGTTAAACCTCTGGGAGGTATTAGATCACAAAGCAGGAGGAGAAATTTTTAAAAAACCATTCTCTTGCCTTTTATGATCTGTAAATGCCCAACAGTGGAGGCTGTTGAAAGTAAGAGGAAGACAAGACACGAGGAATCAATGCTTGAAAAAATGTAGAGCTTTTTAATACAAAAAATGAGAAAGCCACACAAATAAGCCAATAATTAAATCTTAAAATTGGCTACAGGACTCTACCACTCAAGTCACAACACTTTGTTGCTGACAGTGGCACGCTTCAGGGGTTTTTCCTCTCCCTACCGCGCCAGTCACTAGGAAGAGTCACCCAGGCTGAACCAGTGGGATGCACGAGGAATCTACCGTAGGAATAATGTTCTTACAGCATTTATTCGTATGCCCCAGTTATGAAATTCCTTGCCTTCGTGCTACAGCCACAGCATGTGTGAAATTATTGGCTCATCTTTTACTTCTCATAGAATGTCTCTCATTGAGATGATGCTCCATATTTACTTGTTTGCCGTATTTTCCACTTAACAGGTATTGCTAAAAATACTGACAGTAATGTTGTGAGATTAGAGGGGTGAATACAGAGCTGAGTCATGCAGGTGCTCGTATCTCTGAAGTTCAAAACCCCTTGATAGTATTTAGAAAAATACGGAAGTCTATCAAGAATTCTTAGGGAATATAGGACAACAACACAAATTTAGGAAAGCCACAGTCCTTAGGTCCCCGGAGAAGGGGGATTGTATCTTCGGGGAGCATCGTTCTAGTATTTGATAAGCATCTGCTACTGGCCACTGCCAGAGACGTGGCACTAAGTCAAATATCTGCACATTCAGATCGACCTTTGGGTAACTGATATTTCTGATGATTTATTTACAGACAGCTATTAAGTATTTGTGGTGGAGTTTTGCTGTTGGTTGGTTTTCTGTGGGTTTTTTTTTTTTCCCCTGAGACTTCAATAACCCATAATACTGCTCAATAACTACAGTAAGTTCTTACACCAGCACATTCAAAATCCTTCTACCGCTGAAAAACACACAGAAAGAGACAAATTTTTCACACGCAGCAAGGGGTCATGTTTACTGTCAAAAGAGCCTTTTGGTTTAGAGCTCTGTTGGAAAAATAAAATACAGACACCAAGATACAAGAAATGTCAAAAATTATCTTTAAAAAAGTTTCATAACATAGTTTCCTAGGCCTACACCAGCAGACGGCGTCTGTATTTTTAAGGCTGGTATCATTCTGGGCAAATGCCATGGTCATTATTGCATATACATAAGGATAATTTTTAAAAATATAGGGTATTTTTTAAGGATAATAAAAATTATAGCTGCATCCCCTAAACAAAAGGTTGTATCAACTGTTTACAGTCAGAGAGTTCCCCAAACAACTAAAGAAATAAAACATATTTCACACATTTTAAGAAAAATAAACACCCTGCTAAAAATGAGTAAAAATTTGTCTTTTTCTTGCTTGCTTGCATGAATAGCCTTCTCTTTTGAATGTAATTATTTCAAAATGTTTTGCTATTGAATTTTAGCCACTGAATATCGTGTACTTGGGCTCCGGTCCCTTCCTTATGCTGAAACAAACCCCCTCAGCTGTAGCTTTGAGCATACATGTATAGAGGATAAATACGCTTTTGTCTCAGAACAAGGGAGGAAAATGGGAGAGTCAGTCATTATAAATTAATGATTTATACAGCCTAGAGAAAGAAAGCACTTGAAAGAACGACACTTTTAGAGTTAACTTTGCTTTATGTACGTACCAGTGGTGACATTACTGTGATCTTGCTGTAATGTCTTGTGAGAAATCATGTGGGATAACGCACCAAGCATGAAATTAAAACGGACTCCGTCTGTAGAGCAAACCATTATTACGTGGCGTCTTATTTCTCAGAGGGTCCATTATCTCTTTATCACCAGAAAATTCAGGCTCTGCACTGAAGTGCCACAGAGGAGGCAGAAGAGTAGAGGAAAGGCCCTGGGAGGACAGAACGTACCCGCGTCACATCTCGCCAGACTTTATTTAGTGATCAGAATTTTGGAATGCAGCAGTTTTTAAAAAAATACTTCATCTGTAAGTTCCAGCTGCTGAAGAAGACAAGGGAAGAAGGTAACCTGAAGTTTAAAAGTGAAAAGAAAAAAATCCAAAACCCAAACCTCTATACCTGAAAGTACTTTAGGTTTTTTCCCAGCACGGCCTTTGAATTTTAAAGCAACATTTGGGGAAATTTGTAACTGAAAATGGAAATTTGCTTTCTGAGAAGCTGGCCCAGCACCACCTATGAATTATTGAGAGACAACTTGTATTGTTTCTGCTTTTAAAGAGCAAAGGGTTTTTTTTCTGTTGGCTTAGTCTTAATTGTTTTTATTTCCTCACCGCTGATTGTAATTCCAAAATCTCTTCAAAACACAATGTCTCTGCCTTATAGTAATTAGTGCCAAGCATAATAGTAGTAATACATTTTTAGCTGCTCATCTGCAACTAAAGGAGGAAAAAGAAACTTCTTGATAACCCTGACTGGATTACAGAGATCTGGACGGGTCCCGCTTACAATGAAGCGTCAGTTCTAAAATCTTGCCTCAGAAACAACCTCAAACACCCTAAATGCCCTCTAAAGTAAATGGCATCCAGTGTGGAAAACTAAAGGACTGTTAGTTCAGAAAGTCTATACTGCCACAGTATATAGAATATTCACCTAATTTGTGGTTCTCTTTCCCTCTCTCCCTCTGTTCTCTTTTTTCATTTTTTTAATTCCCATCTTTCAACCTTTCTCGTCTCTCGGTCATATTCCTTGGCTGCTCTGTACAGCTATTCACACACAGCTTACCTGAGCTTCAGCCATCTCTGCCATATTTGTATCAACGGAGGTGAGGATTCATCTTAACTCTGTTTCTCCTCCTGCAAGCACAGATACTGGTTTTTAGGCCCAGCTCTACTCACCACCTTCATTAATTATGTTTTCAAAATTAAGTAGAAAAAATGTGTACAGCTCTGGGGTATAATTGCCCATTTTAAAAAAAATTCCACCGGATCGAAATCTGGTTTTCTCTCTTGTTATTGCTTTTCAGATATCTACAATAAATCTAATCCTATACTAAGTAGGATTTATCTTTTTTTAGGAAAAATTACATTAGTATTAATATCTTGATGAACCAGAAGTGGTGGCACTGAGTCATATACCAGTGTCCCAGTTTGCCTGAGTGTTTTTGGAGGTACTTGTACATAAAAATACAAGGCTGTGAAAATGAATGTCAAGAAAAATAAAAATCAAACTCATTCTTACTCCAAGAATGGTTTTGCTGTGACCAGGTTCAGGAGTGAATCATTGTCCTGGAACTGGGATACTAAAATTCACTCTCACATGCTGGCTTTTAAAGCGTTACGTAAAAATAATGCGATTGATTCTGCTTGCATATATAGTTGTATTGCAAGTCAGAGATGAAATTTCAGAATTACATGATAGTGGTCCATGGATCAGGGGGGTGGAGATTCTTTTATTTCTCTGAAAAAATTTGTCAATTAATTCTACATCTGTCTGATTACAAATCTGCTTGTCTTTACTTCATCTGGCATTCCTGCAGCTCAGGAGTCGTGATTTCAAGATGAGACACTTCTAATCTATTATTCCCAAGGTATACAATCTGGTGTATCATTTCTTGGTCAATAAATCCACCATCAAGAAATCAGCCTGTGAGGAGGGAGAAAGTGCAATAACAGCAGAATGTATAACTTTACCCTCAGGAATGATGAATGACAGGAACAGGCAGTGTGAAAAGTAATATTATTACAATTCCTTATAATTTCTAGTGCACATTTTTCTACCTGCTTTGTTTTCTTAGGTAGTAGTTGGGAGAAAAAAAAAAAAAAAGTAGCCCTAGGAAAGCCCTAACTGCTAATTCTGTTCACCAGCTGCCAGTGAGATCCCATTAGAGTCTAACATGTTTGTGTAGTTTCATGTGTGTATATGTATACATATATCCATACATGTATACATCATAAATGGATGGAGTTTCTTCAAAAGGAGGAGGTATCTAAGCATGTTACCACCAAAGAATACTTAGAATTTGAAGTATTTTGCAAAAAAAATCAATGCTTTATCAGTAAAATCGAAGAAATCACAGACTTAAAAGTACCTTATACTTGCTCCATTGGTGGAAAATGTTTGGAGTAAAGGTTTCAGATCTGTATATTTGAATTCCATCTACAAAGCCCACAAGGAACTACTGACTGCACAAAGTCATCACTCAATTTATGTAAAGAAATACTGTAGTCACATTTTGTCCTTACGAAGTGCTTCCACTAGGTCTTCACTTAGGATTCACTTAAAGAATCTTTAAGTGGCCTGGTAAGCAGGACTCCAGGAAGTTCTGCGGTGACAGGTGCAGAAATGCCCTGTACAACCCCAAGTTTATATCTTCTGCTAGATTCCTATAAACACTGGGTGACGTCCTGTCATTTTTGTAGCTATAAAACTATAGCGAGAGTATCAGTTTATAATTTTTATTAGTAATTTAGCATAAAACTGTTGTTTTTCTTTTGCTTTAGTGCTTATAGATCAGTTATATCAAGACAAGGCAGAGACATAAATGTCTGTTCTTTACAGTATATAAAATAAGAAACAATAAAAGTGCACTCATATGGGATTTTAGTAAATACAGTTTTCTGGCAGCATACAGTTGCCATAATATTCTCACCGACAGATCAACAGTTTGATGCTTTATGCTTAGATAAAAGTATGTCCTGATCGATTATTTCTTGCACATGTGGAAAGATCAGTCTTTCTCATTTTATCGAGCAAAGTGCCTTGTATCACCTGCATGCCCCTCAGCTTTCTGCTTCAAGTTTCCTTTCTATTTTCATATCTATGGGAATGGAATCTGCTCTTCAGTATTCAGCAAATACGCCTCCTGCTGCTGCTGCTGCTGCCTTCGACTTAGACCTGAGTTACCATGTCTTCTCCAATGATGCTGAACCACTGGGAGTGTGTTTTGCAGTCTGAAGAGTCCAGCACAGCTCTCCCTAAAACGGGTCGTCTCACTATTTTCTTTCCAACTTACTTCTCCCAGTTATTTCAGGTTCACATAGGACCATTCAAATGTATTTATGGTAGAATAAACCAGCATAACTCTGCTCAGCTCAGTGCAGTCTGTGGTCGTGCAAAGGTGATCAGAATAGGGCTCAGGAAGTTTTTCTGAGGAAAACACAAGCTGAAATCAAGTTGGGAGGATTTTTTTTTTTCCCCCTGTGTCAGACAAGGGTGCTCTGCTTCTATGACGTCTCCTATCTAATTATTCCTGTTATAATGCAAATAACATTCCTCCTTCGTTTCACTTTTTATAGGTCAGAGGTACTTTTGTTTATCCTCAGTACCCTCTGATCACGTGTGCAGAATAACTGTCTATTTGATTCTTAATGCACTCGGTAGTTACAGTGTCACTAAGGACTAAATTCTGCATGCAGAAGATCAGAACAAAGTCTGAATTTTCAGTGCATCAGAATTATGCTTTGCTAATGTCAAGGAAGAGAAATGATTGCTCTGTTTTAGACACGCTCAAGGAAGATTATATTTTCAGAATTGCAGTCTCCAGCTGTCTCCTGTTCAGAGTCTGTTTTGTTCTTTATTATCTGTATGTTCTGAAGGCTTTGCTCCTTTGCTTTCAATTTTAAACACGGTGCAGACAGCTTACAGCACATCGTTGGATGTGGGGCTTTAAACTGACAAATGTGTTCTTTTTATATCCTCTCCAGCCCGTTCACTGAATTCCATGCTTTACCTTTGCAAATATTTGTGAAGATCATAAAGAGATCAGGGAGAGAAGTGTTCCAGACAAGTGAGACCAGTAATTTTTTTTTTTTTTCCAGTGTATGATTTGTTCTTGTTGTAGTCACCACCTATTTCACAAAAAGCTGGGAAGTCTGGACATTATGGAGCTTACACAGAAACCATGATATATAATATTGGGAATCTTGGTACTGACTGAACTTACCGAACAATGAACCCGATGAAAAGCGACCACCAAGGAAAGGATCAGTGGGTGATAGAGGGCAGGAAATTAAATCCACTGGTACACTAATTGGAAGCTCAGTGTGACACTGTAAGTAGGTCTGGTATGATAACACAAGACAATCTGCATGATCATTGGGTTTGAATCCAAACCTATCTCTGCATCTTGGACCAGTTTTTGCTGAACTTTTGTGGAATATATTGATGAAATATGATACTTAATGCAGTAGACCTCTGTTCCTCACAAAGGTTACAAACACAGGGATACTGAACTAAAAGGATATTGTATCAGAAAATGGAGTTTTGTGGGAACTTTTGAAAATAAGATGTGTAGGCTGAATTCTTCAGTTTAACAAATTCATTTCGCACAAGATTTTTTATAACATGGAACGAAAGCAGTCGGGGAGCTGTACTGCAACATTCCCAGTAGGTACGGGAATGATTACAAAGCTGGTGAAGGTGATTGTGTCTGAAGCGCTTGTATCTCGGGTATGAAAAGAGTTCACAAATGGAAAAATAACATTGAGAAGCATGGTTCTGTATGGAAGATCCAGGGCTGTATGGCAAGAGCTGGCCTCAGACCACAAGCAGTATAAGAGTTATAAATTCAAATTCATACTCCTTCCTTGCTTTTCCTTATTCTTGTCTTAAGGAAGGCAAAATGATGTCTAGAAAAAGAATGATATTGCCTGTTTCAGGGATTTCTTTCAAGCTGAAACTTTTTTAAATTCCAAAAGCATTTGAAAAAAAAACTTATTTATTAAAATCAATGTATGTTTTAAAAAAAGTCGTGTTCATTCCAACTCCAAAATGTAAGTATAACTCTATGAGAATTAAAAAGGCCACCAAGAGAGGTTAGTCAGAATGGGGATTTAGGTAAAACTTTCTGAATTCTGCAGTATATGAGAAAGTGCATAGGCAGATAAGCTGCTAGACAGGGAAACACGAACTTGGGTTTAAAAACTCTAGGCATTAAAAGTGTTCTTGAAGCACTTCTTTGCACTAAGAATGAGAAATGCGTGGAGAAAGTAAAACCTACCCTTATACCTGCAGCGAAGCAGACACATGACACTTATCACAGAATTTCAGAAGTACACCATTTTTGCAGTCTAAAGAAAGAGATAATTCACTTTACCCAAAGAGAAAGGGGAAGAGAAGTTGTTCAGCTGCTGCCTCAGTAACTGTAAGAAACTGGCAGCTGAAAAGAGAGGACCTATTTAACAGTTACACCATTGAACAGTAAATTAATCAATCATGGTTAGTCACCTTGCAGCAGTCTGCAAAATGCCTTTGGCCCGTCACTTACGTAGCCACATCAAGACAGGTATTGTCCTGTATTAGCCAACAGTAGGCTGACACGAAACTGTATTATCCTGGGAAAGCAAAAAACAAAACCTGCATACAGCAGCTCAGATCACTACCTCTTAGTATGAATGAAAAAAACTAAAAGCCAGTGTGCCTTGGTTTAGAGACCTATTGAATTTAAAACAAAAAAAAGAAAAAAAAAAAAGAAGAAAGCAGAGGCAAATTTAAATAAGCCAAACAAAAAAGGAGCATGGATTGAACTTATGGGGTTTGTATTCCTTTGTGCTTCGTGCACAGATTTCATGGGACTGCTACTCTTGTGATTCTGTCCTGTAAAACAAATGTCCATAACTATTAAGAACACCTGTGGTGTTAAAAAATAATAATAACAACAGTATTTCTAAATTTAAACTTCTTTTAGTCACAAACAGGTAGCAGATTATTGCGGTCAGGAAAACACACCTAAGTGGAAAAGATACCGAAGTGATGCTGCGACATGCTTACACTGTGTTTGTACACGTATGCATTCCTGTTTTGAAGAAGGTGACCTTTTATTATTTTAAGAAGGACCATCTTTGGATCAAGAACGGCATGAGCCTATTTTCTAAACTGGTTATGTGACAAAAATGTACAGCGCTTTCTTTTTTCTTCTCCTGCGTAAATGTGGCTTTTAGGGGACCATGACTCCAATCAGAGCCCGTGAATATCTGCGGACAGAAAACAGGACCAGCTGGTGCCATTGCCTGGTACTTTTTACATTTTCTTTAGGGTGCTGGTTGAGAGGGGGGTTGGCGGAGAGCTACGCATAGAAGACAAGAAACAGAAGTTGCGAGAGGAAAAAGACTCAGAATTGGCTACAGCGGCACTCCACCAGCTGCCGTTACAATGTGCATTGTGTACATTTGCACGGTGTAGAATCTAATTCAGTTTTACAGTTGGAAAAGAATAGGAGACAATCACCAAGCATCCATCACCAAACAGCATGATAAATAAGCTGTTATTTGGATCATGTATTTAACCCAGTCAAGAGATTTGGACTGGAAGAAAAGCAGACAGAAAAGACAGGATCAAAAAACCACAAAACCCTCCTGTGAAAGAAAACGGACAAAGAAGTGTCTTCCCTGCTTCTTTGGGCCACAAACGCTGACAACTATATAGTAGCGTGAAGTGTACTGCAGTAGTACATGCAGTAGTACATGCAGTAGTACGAAGTGAAAGAAAAAAACCCATCAGTTTTGTGAGGGTTCTTCAACAAGTTTCCAAGAAGGTTCTTAATGTTTGGCATAGTGAAATATTTGCTTTTTGGCAACACTTTGAAAATTATCCTGCATTTAAGCAAAGATACAGAGGGACATAAATGTCTAAAGAAAATTATTGCATTTTTCAAAAGTAACTTCTGCACTTATGGCCATTTTTTAGTGACATTTAGTCCTTGACGGATTCAGAAAGGTTGCTGGCTAAGTCTATCAAGCTATCTCCCAGAGGATATAAGGTGCTTAGGCATTTTTCTTCTTCTTTTGTGGTATATCTTCATTTGCAGACATTTGAACAAAGCTTTGCTAGTCCAGTCTAGGTGTGCATATAGCAGCTAAGCTACCTTTTAAAATGGCTAAACATTGCACTCCTCTGATATACCCTTATGGAGTTTTCAAAAAATCCATTTGCCCTTAGGGCACACCAATGCCTTTTAATATCTTGCACTTGATATCCTAGCTCAGGGTTCTGTCCCAAGACCAATTAAATAAAAAAATCACTATATATGATTTTAGACATAGGACTTTTGCGTACTTTTAGCACGTCACAAATTTAAAGTGAGAAACATTAGCCTCTTCTACTGTTATTTAAGTGAGCCCACATTATCTCACCCATGCTGTGAGCCAGGGAAAAAAAAGCATATGATTAATCACAACTCAGCTGTTGCCTAATAAGGTGGAGCCCTGAGGATGCTAATAGAATTTACCAGCCCTGAACAGCCTCACCTGGGCTGCCTGCACACACCCCCTCTGCCCTTGGGCCTAGGAGCCCATTTAAGCTCAGCCTATGATGGAGGGGTGTTGGTCTCTAGCACTGCCTCCTGGATGGTCCCCAGATCTACATTGCAGGTAGCGTCTCCCTTGTGTGTGTCTCTTGGACAGCCAATGTAGTCCGCCTCTGGCTCCATCTCCTTCCCTGCCTGCCTGGACCCTGTGGAAGGACTTTGCTCTACGCCTTGTTGTGTCAGGGGCTGCTGGTGGATGCTGCTGGGCCCCAACAGGTAACTTATCAGAGGTGGTAATCTCTGCAGCCAAGTATTCAAGTAATTTTTGGAGCAGGCATGAGGATCCTAAATTGTTTCACAACTTCTAAAAGTTATTTTTCGTATGGATATAAGGACTGAGAAGGCTGAAGGACAGGCACGGTAGAGGGAGAAGTGTGTTAAATAATTCCTGAAGCACAGTGGCTTTGCTATCAACTGTCTGTTCCATCTATATATTTTTAGTTCTGTAGCCAAAACGGAAGAAATCTCAAGCCTTTTCAAGTGGTAAGGGAAAGCTCTCTGACTCGGAATGATTTCTTCAACTTGAAGTGTGTAACAACTGCTTCAGAAAAAGTTATGTTTGGAAAAAATAGTGCAACTAAAAGTTGAAAGGATCCTTCTGAAAGAAAAAACTTGTTTCTGTTGTCAAGACATAAATATTCTTGGGTTTGCATACCTGTATTTTTGGACTGAAGTAGTTCTCCAAATCTGAATTTAACAGTGATTTTGCTGCTTCTGAAGCTGTGCTTTTCAGCAAGCTTGCAATATTTACTGTCACTCTTAGCTGCCTTCCTGATGTTCTCTTGCATATAGTTCGAATGTGTTCTTTCCACTTTTGAAAGAAACTACAAAATACTGAGAGAGAATTCTGTTATAATCAATCTGGAACAAAGTAAATAAAAGGCTTTCAGCCTTCTGTTTATTATAAGCTGTTATAGCAAGATCATGCTGATAGTGAATGTGGCTCTGAGGTTTACAATGGAGGATGTGTATCGCAATCCATGTTTCAAATAAAGTTCTTCAGGTTCAACATCTCAGGGATTTGACTTGAGGACTCTATCTCCAGCTAGCTCATTGCAGACTCTGAACCCTTTTATATAAAAGGTCTGTATAAGATGACCAAATTAATTAAATTCTAATAAAAACAAGGAGGAACTGAGGTAGTGAAGCTGCAAATCATCTCCCAACCTCATACAATTTGTGTCCTTTACCTCAGGGCTTAAACACCCCAGCATTTCCACTCCTAGCTGTCCCCTGTTACAACCCTCTTTCTCGCCCTCATTCCAGAACCTTCCCACACAGATTTTCCCATCTCGGGCTTCCTTCTCACCAGCCCAGTTGTGAGCTCCCCTCGCTCTCCAGCACTTCCTTCCCCCATTTTTGTCCTGTATTTCCTCCCACTCTAATCACATCCTTTCTCAGTTTACAGTTTCCCCACCTGCCACAGTTATTTGCTTCCTCCCGTCCTTGCTGGCCGTGGGTAGCTGTTATTCCTTCAGCCTTTTGCTAGCAATGCTCTCCGCACGGGTACTTATTCCCATGGCCTTTGCAATGGGAAGTTCTCCTTTTTGCTTGGCTTTCAGAAAGCATGCGCCTCTTCTGCACTCCTGGGTTTTCACAAATCCGGGTGTGTTTGATACTCAGGCAAAACTCAAGATGGGACCTTGAGGGCAGTTAACGGGGAAAAGGTCAATCAGAAGTGGATTTATGAAGGCTTTAAAGCTGGTGAAACTTTAAATTTTATATTGTATAGCATTTGTGAATGAGTTGGACTTTATGTTTTAGTAATTTAGAAAAAAGATCAAACTTCAGGTTGTTAACGATATATTACTTTTCACTAAAAGCATGCTGATTTTTAATAAGTTTGCCATTCTAATTAATATTGTTGCTGTCACATATGTTCAATAGAGTAGATAGATTAAATAAAAAATTAAGAGTCTTGGGAATCTGAAAACTTTTAATAGAAAAACCTTCTGAAGTATTTCTCTATCTAGCTATTGGTTATCAGTGATGGGGCAGCATGGGGCTCTATCAGCCTCGCTAGCTGCTGTTCGTTCTGGGGACTAACTATTGCTGTACATACCCAGCCAAAATCGAGGAATATGCTCTATGGAGGGCAAGAATAACGCTGGAAAAACACCCTACTTCCCTCAACTTCCTGCTACAGCACAGACCGTTTTGAAATGACTGGGAAAACTTTATCTAAATGGTGACACTACATTTCTAGCCTTCCGGGAACGCAGCACAGCCTGCCTCGTCCTTCCGCAGGCTCCCGCCGCCGCGGAGCGCAGCGCACCGCGGCGGTTCGCTCCGTGCGCCCGGCCCGCGGCGCTGCCGTGCCAGGGCGGGTGTCGGGGGGACCCCTGCTGGCTGCCCGCCTGCCCACCTACCTCTACTGGTGGAGAACAGTCGAGCGCGGCAGCTCGCTGGCGTCAGTCCCGCAGCTTTTTTCCGAGAGCTGTAGGGTAAGGAGAAGGGTGTGCGGCAAAAATGAGGGTAAAATGGTTTTTAGCACCGTTTTACTAACTTGATTTATTGAATTTGTTAATAGGGCGAGTGCTGAGAGCAAGTCTGCTTTTCTCGTTTGGGGGTGACAACTTCTCTGGTGTTTGACATAACAGAATCACAAAATTAACTGAATTGTATGGTGGAGGAAGAGGTAATTAAACCAAAATGAGGTGTGCAGTCAGTAAGGGGTACATAAAGGCAAGCATCAAACCCACAGGAAAAAGCATAAGACTCTGCCAAAAATCGGAGTGAAGAAAAAATACTTAGTTGAAAATAGGTACATTAATTAAGAATAAGAAATAAGACAAAAGCAGAATGATCTTTCTCTGAGAAAGTGTTTTACATTTTTTTTTCGAAGTCTGATATTTTGAATTTCTCCAAACTCAGATTCTAAAGAAGAAAAAAGGAATAGCCAAAATCACTAAAGCTTTCCACTTCAGGAACTGGGAGATTGAAAAATACGCTAAATGTAGAAGTGCTAAACACTTTATTAAATGCAAGGTAAAAATAGAATATTCAAAAATGAAACTGCAAAGTGTATGCTTTGTCTCCTATTTCAGATGTTTTGGTTTCCTTCAGTTTGTTATATCTTATTTGCAGAATTGTTTTGAAACACCTGTTCATGCACTACAATACTTAAGTAGAATGTACGGAGGTACGTGATCTTGGGCACGCTGGCTGTGCTCCAAACTTGTTGTACCTGCTCTTGCCAGAGCCCAGCTCGGAAACAACACTTACCCACTGACTCCTTGCTGTTTCTATAGTGAGATCTCCAGTTCATGTTCAAAGAATGTATGGGCAACCAAGTGCAAGTGTCAGGCCTGATGTTTTGAGGACAGGTCCTCTGTAGTCCTTTTGTTCTATGTTCTTTAGGTTTGATTTATTGGCAGATGTTATATCACAGAACTTGATTCAGCACAAATGGAAGAAAACCCATTTTTCTTGACTACTAACACTGCAGGATCAAAGAACAGCACCTCCCCGACCTGTAGAGCATGGCATGGAGTTGTTTTCCCTCTCCCTACATCTTTAATCCTAAGAGTCACCAAGCAAATTTGGTTTTAAAAGTTTCCTTACAGTGGAGAAATAAATTTCTCTGCCCTCAGTCACAGTCTCTAACTTCTTCACCAACTGTTATGAAGCAAATATCAGTGTGAATGTTGCTGAGGTTGCCCAAATCAGGTCGATCAACACTGAACACTAGTAGCCAGTATTGGTACTTAGGTAAAGTAGCACTACACAGAAACGGCTGTGAAGAAAGCTAATGAACAATTCTAGTCAGGAAATATTTGGTAACTTCTTTAATAAGATCCAAAAATAAATCTTTTTGGAGAATTTAACATATGGTTGAGAAACAAAGAAAAATAGGAAGGGTATTTGGAAATTAATTTTCATTATTCTTGGTTACTGCAGTTTTCTCTAAGGTGTATTGGCACTTACGGCATGTCAGTCACATTGATTAGTACATGAATAGATTTAGCTGAAGTGATTTTGTAGCAATAGAGGTCCATGCCCTCATAGCTTTTACAAATTTTTATCTATGGAGCTTGAGCGATATAAAATTGAGATTTATGGCAAACTGGGAACTTGAAGCTCCCAGGAAAATACTAATCCAGTGATGAACTGAATGCTAAAAGAGTAACTGAGCATATGGAAGCGCTGTCTTGTACAGAAAAATGCAGGTGTGCTGAGGTGCTCAAAATTCTTCCTGGTGGAGAGTTACTAGCCAAAAGAGCTGAACCAAATCTGAGTAATTACCGTTTCTCTCTCTCTTTCAGCACTTCAGATGTAGATCGCTTTGTTGCAGGGAAGGCCTACGACGTTCTGTAGTCTGAAGAGTTCTTACCTGCCCAGTGGATGGACTGACAGCGGTCTGATGACCTTTTCATGTACAAAGACATCCTAAGGACATAGGTGTCTCTTGTATGTATGCCCCAAACCCACGTGTCTGTCCTTTGAGCTGCCATCCAAGGGTTGAAATTCCTTATCTGTGTAGTTGTTTGAGTTTTTCCACCAAATGTCACCAGGTGTCTGAAGTTCTGGTTCTGAACAATACCTCTGTTCTGATTGACCTTAACAACTTGAAATTTGGCTTACTTTACCATTCATAAATGCAACTTGCCCATCTATCAAAAAGAAGTTCTGTTAATTGCAGCTAGCACTTATGGGAGCTAGAACGTAATTAAGTTCCCATTGCCATGGTAGCTGACAAAAGCTAAGTTTAAAGATCCTACAGGATAGGTCTATGAGCTAGCTGCGTGGAGAATGAACACTAACAAAAATGAAACAGTCCTGAAGGCACTGAGAAATGAGGCAGACCTTTAAGAACAGACTGAAGATGAACATTATTTGAGAATGTTTTTAGACTGAAGACCTGTGGCGGTAGTCCAGTAACATAGCTTTATACTTTGTGTGGTAAGGCATAGGCAGCTCACACTAATGTAGACTGATCTGACAAGGCACAAGCGAACTGCGGTCTGAAAATGTAAACTAGGATACAAGCTACTGAACCATTCAGCTTTTGCTAAAGTACTGTCTGTTCTTGCTCCTGTGTATCCTGAGTTCTGTTTGTAGAGAAAGTTTCTGGTGTGTGTCCTCTAGTGATACAGAGGTTCAACACAGAATGAGTAACTGAAATTGAAGGCTGGTGTTAGCATCTATTAGTGCCTTCTAAGAGAAGTGGTGAGCTTTTTCGGAGCCACTTTCTACTTGTGTAAAATTAACTATTTTATTCTATAACTGGTTATAAATTGTATAATTTGGACTCACTCTTTCTAAAATAACTAAATACTATGAGGTATAAAAAACCTTACTGAGCGGGGCTAAAAAAAATATAGAAAAGACCAAACAGACTCTTACATTCTTGTATTTAACAGGTGGATGTAGAAAGCAAGGTGAGCAAATGGGAAGCACTTTCTTTAAATGGAAATATTGATGCATCCAAGGAGGTTGGTGGAGGAAAATCAACAAGATTCCAGTCATCAGGTATGAAAAATAACAGCGTATATCACTTTGGAAGAAGAATTGTGTTATCTTTAAAAGAAAAAAACCAAAACAAAACCAACTTATCAAACCAGAGGACTATATTTACTGTATCAGTAAAGTACTACGAAACTTCTTCAAAGGGGAATGTTATGCCCTGGGTGGGTGGGCAATAGCATTGGGGCTTTCCAACTAATTTTGTAAGAGGTGCTGAAAACCATGAAGAATCAGAGGAAAATTCTGCTGTATTATTACCCTACGGAAGGGGACTTCAGCTAAGTGTAAGTAGACCAGGACAGTGTTAGGAACATCTTACAGTTGTGTGTTAGGAGCAGCTACTGAGAGACTTCAAAAGCAGGAAAGCATTCTTCATTTAAGCCCTGGATGAAAATATCCTAATGAAAAGCCACTAAGCATGGCTGGAAAGTATTCAGATTCAACACTTGTAGAAGCAAAAAAAAGTCTACTAATAATGGACCTAAGTGACAGTGGCAACTACATCAAAATAAGTGTATTTATGAATAGAAAATGAAAGGGTCAGCGAAAGCAGTTAATTTTTGCAGGTGTCATGCAGACTGTTCAGGGAGATGCAGACAGTGAATTGCTGGAGAGACATATTGTCCAAGCAAAAGGGAGGTAATTAAATTGTCATTGGCAAAGAATGCTGTGGTCACCAAAAATATAAATGGGTTCAAGCAGTGCCTCGTCAATTCATGGGGAAACATGCTAATCAAGGGCTATTAAGCAGTCATCTGGATATAGCATCTGTCTAAAAAAAATTAAAAATCATTATTTCTCAGCAGTATCAGTGGAAACAGGAGAAACTGATAAATGACTGGTTATAAATTGCTAGACCTGAATGATGTTCGCGCAGAGGTTCTACAGCTGATGAAATATCCTGAAGTGCACCTCTTTCTCCATAATACAAGGTCCTCTTTCATCACTGAACTGTTCATACAGGAGTGTGTGTGGTTAAAGGGTGTTAAGGTCAAACCTGCCTCCTGTAGGCTTCTAGGATATAACATCTGGGGGTAAAACACTTATTCCTTTTCCCCCACCATCACCTCCATATGCACTCCTTTAGTAAAATGGTTCTTTCTGAGAAAAATCAGCCAAAATGAACACTACTTGGACCAGAGGTGTTCTGTATCCCTTCTTCTGTGAAATCTTAAGATTTAGAGGTACATGAAGCTTTGTTTACGAAAATACTTTGCAGATTCATATTTTTCAAAATCCCCAACTTGGTTATGCAATGGGTTGTGCTAAGCTTCTTTCAACAATACTTAAATATCTTTTTACTAAATATTTGTCTTAATGAGTCAGTAAATTACACGGTGAATGTTTATCGCTGGTAATAGAGCCTTTATGTTTTAGTAAAGCACCTTCTGACCTGGGAATAAGAAAATCTAAACTAAGCGACAGGTGAGCTCTCCTTCCACCCAGCCAGGAATGTACGAAGTCTTTAGGTCAATAACTGCATCCTCTCTTTTTTTCTTTGAAGTGCCAGTGTCGAAAAAAAGAGGACTACGACATGGAAACGTATCTCCTTGGTTCTCTAAATGGTTGCAGAACCTTTAGAAGCAATTTTGCTTTGCTCTGTACCCTCAGATTATATATACACACTGGAAAGATTGTTTCTCAAACTTGAAAATGGATCTACCGTCGCCTCCCTAAAAACCACTAAGGATATAATACCGAGTACTCATTACGATAGAAGCTGTGTCAAGTCCCCTGACTTTAATTTTCTCCGTTTTAAGCCATCTTATTTTTGAAGAACTGTAACATTTTAGATAAATTCAGGTTTTAACTAAAGGACTTTGTTTACCAGTAGTTTGAAATTGGAGAGGGAAGGAATAAGGAAGAAGAGGAAAATTCCTCTTCTGTGGTCAAGGGTACATCTGTCAATAAAAGGTTTGTCCTTGTATGTTAGGAAATAGAATAAATTTATGGCAAGATTACTTCAGGGGGGATATATAAGCCAGTTTCAAGATAAACCTTGTCTGATTAAATTTTGTTCAATGTTTTAAAGGCAGGAGTTTCTAAAATATGCACTGTATGCATAACATGCAGACAAGGTTTTGCTGATTACAGGTATTTGGGAAGATTTTACAAGGCGCACACAGGTCTGCACCAGGTCCTGTTGACTTTGCATACAATTTAACCTGAGGTAAGTCTCTAAAAGAAGCAAGGATTTTTAAGATTAATAGAGATAATTCAGAAATCTGTTCACATTTGGGGACTTTGCTGTATTTTCAGGCAGCAAAAAAGTTTTGGCATCGTTTCCAGAGTTCTTCATTATATATATATATTTTATATATATATAAAATAGGTCAGTGCTGCTTGGCTTTTAATCTGAGTCTTGGAAATTCCCCTCTTCTAATGAAAAACCATTAATTTTTTTTAGGTGCAAAAATAGATGCTCCATTTGCTTATTAAATAATAATATCCCTATTATTATTATTATTCTCTGTGTGGAAATCTTGTTCTCTGTTACTACAAACTTTTTATTGTTGATATAAGTTTCCTGCTGTGTAAGTGCAAATTCCAGTTTGGGGCCAAGTAGTTCAAGGAGCATGAGTTCTACTTTAATCATCTTCCCATTTTCACTCTGTTACGGTATGTGAATGTCAGCTATTTCAGCATTATTTAAGATAATTAAGTAGGAAGGTTATGCTCGATGTTTGACCTACTTTCAAATAACACTGATTAAAGGAATTTGTCAGACTTGGACAACAAATCCCACATTTTATTTGTTTTTCCCAGGGTTTAATTAAAAAAACCAACCCAAATAAAAAAACCAAACTAATTTCCTTCCTTTAATGCTAAACATAAAACCTTGAATCGATTCTTCCTTGTGGATTTCCCTTGTAACAACACTCTTTTAAAATTGTTCTTCAGTTACAGCCTTCACCATACTGCCAGAACTGATGTTGACAGCTGGATAGCTTTACACCGGTATCACAAAATGCGTGTCACTACGTAACAGGCTCTAAAAATAAATTGCTATTCATCTTGCAAAAGATCAGACACCAGTGAAGACTTTTATACCATGTACTGTAGAAACTTTACTTATTTACTGTAGACATTATACCCTAGAAGAACAGGAGGTAATATAAAACGAATAGCTGTGTGGATGTTTAGGAGTAATTCCCAGGAACAAGCTAGAATATAACATCCATTCATTTTGAATAGGTATAAGCAGATTTTTATCTAAGTCAGAAAAGAGGAAATTCAATGAGTAGACATTCAAAATGAAGCAGATCTGAAACGTTATTAGCGATATTGAACAAGGAGAAAAGTAATATTTAAGTATAAAAATTACTTTTTCCATCTTTCTAATACTCCTGACTGCAAAATGTATTTTCCACAGGATTTTTTTTCCACATATTTAAATTTAATCTGCATTCAGATTTCCAGCAAAACAAAGATTGTCATAAATGTGCAGCATTGCTATAACACCATTTCTGCCCTGGCAGGTGTTCTGTGATTACTAACTGCATACCTCTGAAGCGAGTTCCAGCCTGATACGTGCATTTGAAGAGTTAACTGCACAAATGCAGGAGGTAATTTTTGTTGTCCTTTTTTTTTTTTGGTTGCAAAAAATGCCAGAACTGGCTCAGAGAAAAACAATTAGTGTGAATAGGAACAGGAAATGAGAAAGTTTTGTTGCTATAGAAACATTACCTTGTAGCTCCTTTTTCTGTAAATATTACATAAGCACTTTTTTGTTCTGAAGTCTGAGAAATTCTCATCTGCATAACCAAGACCATATCCCTGCATTGCCGCTCATTTGTGCAGAAAGTTTCTAGGTACAGAAATGATAAACTCTAAACCAGTTCTATTCTAATCAGAAAGTTTGTGTTCACTTTATATAACCTTCTCTTTCTAAGACACTCAAGAAGAAAAGTTTTTCAGATGATAAGCTAAGAATTGGGTTGTTTTATAACAGACGTCAGTAGGTTCGGGATCTAAAATCTTGAATCAGTTTGCAAGCCTGAAAAAATCCTGCTCAGATTGAGGACAAAAATATCAATGGCATTTATATTCCTGCCCAGGACAGTTTTTAGAAAAACAAGGACCTATTAAGTTACTACAAGACACACTTTTTGTGTATAATGGAACCAAAGACACCACTTTTAAAATCTATCTTAAATAAGGGCCTCTATATAGCATGTAATAAGGCTGGAAAGAGCATGTTACCTCTTTAAATACCTCTTGTTTGTGTACATGGTCACCTTTCCGTATTAAAAAAAAACCTGCAGAAATATGGCATTGTCACTTTTGCATGAGTTGAAGAATGTGATAGAAATATTAATAACAGTTTTTTTCTGAAACGGAGAAAAAAGTCAGCATCTGGGTTCAACTAATATAATCAAGTAACTCTATTCTCAGCATATACAAACCGGAATCATACTATATCATACTATGTCCTAGACTAACCTGTTGCTTAAAAAGATTTTTACCAGAAAGTAGCACTGAGTAGCAGGGTGTACATATTTTTTTTAATGTCTTTTGGTTTTCTTTTATTCCAGAAGTTTGTGCTGACTTCTCAGATCTTAATTCTTTTCTTATGCCTTTCATTGAGATGCTGGTTGCTAAAGGGCACAAGAGCATTAATTAAATAACTCTTGCCCACAAGATTTTAATGCTGCTGGTTTGTCTTTTGACTTTTGAGAGCAGTGCTGTACGGTCACTATCGGAACAGCCTCATTTTTTCTGCTAGAAAATACCAGTTGGAAATAGATGTTTCCCAGGAGGACGTTCATGGCAGTGAAGGTTTGTTTATGAAATAAAGACCGTGATAACCCATGGGGTTGTGACCCTACTTTTCCATGGGCAGCCGCACGATGCGGTGGGAGGAGTTGCCTGTGTGACGCTATTGGCAGTGCTGCTGTTGTGCTGCTTATTGGAAAAATGGGAAAACTACTTCTTAGAGTGTAAAGCCAAGGGTTGTGCACTCCTAGGCTTGAAAGTGGAGTTTCCTCAGTTTCAAAGGACAGTTGCTGCTTCTCCTTCTCCACAGCAACGGTAAGGGATGCACCTCTTCCTGCCTTTCCTAGGGTGTGGGGGAACTAACACCAAATGAAGACAATTAATGCCCTCAGTTTTCCTAGCGCCAACTTTTTTCATTCTTTACTCTTAATTTTAAAGCATGTTCTCTGTTTTGCTGCAAAATAGATAAAATTTGCAAAGATACTGGGCAAAATATCGCTTTCCTCTGCCTGTCGGAGCCACAGGGCTGCTCCGAGAGGTGGAATGAGCTGGGAGATGAGGCTGACCCCAGCGCAGGCTGTGCCCTCACCTGCTGTCCCACAGCTTCCACCTACAGCGGGCAGGGACAGGGCTGGTAACGGGGCCCACGGCGGCCCCGGCACTGTGAGCGGGTGAGCCAGGCCAGCAGAAGCAGGGGTAAGGCATCTTGGCGAAGGCTAGGCACCCTTACGGGCTGCTGGTGCTCGCAGAGCCCTCAGTCTCTCCATATGTAAAAGCCAACAAGTAGTCTTAGTATGGTGGAAAGGGCAGAAGATGAAAGTGGCCTCTTGGCTTGGGGTGCTCCACGAAGTCGTGGCCCAGCTGGCCATTCTGGCGCTACTCATCCCTGCCTTGCTGTTCAAGCTGCCACGCAGGCATTTGTCTGCTCTGAAGCAGAGTCCTGTTCATGCATCACACTACCCAGACACGTATCCACCAGCCAGACAACGTGACCTCATCAAACTTTCGGGCTACCATGGAAAAGTCAGAGCGCGATTTAATTATTCTAAACATTGCATAGGGTATGGGCGTTCCTCCTGAAATAATGGAAGTTATTTTTCTTCAGGATATGAAAAGACACTGGATTCCTTCAGACTTCAGCAGCAAGGGATTGAAATAGTGAACGTGGTGTTCAGTGAGGAACACAGAGTTATAAAACTTCCTTCTGAGGCTTTTTTCTACTGCCTGAACAGAGCAGTAACTATAAATCTTTCCAATATCAAAAAGGAGAGAAAGGCAAAGAATGTATCAAGACTTTAAGGGGACATTACAGTCTCTTTTAGTAATAATCTGTATGTTGTTCGTCTTTCCTATACAGCTGCAAATATTGTATGTACAAATTTTCTTGAAAAATGTTCCAATGCTATTTTTCACCTTTCACTTCTGGTTAACACTTGCAGACTTCTCCAATAATTCTGTGTTCGCTGAAAGTTTTTACTCTGACCTACAGGTTATTTTCAGCAGCCTTATGAAGCTTTGGAAACTGGAGATTTCAATGATGCAATTGGTAAGCAGAATTATACAAGTCAAACTTCTAGGGAAGTAGCAGCAAAATATGAAAAAGGGACAACTATAAATAGGTAAAATGGCATAAATTGCTTTTTAAAAACCAACCCCCCAAAAGCCTATCAAGATATCAAAAAATGGGGGCCAAATTAAAATTTCCTTAATGTCACTTTAAGAAAACTAAAGAATTTTGTCAGTTATTCTTAAGGGAAATACTCTTACCTTTCAAGACTTCAGGAGTGTGAGTTCCTTTGTATCTATTCATCTGCATCATAGTAATAATAAGGCATATTTTAAACTGCAGAAAATGTCCAGGTTTTTCTTTTGTTCAAAGAAAAATTACGTTCATGCATTGTTAGGAAGATAAACAATGATTACTAATAATTGAGATGATCTTGATAATAGAGACTCATGGTTTCCATGACTATTTTCACTACTATATCCCATACCAGAAGTATATAATCTCTTGCATATTAAGCAGCTAATGTGAAACTTCAATGTTTACATACAGAATATTCTTTTTTGGCATTTAACAGAAATGAGAAAAATGTATAGGAAGGTGCAGGCTGTCGCTGTAATTTCAAAACAATGTTATTCACATAAAAAATATTTTGGCTATGACTGTGAGATAAAAACATACAAAATAGCACATTTTCAAGAGGAATTGCCCTCAAGCCCACGTGCGAGACTGAGATAACTCCACTATTTCTAGCAGCTGGAGGTACAAATTAGCTTTGCTTTCTGCTTACCCTTTTACCCAATATTTTATACTGCCTAATGGCCGCGTGAAATAACTTATGTTTGTGCTGGGAATTACAGAAGAGATGGTATTTGGAATGAAACTCTACCCTATGTGACAGCGTGTTTAAGTCATAGAATTCACGCTGCTGAAAAGTTGGATGTCTCATAGGGACGCACATTGCCGCTGCCTCAGAGTAGCGCCAGAGCCAAGCGTTTTGTAATGTAGCTGCTTTTGAAGAGGCTTTCTCTTTGGGTTTGACAAAGTCTGAAACCTTTCACACCGTGGCTGTCTGCAGCTTTAAAACTGCTGCAGTCGTGCTCCCCGTTGTCTCAGTTTTGTTATCTGATTTCAGAGGGTGATAGGAGACCAAGTCAAGAGGAAAGATTAATGACTGTCAACTTCATAATCTGATCCAGTTACTGAGAAGACATCTTTATTCTCTTGGGCAGAAGTGGCCTACTAGCAATCTTTGTCACCACTTTGGGACAGGCTCTAAAAAGCGTGACTGTGCTGCTGTATTTGTAGCTTTCACTGCAGAAGCTGTGCTGTTCCCGATAAGGCAACTCTTGGACTGGCTAGTCCCACAGCTCTCGTGACTGCTGTAACTGCTGATGTAGCAAGACAAGGTGGGATAAAGCCTTAATTGGAGGGGTTCCCTCGTACTTAAGGACAAGAAATATTTAATTTCAGGGACTGCAATGAGTTTTGCTTGATATCATATGTCTTTCGTAGGGCCTGCAGCAAGGTTTTTCATTAATATATTTAATGCTTTGCATAAAAACAAGTATTACATGTATTAATATTACAAGTATTACTTTCAAAAGCAATTCTCAGTCCTCTGCCTACCAAGCTGTCCCAAAGAAGTCCCCTATGATATTTCTTGCTCTCAGCATGACCACTGCTATAGACCCAAAAGTGCCCAAGTGCAACCTCTTTGAGTAGCACGCCGATGTGGGCATGACTTATGCCCCTGCCTCTACCATTCTGCATGTGAATGAGTGCCTTGTTTTTTCTCACCGTTAAAGACAGGTGCCAGTGGTGGCTTCTGTGTACCACAAGTGATTGGCTGGCTAAAAGTGAGGAGAATGTCCCTGCAGTTTGCCTAGTCCAACGATAGCTTCGATCACTTGTACATGGTCCAGTACATTAATTTCAATTAAATGTGTCCAAAGTGTGAGACTTTTTTGCTCTGTCTTCCTCTACTTCCCTGGAATAGAGAAGGTCTAGAAACTTGAGGCAGGACCCTTTTCCTTCCACTTACAAGACAGTTGCAGAACAGCTAATAGGTCTAATTGTCAAACTGGGTTCATTGACAATGCTGGAACTTGATGCAGGATATTAAGCATATTTTTGATCCCAGGATGACGTAAAGATCATTTTCATAAGCGAGGTATTTATGCACAGCTGCTAATGGCTAAAAAGAAAGTCAGAAACAAGCTGCTTGTGTATTCTGGCACATCTTTGTATTTTGTGAGCATGAGTAGGTTGGTGGTTGAATTATTAAAAACATCAGCAGAGTGTAAGCAGACAGTCTTGCATTTTGGGAGATACTTCTGTTAGAAGCGGGGTGTGAAATTAGAATAATAGAGGATTTATGAGCTTTTGAGGGGGGAGGAAGAAAAAAGTGAAGTCAAACAATTGCTGTGGTAATTGTGCAATGTAGGAAAGGAAATGTAGAAATACAGAAGAGTCAAATGCAGCTATGTAAAATTTGGAACGTGTCTTTTGTATGCAGTATATAACCGGTTTGAATACAGTTAGCAAGTTACAGAGGACATTTACTCTCAGCAGCATAGGTAGCTTTGAAATGGATATTGTGGCTTCAAAAAGGTGGTACCAGGTGTTTCAGAAGACAATTAAACAATGTGTTATTGGAGTGTTCTATAATGGATTCAATACTCAAAATAGATGATTGCATACGTGCTTCTTTGATAGTCTGCCCATATTTGAAAGTGCCCTAAACTGCAAATGGTGACTTCAGATACTTACAGATAAGACACAGCATCAAGGCACCAGGAGATTGTGAAGTATGGTATATGGGGAGGAGGCAACTTAAATGCCAGAATGGGTCTAGTCTTGAGCTTTTAAAGGACTTGAAGGGTAAGATGGATTCTTGGAGGTTTTTTTTTTTCTTCTGTGCATGGGGAAGGGGTTTGGGATGCACTGTGATTCAGACCTACACGGCAGACTGTGCTCTAGGGCAGCTCCCCAAGGGCTAATTCTTGCAAATGCTGCCTCATGAATCAAGAGAAACCTTAGGTACTGTGTCCTTTTTGCTATTCTACTGCAAGGAGAGATAGCATAAAAATCGTTCTAAAATTTGGAATTAATAGTAGGGCATAAGTGACTTTCAAAAGCCAACAAGAACAGATTTTTTTTGTGATACACATTGCAAGATGGTTTTAATCAATAGTATTAAGCATTGAAAATAGAAATAATTGATTTCTACACCTGCAATGATCTGTACACTGTACATATACTGTATACCAATACTATATTACTATGCTGACACCAAATGCAGAGGTAGAGCAGGAAGGTATGACAAGCATACAGAACACCTATCCTGGGATTTATTCCCTTGTCTAACATTTTCTCATTTCTAACATGAGATGTTAAAGATATAAAACCGTCACACATATGATTAATAGCACACTATTTGCCTTCCACACAGAGATTATTTAAAAACTATATAAAACAAAGAACCATATATCTTAACCAATGTTAGAAAAATCACCCTCTGGTACTAAACACTTTGAGAGACATTTAGGAAAAAAACCATTAGAACTTTGCTCAGTCATCAAAATTGGATGTTTTTATGACAGTGATACCATTGAAGTAATGGCAAAACCTAGGCAGGGTTACAATACAACGTGCTTGTGAATAAAAAGGTTTCTGGCCTCGTGCCTGACTGTCACTTTAGGCTCTTTGCCTAATTCTCTCTGACTTTTTAAAGAAAACCCTTTCAATGTAGTACTCCGTGATTTACAGAGCAACCCCTTATAGTAAGAACGTTAGGCAATCCAGGGCCGTGATTTTAGGAAAACTTACAAGTCAAGGCTAGAGGTTCAGATTCACTCCATGAAGAATGTGTTTTACCCTAGGGCAAATGGTTGAAAACTCCAGCGGTCCTTTGACTCATTTCCTGAATTGAATAAAAACAAAGCTTTAGGTATCAAAATTCTGGGGGGAAACAGCGTACTTGCTTCTACGTGAGTTTTACAACATGCTAATGTTGTACATGTTGTACCTGTACATGCTAATGAAGAAAAGACTTCAGGAACTGGAGTATCCTACATGACTGAACCTTTACTTTTTAACTTAAGTATTGTATTCCTTCAAGTGTAAGTATTCCTTTAATTCCTATATGATCTGTCATTTAATTTTTTTCTTAGGCTCTTATTTTGTTTATAAACTATAAGCAGAAGAGAAGCATGATTCATGTGTGTTGTAGGAGTAAAAAGATAGGACGCCTCAGGAGAGTTTTGATCAGATTTTTACATGCTCAGTATTGTGTGTCTACATGTACGTCTAGTTAATCCAAACCTCTGTGTTTCTTGGTCTGGCCAGTTAATCAGGGGAATAGGTGTCTGCTCAAAATGCCGAATAAAAGATCCATGGCTTTTGACTATGTCACCTCTGTTTCTTGTGCGACCAACGGCAAGTGCTTTGAACAACTTTAATACCTCAGAATTAATATTGTAATGATTTTCCTACGAATTTTTGAGTTACGGTCATCTGTGTTGGGCTTCCATGAACAGCAGGCAGCGATTCATGCTAAAGGCCCTTTAGTAAACTGCTGTCCTTTTCGCCAGGCAACTCTCTTCAGATAGTCCAAAATGCCGATGGAAGAAGAGAAGTGACCAAGTGCATGTTATTACTTCTGCTGCTGGCCTGGCTCCATTCAGCTTACTCTCTTTCATTAAAAGTGCTGTTGTTAGTCATTAGGTTTGTAATGCAATGTCTGAGATCATGCTTGGCACATGTGGTACTTGAAAGCATTTACACATTTGAAGTATGTGTGCATTCCTTTTTTGAGTTTTTTAATAGCTGTCACTACCAACATTTCATGACAAAAATATGAGAACCCAGTATATTGAATGCATCTGGCTTGCTCCTTGTGACAGGTCAAACCCAGCAAAGGGAATTGTGTATGAAAACTTCTTTTTCTTCATAAAACAAGCAAATCGACAAAGCTTCTTTCTCTGTGAAAGCTTTTCTTCATTAATGTTTTTGAAGGAAAGTCATGTTTTTTCCTCCTGTCAGCAGGGTACTAGCACCAGTTTGAACTGTCATAAAAGCAAATAAACAGAGGTTTACTTGTTCCTAAAGACAGAATTTTCTGCCCCTCCAGCTATTTCAAAATTAGCAGCATCTTTCCTGCTCATATGCCAGATCTTCAGGCAGCACTTGCAGCTGCCTTGGAGATGGCACTTCCCAGCCTGTAACACTGATTCACTTACAGTATCCTACGGATAACAGCATCTGGGCTTGGTCACTAACCCAGAGAGACTGGTTTTCATAACCCTCCAAAGCAGAAGCTGCTGCAGTGGAAAAAAAAGTCTTTTTCCAAGTGCCTATTTCCTTTCCCTGGGTTTTTTGTTGTTGTGGTTTTATTTTTTTAACAGGATTAAGCATCTCAAAGTATAGCAGGCTGGTTTTTCTTACATCCCTGGAGAAGTGTTTATTGAGGTACCTCGCAGTTACACATGGCACCTCATGCCTAAAATTTTGAAATGATGCTTCCTGTGTTGAGGGGACTAACCCGGAGCCCATGCAGTCACCAGTGGCCCCATCCTGCCACCACTACCCCTGGGCAGAGCATATCTGTCACAGCGATGAGGCTGCAGCCTGGGGGCACTGCCACGCCACAGGACAGCTTTTGGGTGTGCTGAAGCCCCAGTAATGCCCATGCCTCTGGGCTGGGTCCAGAGGCTGGTCCTAGGCCCTCAGCCATGGGGTGGGTGGGCAGCTGGGCTGCTTGGACCCATGGTCCTGCCCTGTGGTGAGCTACATAGCCCTGGCCCCTGCTCCTAGTACTGCAGGACACCATCTTCCACAAGTCTTATGAGGAGTAGCTGGGGAAACAGGGGTTCTTTAGTGTGGAGAAAAGGAGACTCAGAGGTGACAGCATCACTCCCTACAGCTACCTGAAAGGAGGTTGTAGTGAGGTGGGGAGCAGTTACTTTTCCCAAGTGACAAGTGAAAGGACAAGAGGAAATGGCCTCAAGTTGCACCAGTGGAAGATTAGGTTGGAGATTTGGAAAAATTTCTTTACAGAGAGGGTTGTGAAGCACTGGAACACGTTGCCTGGGGAGGTGGTGGAGTCCCCATCCCTGGAGGTGTTTAAAAGTTGTGTAGATGTGGTGCTGAGGGACGTGGTTTAGGGACCCTGGCAGTGCAGGGTGAAGGGTTGGACTCGATGATCTTAAAAGTCTCTTCCAACCAAATGATTCTGTGATTTTCGCCAAGTATCTTATAGAAGCTCTCAATAACCACGGCTCATCATTACAAAACTTTTCTTTGTTCTAATTGCTAAAAGATGGATGTGCATTTATGGGGAGATACTGAGGTTAGTCCCCAAGAAAAGCAGTCATAGTACACAAAGGTAAGTGGACATTAATGCCTCCTTTAACTTAATTCTTTATCGCCTTTCAAGATTCTGTCTTAAAGTTGTCAGTAATTTAATAGCAACAGGGGAAAAAGGAATATCAGTCTATAAAATTTATGTCTAAAGTAGAGAACAGAGAAAGTTCTGGACTCCTTAGAGGTTGTTATGGATTTTACTGTTCTTGATTTTACTTGAAAGTCGTTCAAATCCTACTGTGACTGATGGTAATATAAAAATCAGAGTAACAGGTAAATTTTTTAGAAGTTTCCAACTTGAGATAAATTTAGATTAAACATTTTGTTTCAAGTCTCAGTTTTCTTTTAAACAAAGCAAAAGAAAAGATGATGCAATTTTTTTTAATCTCAACTTAAGAATTTAACTTAATGGTAATGATATTTCAGAGGAAATGATATTAAATTATTGGCTTTATAGTTTTTTTCAAAAATTGCATTTACTTTACAACAAAAACTTTCTATGTATTCAAGTGGAGCATTTTTTCAAGATAGATCGTCAAATTCACTGCTCGCGGTGAAAGAAAAAGTGAGCTCCTGGCTCTGGCTGCCAGGCTGAGAGCTGTAGGAGTTAACTCCGTTGATGATAATGAGACTGAGCAGGCAGCAGATGCTCACGTGCCTTTACAATCCAAATCTACCAAAAATTCCTCTCACAGAAAATTTGAGGAATGTCTGGCACCCTGGAGATAGCGACAGACTCAGCATTAGCCATATGCCACCTGCTAGAGCCATTGTTAAACAAACCAGAGGATTTGACAGTGCTACACGAAGTTGCTTACTCACAATGAGACTTTGTCCCATTCCAAATTTTATCATCTACCCTTACAACAACTTTTTAAACCACGAAAGCTGTAAAAAAATTGATTTGTTAAAATGACATTAAAGAAATTTAAGAATTTTTTTGAAGTTGTGGTATTTACAGCCATCTGTGTGTAGGAACACAGCATTTGCTGTGCTGTGTTATTTTTCCTGTAAAAGCTCAAATACCATTTACCTACCATTTCACATTTACCATTTTAACATCTGTTTTCTTGAAGGTTTTGCAAAGGTCTGTTGCTGTTTTCATGCATTAGCATATTTGATGTGATTCAGAGACAAAAATCGATTCTGTAAAATATACAAAGTTTTTTCATTTACAAAACCCGTAGAAGAATGATATGTGACTGTAAATAAGAAAAAATTTGAGAGCTGCGGAATGTATCATGCATATCTGTGATTCTCTGAGTAGTAAGAAAAAAAGGCATATTTTTCATCTAGTCTTCAATTCTGCAATAAGCAGGTACAGAGTGGGGGTGGGAATCACTGTCCAAAATGCTCAGAAATAACTGATCCTTTCTGAAAAGAGGTATCTTCTCTTACAAGCTTGGAAGCTCACATCTCAAAGCCTTTGAAAATTTGTCCAAAATTACTCTTGAACAATTGGTACTTACTCCTGGGCATCTGTGTGAGTGTTTGTTTTGAGAATGCTACATGAAAAAATATTAGGTGAAGGAAATAAATTTTAAAAATTTATAGAGAAGGAAAAACCCCCTCTTTGCAAGAGCTAAGAAACCCTTTCAGCTTCTCTTGGGCAAGGGTAAAGATCTTCAAATATGTGCTCTAGTCGCCCTTTAGGGGAGCCCTTAGAGAGAATCCAGGAATGATATGGAGAGTGAAAAATTTAAGATAGACCTTAACAGATTACAATAAAGAAGTTCATGGGGCACGTGGCCCCATTAGATTCAGAGGTAGAATGAGAGAACTGTGCAGCAAAAGCCCATTGGAAAACCAGGAGAAAATGTCATCGTTCAGAATCGTCATGGGAGTCTGGGACAGGGAAAATTTGGCTTTGCTTCCAAACAGCTGAAAGTCTCTAATAGCCTAACATGTTGAGTATTGGTGTCACTCAGAAGCTGAATTTGGCCTTAGGTCTTTGGTTAGTCTTTATTTTACTGTCTTGTAACATTAAGAATGGTGAATCACACCAAAAAACCTGCTATGGGCAGTTGAGCACTAGCGGAGAATTTGTAAGGTCTTTCAAACGACTAAACTATGAGCATATAGCTGGTTTTTAAACGTAAAGCTTCAGCCAACTGAGTTACCTTAACTAAAAGGCAAAACAAAATATTTAGTGATGCCACCACTGTAATTCTTTTCTCAGAGTCGTGAAACTCAGCTGTAGCACTTGGTAATTACAGACATTTCATTTTTCCACGTTTCCCTTAGTTTGCTGTTTTAATCTTCTTTTCTATAGCTGAGGTTCTGAAGTTTGTTGGAATATATTTTGCAGGATTTTTTGCCCTGGAGTAACTCATTCAGATACAGGATCAGATTACAGTGGGAAAAGATTGAGGCTTCCATGTTTTGGAGCTCTAGCTCCAGCATGAAGAACAACCTGTTGGTTTTACAGCTATGTTCCAATCTCAGGGATTTTGTTAGTGGTGAGCAGAGAGAAAACTGGAGTGAATGAAAACTGGAAAAAAATAAAAGCATTTATCTCCGGATTCATTCTCATTTTTAATACTCTGTCCACTTACTACACAAACATTCTAAGAAGCTCCAGCCTTTGCAAGGTTTTTTTTTTCCTTTCTGTGCCTGTTTTTTCTTTTTGTCAAGAAAAATGTTTGCAATTCTCCTGTTAGAGAAGTTAATTTTGAAAAATGGAGTAGAAAAATAATTATTCGTAGTACTGACTCTATTTCTGAAATATATATTCACGCCTATTATCAACTCCATCTTCAGCTTCACAGTTCAGCAAAATGATCACGAAGAAGAGAGACTGGCTCGCTGTAAATATACCATAGAGCTCATACCCAGGAAGAACAATGCTGTCAAATATGTGTGGTTATTTTTTAAAATATATTTAGGCTGGCAATTAGAAGATGCTCTAATAATATTCCGAACCATCAATTCAATGCAGTCTTTCATCAGAGCAGTTAGGGAAAAAAACTCCACTTATTAGTTTTAAGATGATGTGGTTTTGAAAAGGTTTACACGGCGCGTTACCTGAGATAATAAGGTACTGTTCATTAAGAGGCAGAAAGCTCCTGCTATCCTATATTCCTACATGCACTTGTATTTCTTTGTACCCATTCTCTGCTTATGCTAAATAACGGCTACAAATAATGCATTTTGCCTTTTGAGTATTGAGGTAGCTGCTGCTCCAGAAGCTTACCGTATTCACTTCAGAACATCCAAAGTGATACGCGTGCCACAGAACTGCCAATCCAACGTTACTGGGAAGGCAAGGAGTGCTGTTGTCTTTAAAAAATCTTGAGGGACCCGTTTTCTAAGGTTTGCTCAGCTGCGAGACAGCCAGATACGTGCTGACACCAGCTCTACAGTTTCACTCTAATGGAGGTGTTCCACTCTGCAAAGCATCATTATTGCTTCCATTATCTCTCTTCACCTTGGACCTACGGAGCAGAATGACTGCTTCAGGAAAATTGAACTGTTGCATGAACAGGAAAATTTTCCACTTGTTACCTTTGTATCTGGTCATTCACTAAAACACCTACATAAAAGAACATAGAGTTCAGTTTACAGGTTATCTTCAGGATTCTGGACTGATCGGGGTTGGTATTTTATTCGGAAAGCTCATTCCACTATGCAGAAAACTATTTCTGACCTCATTTCAGAGAGCTGAGATTCAGCACATTGGTTCTTGTCTTGGGGACTGCAACAAGCCACTCCAGTTCCTTCGGAAAAGAGAAATCCTTGGGTAGCAGGGTAGCCTTGTTAATTATTTTCCTCCCATTTTTTTTCTTTATTCTCTCTCACATTCACAAGATCCTTCCACACTGTTGTTCTAATGCGTTCCGCTGTTTCCCAGTTATGGTATCTAGACCCTTTTTTTCTGTAACCACGAGAAATTCTTCATTTCTGGACATCCACATGGGACTAAGTAAGATAAATATAATTAAGAGAGAAAAATAACATAAGGCAGTATTTTCCTACTCAAGATGTTTGTTATATGCAGTCTTTTGCATAGAAGTGCCAAAAACTCTTTTTAAATTAGATTTGAGAACATCCAGACACTGAACGTTCATTTGCTTATATGAATCTGTTCATCTTATTTCTGGAGCGTGAAATATATGAAATATAGAATATTTCCTGATAGTATTCTAAAAGTTTTCGTGTTTTAAGTAAAAACATAGCAGATGGTTATTAAAATGTCTCAACTTTTGGATACAGTTTCAGTAATTTCTCTTTGATTTATAACTTTTTATCTCAATATGCTTTCATTCTGAGTTATTCATTCCTTCGGAAGCTGACAATGAAATTAATATCAGTAATTTTTCGCTTGCAGTCGAAACGATGACAGTATAAAAGTTTAAATCAGTTGTGCTTTTTAAACTTTTTCTTCCATTTGCAATTATGACAGTGATAGATTTATTTTTTTTAGGCAAAGGTATTGTGAAGGACATTCATCACAGACTTAAGAAAAGCTCTGTGTAATATGATAGAATTGTATTATTTTTAGTAGCCATCTGAAAAGGTGTTTCAAGTCCCTGTTTTATTTTCTTGATCTTTGCAAAGTTCCACTGAGAATACTGAGTTGATAATATTGCCTCAAATTCTTAAGAAGGTACAACTGATAGGGGCAGCTTTCAAAAGCCCCCATTTTTCATGTCAGCTTTTCTTGTTTGCATTTTGAATTGTCGGATCGGGAACTGAAACGTGCCGGAAAAAATAATATTCATGGCACAGTTATTTTTTAATGATAAAGGCAACATTTTAACTGACTAGGGACTTTCCGCTGTCTTATCTTTCAGGGCTATCTCTATTTCTGGTTCAACTTAATAAAAAGAATGTTTCTAGATTTTTTTTTTTCTTTTGAAGTAAGAAAACTAATTCATTAATTCAGTTCTAAGTCATAGTCTGTACAACAGCCCTCAACAGCTCAGTATTTAAAGGTTTAGGAGTGGGCAGTTGAGTCTAGCTATTCAACCCGTTTGCTGCGGCTGTCACAGCACATCCCTTGAGTGACAGATGTCTCGCACAAGATCTCCGGCTTTTGTGCTTCTTGGCAGATTGTCTGCGTAGGAGCTGGGAAAAAGAGAGAGACAGAGAATGTTTGCTGTTAGATTCCATAGGACGTCACGCAGCAAATAGAAGTGTCAAATTTCGCTCTGCTTTACAGAAACCTGTAGAATGTTACCCAAGAAGACACAAAGAGTCCGTGGGTCTATTCATGAGTAGGGGAGAGACACGACAGTGCTGAAATAGGGATTACATGTTCCAACACGGTTGAGCTGATGTTGTGAAATTACATAAGGAGTAACATGTCTGTCTGAAACAACGAAATAAAGAAAAAAAGATTCATAATTCTGATCCTATTTAGCTAAGTTGATTTAGCAACTTCATTTATCTTTTTAATTGAAAATCTTTTTTCTTTTATTGGGATAATGATTTTCTTCATAGATTATAGTTATAAATATATGCTATTCTGTAGGTAGAATAAGTCTGAATCTCTTCCCTGAATTGTAATAGCCATTTCAGCCGCTTCAGCTATTCCAGATAGACACGGCGTATCGTCTGCAGAACATCGCGACTGTTCCCTTTCACTGCAGAACTCAGCTTGCACTACCTTTGCAGTAAAAGCAGGTTGACAATGGATGGATACCTATTTTCAAAGATAACGAATTCTTACTGATCCCAAAACGCTATTCTCAATAAAATGAATTGAAGAGTAATATTCTTACTGATAAAAAGAAGAAGCACAAAAGGTTTAGTTTGCATATTGCACCGATTAATCCTTATAACATTTTAATTCTTTTAGACAAAACCATGAGTTGATGAAGAGGAAAGACTTTTTTTTCTGTTATCATCGTGCTCTCGTGGTTGTAATTTTAAATTTAAAATTGCTGGACTACTTTTTAAACCTACTTATGCGGTTTACTTTAAACATAAAGTATAATTTTGTTTCTCAGTAACATTACCTCAAAAAGAACAACTATAGTGATAAGAGGAGGATTGACAGGAAAAAATGTGTCAATCTTACAGATGGTATATGCTTAATAATTGAGGAAAAATAAGGGATAGCAAGAAGCACAAGGAAAGCTTCAGGAAACACGAATTCTCTACAATTTAGAAAGAATTATTTCATTTGTATTTCAAATTTTATTGTAAGAATCATTGTAAGTAGGCAAATACGACCAGAAAAATTATCTAAAGAAATTGCTATTCATCTTCAGGCAGAGCTAGACAGACGATTTTGCTTCGAGGTTTAAAGATAAAACAAAATTGCAAGTTCTTGCGTGAATTCAAAGGCTCAAAAAACTTTTATACGTTATGACCCCACGTAGCTGATGGCAACCTGCTCATTTTTACAGGTTTCTCGCGTCGTTACAGCACTGTTCAGCTAAGAAACAAATGGTATTTGGCTTTAGAAGTGTTTTTCCAGTGGATAAACTGGGGCAGGACAGTGAGGCTAAGGTCACTGGAGCTAATCCTAACCACGAGAGAACTAAAATTTCTTATGTCAGAAGGTGTGCTGTGGTTCCTCGTACTACTGAGGTAGATCCACAAAACAGTGTTTCCAGCAAAATGTAATTATTTAGAAAATTGGAGTTCCAGCCTTCGTGTATCTTCCTGAAAACATTCTTCGAAACATACTTTGTACAAACAAATGTGCTTTGACTTGATTTTAAACTGCTTAGGTATTGCGAGGACTATGCTATCCTTCCTCCCTTGCCTTTTTATGCACACGCAAACATAAACGCGTATCTAAAGAAACTGTGGCGCTGCTCAAAAGAGGAGTACCCTGATGGGGCAGAGACAGACAAACAGCTTATTCTGCCACAAGCCATGCTGCTGGCTCATGTTCACTTGTGGTATCAGCCTCTGGGTTAAACGCTTATTTGCTCCTTGTTCTGGCTGATGTGGTCCTGCTTAAAATACCGAAGGGGCAAAGATGGTTCAGAAGGTGACCGAGCAGAGCTGTGAGCAGTTACGGCGGAAAGCAGCACTGCTAAAGCTGGTTTCCATGGGCATGTAAAGAAAGTTTCTTACAGTTGATGGTGAAATATTGATTGCCAGGGGACACTTGAAAACGGGAAAACTTTTAGAGGATGCTGCTAACAAGTTAACGTCGTGTGGATTCTTTCATTTAGTCTTTTCCTGCTCACCAGAAGGTTACAGTGTTGTAGGAGATCAGTCCTAAAGCTGACGTTTTGATTCCTAACCTCTCCTTCTGTCCGTTGTTCCTATATCAAACATGGTCCATTATGCCATAACAGACAGGTCTAGATTTCACAAACAGGACCCAACTTAGAAGTTAGCTTCAAATGCAGCGAGAAGTTACGTGTCTGAGTTGGCACAGATAGCGGATTTCCTCCTGGTATCTAGTACTTGCCACCACCACCAAAAGTCAGAAGATTAATTGGATTGTAAACTTAAAAACTGGGGAGTGAGGAGATACCAGATTGATTTTAACATCTTCTACCACTGTGCACATGCTTTCTTTTGTTTACTGTAGCATGCCATAAGCATGTTTTTGAGCTTGTTGCATCGTATGGGTGCTGCTTTTACCACTGAAGGTCTGCGTTCCAGCTGCTACAGCAGTAACTGGCCTTATGATCCCTTCGGATTGTTCTGACACGGGGGTACATTTTTGGTGAAGATCTTGAACAGCAAAATGAGTACGACGAATGTTAATCTCAGGAAACGCTGGCCAGAAAAGGTGTTTCTATAGCCTGAAGGCATTCCCAGCCTCCTCCCAGCTGCCAGCAGTGGAGTTCTTAAAGCTTTTCCAGGGAGCGGGGTGATCTTTCCTAAAAGAAAGTAGCAGGCAAATTACAGCAAGGCTGCTGGTCTGTTTTGGGATGTTATGTAGTGGAATCATAAATTGTAGTTGTGTCAATGCTAAGAGGACAGGAGTTCAGATCACAGAACACCTGGATAAAAACTCTGTTGTCAGATGTCAAATCAGGTGTCTAATTCTTATAAGTCATGGCAAAAGCATCACCCAAGACATGAAGGAATACTTCAGTAACATTCATGCTTTTTTGATATCTGCACGTAATGAATATCTGCATGCCTTTGGTTTAGAGTCATTTAACAGTAATAATAAGTAATGCATAAAACTTTTACTTATTGAGAAACTATGAAATGCTGTAACAGTATGCAGTGACAAATAGCTGTCTTGTTATCTATCATGTAATACATTACACAGGAGTTTGTGTCTTACGGTAAGCACGCAGGGGAAGCTTAGAATTTCAACAAGGTAAAACTGTCACAGTAGGTTCTTAATCCTACTTACAGCTGACAAACTATTCATGAATTTGAAACTAGAAAACAACTAGAGAGGAGAAGTAAGACTCATTTCTTTACGTTGAGAAATAGCTATTTCTGTAGAGAGACGTCTTCCCCAATGAGGACATGACTGACAAAAGCAAGGAAGCCTGTTTTTCTGATCGTTGTTATGGCCCCGGTTACCCGCTGTCCCTCTCCTCCTGCTCCTTATTTCTGTCTCCGGGCAAGCACGTGCTTTGTGTGGTTCGCAGCTATGCAAATATCGACTCGCTAGGCAGTTCAAGCATATAGAAATGAAATGTAAGACCACTTTAGAATATGTTTTTCTATTTGTCTGCCAAATTGCAGTTGTTACATCTAATGAGCATGCGTTCTGCTCTCCTGCGAGTTAACCTGGTCAAAAGGGCAAATTCTCCAAGTTGCTGGGTTGTGCCTTTTACTTTTTTTTTTTTTTCAACTTTTCCTTCTCTGAAGGGCTAGAATGAAATGCACAGTCTTTTCAGATCACTTTGATTACAGCTTATCAGTGAGACCTGAGAATGCTGAGTGGCTTTAAAGAGGTCTCTTCAGCTGGCATCCACCCCCTTTACTTACCTTGAGTTTGAAAGACCAGCCAGCAATTTCCTTCAGGACAGCCTGAGAAAGAACATCTGAAAACAGTGCTTCATAACATCAGGTTGTAGTACACACCCCAACTTTCTTATATTTTTATATGTTTTAATAATCAAGCCTTTTTTTACTATTGCTGGTGGAATTTTGTGACTGTAGAAGGAGATATTGAATGCCATTTTAAGGGAAATGCGTTGTAGGTAAACACGCTTTTAGCTAAGGGAGCTTTTTTCCTTTTCTGTAGTAGAAATTTCTACTTAGTTTCTGTTTCTTACAGCTTTGTGACTCGATTGCATAGTTTGCTGATTAATCAATTTATAACATTTACCAGCACTGCTTTTCAAAACGGCTCGTTGTGTGCAGTAACCTGTTGATGACAATGTTCTGTTTATTAACCGGGTATAAGGTTTATCTTTCAGAGTAGTTTGCTGATTTAGCTCCCTTTTTTTTTTTTTCAAAGCTTGGTTTTCATTCTTACAGACTAATTTCTTTATTTAAGCTTTTAACTCTGAGATATTTAAAAAGCAACTAGAATATTTTCATAGTTGAATTTTCAGATGCTTCTCTGACAATATCATGCACAAAACTGATTAAGAGGCTGGTCTGAAGTATTTGGTTGGTGCCATTTTATGTAATTTTTTAACTGAGGTATATATCTAAGCTGAAGACCTTGACATTTCAGTAGTCAAATACCTGGGACAACAATTTATGAAACAAGCTGCAAGTATTTTTGACTGAACCCTCGTTTGTGTAACGATGCATCCCATCTACTCCCATGGGCTCGTGTGTTTGACATGCCTTCTGATGTTATCTATCTTGCTCTAAATGGGTGACAGCACCTTACCAGCCCTTCAGTTTCTAGGAGATCTCTATGGTAATTTTGTATTAGATACGTGTAGAATGATGTCATTACATGGCGTCATTTATGTCAGTGCATGTTGGTATGTAAAGTGATAGTCTGGTGCTGTGGTTGAGTTTGGAAAGAGAGTTATCAATACAGGGTATATCACGTTTGCTTTCTGCTTCCTGTACTGAGTGATGAACTGGCAGTAGTTCTAATTTCAGTGAAAATGTGAGAAATTACAGGTGCACGGGCTATGCCATGGAAATTAATTTTCAATTCTTTGTCTTTTCATCATTATTCGTTAAAATTGCTACCACTCTGTTTCAAATAAATCCTTATTCTCTAGGGATATTTTAACATCTGTACATTCCTTCATTTCACATATTGGATACAGAATTATATACAGATAAAGAGCATTTTTAGGATTAACATTTTCTATTAATTTTTTGTTTTGAGATAAAGGCTCTGACTGCGCCTTCTCTCAGCAGTTACGTAGTTACGGCCGTATGTAGCTATAGACCATAACAACAATGGGCACAGTATATAGTGGAAAGAGGTTTTCATGAAAAGTGCAATTCAAGAAGTGTGAAGTAGGACTGGACCTTGCGTGCAGTGGACCTGAGGTAACTGAGATGTTGAGCAAACCAACTAGTGGGACATGCCAAACCATGCGCAGAAAATGAGTTACGGGGAGATTAGTTTGATATTAGCTTGATTCTTAGCTCCTTGGTTTGATACATTTTCATCTTATTATTCTTGGGCTTTTAGAATGTTAATTTTTTTTGATTTTGCCTTTCTGGAAAACCTTAAGTTCCACCACAACATTCTATCTCTTATGGTTACCAAATCTTTTCAAACATGTCTAAAAATTCTCTTAGGGATTATACAATGCTGTGTTGAGTGTAACTACATAAACTGCAGGAAATTCCTAGATTAAAGCTGTAATAAGTGTTAAGTATAGCACAAATTAGGCTTATGTCAGCGCGTGTAGCTTTCATGATTACAGAAGCCACGGAGTTGAAGAATGTAGAGTATTGATGCTTCTTTAAAACAGAAAGATGTATATTCACCATGAATTATATTTTGCTCAAGCTTTTTTGAGATTTTGTCCTTATATCAGGCACTGCTTGCACGATAGTGTGCATTTAGATATTGGGACAGAAGAGGAATCTGATTCCTTTCACCATTCTAGTTCAGTACCAAATTTGCAGAAGGCATACATGAATTATTTATTCAGTGGAGAATTCTGATTTACTTTGGTAGGATTTCAGGATGTCAGAGAAGGACATCGGGGGCTGATACGCAGCAATCGTGATTTTTAATGCAGTGCACATTTTAATGTAAACTGCCAGGATATGTAGAGAAAGGGCAAATAAATATTGAAACGGTAGTACAATCACAAAGGGCATATTGCAAATGGGAAATACGACATTCAACTGGCCCGAGTAATTTGAGTAAATGATAGTATCATCTGGTATCTTGATAGTAAAGCCGCAATAATTCAGCACTGGCTGCACTGTGCTTGCTGATAACATTTCACATCAGATACTGTGTGGCATTTAAGTATCTACTGGCAGGGATTTTCCATCAAGGAATGAAGACAAGCAGAGAAAATCTATAGAAATCTTGCACTTACATAACGGAACTATTCAGCACAAGAATTCTATAGATTTTTCTATGAAAAATCATTTATATTCTATTTGTTTTCATATATCTATATTTTAAACGTCCACATTTCATGTTTTCAAAATAAACCAGGAGTTTAAATATCTGAAACATGTTGGCAAATACTATTTGAAGTATACAGGACTTTTGCATATGCAACCACTTGGAATCATCAAGATTGGTTAAAAAAAAATATATAATCATTTCAGTGCAGTTGTGGCTGACAGCAGCACCTCTTCAGACATTACAGCTACCTACCTGGACTCCTACTTAAAAAGGTAAAGGTGCTTACTATAAACATACCACAACTTCCAGCTAATGAAATATTAATTAAATAATAATATGAACACACTATTAAAATATTATAGATCTCCAAATGGCACTTCTTGTCAAAGGCCCATCATGACAGGGTTAAGTACATGTTTACAGGAAAGGAGCCTGGGGGTTTGTTGCTGTATTAGTGCCAGTCAGGGTGGTTTGTGCTCGCCGTACTCACACCAAATAGTAAACTTTGTGAAGCACCTGGCTTTTGAAAGATGTCTGTCGTATTGTCACAGGTAAGAGATGTACAGCTGACATCAAGATTGTTGTTGGCAAGTAAAGAGTCAACAGCACTGATTTATTATCTCAAATAATATAAAAACCTAGAATGTTGAAAAACATGTTCTCTCACAAGTGACATCTGTTCTGTCTGTACTTCAGAATTACAAATTTTTAAGCGCCACGTTCTCTTTCAGTTTTCCCTTGTCTCATTTAAAGTGAGCTAGAAGAATAGCTCGTTTATTAAGCATTAAAACTGCCGTTGAGTCCAGGCTGGGGAACCAACAAGGTCTGTGCAGAAGACATAAGTGTCCTGAGGCTGGGAATCAGGATGGAAGGAAGGGGACATCCAAGGAAGGGAAACTGAGAAGAATTAGAGATGAAAAGCCAGAACCTGTACTTTCATTCATATAAATGCACCTACCTTGTAGGTACGTTGGCGTCTCTGATCATTTTCACCAAAATTATTTCTTAACCTTCCAGCTTTAAGGGATGAATAAAAATGCTGTGGGAATGTAGACATTGCAGCTACCTTCCTGTTAGGCAATTCTTTGTCAGGGAGGATAAGTGTTTTTAATGAAAGCCATCAGTCTACAGAGTTCTTGCCATGAAGTTCTGTTATCTTCCATCCACGCATACTTACAGGAAACTATCTGTTTGAGAAATAATCCATATGTAAATTTTCTAGACATTAACTGTGCTGCTGGAATCAGTAGATACAAGTCCTGCTTGTTTTGGGTGGGGTCCTTTTGTTTGTGTTTAAGGGTGTCAGAAGGAAGAATAGAAAACACAGAAACAAAGAAAAAATGTTTCGTATGTTTTCTATTTTTTCTCTTTTTTTTTGAGATTTTTACTTCTTAAAACATACTTGCCGTTACGGAACTGAGAACGTGGAAAGCAGAAAAGGGCAGAAGGGAAGAGCTGATATATATTTGGCTTTTACTAAATTGATTAAGGTTTCGGCACAAAGAAGTTTGAGAAAGTTGTACTTCAGTACCAAAGATAATGCTTTTATCAGTCCATTACTTCATCGGGGGTGTTTTGTGCACGCTCGTGCCTGAGGCTTATCTCCTTTTTATCTCATCCCTGATAGAACTGTCAACACTGATCAAGTTTCCTACACTTGTGAAAATTGACTTGTTCTCAACCCCGCCACAATCGCTTTTCAATACGTACGTATTGTCTCTCTGCTTGGTTACAAGTGCTCTGTCTTCATGGCAGTTTTTGCAAACCCAAGCTGAGTACACCAAACTTGTAAGGTAGCAAGGAGTATCATCATCATCATCCACCCCAGCTTGTCTCGCTGTTTGTGAGAGGCCATCTGCATAAGCTGTGGAGCTTAACCCTCAACCATCCGATGTCACGCCCTCCAGCTCATCTCTCCTTATGTCCGGTTTCAGAGCGGGATGGAAAGTGACACTGATTCCGTGTCCCTTTGTGTTCCACCAAGCCCTGACTTGAACCAGCTGCTTGATTTTCCAGCAATGTTGCGGTGTGGAAAGATTCTTCCTGTGCAGCTTTTACAATTGCAATGGGGGTAGGTTGTTGGTGCCCCTCCCCGTGTCTCCCTTTGCCCCGATACATAAGATGCATTAAGTGTTTTCCTGTTTTCTATTCAGGTTTTCAGTGTGCTCCATCACCAATCCAAACACCTAAGCCACTTAGTAGTATAATACCTTCAAATGGCATCTGTCTAAGGGTTTTTCTGTGAACGTTATGAGGCAACAGAGATTCTTACGCTCCGTGAAAAATAACTGTGACATACGTGCGGGAAAGGGGGGAAGAAGGTATCAGGCACCATGAGGAGTAACAAACAAAACGCACTTGGAACGTCTTGGTTATATGTAATATGGCAACAACTCTTTTTCTTTAGCTGCATAAGAGAATTCTTACAAGCGCAGCAGTGTGAGTCTTTCAAATGCAAAGTTATTTGATGGTAAGAAAATGAGCAGCAGTGTAGTAACAGATTATTTTGCTAAGGGCTACAAAGTACAACCGCATTACATGCTATATCTATATTTGGTATTAAAAAGAACTCAAAGATCCCCCTTAAAGCCTTTTTTCTGAAGATTTTCATTAAAACCTAGTTCTTGTTATTAAGCACATTATTACATAATTAAAATTAAATAAGTCTTGGGGGAAAGCAATAATTTGACAAAAAAACACCCGTGATTAAATTTCTTTCTATGCTTTGAATGGGTTTGCTCAAAAGAGAGATTCAGTTTGAGAAATAATATTATGAGTTAAGCGTGTTCTCATTATCTTACTTTTTTAATTTATATACTCAGAGGTACCACTTGGATACAGTAGTTTGAAAAATCTTTAAATTATTAAAGAAACCATTTGCCCAAAGCTTGTATGCCCTCATATAATCACAGTGTGTTGTCATGTAATATTCAAGGAATAGATTATAGCAATTGGTCTTTGGCTTGCTAACATTGCCTTCGCTGATAGTTGTATTGACTTTTAAAAAAATAGCAGACATTAAGATTTAATTAACATTTTTAAAATGTCTTCAGATATCACATACTGTTAGAAAACCAAGTACATTGGACTTCAAAGTTTTTCTTCACACAGCTCCAAAATGTTAGCCTCAGGTGGGGAACCAACTTGAATATAGACTGTCTACTTTAGGGTGTGGGACAGCCACCTAAGACCACAGGTTCAGGACTACATGAGAGATGAAGTAGGTCTTCATGTTACAGTTTCCACTGTCTTTAAGGCCATCCTATCTCAGGATAGCTGGAACTTACGTGGGCTGTCTGCAGTGGGCAAAGATATTATAAAAAACAAGTTCTTGATCTCAGACAGAGTTGACTGCCTTGGAATATAATACCTGAAATGGCTGGTAGATGTGCCTTCTCTCACGGCATAGGGAAGCAGGCTGACCTCATGGCAGTCTGGCACGTGATAGGTGGTAGAACTACATGGCCATCACATTGAGTGTCTAGAATACCTCTCAAAAGGATTTACCTGGTTGGTGAGAACCTGATGATTCTTTCAGAAGGGGCCACCTGCCTCCTCAAAATGTTAATCATGAATGATTTTTGAGCCAATATTTCCATTGGTGATTTTTTTGAAGGCAATTTTGTCAGTCTAAATAGCTTTTGCTTTATAGTAGTACAGAGCAAATAAAATTTTGAAATGCATATCTTTTTCTAGCTCTACTAAGAGACTATTGAACACTCTTTCCTTCATCTTCAAAGTCTTAGAAACATTCTCTCATCAGAGAAAAGGAAAAAAGAGCTTTAAAAGACCATGTCTTACAATCCTTATGAGCTGGTGAATGAAAAAATATTTATCAGAAACACGTTGGTATACTTTGGAGTTAACCCGTTATTTGTTTTTCTTCTTGTTTTGTATTTTTGGTTGGTTGGGGTTTTTTTCCTAGACAAAAGCGAGAAAAGACAAAAGTAAGCCTTTTTCTGAAAAGGTGTGAGTATACTATGATATCAGAACACAGAAATATGCTTGCAAGATAGCTTTTAGACATCACTCTACACCTGAAACGATGGTCATCCTTGAACTCTTACAGAGCAGTTCACATTTACAAGGTGCAGCCCGTCAAAGACATTCAAAAGACCTCTCAAAGATACATCAGGCTACATTTGATGTGAGGTTATACACTCAAAAACCTTACAGCACTTTGTAAATCAATGCTTACCCGCAATTGTTTCTTGGGAAATTTATGCAAGGCCAAATGTGTATGCACAACCTTACTCATCAGGATTAGGTAGGTTTTCTTGGTTGTTTTCCAAACAATTGATCTACAGATTTTTTTTACTCTTTCTTAGTTATGCCCTTTTTTTTTTTCAGTCTTTCGTGTTACGTATCTTGAAAATAACATGGATACTTTTTTGTGAAGTGAAACAAAAAACCACAGTCTGGATTAGTTCAGGCATTAGATTGTGAATGTCTTCCTTTTTGGAGAGAGATTATAATTCTGATTGTAAATTCACCAGCAAATTAATTATTATTTTCTTCCTACACAGCTTTATTAGTTATCTCACCAAACAGAAAATGTATTTTACCCTAAATATAGAACGATAACCATTATAATAATTATAATTTATTTGTGTTGTGCTGCAGTTTTGTTATGGTACAGAATAATGGAACTGTGTTGCAGAAACTTTCCATGCCAGATGACAATCCTGGTCCATGGTAGGATCACTCACCTAAATTCAAATTATCATTCCTACTATTGGTTGTTTGTTAATCTACCTGATTGGAAAAAAAAAAAAAAGCCAAACACCTTCCCTCTCTTGATTTAAAGTTTATGTAGATTAAAAAAAAATTAAGATCAATAGGTGTGGCTCAAGTGATCAAGATGCTACATGGAGATACTAGGTCATTCATGTTAGTAGTCACTGAGAGTAGTCACTGATTAAATGGGATCAATGTTCTGCCTGTTTCTTTACAACTGTGGTTGGCAACCTTTTTGCGTTCAAAGAAAAGGATGGTATGCAGTACTGCACCAAGCTTCATTCAGAAAGTGGGTTCTGCTGTAGAAACCACAAAAAGATCTTGGTCTTTATCCTGAAGATTCTCATCATTCTGGAAAATTCTTATGGAGTGCCTTGCAGAATCAAAGAATAGTAGGGGTTGGAAGGGACCTCTGGGGACCATCAAGTCCAATCACCCTGCCAAAGCTAGATCAAGTTGCACAGGATCGCGTCCAGGCGAGTTTTGAATAGCTTCAGAGAAGGAGACTCCACAACCTCTCTGGGCAGCCTGTTCCAGTGCTCTGCCACCCTCAAAATAAAGAAGTATTCCTTATGTTTAGGTGGTACTTCCTGCATTCTAGTTTGTGCCTGTTGCCCTTTGTCTTATCGCTGGGCACCACTGAAAAGAGTCTGGCCCCATCCTCCTGACACTCGTCGGTTAGATATTGATAAGCATTGATAAGATCCCCTCTCAGTCTTCTCCAGGCTAAACAGCCCCAGGTCCCTCAGCCTTTCCTCGTAAGAGAGATGTTCCAGTCCCCTAACGATCTTCGTAGCCCTCTGCTGGACTCTCTCCAGTAGTTCCCTGTCTCTCTTGAACTGGAGTGCCCAGACGTGATGCTTTCCACACCGGGTGTGTGGGGCTCACACCCACCTGGGCTATTTATTGTTCCATACTCAAAATATCTTCATAAAATAAGAGAACCCTTTTATCCTAGTTAGGATTAGTGTCTGACGTTCAAGTATATAGACAGTTTTGTAACGTTTTGTGGCAGAATACTGTTCCATCAATGAGGCCATGACATTTGCAGACATAAATTATTAGAAGAAAAAAATGCTTGTTCTGCAGGCAAAGTTACTTCTCCTGGAGACTCTATAGCAATTTAATCATTTCCTCCTATTTGGTAAGGGAAATTTAATTAAAAATGGTTAGAAATAGAATGGTTCTTCGTCAAATAACACCAACCTGAAGGGTTGTGTTGAAAATTAGTAATATTTAGCATAATATTTTTCCAAGTTAAAACTCAGATTGGTTTAGAGACTGGTGGTCCTAGCTTTTTCTATCATCTTTACAGACTAGCAGTCTTGTAAAAGATGCACGGGACTAATCAACACGATTATCACAGTTAAAAATTCCAGGAAGCTCTTGAGACGTGCGAGATCTGAACGGAATCAGGAATAATATAAGTAAATAAGCATAAGCTGTTCCCATATTGGCCTCAGCCTCAGTGAAAGGAAATCAATGGATGAAATATTTCGCAAAGGCAGATTGTGGCTTTGGTAAACTGTGCGCAGTGGTTTTGCGCAACTACAACGAAAGTGGTGTGAAGGAAACGTCAGAGTGTGAAGTGTGCGCCTTGCTAACAGACATGCCTCTGGCAAGCAGTAAAGCACTCCTGACCAGCAACAGTGGAAAACAACCATTTGGTCTTTCTTACTTTTCCTGACAAGAGCTTACAACCTATTTACTTATTCCAAGGTGAACACATGATTCCCTCCAGAGAATCTGGTTACTTTATCTTCAAAAGTGTCTTCCTCACAGTTGAAGCCAACGAGAGCAAATATTGTTCTTTTTTACCATGTCTCAGTAAAGCATTAGGGTTTTTTATTATTATTCTGGAGACTTGAAAACATCCAGCATGACCAATATTACCATTAACAGAGAGCATCCAGCTGTTAATAACTGTTCCTCATTACAGTAACCATCACTTATTGCAGGAGGCAATGTTTGAGTAGCATTTTAAGACAATGGAAAATTGTTCAAAACAAATGGATTATGTGATGTTTCCTACCTTATCATATCTCCAGTGACTGAATTTTTAAATAGAAAGTTTTTGTGTGCTTTAGTTTTGACAAAGGTCTCATTTCTGTACTGTAGTCTAATTGTATTACTCTGTTTACAGCATATATGTTTATATTTAATATTCAATTGACAAGGTATGGTTGATCACACAAACACTGTCTGCTCTTAGCTGCTTGAATATGCGGTATTGGCAGTGGGTAACAAGATGCACTTCCCTATCTAGAGCCACTCTGTGGCTTCTGGCCACTCTGAAATTAGTTTGAACCTTACAAACCACTGAGGGGGGTGGGGAAAAAACCCAAAACCACGATTTAAAGTTTGCATCACAGTAATTATTTTATTATTTTACTATATTACACATGGAGGGGAAAAAAAAAAAGGCAGTCAATTATTAGAATTTTGTTTAACAGAATAACTCAGCAAATGCTACTTCTCCAGTTTCATTTCAAATATCACAGGGTTAGTTTAATTCCACCTAAAACTCCTTTTCAACTATCCTCACACTACAGAATTCTACAAAATGGCTTGTGTTACACAGAGTAGGACTCTGCATTAGTCTGCGGCCAGTCTACCTAGGAGACAGACTTTGGAGCTTGGCTCTATGCCTGGAAAATCTATCCCTGGAACAAACTGCAAGAGCTCTATTAGAAACCTGTCTAGTGGGACTAGAGAGGTCAGCAGCTCTGCAGCAGACCTGGCATCCACAGTGAAGATCCAAAATTCTTCGCTTGGAGCCCTTTGTAACCCTACTTGTAACGAAAGGATGTTCCTCAGCTTTGCTGTAAGGATCTCTGGAAGCCGAAGCGCAGCTGGAGCCAGGCTTCCCCATCTTTCTAGGTGGATGGATGCAGTGCTCAGGGCTTGACTGGTGGGACAGGCTTCTAGGAACGATGGCCAAAGGGAGTCCATTCGTGGGAGCTCTGGGAGATGCGGGCTCCAGGAAGCTTCCTGGAAAACACGAGCGATAGTGTGAATACCAATACAATAGTATCTTTTTTTCAGCATAATTGTGGCTATATGCACTTTTTGGTCTTAAGTGAATTGTGCATGTGTTATTTAATTTGAAAAGCTTAAAATACATGTATTTGGAAAAATGAACCTCACTGGAACATTTTACAAAACCTGAGATTTCATAATCTTCGAAAGCTTCTTCATTCTTCAGCTGATAAACTATGCCACATACATGTGATCTTGGAGAAAAAAGAAGTCAGAGCACTACATAGAATGCACGTGAATTTGGAGTATTGTAGTTGTTTGAAGCAAAGACAAAAAAGTGCCTCTTAGAGGAAGTGAAGGGCTTCTTGGGTCAACATTAATGATATTAGGCTACATAAGATTACTTTACAATCCAGCCACAACTTCTATTTCACTACAAAACTACAGAATCAATAGTGGTTTCAATAACCCTTCAAAATATCCTAATTTTAACAGAAGGATTAAGCAAAAAATACCCAGCTCTGTTGCCAGCAGGGCAGATTTTAGGAAGGTAACAATCTATGGCAAGCTGATCTTTTTCTGGGGAACGGTCACATCTTTACATTGTGGTGATCACTTGCAGTGGTAACAGGTGCAGGCGTAGATACATACCACACAGTGCACGCAGACACGAGCTGAACAGGCGCTCAGACAGGAGAGAAGGAAGAGTTTTCTCGCCGCGTGTACAGCCAAGCAGTGTGCACGTTTCCCGGAGAGCTTGCGCAGTCTCTAGCCTTTGGGGTTTTCAAGATAAAGACAAAGCTTTGAGCAACCGGGTCTGACCTCAGAGGTGACCCTGCTGTGAGCAGGGGGTTGGAGGAGACACCTCCTGAGGTTTCTTCCAACTTGAATTATTCTAGGATGCTAAGAGTTTTTTTAAAAATTTACTCAGATGGGTCGTGTGCTGACAACATGACCCCTGAACATTTTCAGACCTAAACCTCCTCTGAAAACCTTCCCGTTTAGGCTGCACCTTTCAACCAGGGCACTTTGAAAGCGTGAGACCTGATGAAAAGCAGAGACAGCATGATAAACACTCTTGCCTGGGTTTGTAGTTTGCGTATTTCGTATCTCAAAGCACACCAAGGGCAGCAGCAGTCTATTCGCACAGATGGCTTCTGAGAGAAGACACACAATACTTGGCTGGCGAGTTAGACACAGCGACTAATGATTTAGCTGCTTAAAACCTACTGTTGTTTTAAAACACAGACCAAAACAACGCATCCATTTTATACCATTAAGCTGGAATGCCACAAAAGAATAATAGCTGTCACCTGCTTGCAGTGAAGCTCCTCCCTGCTACAGACTACACTGATAATTCGGGGATCGCCAACAGTTGCAACCAGAAGTGTCGGTTAGTCCTTTTACTAACTAGAATACCCCTTATTTTCCAAACACAAAGAAAAGTACAAAAGTAATGAAATAAGCATAACGTCTGGGTTGGTCTGATTTTCAAGGAAGCTAATGCAGCCAGCCCAGAACCTCCGTGGATCTCCTCAGCGTGGAGAAAAAGGAGCCCTTCCAGAACAGAGGGACTTTGGCTGAGGTAATTCCAGTCTGAGTCCCTTCAGACTTTGCAATGTTGATATAATGATAACTTTGTGACATGGGAAATAAGCTATAAATTAAGGTAGTTCAGATTGTGCTGGAATTCTGAGGCAGCAATAGCATGGCCATTGTCATATGCATATCATCCAAAGTCACCTTGGGTCAGGAGTAAGGAAGGGTAAATACCTCATACCAATTTCCTACACTTTTGTGCCTTTTCAATATGCCCAGAAACTTTACAGAGGTTTTAGTTTTCTTATTTCTATAATCTAGCCTTCTCCAAAGGAGAAGCACTTTAAAAATAAAGGCGGCTGTGAAAGTGCCAGAGAGTTATTTTGAGTTATAGAGGATAAATAATATTTGCAAGCTGGAATATGAACTGGATTAATTTATTTTTCCTTTCTGGTTCTGGCTAGTGTTTAACTCAACAATTTAATTTCATATAGAGCAAAGCCTTGGTGGGTCCTTACGTTAACTTATTTTCTTGCTTTCCTGGTCTTCTTCACCTATGTGGCGTACGTGAAATTACGCTCTGAGACAAAAACAATAAGAGAACATTTCTAAATGTTGATTATGGGCATTGTGGGTCCTCAAACGATCTTATTTGTGTCAGTTCAGGACCTAGTATTTTATTTGAAGCTACAGCCAATACTCTTGTGTCTTTTCCCCTATTTCTGGACAACCCTACAAAAGGTAAAATATTGGTTCATACACCGTCTTGGTGCACAAGTAAAACAGATCTTAAAAACCCAGATACAATACAACACTTTCCTATATTACTTTCTTCCTACTTCTACTCTTTCTAACTGTAGAGTTAAATAAGATGGTGAGGCAGAACGTGGTTTTATTTTAAACCTGCCTAAAATACGTAATTAGTATTTAACACATACATTTTATATCTTACATTGAAAAAATAAAAAGCATACGTGACAGCTTTATGACGTGAACTTATTGCTTATTATAAAAACTTCAAAATAAGCACCCAATATATCTTGCTCTAAGCTTAAAGCATGTTCTTTAATACTTCAAAACAGGGGAAGCTAAACTGTATAGTAAGGAATAGGCCATTATTTTTTTAGAATTCGTTTTTATTATGAAAAGTGGAGAGTGCTGCAGCGTTTCAGTATACAATTAAACCACTGCAGAGCTGGGAAGGTTGACTTCTTCAAACGAGGCTTAAACAGAATTTCTGAACAAGTGCTGTTGGCTCCCTCCAATGGTAGGAGGTTATTATTGCTGGGACATGGCTTTTCTAGAGAAAAACCTGTTACAGATGGAACAGCTATCCTAAAGTACCAACAACTTCATAACTGTGGGAAATGCTTCAACGCGTTCTTTATGATCCACTACTTTAAAGGGAAAAAAAATATTGTGGGGTTTATGACTTGAACAGTAAAAGGTTATGAACAGGGGATCCTTTTTCTATTGTAAATTAAATCCATTTGAGCGTGAGGAGAAGTACGTTGATGAAATGTATTTATTTCACCACTGACAGAATGCATTTTTTCCACCATCAGAGGTGAAGAGTTTAGATGGTATTTAGATGATAAAGTTTGATATTGTGTTTTTTCTACAGTAGATCCAGTACTACAAAGATACATTTAGTTTTATCACTTAAGATAGGACAGTTATTTGCCACCTGTGCGAGAGGAAATTGAAAAGCAACTTACCAGATCACTTTATTAAATACTAAGCATGGTGTACAAACAAACTCAAATGTTCTTTGTTACTGGTGAGGCAAATTTTGCAATGTAGTTCACACTACAGAAGATAGAGGATTTTCCTCATCTCTAAATTTAGCCTCTGGTCACAGACCGAGAATATCACGCAACTTAATGCCATTGTAAAATGTGAGATCTAAAAACTATTTATTGTTTTCAAATAAGAACCTCTTGGCTGTCAATAGGGGACAGCACCGTACAACACTGAATGCAAAGGATGCTACGAAGACGATACCAGGTAAAAGGATAAAAACATTACAAGCTGAATCAGGCAAAGAGTCATTTTAGGTAAAGATTATTTTATCTCTCTTCAGGAGAGACTTGCACTAATTACAATGCATTAATCGCTTTCAAAACTAAATGTTCAAAGTAACTTAGCGACTCCTGAAAAGTATCGTGACACAAATTTCTGGTGAATAGCTAAAGTGTGCATCTCTGTATTTATATGAAGGTCTATGGAACAAAACATTACTAAACTGAGAGTATACCCGATTTCTAGTTATCAATATATTAAAATAGCAATATAATATAATTCTTAAATGAAAGGCACTTACTACTACTTTTTTTCCCCCCTTTTATGCTCATATGAGTGCTAACATTTCACTGAGGTATATGGACTGTGGTACTTCTCACGAACTCCCAGATGATCTTTCTTGGACACATTTTATCAAGCATTGATTACTTTCGTGTATGTTTGGGTTTTGAAGGTTGTAGTGTTATCTTCTGTCTGTCACCTTTCTACTCCAAACTTTTATCCTCTATATCCTCTGAGTTACTACTCTCATCTATTTCATCTCTTGACCTCTGAAGGACAGGAGGTATGAACAGTTTTGGTTTGGTTTGTTTGTTTGTTTGTTTTGGGGTTTTTTTTGTGGGGTTCTTAAAGGAATGGAATTTAAAATAAATGTTAAATTTTATTTGGGTGCTACGTAAGGTGTTGTAACAATACTTGATTCCCCTGACCCTTCAGTATTTCTTTTAGAGGTTAGACTTTTCATGCATGTTGGTTTTTTCATCTTCTGTTTTTTGAAACTTGCTCTGTTGTCCACCAAAGCATGTCAGCTCTTGTATTGTCAACTCATCCAAATGAATTGACTGACTAAAATGATTCTTGCCCCTTGTTCCATAACCCTTTCTCTGCAACAGAGACTTGTTTTCTAGCTAGTGTGTTGGGGTAGGGCTTTTTTTGCTTTTCCAGTGCACAAGTGTGTTAGTGAATTAACTTTGTACGTATGAAGCCTCACATCTGCTCTTCAGCTCAGACACAAGAACCTTAACTTTTGTTTCCTAGGCTACATCTTCCCTAAGTCCTTTAGTAGGTTGGGGTTTTTTCTACTAGTCTTTAATGGTTGCATCTTATTTTTCTTCTATACTGGCAGATTCATAAAAATATTTTACGTTCCCTAACTAGGGAAGAAATCCGCTGTCATTAGTCATGGCATTATTGACGTCTTCCTTTTCATGATTGGTATTTCATGTTTACTGAGAAGATAATTATATGGGATTTACATGGGTGTGGTTAAAGGAACCAAAATAGTTAACTATTCAGAGAATCCCTCCAGGAAATAACTTTCTTTCCTGAAGTTGGACAGAACACAAGATTGATAGCCTTGGATCTCGTGAATTACTTCCTCAGCCAAGTAATACAGCTCATAATCCAAATGCTGCTCATGAGCTGTATACCACATATTCAAATTTACTTCAGTTTATGCACTATTATTTAGGAAGCATTTCTGAAGGTAACGGAAAAACAAGCAGACAACCCCAAATCCCCGTATTAGCAAATCACTAATGAAATGAAGACTGCATAATTTTGTAATAATTGAAACAGTCCTACAACAGAAAGTGTAAGAATTATTTCTACTGTATAAATTTCCAAAGGGTTATACTAGTAATCACTCTACAACCATATAGTAATAGACAGTCCTTGTGCAAAGAAACTGCAGTCTAATATTCCACCAGTGCAGAGATGGACAATAGCTCTTTAAACATATCAGTTGTCCTGATCTCTTCAAGCAATTAGATATTATTGGTTTCATACTCAAGCTCTTCCGGATGTTCTTCATGGCAACATCATCCCTTATGCCATGTGTTCTACAATAAGTATATCTCTTTTAAAAAAAAAAAAAAAAAAAAAAAGTGGTGGACTATCTCTTTGCTCTTAACAGATGACAAAGCCTTTCTGAAATAGTTGATATTGAATTTCTGGGTCCTGCACCTGTCTTCCATTTTTAAAGCAGTTTCCTGGGTTTTTCTACTCTACCAGTGCTCCCAGATTCACCACTGCCTCTTAAAAGGCACTAGAGTCTCCTTCATCGGTGCTGCCTTCTGTTTTGGGAATTCCCTGAAAGTAATGCAAAGCGTTACTTTCTTCTCTGCTCTCAAATCATAACTGAAGACAGATCACAGTTATTATGATTCAGTTATTAAAAATAAGTATATCCCACCCACTTTCCCCCCCACAAACCAGCTGATGCTCTGTTCAGAATGTCAATACAGATACCAACCTCCCCGCCTTGGCCATCTTTGAGCAAGGTTTATTGACGGTTTATTGACAAAGTTGTACACACTCACAGCGTCCCTTACAATGAGAAGAAATGATTGCACATAATTGAAAAAGGATAAGCTCTTGTTATATGATGCAACACTTTTTAGGTTCTGTTGACATCTTTGCTGGAACAATCACTTTGATGGGGATTGAATTGCTTAAAAATTGTGCAGTATGAACATACCTGGGCAGCTGAAAACCCTGTTACAATCTAAAAGCAGTGATGGTGATGAGTTCTTAAAACCGTTGCAAATACTATGCACACTATGACACCTAAGTCTCTACACAGAATTAAGAATTCTTGGTTTCAGTATTTTCATTTTCATGAGTTTATATAATAAGGTGAACGTAAGCTTTTATTTCTTAAATACTTAGTTACTTAATTTCTAATTTCTTCATTTTTTCTGTATGATATGAGCAAGTTTATTACTGGTTATCGTACTGCTTATAGCTTGGATAGCCTGCTTATAGCTGTAAGTTTTTTGGAAGAAATGTATACATTCATTAAGGCAGAGTTTTCCAGCTACCAAGACATGGTGTAATTCTGTGAACTCATGCACACTGTATCAACACTAAGAATATTTATTTAAGCAAACATGAGGTTGTTTATTCATGTAAATTGCTAAAATTGTTATCCTACATCACTGAAATTGTGGAGCCTCCTGTTTTGGAAACAAGAATCATGGTCTGCATTTCCCCCATGCTATAAAATGCCCAGTTCAGATACCTTGAGGTTAATTTCTGTCCTTCTCCCAACTTCCTTGGAAAAGCATGATCAGACAAAGAAATTGAAAGCCAGGTCTATCAAATTTTACTTACTGTTTTAGAAGATAAAACAGTTTAGTAGAGAACTTTCTAGTGAAATGGGATGTTGGGAAGCGAAGAGCTTCAAACATTAAATGTTCTGAAGGCACATCAATGGAAAACTAAATATCGTGGGAGAAAAAAAAGTGGTTTAAGTGTTGTATACAGGCTATTTTGACATTTTAAAGTACAAAAATCAACGGAGTGCTATACAATGTACACTTAAGACAAGCAAAACTAATGCTTCTGAAACTTACACAGGCTTTTTTTGTCTCAGTTTACTTTTGCTTAAAAAAAAAAAAGCCAACAGTGTTTTGAGACGCAAATGTCATGGCTTAAAGTTTTTGCAGAATTCCTGAAGAATAACTGGCCTAGGCAGGTTAGAAAGGGGCTCAGAAGACATCGTAGTCTATATCTTCAAAAAAAACTTCACATGTAGGGAAATGACAGATTGGCAGATTATTATGGATCATTAGAGAGGAGATGTGTGCTCGGGAACAGAAACACGGCAACTCTCGGTTTCTTCTGTAAAAACTCCCAGCTAGCACCTATTTCCATATTATTCCACTACTTATCATTCATAAGCAGTGGGAAGGATGTTACTAATTCTCGGAGTGAAGAATTGCTGCGTGTCAGAAACTACCGTTCCTGAAAGATGTGTCTTTCTGTCCTCTGCAATCCATTACTGTGCCCCTCTCTTGTCTCCGAGCACCGAAGGGGAATCTAAGAGAACAGACACACACAGTTTACCAAGAGAATTTATCAGCTGCGCATAGCTCAGTGAGGAGTCGAGCTAGGGTCCAAGCAGCAATATAGAGTTAACAAGACACCTTAAAGAACTACTATTATTTTATCTTAAATGCATTGTTTATAAGCCTATTTAAATGGTTTAAGCTACAATACAAGGGTGGCATCGCCCAATCTTTCCATATCTTTGTAAGGGTTGTGGTAGCCTACGTGATAAATAGTAAAATCAAACGCTACCTTCTGTTCTTCTCTTTGCAGAAGCTGTGTCTGCAACAAAGCTGGTTTTCCATTTCCCTGCTATTCTTTAAATTTGGCTGCCTTAGCAACCACATGTTCTGCCGAGTTACTTGTGTCGATAATGCAGGGTGGTTACTGAAGGCTACAATGCCTGAAAAAGGTCTTGAGAATCAGAAACGCCTTTGAGTAGTTGCAGGTATCTTATTAATCTATTTATTTCAAGCTGCCCATAGGTAAAGACTTGATCCTGAACGCAAAGTTGTTGTGAGGTTGAGAAGGCTTGAAGATCCTTTCAGATAAAAGAAGCAACTAATTTCTTTTGAGCGGCCTTGGATTTTTATCCTTATATATAGAAGACATTTTTCATATGATCAATGTATTATAGATACAAATAATAGTACAGAGTCAATCAGGAAAGACATGCTCAACAGCCAGGAAGCAGGCTGCCAGACAGGAGAGGAGAGCAAAGGTACAGGTGGAAGGCAGAGGTGATCTATCCAGAAACTGCAGCTACATTCAAGTTACAGTAAACTATTCTTCTACCATTAGCTACATCATAATTATTTAAATCAGAATTTTTTTTTTTTAAGGAAAAAATCATCAACCGTGTAAGGAAACAGAAAAGAAACCACCCTAGATGTGGCCAGTGTCAGAGCATAAAGGGTAGTGTTTCAGGCTGTGGTTAGTAGCCATCCTTGTACATCACCAAATTCACCCGTTTCCAGCTGCATGTTCAGAGCGATGGCTATGGGAATCCTGAGGACAAAACATAGAATGTTCCTGCTTGTGCCTTGCTGGTGTTAGCTCATGCTCCGGTACAAATCTCTCTCTCTCCCTTCGGCTTCTGTAAATTCCTCGGGGAACTAGTTTCTCCTGACAGCACCGTCAGTCAGACCTGGTGCCAGGAGACCTTTCTCAGCAGCTGCTCAGCGTCGCCTTCCAAAGGCGCTTCCCGCAGGGACGTCCCCGAGCTACAATGCGATGTGCAGAGACCTCTAGAGACCGGCCAGCTGAACAACACCCGCTGCGCGACCGGGCGGCTCCGCGGTGGGCAGCGGCGAGAGCTCCCGCGGAGCTCTACAGCGGACTGTGGAGAGCGAGGGGATGCTCGGGCTGTTTTCAGCGGTGTGGTAAAAGTGGTGTTCTTGAAAGCGATAGAGTTCAGCTTGCTTTCTTCAAACGCGGTCAACGAAGGTAAAATACATCTGATTTTTACAATTTTAAAACAAAACAAACGCGGTAGATGCTTTCCCTATGTAAAAATACAAAGTTTGAATAACAGCATCTTCAAAACAGTCACATTGTGACTTCAATTACCGGGCTGCAAGCTCCTGGAATTTGGAATTCATTTGCGAGCCCATTGACATATAAGACTGTGCCTGGTTTTCGTTTGCCTGAAGCCCGTCTAAAGGCTGCATCTCTTAACGTTGTCTGAGGGATGCCACAAGGTTCCGGTTGAGTTCAGAGCTAATTACATCTCTGAAAGAGACCTTTGCAGGATTGTCGTTAGCCACGCTTGTAATTCAGACCAAGGTGTTACCTCATTTATTTTCCCAGTGAGCAGCTCTCGATAGGTTTGACCATGGAAAAACATGCTCACCTTGAAGTACACTGAAGCTTGCAGCTATAGCTACAGCTGAACCTCCGGGTTGCTGTACTTTATAGTGCTGTTAAATTTCTCCAAGTCCTCAGCTATGCGCTGTATAGAAGTCATCACTTCAGTGGGTCCTTTTGATGTCAGTTTGAATGCAGGGAGTCTGACTTAGAGAACTGAACATCGGCGATAACCTTTGGCCCGAAGGGGTCTTTCACACAGTTGTGATAACGTATCCTCTAGGTTTTTTTCTTAGGTCTTGATTGTGGATGTACCACTAATACCAAGTACTGGGCATTTCAAACTTCTCATTTTATAGAGACAGGGCACAGAGAAAATAGTGCGTTTGCTGGTTGTTGAAAGACCATCATGCAGATCCAAAACCAGATCCTGATTGTTTCAACACAAAGCGTTGCCACATTCAGGTTTTTTAAGTCCTTGCCCAAAAGGGGAATTGACTAAGCCAGGTTACCAAATACGCAGGAAAGCAGAGTTCATATTGAAATTAAATGATAGCCAGATGCCAATTTTGATTGCTAGCACGGAAGAATGGTGACAGCACCAAAGTAAACGCAGATAACTGAAAGCAGACAAAGTAGCATAAGTTGAAATTCCACCTCTGGAAATGAGTTTTGGTTTGGGTTCTGCAACATTCTCCATATCACAGCTACTATTTTTTGCCATCTTCACCATATGCATCAAAGCTATCACGTGCATGCCTGGTGTCTGTAGTGTCTGTGAGTGCATTATACCTACAATGAAACTTTAAACATTTGTTCCTTAAAACTCCCTGTCTGTCAGGCTATTACATGGGTTTTTAAGCCAAGGATTCTACATTCACTTAAGTCAATATGAATGTCTAATGAATGTCCAAGAGAGCTTGCGAACCTAAAGGTCTTGCTCTTAAAATTGTCTAACAAAATCAGATTTTCACTTTTTGATACTTAGAGCTGTAAGAATTAGATTTCCTGTTTTTGTCTAGAAAAACAGAAGAAATAGGAAGCAGGCCCATTAATCTGTCTTCAAATTCCCCTATGAACACAATTTCTAAAACTTTTCTCAAAGAAATCTACTTAGAAAATGAACTTGCCAATTAAATGTTGATGATAAAACACGTGTGGGAGGGAAACTAACATGCTGGACTACATCTAAAATAGTTCATTAGACTTCAGTGGACCTTTTTCTCCCAGAAGATTTAAGCCTTGCTGAGGACAGGCTGGAAGGCGCTTTGTGGAGGCAGTCTGCTTTGAGATGTGTGTACGTAGACACTGCAAAGGTAGAGGTAGTTTTCACAGGCTTTCAAAATGCATTTCAAGAAATTGCGTGTGTACTGACATCCAAACTTTCAGGCTCACTTCTCTGAGAAGACTCATTTCATGCTATCAGTCTTCAAGAACAGCAGCACTGTCCTTCAGGAGAGAAACTAGTGTGCTTGGTGCATGCTTGTCGTGATTAATTGTAAGGTGCGCTGACTTTAGCTTTCCTTTGAACATCCATCTGATGATGTGCTGAAATATGTGCTTATTATTTTGCACATTTTCATCTAAGTCCTGATTTGGTGGTTGGTGCATCACTACCTGTCAGTTCTGGCGTTCATCTACGGTTTCACCTGTAATGAACTTTAATTAGATGCACTGGGGCTTAAACAACAATTTTTTTTTTTTAAAGTCTAACCTCATGACCCTGTGTTTTTTACTTCTCCCGTAAAGTTCACAAAAGATGCACTTGTGGGAATACGAGGAATTGATTTCCACCGTCCCTCCTTGCCTACCATCAAACCATCTTTTTTGGGTCTCTACTTCTGTAAGCTAAAAACAGGTAAGAGTTCAGACTAGGAAAAGAACGTATCTGCTGAACTGATACTTTTACATCCTGGAGTGAGCTTTAATGAAACCTGAAGGTCTATGGTATAAAAGTAAAAAACTAGTAACTCTAAAGTATGATTATTAAATGGCTTTTCTTAAAAAAATTTTAAAAATTGGATTGGACTTCTTTTTGTTTCAATGGATTCTTCAGAGTTAATAATTGCGAAGCATAGACACTGAGTTAAAAAAATCAGACAAGTTTAAAGAAACTAACTAGTGGGAAAGTTGGGAAGAAAGTCTAAATAACCATCATTTTGGAAAAAAGTTTAAAAAAATTAAATTTATGAATGCAGTGAATTTTTGACAAATTTCAGTTCGGTGTCAGTTACTGTCTATGTCAAATCTTTGCAGTAGTTACTCTGGGGATATCCTGCTAGGTGCTCTGAACGTCTCATCTGGCAGATAAGAATGTCCCAAGCAGATAAAAATTTTGCAACCTAAAATAAGAAAAAAAGAAATTGAGCGCATCTGTCCCATTTCCTCGAGGTTTCCAGGTCACTGTTTTAAAGTATTTTAAGACAATATCTTTCTTTTATCCTTTCTGAAAATACAGTACTGAAGTCGAAAATCCTGGTTGCACTTTGTGAAGGTACTAAATTATCTACGGCACTTCTGATTCTTTGTCAAGAAAGTCCTGCGTAGGTTAGGAAGAACTGAGTAGGAGTCTTACTTTCTTGTTTAGTTGTGATCTTATACCATAGGTGGTTGTTCGAGTAAGACTCAGGGTGCAAATAACATATAGTTCTGGTAGAGCACTCTGGAGTTCAGTATTCAACCAAGTCACCCTCTGCTTCTCCAGATGGCTTGGACATGCATGTACGTGCAGGAGCACCTGAACTGATCTGTGCATCTAGCTTTTGCCTGTTTCTTCAGAATCACTCGTTTAAGGAGAGAGGAAGAGCATCCTAACCACGGGGCTATGCTGGCAGAGTGGGAGGTCAGAGAGGGGAGCACACTATGATAAAGTGGTGCAGGGGTGTATGAACAGAGCGCCACAGAAGTATTCCTCTGAAGTCTGCTGGTAGGATCAGCCAAAACTGGAAAAGGCTAAATTCCCGTTCCACTCTTCAGAAATTTCGCGTTAGACAGATGTTGGATAAAACATGACCAAAAAATGCAATGAAGCAAGAAGGGGGTAATATTGGAGTCTTATTCCTTATATTAATAATTAGTCCTTAATCATCAGGCTCAGCAAGTTTGTATAGGATGCACTTCTGGTCCAAAGCCTACTATGTGGAAGGCAAATATTTCTACTGCCACTACTATCAATCATTCATCTCTGTCCAGGGAGGCCCCAGCATTCTTCTTTGCCACTCCACGTCTTCAACTTTTCTATGTAGCTTACAACTGCAGAGATTTTACTTAATTTAGAAATCAACTAAAAGACCTTATTTTATTGAAGTAAGAATGAAAAAACTTACACTATCACTGAGCAGCAGGGAGCTGTTCAGTAAAAAGCTGTAGATAAAGAGAAAATATTATTTGAATTTTTATGGATTAATACTTTAAATGCATGAAGTCCATTGACTTTTGGAACTTCGCCAGAATAAAATTGACTGATGTACCTGTATTGGTTGTCCAATTTTTAAGAATGATGAAATTCAATGAATGAGCTAAGGATGACCACTGTTTGCTTTCAGGCAGTCGTCTTGAAAGTTGTTGAAAATAAATCAAGATATAGGTCATTCATCTTGGTATGTTTAATGAAGGAACAGACTTAAACAGTTCCTGATACATCCAAAATAACATATTAAATGTTTGGCTAGAGGTATGGTGATATAACCAAAGTCTAACATTGAAGTAATAATGCAATAAGATGATAATGAGACCAGTCCTGGGTTTATAGCTGTCTCAAGTCAGCAGGATTGTAAATTGAACACTGCATAAGCCTAATAACACTTATGTCCAAAATCACAATGAAAATAGTCAATGCACGGACTATAAAATTGTCACCTCTTTAGGCTGTTGGCATATCTCAGATGAAAACCATAACTACTGAGTGAAGGTAAATGTTCTCCTTCATCCCAAAGACATTTATCTTAAGGAGATTCAGGGTAAATCTTTTACCATTCTATGGCATCATATTATAACTGTAGCTCTTGGCAATCCAGAACTAGTTTTTTAGTTTTCATAAGTCTGTTATTTCTATAAAGTTCTGGAAAAGGAAGATAAAATCTCCTATGACTCGGGTAACCATTATGCTTTATCTATATTTAGCATCTATAAGAGGCCTCCCTTCTCAATTTGAGAAAAGCCATCTTTTCAAGAGAGAAATGATTTATTGCAGTATTTCTGACTCACACTGGATTTATTGCTGTTGTATTTTATTTAGATATAGGTTCATATATTTACATGACTTCAGAAGGTCTTAAGAATTTAAACTGAAAGAAGTTAAATATTTGCTGTGAAATTTCAGACAATGATCTTAAATGTTTGAGTTGACTCTATTGCAAATGTACCTGAAGTAAATGGAATTACACTGTTGGTAGAAAAACGTAGCTGTGAATTCAGCTCTACTACTTCGTTGTGCTCGCAGTTGTCCTAAGCAATTCATCCTAACCGACAAGCAAATATCTAAAGGCAAGCCCTCAGCAGTTATAAACATAGGCTGTAGTCTTATTGATTGAAGGTTAGGAACTTTCTGACATCAACTATTTTATCGCGGCTCCGAAACCCCAAGATAAAGACTTTCAGAGAGTAAGCTGCAGAATGCAAACTACCTTGTCAGCCACGGTACAACGCAATTTCTCCCTGTTTTTCTCCCCCCACTCCTGTTTCACCTCATAATTTTTTCATCATTCATCATCATCATTGGCATGGGAATTCTGTGCAGAAGGCCAAGGTGTTTGTGAGCATGAAGTTCCAACGTTATCTCTAGTGGAGATTCCTTGAGATGGCATAAATAATGGCTAAAGGAAGGAGTCTTGTGAAGATAAGATGGCCCTGTTTTGGCTAAGTGGAGAAAAGAAGGAAATGTTGAAGATCCCAGTGTCTGAGCAAAGATCTTTGCCTAAACTGCAAAATGAACATTAAAGCTCACACCCCTCAATACGCTAAAGAACAAAAAGCAGGACGTGTTAAACGTATTTGACTGTGTTACTCAACTCTCCACCCAAATCACGCTAAATGTCGCCTGAGAGGTAGAGACAAGCGGAGTTAAGTTATAAAAAGCCAAGAGGGCTAATAGCTGGCTGGGGGTGAAAGACTGAAGACCTAGCAGGGACGGTCAACGGGCTGTACTCCTCTTCCTCCTCCTAAGACAGGGACGCCTGCTTGGTAAGGATCGCACCTTCACCATACAGTGAAAATACCCAGGATAGCTCTCTTTTTGCTAATGTTACTGTTATATATAAGTTATAAGTGCTATGGCAGCGAGTGTGTTTATCCACGGCAATTCCAAATCTGCCATTTGAATAAATGATAATAGAGACGCAGGCTAGCATAGATGCTTGCTTCTGGATAACCGTTTTAGATATTTCTCTTTGACATAAAAGTTTTGTCACAAAGTACAGGGTGATTCTGATTCTTCAAGGGTTATTTTGATTTCTTTTGTTCCAAAAGAATAATTCCAGCATACAGAATTCCATTATTACGTGGCAGTTAGATTTGATGCCATTTGAAAAACATACAGAAAAATAAATCATAGAAATCAAACATAATTGCGTGCACTAATGTTGCCCACAAAATATTACACAGCCGTGGACTTGTCCTGTGTTGTACAAGCCTATTCCTCATGACAAAACCCAGAGTTGATGAAAGTTGTTCAGTCACGTGTGTCTAAGGAAAAGCAGATGCTGCTGAAGCTGTGCGCTTCCGGGCATGGTTCTTCAGCGTTCTGCAGGGGAAACCCAGAAACTTTTAATAGTCACAAGGGAAAAATTAGCTGGAGAAAACACTGATTGCCATATTAATTGTGAAGTTGTAAGTAACTGGAGTAATCAGATGCAGCAACTGGTTGTGTTGAAAGGGAAGAGTATCAGGCTGCAGGCATGTTACCAGACTAAAGTCATTTAATTAGTTACCTTGGCACACAAGGAGGATGGTGTAAATGGCATTTACTAATGACACGAAGCTGGTAGGCCTTGCCTTGACAGAATAGAATGAAAATGTTAAATAAATAAAAAAAAAAAAAAAATAGAGGAACTGAGTAAGAACAGTGGGGTGGAGTTAACTACTGTAGGTATAGATTGTGTCGGTGTTACAGGTGAGTAACATTCGTTCCGCCACGAGAGAGACCAGCTTCATTTGATTGGAAGAAATAAAATGTAATAAGTCTAAAATTCCAAACTTCCTGCGTAGGATGGATGTCTAACATTAATTCTCTTTCCAGGCACTTGTTTTCTTGGAATGTCTTCCAAACGATTTTCTATTTCCTAAGGGTAAAGTGTTGTCTGTCAGGTGTCTGCTGAGTGGCTGTGGAGATACTTGAAGCTTTTAAAGACTAATGATGGTGGATAAAACCTCTAATTCTTTCTGCCTGGCCAAACCAAATCTGGTTTTGCATTACCATGTGTTGTCCCATACCCCCACCCCATCTATTCAGCATTTTCCCAATAGTTACCCAGAAGCATTTAGCAGTCACTCACATGGGGACCAAAACTGTATGTCCACTAGCAGGCTTAAAACCCGGAAAATTAGTCCTTTCCATTTCTTTGTGGAGGTGACCAGGATCGCAGCTAGATCTGAATGAACAACCTCTGCGCACCCCTGTACAGCCCAGATGACGTCTGGCAGAACCAGCGTAGGTTAATTAATTGAACTGGAGGCTAATTAATTGAACTGGAGAAAACACTGATAAGCATGTCAATTATAAGGTGGTAAGGAACAAACAAGATTAATTTTTCTTTAGAAAGTCTTAGCAAAAGGCTCCAAAGTCAGCTTGGAAACCCCAATTGTTTTTTTCCCCTAGAAACAAGCTTTCATCAAAGTTAAGGGTACAAGAAAAAATTTTTTTTAATTTTATAATTTAATTATGTAGTTTACCTTAAAGAGCTTTGATTCTTTATTACGAATATATGTAAAATGAAGAGTTTGCATACAGAAAATTAAAGATAGTAGAATCAAAGTTCTCAAAGCATTCAGATAGAACATTGTAGAAATTATATAGAAAACAGCCCTTGAAAAGAAAATGTTCAAGATATTTCTGGCTAGAAATTTCTTTCTCCCCTTCTCCATTTTACAATCATTCCAAATAACAGCGTACAGTTATGTGAAGGGTGTTGTAATGATATTTTATTTCATTACATCATAAGTTTACATGGCCCATGAGCTATGCAGTTGGGAATTGCTGAATGGCTTGGTTTAAACATTGCGAATATTCCTCAAGCGTTGCATTTTGTGTTGTTGCTAAGGGTTGATGAGTATTTTTAAAAGAAAGAGACATTCACAGCTCTGTAAATATGTTTAGGTAGTACTGTAGAGTACAAAGTATGATAATCTCGTTAACTAAAAAGGATTACAGAATGTGTAGTGAGGAGACAGCCGCCAGCAGTGTAGGAATCCTGGGCGCTAAGAATAAGCATGTTTTTTTCTAGTGCAAGACATTTTAGATTCTTTCTTCAGAACCTGTTACCAGAAGTGTTCCATGAATACTAAAACACTATCTCCAGTCACTTTTGTTGCCCACTTTTCAATTTATATACTTCAGAGGAATTGATTTCCTCCTTAATGAGTCAATTGTAATCAATACTTGCAAGGAATTATAGCCACGTTCCTCAATGTTGCTCCACAGGGAGATCTACAGCACACAGAACAGTCTGGTTGAGCACCCAGATTGTTTGCACGAGATTACTGAGTACCGTGAACTTTTTCCTCTGGGCGTAAGGTCAACCAGTCAAAACCATAAGCTTCACTCTCACTAAGGGTTGGACGGTGACTTTTAGACAACTGCTTATTCCACAAACCCGCTCTCATAGGTGACGTGATGGCAGTCGTTTTGAGGTTGCAGAATTAGCTGTAAGCTTGTAATCCCCTCCGCTAGCAAGTTTCAAGCACCTCTGTCTACCAGCAGGACTTCAGTGCAACGGCAAAAAAAAAAAAAAAAACCCGCACAAACAACTAAAACCAGAAGTGTCCTGACATCAAGGTCATTCAATGCAATCTTTAATACCCTTAGATCATGTTTTTAATTGCTGTAAAATAAAGCAGTGTATTTTCCATTGTTTATTTGCCTGTTTTGTCAGGGTCTATTGGAATGGAAATAATGAGACCTTTTCTTTACTTGCTAATGATAATTATCTTCTCATATGAACTCAGTGGCTCTCAGCATCCTTATCAACAACTACCTCTGCATAAGGACATCTCTCCATTATGGCCTTTCCTTATTTGTCATCCTAATTAGACTTTTCTTTTCAGAAGGCTTCTAAGAGATGAAAGAATGACACTGACGTGATTATCAGCCTCTCTCTTTTTAAGGAGCTGCCTACCCACCAGGTAAATTCAGGATACCGCACCCATTAGCTATTGCACATGGAAGCACTAAGACTCCAGGTTTATTTCAGCAAATTGATACAGAAATAATTGGTATTGTGCAATTAAAACCCATCATTAAGCTTTCCTAAGACTGTATCTGACAAGTGGAATATATATGCTAGTTACTTGCTGATTATTTCCAAAATTGCCAGAAGTTTCACTCCAGACAGCATACAGTGCTTTAGAAGTAGGATACCTCAATCTCTTCCTGTATAAAAACCCTACCGTAAGTTAGCAGCAAATCAATCTCAAAATTCAGAGAAGTGTTTTGTTCAGCGAGAAGCACACAGGATAAAAATAGATGAGGAAAGAGAAAACAATGAAAGAGCATGCTGAGATTTTGTTTTCTCCAAACCAAGTAGGAGCAGCCAGTGGTTTGATGCCCATGCCTGTGGAACTCGGAGCAGAATGGAAAAGTCGGTGAATCCGGTTGCTGGTTGAAGGGCCAGGTTGGTATTTCTTATTGTGAAGTAAGAAATCTAGAGGCTTTCAGGGACTTGTCTGGGATTGCCATTAAGCTTCCTGTTATTCTTCATCTCCTGTTGCATTGGAAAGAAACATTCAGGTTGATTTCCCTCTCTGAGACAGGACTCTTTAAAAAAAAGACCTTCAGAACTTAGTAATGTTTTATTCCCGGCAGTGTTGGTTTTACTCCCCAAACCTCCCAGATTAAATTCTTCCAACTGCTAGACATACTACAGGAGCAACAACTTAATACACCTGTTGCATAATCTGTAAAATGCCAGGGGCCAGTAAAATGCAAACAATACTCCTGTTTTGAAAAGAAGTGAGGACAGTTGGCCTTTTGGAGAGTGCCAGACATACTTGTCTCCAAATTATTCCCTTTTCCTCACTTAAATATTTAGTACTCTCATCGTGCCAATGTCCCATGGTGCACTACCTCTCTTTTCTTCCACGCAGTCAGTATTTAAAATTCAAAGTACCTCAGCAGCCAGAGCTGTCAATACCCATGGATTTTCTATGTTTCTCTGGGGACCTTCAACTACCATCTGGTACTGTTTCATTTTTCTACCTTGATAACAGACATATAAATGTAAGAAAACATACTAGTAAAAAAATTCCAGTGAATCATATTCATTTAATTGTAATAAGTTTTCATTAGAAACAGATTTTTTTTTTCTTAGCCTTTTAATTATTAATGAGAGCACTTACAGAAATAACTTGGAAAATTATCTAATATCGATTTGTTTCCATAGCTTGTAGAACATGAATCTGAACTGTGATGATTTAAGAATTAGGATTTACTAATTTTCCTAATTTTCTTTACAGCCAACATTAACACTAAAACTATCACTGTATTTTCTTGTACTTGAACAACTGTAAGTACTCTTGTATTGTGGCATGCCAATGTCCTGTGAAGTCCCACAGGAGACCCATACCAAGAGACGTATGTATGTATGTCTCTAATCATACTCAGTACGAGCCGTACTGAGTATGATTACTCAGTACAGAATATTTTCTGCCATCATCAAACAATTGGAAGCAAATGTGGTCATTCAAAGCATTGAGAGCATATGTATGTTTGGCATGGAAATTTGGGGCATGTAAATGCATATTAGCAGACTGTCCTCCATTCTGCCTTCTCTCCACAAATTATTTTACTCTCTCTCTCAGACAACAAATACTGTCCATGTATCCCATCAGACTCCTAGCTATCCTCTTCCTTTCTATGAAATTTAAACCAGCTTGAAGCTGAGCCTAGCTCTTGTTGAATCCAAAACAATTTAACTTTAGAGAGTAATTCCGTATTTTTTGCTGGCAGAACGTAGCTAGCCGTTGTTAAGTCAAAAGAGGGATCAGAAATCAAACCTTCCAGCTTGCCTTTCCTAAGTCAAGCATCCTCAAGGAAGGTATGTATGATCCAAACTGTAAGTCCAGGAAGAGGTGCCTAAATTGTATAGGAAACAACCTTCTCTGAAGATTAAAAATGCCACTAGGATTCTAAGCGTTGGGAAGAGCAAGTCACAGCTTTTGCTGAATTTATAGGTATTGAATACAAATGGTGGGTAGTTCAAGATTAAGAACACACAGATCATGTTTAACTTGTCTTTCTGCCTGGGGAACAAGGTTTATTATCACAGAATCATTTGGTTGGAAGAGACCTTTAATGTCTCATCGAGTCCAACTGTACACCCTGCACTGCCAGGGTCCCTAAACCATGTCCCTCAGCACCACATCCACACGGCTTTTAAACACTTCCAGGGATGGGGACTCCACCACCTCCCTGGGCAGCCTGTTCCAATGCTTGCAAACCTTCTCTGTAAAGAAATCTTTCCTAATATCCAATCTAAATCTCCCCTGATTATAACAATAATTTTTAAAAAAAGGCAATCAAGTTATTCTGTAATGTCTTGATTGTTCTTTGATTAGTTCTGCTGACAATTTTTCAACAGCAGAATTACCCACTTCATAATATATCTTATCTGAAATTATAGTGTAACATACATAGAATATGATGTACCATTTATGCTGTATGGAGAATGAAGCTATTAAAGTTTAATATTTAATCATAGTTTGATAAATAAAAGTAACATCATATGTTCATTATATATTTATATGTGGTCATAAAATACTTTAATTTAATGTTGCCTGACTGCTCATAACTTACACCAACTCTTAAATGACTAGGAAATGGAAAGCATACTATAAAACCAATCGGCAGATAAAAACTGAGGCTGATGTAATATTCTGTCCTGCTATCATAACAGCCCTATAAAGGTAACTTACTGGCTTTTTAAGGAAAATGAGCCCACACAGTGAGGCTCATATCTATGCATCATGTGCTCTTATCAGCACCCAACTTGCCTGGACACAACACTCCAACTGAGACAAAAGCCAGTTTAAGTCAGACCGAGATATTTCCAGAAAAACCTTCAAAGCTGTAAGGCTGTCACATGGGAAAGTTGGGGTTTTTTTTAATCCATATTTTTATAAGTTCATGTCAGCTACTCGTCATGAGCCCAGATATACAAACATCAATATTAGAAAATTTAAGGATGAGAAAGTAAATGCTGCAGTAGCAGCAGCAGAGGATGTTAAAGTCCTCTTTTTATTTTGCATGGCTAAGGACAGATGACATATTAATTGTTCCTAGCGAAGGGCAGAGGTTTATCTATTCATTTTAAAAAGAAACATGTACACTGAGGATATATTTAAGTAAAGGTGTATAAGAGTTATGGGTTGAAGCCAGCCTCAGGTACGATAAAGTAGAAGGCAGATGTTGACTGATACAACTGAAGTGCGTGGAAAAAATAGCGATTGTCCCAAAAATGGCAATTTGATGATCACTTATAATTTTCAAGACATTGTATGATTTTGATTAAAAAAAAAAAAAAAAATCTACAGAAAGTTACCTCTGTAACTGTTCCAAATTTAACCTCCAAACCTCATCGCCAAAAATCCATTCCCATCATAGTTTTGCACGGCTCTGGCACCAAAAGGTCTGTGTTACTGCTCAATATGCAGAGGTAACTGGGATAGGCAGAAAGCTCCGGTAGACGTCAGCCTATTTCTGTGGTTCCCCAATAGATCCTTCCTCTCGCTTATGTGTTACTGTCTCCTACTGCCCCTACCTAACAGAGGGAGAAATTGTGCCTAGCAGGAACTCAGAAACCCCGCGCTTCGACAGTCAGTATTTCCTTTTTGTTTGGGCAGATAAGAGTAAAAGAAGAGTTTCACTGATTCATGATTCGTATGACAATTACAGATGGTTCCTGCTGAAAAGTGAACTATTTATTTGATAACAATGTGCCACCTAATAACAACGCAGCGGGGAAGTGAACTAAGCAGCGTATTCATCAGCAAAGGGGATTCCCAACCAAGTGATTATCTGCTTTCCAAGTTTTCTATTGAAAGCAGACCGCTGTGAATCACTGCGGTAGCTATCATTACTCGTGGTCTATGCAGACAGCAATTGCTATGCACTATGAATATTTATTGTCATAATGAGAGACTGAGACATCTGATCATCTCAGTTCTAGTACTAGCTATCCAGCATGAAATAACAACCTGTAGAATCCTTCTCTTTCCTCTCTCTTGCTGTTTTTTTGGCAGGGAGGATGGTGATGGTGGTGGTGGTGTCGAGGTTTTGGGGGGTTGGTTTTGGTTTTAATCTGTGGAACTGACCTGAATTATTCAAAGGCAGCAATGCAATCTATTTTGTGTGGCTGAGCCAAGCCCCATTTGATCACGTTTTCTTCCATTTGTATTCTGTGTGAGTAGAACTCATGCCATGCAGCCAAACATGAACTGCGTGACAGACAGTGTGTCCTTGTAAAGTATTGTACGCTATTGGGAAAGCCAAAACTCGTATTTGTCTGAAAAATGATTTTCTGTATTTTACTGTGGCAACAGATGACAAATTCAAAGTGTGATTGTGTTACTGCGGTTGATAAAATTAATATGGAATTATATCAAACATAATCAGTCTCATAAAGCTTGAATGTAAACTATAGCCGTGATCCAGCAAAGCCACCACCTGAGGGGGGCATTTACATAGATCTTCCCAGCAGCATCACTGCTGATGAAATCTACGGAAGTGCTGGAATTCACACCTACAGACAATAAAATAAAATAGCTTTAAAAATGCTGAAGTATTCAAAACTATAGGAAAAAAAATGCAGCTGTGAAAAATAATTCAAGGATAGACAGGATCACAAGCACTCAGCTATGGTGATTTATATCTGAGACACAGGACGTACACAGGCCACCAAGAACACATGAGAAATGCTATGGATCTGTGAAGCAAAATCTTTATACCATCCGAAATTAACAAGATTTTCCTCTGTACTCATTTTTCCCCCTAGCTTTTATTCTTGACAGATAACAAGCGAGGTGGTCAGAAGTTAGTCTGACATGTACAGACACCCACACAATGGCTGAACTGGACTCTACACCAATTTGCTCTCTCCTTTTTTTAACTTAATGTTAAATAGTTAATGTGAAGAAATAAAGCTATATATTTTTTTGAAGTTCAGACTATTTTATTCTAAATTTCCAAATTTGACTGCATATATTTTCTGTTACCATCACACTTATCTTTCAGTACAGTAGGACAGGCGGGAGGATGTGGCAATGATCTATTTTTTGTTAATGAAGTTGCTTGTCTCCGATTGTCTTGAGAAAAGCCTTCCTTAGAACCAGCACTGTCCATGGCAGAGCTTCTTTGTGTGCTGCGTTACAGAACGGTAGGATTTGTCTGTCCTTACGCCAGGCTTGGATTTGACAAAGTTATACGTTCAATTAACTTAAGTAAACTTGTCACTCAAAAGTTTGAAGCTGATTGATTAAGTGAATAAATAATCTGTGTTGTTTTCATTAGTATCACATTTTCCTTGCATACTAAATAGGAAAAGAGAAACTCAGGAGCACTCTAATGAATTGCCAGGTAGTTATCTAATGGTACCTTTCTTTTGGAACGTAATTTATCTTCTTCAGTTCAATTGACTCGTTTAGTCAAATATCACACTAGCAGGCAGAGCTTTTGAAAAAGGTATTTCAACAGTTTGCTAAACGATGAACTCATACATATCTAATGAGACTTCAAAGCAAAGCGTAGTACATGCATGTGGTGTAGTAGAAACTGTTCCTAACAGAAGAAACTGTTAGACAAGGGTAAAAAAGACTGTTCTGTTTCAAAGTTTTGTTATTCAACAATGTATGTCCTTAGCAGCCTTTGCAAAAAAGACCAAATGAATAAAAAAAAAGAAAAGAAAAGCTGCAACATTAATTCCTTACCATCAAGAAAGTCAGACACCTTCTTCTGGCCCCCAAATATTTTTCTAATAAAATAATTTTTTTTTTTTTTTTGGTGAAAGTTAAAAGAGGGATGTCTCCATTGATTATTTTCTCACAGCCATGGAAGTCTAACAAAGATTTTTGGCTGACATTAACAAATTGATGGTTTTACATATAAAAAGATATGTCTTGACTATCAAGGAAGACTTCATGTTAATGAGGCGACTAATGAATTTTTGTTATCAGAAGAGATAAAATACTTCAAAATGAAAAGCTGGAGGAATTATTACACTATACAATATTCATTGGGTTTGGTTTGTTTTGATTAACTCTATGAACTTTAGTTACTGAGTGCTTTTCAGGAAAAAAGTTCCTCTTTCTTAACAGTGACAAAAAGCTTAAGTCTCAAGATGATAGATTGCACACTTTCAAGCCAAACTAAGAAATAGTTGATTTGACTTTGCTGGGATTGATGTAACTAGACAACTGAGCAATGAAATTTTTAGAAGAGGGGTTTTGCTTTGTGTCTCATGGTTGGGTTACTCTAGCTCTAATGAGACACAAACTCTGTTCGTTGAGGTATTCCTGATCTCTCTCTACCATGTATAGTTCTAATAATATACCAGAGCTCGCACTGCAGACATACAGGAAAATGTGTGCGTAACACGGTGCAAATGTTCCTTGGTGGAAATAGCGATCTGTTTCCATCTCTCAGGTTAAGAGGAAATTGTCCAACAGATTGAAAAGTTATTAAGCAGAGACAGAGCGTTCATATAAACCTTGTTTCCTTAAGAAACCAGATGAAAAATCTCCATACAAATGTAATGGTTTTTATGAGGATTCAGTCAAATATAACATTTGGTGAAGCAATATCATCATCTGCAATGCAGATCTACATTACTATCAGGACTTTGGCTCTTCACATACTTCCTACAGGTTTTTTTGGCTCCCAGGTTAAATGGTTCTCCTGTATTCTATGCTTGGGTCTCAACCTATTGCATCCCACTTCTCTGGAGATCAAGAGACACAAGCTATTACTTGTAACATTTTTACGTATCAATAAATCCTTTTCAGTTATAGGATAATCTTATGGCCTCTTGCTATCCAATTTAATTTTATTCTTCTTCTTCTAATATTCAGATTCTCTAGGGATGTTCTGCATGGATGCAGTTCTTCCCACAGATGTGGAAAAGAATTCATTCTGAAGATCTAGAGAAATAAGAAAGCTCTATGAGATCTGAATCGTGATAATACACAACTTGTACCTTTTCATTTGGAGGTCCTGGCCTTTTCCATTGCATATCCCTCAAGAAAAGTTAGACAAGATAAGAAAGGTCTTTGATTAAAAGATGTTGAGGTTCTTTTGTTCCCTTGTTTTGACTCTTGAACTTTCTTCTAAGAAAAGGAGGTATTATAATGAAGTCACCTTCGAATTGCCAAAATATTTAATGCAATATATGTAAGGGCAATCTGACTGAATTTTCAGTCTGAGATCTATACAAATCCTCCAAGTAGCTCTTCAGATAAATACGGATATTTCATCATCACTAATATCCATTTCATTTCCTAAGTGCGGGTAGGTGTCAGCGTTGATTCTGATCTGAGCTTTCACCGAAGTCGGGTGTGCTCCGATGACTTTACAATTCAGGTAACAGAAAAAACTTCATCAAAAATAAAACACTTTTTGTGATCAGGAAAAACCCCACAATTTACTGTGTGTGTCACATTAAGCTGCTAAAAGTAAAGGTCTTGCAAACTTTTGTACGCTCTTCTCCCTGTACTGATTAAAATGCTTGTCATATATCCACATCTATGAAATGCAGGGAAACATAGTGATGCAATTTGGTGGAAGTCAAATCAAATGGCAATAGTGATGAAATGATTGGCAGAATTCCTGTGTTATCCTTTCATGTCTAATGAGCAACATGCTGAGTGTCAAAAAAGGAACATCTCCAGCAAGCAGCAGTATTCTCGCATGTTCCTGATATCCTCTTGTAATTATTTGTTTTATTTTATTATAAAATCAGGAATTGTTTTGAGTGAGTTTATGAAGAGTATTAAGATAATCACCGGAATGGGATAGGAAATTTAGATGGACGACTTTGTACTTCCATTAATACCTGAGTAACAGCCTTTGACTATTAAATACAATGGCAGTACTTGGCCCTATTGAAGTTAACTGAAGTTTTGCCATTAATCCCTTTGTGCTCCAAGGACTCCAATCACAAATCCTATTACAGTTGTATGTGAAAAGCTATTTCATACATTTCTTGATGTAAAGTTTACTGTTACACATGCAAATGGCATTGTGACGGCTGACCTGAATTTATTCTATAAAATTCTGTTCCCCTTTGAAGTCTGTTAATGATTTATCTTCTGTCACTGCTGAATCTACCTTAATGAACTCTTATGCACGGCTGATATTTCAGATGTATTACATCACTCTTTGCAAGACTTGAGCTTTGCGTTGGCATCAAGCATTGTCTGGCACGATCCGTTTAGCTACTGTATTTCAGTCCCTAAGCTTTTGATGAATCTGGAATCACGACTTAAATATTTACCCATTTTCTGTTGAAGTCTGTTACAAGGAGGAGATTATGCATGCAGCAAGTGTGTGAGGGGTTTGAAGATAACAAATGATACATCAAGCACAGCCTAATGCGGTTTTACTGGAGTAGAAACAGCGGTAATAAATCACCTGCCAGTGTTGATAATAAAACACTGCATTGGCCTCCATCAGCCACAAGAGAAAGGTTAAATGTTATTTCTCACAATAGCCATGTGGTCTTCATTCCTGACATCCTTGATATGGAATTCTGTCATTATTTTCTGTGAATAATGTGATCTTTATAACAAAATATTCCATTAAGAATAAAACCTGATGCTTGCTAAACTCCAGTATCCCCGGCAAACCTTCATCCGTGCTATGGTTGTTGTACCACGCAAATTGTCTCCCATTCTCGGGTAAATACAGCCCGCTCTGTAAAAGTCGGGAGGTGAAGCTCGGAGTGCTCCGTGCCCAGCTTCGGTTGACCTCTGATGATTTGTTTCAGAGCCGTTCTGTATAGCTTAGTGCTTCAAGCCATTGGGAACAGCACTGTTAACCTTTACGGCGTCATTTATTTCTTTATTTCCCTGCCCATTCGGGACCTGACACGCGGGATGCTGCTCTGCCCTCGGGCGTGGGGACAGACGGCGCAGGGCTCCGCCAGGGTCTCCGCAGGAAAGACCCCAAATAAACGCCTTAGTAAGAAAACTGATTTGACAAGGCTGAATAAGAGGAATATAGCTGGAGAGTAAACCCTCTGTCCCTTCGATGCTGGTCACCCCGTGTCCATGCCGCATCCGATGGAGCGTGGGTGGGTTTCCCACGGCGCGCCGTGCAGATCCCGTCTGTGGGGAGACGCTAACAGATAATGCCCTTAAACCGGCATGTTCTCATGACAGCCTCTTGCTGCACATCGTGATGAGGGCAAGGCCGGGCAGCGATGGCTGCTGGGGCTGGGCAGTACCGGTGTGATGCCGGTACCCGGCCGGAGGTGCCCGCCGGCTCCTCGGCTGCGCAGACCCGGGGGAGCTTCCCCTGCGACCGGAGGGTTTGTGCGGCACATCACTGCTCGGCGGGACCGTCAGGTGGGACAGCGGCTCCTAAACATGCAAGGGTCTCCCGGGCAGGATCAGAACAGATGGCTCCTACATAACCTCGTTATTGCCATAAAAACAAACCCCTCCCCAACATACGACAGCCCCTCGCAGTGGGCTGCAGAAACAGCCCTTGAGTTAGCAGGGATATTCGCAGTACTATGTAGTTGGTACCATATATAATAAAGCATCCAGTCCATTTTAGAACAGCTGGCAGCTTTGGGGGACAGCAGCCTTCCAAGACCTGAGACAAATGGCTTCTTTGGTTCATACTCCCACTGTTTCACCTTTCTGTATCAGTATTTCATCAGTATAGAGCTTCTATTTACTATTTAAAATGCTTCCGTTCTAATTATATACGTACTAGGTTTTCCGCATGTATGCAAGAGAAGCTCATCAATGTGTCCTTTGCATTGGAACTGACCCGACCCACCTTCTGAAGGCACAACACACGTGTTATCCAGCAACAGCATTAAGCTTTTCTCATTGCAAGGAATTTTACTGAACACTCAACAGCGTTTCCCTGTAACGCTGAAATACCATTGATGATGCTGCAACAGTATTTCCTACAGAGACTGTTTTCATCCCTTTTCCTCACTGTCATAGCTATGATGTAAGGCTCGGTCTGCTGCTTCATCTTACAGTGCTATGAGCTGTGTCAGCGAACCGAGTGAAACATCCTATTTTCAATCTTACCTCTAGCGAAGTCACTGGAGTTGGCAGCTGCAGAAAACTGACTCAATTCTTCCAAACCAGACCTGTGGGGTCAAACCCCCTTCATACTTAATTTCCCAGTTTGCACTACATTGATCAGCCTCGCCATCTCTCTATTAATTAAATAGCTAACGAGATAATTTAGGATACCTTTATATCCTGAGCAGTGTAGCAGTGAGGATTGAGTAACTGTGTATAAGAGAGGGTACATTCATGTCAGATGCTGCTGGGAACAAAGATTGACAGGAGAAAAGGAGAAAGATGAGAAGAATGAGATAGAAAAAGAGGTAGAAATCTTTTTTTTTCAGAGTGAAAGAAATGAGAATAAAAAAGACAGGAGAAGGAAACTAAAATACAATAAAGGCTAGAAATTGTTTATCTTTCACCAGAAATTAAATGGAAGACTTTGGGTTCACGGAGCTGTAGTAAATTAGCACAGTAAATGGACCAAGTCTGCATATGCTGTTAGAAACATTACCATGCAATTCTCCTGGAAGATTCCCAGAGTACTTGAAAAGGAAAGAATGTTCCTAGTTTCCCGCTTCCCTTATGTTTTCATTCTGTGTTATATTAGAATTTTCCTTCTAAAATATATAAAAGGAGACTACATCGCTTTAATACCACTCCTTGCATCCTCCTTCAAAATCCTCCTCTGAGCTCAGAATTCTCCTTAGGACTATAAATGAGAGCAAATATGTCGTTTTTTATTCACAATGTGTTAGTGTCTGTAATGCCTATGATACTGGAAGTGCCTGGCTTTGCAATGTTAAGTTTAATTTTGCCAGATCTAGCTTCAGTTGCTTAAACACCAGTTTATTATGCAAAAAAAAGACAGATAATAAAAAGCAGTTAGAAAACAACAAGTCATAGAGTGAAGCAGTAATTAGCAAGAGACATTTGCGCTATAAACGCAATAAATAAAACATTTGATACTCTCTATTGCATTAGGGAAAGAAAACCACACACCCAGTTGTATATGTTATAATTTGAGTAAAAATATTTTAGTGTTCAATTATTCCTTTCATAGAAGCCTCTTATGTTTTAATGAAAAGAGGTGAACTTCATCTGTACATGCTGCGTAATGGGTACCGTTTCTTTTCTGAGATGTCTGGGTGTACGTCGAGAGGATGCTTCAGATTATTAAAAACACACCTCTGATATTTAGTAGCTCCCCTTTAAACAACTAGCTGTCTAGGGTACCCCTATATTCAAACTAGTTTAGATGGCTTCATGGCTCCCTAATTATGCTTCTTCATTATGTTCCTAATCTCAAAGGAAGGAAAATCGTAATTAAAGGAACAGCAATGTCTCTATATATGTATGTATTTATTTATTTATTTATTTTAGGAATGGAGAAAGGTTTAGATTCTTCCCTCAGAAAGCTCCAAGCCTAACAGGTTGCCCACTTAGAAAGCTAGGTTTTTATTTCACCTGCCAAAGGCATAAACTTCACAACATTTATCAAAAAATTGGTCTCCATGTTACCTATGAAATTCAAATACGAGAATGTACGTTGCCCAAAATTACAGAGAAGGAAAACAGGAAGTTCTGGTTGTAGTCCTCATTAATATAAAATTCAAAGGCTAAGCTATTTTTCTTTTGCAAAGTTGCTTAAAGCACTCTGTCATTGATCATTCCGAAGGCAAGTGTGTTAATGATGCTATATATTCATTTCTGCATGAGGGCAAAAAATGATCATCTTAATTTGATGATACTGAAGTCTTTGAAAATTCAGTTTGTAGGATTTTTTTCTTTCCAATTCATCATACAGGAGAGGAGCACAAGACTCCGTAGCTGAGAACCATACTGAAAGGTTTATTGTTTTCAACTGGTTATTTCTGCTTCACTTTCTAAGCTCATTTGTCACCATTGGGATAGATCTCATCTGACTCCTTTTACTTGGTAATGTTATTAGAATTAGGGTCCTTTGACATTAGGACAGTCCTACCCTCATTTTTAATCATCTTCACACCTTTCTTGTGTGAAAAATGTTCAAATAGCTTCTCCAGCCTGAATTTTCACTGGAAGAGAAAGAGTCTGACATAGAAGATCCTTTGTACAAACACGCTGTAGAGACTGGTCGATGTTACCAGGATCGTAGAATCACAGAATGGTTTGGGTTGGACCTTTAAAGATCATCTAGTCCACTGCCCCTGCCATGGGCTGGGACATCTTTCAGTAGATGAGGTTGCTCAAAGCCCTGTCCACCCTGACTTTCAACAACTGCAGGGATGGAGCATCCACGCGTTCTCTGGCTGAGGTGTTTATCTGCCACACTCCCAAGTCCCATGTTCAAATCCCATTGTTCAGAACACGTTCTCTGGTTATTTTAGTGAAAATAATAGATGTGAGTTGCAAAATGACCACATTGTTCACTCAAGGAGACGTTCTCAGTTGGCTCTGTTATGGAGGATTTTTCTCCAGTCTGGGCTATTACATTATCAATTCTACTTTCCTCTCCTTTCTCCCCCTGCTTTGGGAACTTAAGCGCATAACTGTTCATTTTACCCAGTGAGGGAGGCTTTGCTCTATTTATTTAATTATATATCACTTGTATTAATTGGTTCGCCAGTACACTGGGGTTTTTTTCCCTAGTTTTCTAACTTGTGATGTTTATGACCATCCTTCCACCCTCATTGTCATTGTTCAAGGCTCTGATAGTGTCTGTATCTGATGCAGAGGATGATATGCTAGTGCTGATAGAGACCAGAAGATGAATGCAGTGAAGTGTAAAGTAGAACGGAGGTCTCAGAACCTTGCGTTGTATCCTGAGACAACATGACGGCAGAAGTTCCGTTAGACGTGAACTGGGGGTGAGGGATGGAAGAGGTAAAAGAGGGAAAAAAGAGAGAGCAGGAAAGGGGTGTAGACGAGGTGGCTTCTTCACAAGATCCGGTTGTAACATTTAATTATTTTCAGCTTGTTAGACAAAATATGTTTTACTTATGTTATGCAGATGACATTTGTGCCCGACTTAATTAGTCTACTGGAGTCTGTCGCCAGTTTTAATCAGCTTGTCATGATTTAAATTCTCGAGAGCCATAATGTAAACAACTCACAACAAGCTAGCAAGGACTGTATGAAACATTGAAACATCTCCAGACATCTGTGAAGCCTTCGTTTGAAAAGCTTCCTGATTTTTTAAATTTTTAGAATTTTTTTATTTGGGAACTCAATTGCTTTTGCAAAATTCAATCGAAGGCTCAAACAGTTTGAATAAATATCAGCCAGTTTCCAGGAACTTTACAAGTTCTTGGAAACGGCTTATGCTTCGCACTGAATCCATGCAAAATGTGATGTTTTCAGATAAGATTTAGTCACAGTTTAGTGTCAAAGTCTTAAGAGGTGAGACTTTTAGCGTAGCCTTTTAAAGAAACGTGAGATTTATTTTGCAGTTACTGAGTGCTGTGCCCATCATTCAATATCGAAACAATATTTCTCAACCCACAAACCTCAACCAAACCTTTTGTAGCTGACATTTATGTATATCCGGGGGGGGGAAATAAAAAAAAAAAAAAAAATATATATATAAAATGTTTTGGTTTTGTTTCAGAATGTTGGCCAGTCTTGTTTCACTTATTGCTGTTGTTTATGAATGGGGTCTAGCAGCAACTACTGACTGGTGGGTTAATCACTTTGCATTTAAACTTAAGTTCAGGACTTCAGGGATTCTGCTAAGCCTATGAAAACATTTTTATAGTCTTCATAAAAGCAAGTTTATGCCATTTTCTACAAGGCATACTTCTAAGAAAACCCACTAAACTTTTTGCTAAAGAATTTCATCCCTTAAAACACTACTTGACCTTGTTTTGCTTTAAAACATAAGCGCAGTTACATTTTGGAGAAATAATTTATCTGTGGCCGTCTTCAGTCAATTCACAAATGGAAAAATAGATGTAGTTTTTTTAATAGACAATTCGCTGCTAGATCCAGAGAATATCAATGACCCTATACAATAAAGCTATACCAGGATTTTTGTCTCGGAAGCAGGAAAAACTGGAGACTTGCCATTGGCATATAGAGCCTTATGAGCTCGGGCTGCTTCCAACTGAGATATGAGGGGCCAGAATCAGCGTTGGAGTGCGTTGGCATGATTTCATTAAATACAAGTGGACTTGTGCCCACTTATATCAGCAGCATACTTGAGAACATATGCATATGGCTTCTACATTTATAATGGACACTCTCCAAAACCAGTAGACCAGAGATGGCAAGGATTGATTTAAGCACATAATTTTTATTTCATCAATCTGAATAAAGTAAATCTTGCACAAATAAAATTTTCATGCATCTTTAACAACCAGTCTCCAAGTTTCTTATCATTAGCTGGATGAATTCTCTCTGCATTTTTTGGAGGAGGAAGAGCTTTGCCTCTCACCTCACTGAAACATGAATGGATGCAACGTGTATAAACTTTAATGAAAAGTGTGTATAATTCACAATTAGCTTATAATTGTTTTTATTTGTTCTAGGTCTTGGAAACATGGCTTGTTCTTTTCACCAGCTTACATGACTTTCTTCAAAACCTTTCTATTTGTATTTTGTCTCAAAAGTTTGGTGTTTGTTTTTTTTTTTTCTCATTCAATCAAGTTTTAAATGCTCTAAAAATAATCAATACATGTGGAGGTGCTCACCACTCTATAGATTTGAAAACAATGTATAGCCATGTAGCTTTTATCCAAGTCCATACGCAGTTAATTTCTCCTTAGTACCTCTTCCCGTTACAGACTTCGCCTGTAACAGTGTCACATATTATATCCAAAGACAGGTTATACAATTCAGACTTCACTCATCATCGAGTTGCAGGGCAAACCTTCCAATGTGTTTGAGTATAAGAAAAAATAAAAATGAATTCATTTCCTCTTATAGGATCTCGAACAAATCAGAGTGCTATAGACAGTGGTGACTCTCAATTATCCACACAATTTAATTGCTAAGGCGATAGTGTTTCCTAATTGTATTGTGTTTCCTAAATATTATGGACTTAGCAGAGTTTATCATTCTTTACCGTGTCAAATGAGCAAAGGTGCGACCTTGCTTATGAACCTATTAATGCTACAGGATTGTCGAATGCTGGTTTCAAATGTTCCCAGTCCTGGTACTACAGGGTTGGTATCTGGTTTGCAAGAACTAGCGTTACAGCTGACACAGGCTGACAGTTACTTGTTTTCTCAAGACGGGCAACTGACAAAGTGTGTGGAGACTGAACTCTCTTTTTCCCCTAGAGTTTTCCTGACAGGTAAGGTTGAGACTTGCAGAAATGTCAGGAAGATGCTGATGGCCATAGGATATATTTCCTATAGCTAAAAAGCCTCCTGTGTGTCAATCCCATTCTTCTCAAAGATATAACATTATTTTCAAGACTGTTTTTTTTATCCTTTGTTTCTAGTAAGGGACAAAAATCTGGGTGGAGATCTTTGAATAAATGTTGATTGTTTCCGGGAAGTTCCTTTTGGGTAAAAAACCCAGTTGTTAATCTGTGCAAATGCTGTATCTCAAGAGCTGAATTTCGTTTTAGTCCTCTCAACTACAATGCCAGGTTATGATCTTGCAATATTGTATCCTTACTCAGTTCTATATTTAATTCAATAATAGGGTTTAAATTATGTAATTATATTTTTTCAGACTCCTTAACAGTTTTTTTCCTCACACATCGATGTCATTTCTTACTGACATTAAGTGTAAAGCTTTAATTCAAACCTGATTCTGAAAAGCCCACATTAGTTAACACCAAACCCACTTTCCTACTATGCTGTAGAGAAGCATCTTTCAAATAAGGATGTAAACTAGGATGAACAAAGCCACACACAATTTCTTTCCAGACATATTTTTATGTGCACTGGAAATAATTTCCAGAGTAGAAATTCTTTGTTACTTTTTGCCCCTTCATTTTGCCCAGAGAACACCTCCAAATTTAAATAGTTGTGTCCAGTAATCTCTACTAATAAATTATTTTTGGTCCACTGAGGCTAGCTGTTCCGAATTCTCTTTGGACACACTTTTGCATACTTTGTCATAAGCCACAGTGAAAGAAACAGTAACCTTGACTTCATAAACGTCCTGAAGATTATCTGCTTGATGGTACTTTCTACTTGCTTGGGAGTTGTGACGACATTTCCCTGAGCTCACTGGGGTTTTGTGAGGGAAGTTGATGTACGCATAGCTCCTGCTCGTAACAAGAAGGAAGCCTTTTGATCAAATCAGAAGTCAAGGGCAATGGAAAGAGGCGTAAAAGAACACGGACAGTACTTGGTGCAGCCTTCTGTCAGGCTGGTCTTGCTGCAGACACAGACGGTGTACGTTGTTCAAGGACTTGCAGAGATACTCTCAGCTGGGGACTCAAAACTTGTAAAGAGTCAGGAAATACTGTTGCCAAGGGAGAGAAAACTCTGTGGTCCCTTTCTACTGGTCTCTGGCAATTTTTAAGTTATTTCATTTACCAGTTCCAATACCTAGAGCTTGGGAGAGAGAGTTTCAAGTCTTCCTTCTGTTTTATTGTGAACCAGAATAGAACCAAGTTTGTAAGTCCGCTGTCCTGCCCTCTTCTCTGGGAGTCTGTGATTTCACATTTCGCTCTGCTGCTGTTTGAAGATTTTTAAATCCTGCTGCTCATTTTCAATTACAATTCTGCAAGTTAAGTGTTTAACTCCCATTCCTTTTAGGTGAGAAATTCCGAAAGATGCTATTTCCATGTTAAGTCAAAATTAATTTTTAGACTTTTTTAGTCAAAGAACAAATAGGGGGAAAAAAAAAATCAAACTCTTGTGTAATCTATTGCTGCCATCAGAAGGGATAATAAGAGTCATCTTGCAGACTGCAGAGAGGGGTTTTTTTGCGTAAGGAGACTAAGCAGGTTGTATGGAACCTGGCAGTATCACAGCATAGAGGTCAGCTGCCATTTCAGCTGTGGGTACCACCTGAAAGCTGTCCAACATCTTGATGTTAAGGATCAGAAATTGATGACTGTACCTGATTATTTAATACAAAGATATTTTAGATAATAAATGGCAGGACGAGTCTAAAGCAGTGAAGGTTGTTGGTAAAAGATACAGCAAATGAAAAGGAATGTGTTTTCAACTCTTACACAACATGGTTAAAAACAATCAGTATCACCCAGAAAACAACTAGTGTATTCTAGTAGTATTGCAATTATTATGCAATATTTAATTAAGTAAAATGTTTTTATTTACTTATTCAAACGAATATTATAATGCTTTTTATTTTAGAAAGAGCTTAAAAAGAAAAAAATAAATGTTTGGAATTTTTCCTTAGCAGAAATCCATGTAGGATAGCCTCTAGAAGTAATTTTTCTTTCTTTTTTTTAGAAATAAGCCCTTCTCACTGAAAAAAATTCTTTATAGAACTAAACATTAAAAAAAAAGTAGTAATTTTTTCAAGTATGTTCCTTTGAGCAGAGAAAATACCATCATATATGTTCAGTTATGTTTTAACTACTTCAAGATAATTCTGCATTTATATGCTTTCTTCCAGCATTAAAAAGATTTGTTAAGATTTTAGAATTAAGCGGGGCCCTACTACACATGTGGAATTGAAGTCTGTACACCTGAGCCATCTAAGAAACTAGTTTTATCTCGAATGCAGCTGGTTCTTCATCAGGCTGCTGCAATGGCAGGGCTGAGCAGGAGCAGGGCTGTTCCATGTGGGCAGGGAGCCAGGAGCCAAGGTGCAGCTCCTGGGGTGTGAGCTCGGTGGGCAGAGCCAGGGTGCTGAAAAGCGTATCTGCCATCGGCGCAGGGTTGGAGCATCTATTCTTGGTTGCCCTCTTACGGGATCTGCTTCAAGATTTCTCTGGCGTGATGCATTATTTGTCAGTAAGATTTAATCTATCTATCTGTTTGTGCAACTTATTTCCAGTTTTCTAACTTCACTGAGCTGTTCTGGGAAAACTGCCGAACTTCTGGGACCTCAAAGAGTGGTCTACACAATCTCTTTCATTTGCAGAACACCGTTCAGTTGCTGCCTATTCAACCTCAGTTCCTGCCTGTAGAGCAGCCACCCAAAAGTTCTCTCTGCCCATTGACCATAGAGGATTTAAACTATTTTTACCTATTTTCTTAGAACAAAGAAAAAGGGATCTTGATGGAGAAAAATGAAGGGAAAAATGAAAATGAGAAAGAAATACAAATAAAGTACATCAAATCTCACTTGAGGGAATACCATACTGGAACAGAAAGGTAGGGAGTGGAGATGTAGGGAGTGGAGATGAAGGGAGACACAGATGCGCCTAATACGATATTAGAAAGGACTGTGAACACATAGGAGCCTTAGGAGGGTGAGGGAGAGGGGAAATGAGGCATTAGATGCTGTCACCCTTCTGGTATGGGAGGAATGAAGTCTGTAGGGGAGAAAACCAAAAAGGGACCAGCAGCTGCCCTTCTCATTTTATCTGTAGAGGATTAACTGTTTGGGTTTGGGTTTCGTTGTTTGTTTTTTAATTGAAAGAAGGAAACACGATACGGAAGTATTTAGCATCCAGAAGATTGTATTACAGTGTCAGGCCTAAGGCAGGAAACATCCCTAAAGCCAACGTGTTTTCTCCACCCTCCCCTCGGTGTATCCAACAGAGGTGCTTTGAGTTGGGCCACCTGAACGTGATAATGAGCAGATCAGGCAGCTCATTTAAATAGACCCTCAAAAGCCTTTGTAGGAGGAAGGTCAGTGAGAAAGAAGGTTCTTGTATTTGTCTGTCAAGCAGCCAGTCAGCAACAGCAGCAGCAGCAAGAAGTTCTGGGTTTACTCAAAAGCATACTATAAGGTGGGTCTGATGGCTCAAAAGATAAAATTAATGAATTAAGCTGAATTCCGAGGAGTAAATAGTGAAAAATGCCTGTGAGTTGGTAAAACATTGAAAAAAATTGAGGTGGAGCTAGAAAAATCTGTTTACGTATGAAGTTGGCTATTTTTCCTTCGGTAGTTTCCGTTTCAGCTTCTGCTGACATGTTTGTATATGTGTATCTATACATCTGTGTCTTTCTTGCTCATAAATGCAGTATCGGGTAGAACTTGATTGCAAAGTTGTTCAGTTTCAAGGGAGTATTCTGAGGTGTCACGACAAGTATGAGGATGTGTGGTTGTTACCGAACACCAATAAATAATGAACACAAGTATTTTAAAGCTTTGAATCGGTTTTGTAGGTAGATTAATGGTTCCAATAAGCCAGGACTCTGCAGGAAGAATAAGTGCTTCTATGGGCTTTTCAGATTGGGGCTTGTTGTTGTTGGTTTTTTACTTGAGGCTTTTTCAAGCCTTGGAAGATGAAGTTTTAGCTAAGGTAGAGGTTTTCAGAAGATACAGAGCAAAACCTCACAGAAAGCTTCTTCCCTTTAGCTAAGGAGCTGATGCAGAACTCCCTCAGAGATAAACCTCCATGTTTATTTTTATGATGGTACCTCACTGAGAGTGCTTATTTCCAGGAGGCCCAGTTGGAAACTGGTACTGTGTGGCATTTTGGTGATGCATATACACTGATCAGAAGAAATCGGTTTTGGCTAAATAGATTAAACAACCTGAGTCACTGAGGATAAAGGATGTACTTCAGTGTCTGAACTTGGGATCCACGAAAATCCAAGGGTTGGTGTTCAAGTAGCCAGAACTTAAAAGCTGGTTGAATATTCAAAATGGTCCTTGTGCAAGTTTTTGGTACTCTAGATGTATTTCTGAGGTAATAACAATACTGCTTTGTAATATAATACGTAATGTACTGAACAGTATAACTAAGGGAAAAATATTCCTTTATTCTTCCACTTAAAAGAATTGGAATTGTATGTGTGTTGCAATGTGCTGGTTTTAAAAAAATTTTTATCTGTTGCTCTGCCTAATTTGAAGTTTTCTAGGTGATGTATTGTGTTGGGAATCACCAAAGGAGACAGGATAATTGAGTTACTTTCTTGAGGGAGAGTTTTTCTTCCACTAGGAATTAGATTTATGCCTTAGCGGAATTTGGTAGCTTTTGATGTATCTTTATGGTATTCATATAGAGATGTAACTGTGTAATTTCCTTTAATCCCACATAAAATATTAATTTTGTGCACATCTTTCATCTTTACATTGTGTGGGATTTAAGATGATAATTCAAGTGAAGAATCTGAATGCCATGCTTGTTGCAGTATAACCTGGATCCAAAGTAAACCTGTTTCTGTTGCAGTTCAATGTGGCATCATAGATTGATCATGTCTAATTTAACCGTAGACCTGTATTTTCATGCTGCTGATGAAATATGAAAGAATCAACTGAAGCAGACTAGCTTTGGGGAAGAAAGAAAGAAAGAAAAACTTCTATGAATGACAAATGTTGAAGTTATAAGCTCAGACGCTTGGTTTTCTATAATAGCCCACAAATATTTTTTTCTGTGGTGGAAAACTGTAGAGATGTAGATTCTAAAGTGCATGTGATAAAAGAATATGTTTAGAACCAAAGTGGTGAATTGATACTGAGTTTGTGAAGCTCTCCTCATACTCCTTAACATGTACAGGCTTGTTGACTTCTAGTATTCAACTCAAGGTTAAAATCATGACATTATTTACAGCTGGAGGGACGTCAATATTCCCCGAAGAGTTCTGAAAGTACGCTCTGCACTCTGTTGATGTCACTTAACATGCATTTAAAAGAAAAATAATCTTTCCAGTCTCCTCAGGAGGGACTATATCTTTTTCTCCATCCTTTAGTAAGACTTTTTGAATGTTGGTTTAATTAAAACAGAGATGACTTAAACAGTGACTCTCAAAATTATTTCAATTAAAAAATAATCCAAGATCATGGTTTATTTTAATACTTCGATTGCCATTGGTTATCACTACACTTTTCTTTCACAGTCAAATATTAATAGCAATCTTATCTTGATACTGAAGATGAGGCATAAAATCCCTGGAGCATTTAAAACAAGAGAGAGCTCCGAGCACATACTGGTGCTATGGAAACCATTATTTACTCTGATAGATCAAGAATAACCTGACATCTGGATTTGTCAGTGGCTTCGCATTTTATATAGGGAAACGTGCACTCATAGTATGCCACTACAATGAAAAATCAGAATAAAATTGAAGAAAACACCCCATCATTAGATGGACGCAGCGAAGAGTTGTTGCTAAACTTGCAGTGCGTGGTATTTAGTAGTACAGCATTTAGTACAGTTGTGACTGTGTTACTGCTGGATGAATCCCTCCAGTCAGCCTCTCAGTGTGTGCTGCCTCGGGGAGCAGTAAATGAACCCTCTTCTGTGTTCCTTTCTCCTAAAAGCACTGGGGGGAGTGTGACCAGTCCTCAGTGAGCTGGTAGAGGAGAGAGGGCTTTGGGTTTTTCGCACACCTGAGGGGAGATGTGTTATCTAACCCACGGAACTCTTTGGTGGTTGAAGGTTTACCCCTGTGGCTAACTAACTGCTGTTCTGACTAACATTTCTACACAGATGGAGAGCACTGCTGAAGGTGAAACTGGAGTAGTTGTAATTTATAGAGGAAAGGGGAACTGACACCCGGCCCCCAGAAAATCCTCTGTGCGGATTGTTTTTAATTCAGCTCTAGCTGGTGTCAATAGTGCTCACAGGCGTAACTACACTTCAGGTACCTGCTTAAAAGAACAGGAATACAATTTCCTTTCACGCTGCATGTGATGACAATGAAACCCAAATTTTGAAAACTGTCCCCTTTGAGTAGTTCTGTAAAGTACTCCCTGGAAAGCCATTCTGACTATGAACAGGTTAAATAACTACTTTGGCATCGTTGCATCGTCTTTTGTAGGTGTTTTCAAACCTACAAAAAGTGGTGCCTGCACTGGTAATGAATATTTTATTGAGTTGTAATTACACATGTTGCTTTTTATTCAAAACAAAACTACAAATGGTTTTGGTTTTCTGTGTGTATATATTGACAGAGACCAGTAATGTAAAGCATAGTCCCTCTCTTGTCTGGCTATAAGAGTTAGGGTTAATGTTTTCTGACATTTTAAGCGAATTTTTACTTTGTTCCATCTGGTAACCTACAACATTCCCTGCAGTATTATCAAACATTTACTGAAGTCATCATAGAGGGATGTGATTTAGCTGATGCTTAACTAGAGGGACCTCTGAAATTAGACACTAAATCAATGACTTCCACTCAAATGATTGACTTCTTTCTATAAAACTAGTGCTAGGTTTTCCAAATGATTGATGTTTCGGACTCATGGTTGTGGGTAAAGCTCCTATCATTGATATGGAATTTCACCTCTTGGTTTTGTTTTTTCCTTGAACTAGATGCATATTTTTAAATTGCAAAGTTTTCCCATTTCTGGGAAATGGGAAATTTCTGGAGCCTGAGTGTAACGTGGAACAGGAAATATACTGAAGCAATGTGTTGATATCAAGCCACTTGATTTTTTCACTGGTAATTCAATGTGTTTGAATTATGTACAGGTTTAGCACAAAACTGTGTTTTAAAGTGACTAAGTATTATTGGCTGTGGCCCAATACGAAGAGTTGGGATGTACTAGTGATTCCTCTGTGTTCAGACTAGATCATCACTCTCATAGTACATATCTAAAGAGGGGGAAACTGTCATGTAGATCATAGCACCCTGAGTTTCAGACAGTCAAATTGAATTGCTTCTTTGAATTTAGATTTTGCAAGTTCTTTAAAACAGACCTTAGCTTTCTCTATAACAATATTTCATAACTACAAAAATAATTATAAATCTTTTGTAAATGTTCTCCAGACTTTGATAATTTTAAGATTCTCAGTGAGTAAGTATTTGAATATATTATCTAAATGATGAAGCAGTTCCAATAAATTAAAATTATATTTGCTGTCTAACTTCAGAGTGTGAAAGCCAAAAGATAAGTAGCATAAAACTTCATAGAAATACATCGATTTCACCATTGACAAGCTTTCTTTCACTTCTTATGCATTGTATAAAGTGCCATAGCTTTAACACACTCTGCACCTTGAACTCATTAACTCCTGCATCTAATTAATGATGTATTTATCAGAATGACAACCCAACTGCTGTCTTTTGACATTGCTAAATACATAGGTAGGACTGTATTTTTTTTTAATGTCTCTTTACAAATACTGTGAAATGGAGTGGGGGAAATGGTAAGGTCTTAAATTTAGTGAGTCGATGACAGGTGTTCGTGCTAAAATAAGGTTCTTGCTGCTCCGTGTGTACAGTCTGGAATTAGGTGCAGGTCCCAAGCCTTCAGGGCTATTGAGGTAGAGGTCTGTGGAATAGAGGGTATAACACAGCAAACATCAGGATGACAGCTCAACAGAAGGGTTAATGAAAGCCTTTTCCACAGAAGGCTGACAAGTGAAACACCTGCATGTGACGACACTAAAGAAAATGCCTTGGAGTCAAGTCCATTGGCCTTAAGTTTTCCCAGGTGTGCTCAGTCCTGCACTCTAAGCCCTTTTCCAAGAGAAGTGTGTGTAGGGATTGACCTGCGGTGCTGCTCCCTGAGGGACAGGAGTCCTAGCCTTACAAATGAATGGAAGAACTGATTTCCATTTCTCCCATAAAAGCACAAAATTATGCCATCCCGAGTGCTTGTTTTGGTTGCGTTGAGTGCTTGTTTTGGTTGCGTTGAGTGCTTGTTTTGGTTGCGTTGAGTGCTTGTTTTGGTTGCGTTGAGTGCTTGTTTTGGTTTTTCCTGGTGGTATTTAATTATATCAGAAAGGTGTTCTTTGAAAATAAGCAGATGTATCAGAATTTTGCAGTGATGGAAGAAACCATCTGTTCTGAGTGGAATAAATTACAGAACAAATATTGTCATTTGAGGATAGGTTGGTTGTTTTGTAGGCTTCTTGCTTTATCTGTCAGCTGAATTGCTAGTGTTGGATATGGAGATCCTACCCCAAATCAGATTGAGGATGCCGATTCCGTCTGGGAGTTAGCTTTAGCCATCCTGACTCTGGAAAACAACACAAAAACCTTAATTTCTAAACATTGGCACAAATTTATCCTTTACCTGTCTTGTTCACTAATCCATTTTTTCAGGTTATACAGCCCAAGCATTGAGAGGGGGGATTTTTCAGGACTGTATGCAAGTGACACAGTAATTCAGATCCCTTATAAGTATTCAGTGTTGTGTCTTAATTTGATTTTGAGGGAATTTGAGAAATATTTCGAAGCTTATCTGACCAATTGCAATAAACTACATAGTCTGATTTTTTTCTAATGTGAGTGGTTATTCCTGCATTTTCGTACCACAACACTGTTATCAGAATGATAATGTACTAGAAAACAATTATTTTTATGTGCACTTAAAATGTGACCAAATCAGATGCATAAATTGTTTGCTAAGCCTCAATCACCACTTCAATTTTCTCTGGCCCTTATTGATTCTTAATATCTGTATTTTCACAGCCTGCAGGTTTGCTTTAGACTAAAGAGTAATGTCCCATTCGAGAAAAAAGATGGTACTTGTGGCTACAAAGGTTTCCTGGCACATTCCCCTTGTAGTTAGACTTGTTCTTATCTTTCTTCCTAATGACTTAACTCTGGCAACCATTTAAATCAACTGGTTAATTGTTGGGCGAAGGGAATAACATTTTGGCAAGGACAGCTTTTCCTATATGTGCTACGTATGTGAGTGTGTGCATATGTCTGTCTCTTATTCTTAAGAATAGTTTCAATGAAAAAGGGTGAAAGAAAATGTGTGAATGATCATCTGTGTGCAGTCAAACATCTGCTCCGGGTTCTGATTTCGTAACTTCAGAGAGAGTGAAGTAGAGGAAGGAATAAATATGATGCATAGTGTCCTATCCTGATATACAGAACAATTTCTGTCTAGGTATGTAGTTATTTTTAGCCCCTAGCTCTGCAGCATACCAAAATACAGAGCATTCTGAGTGGAAATATACTAAAATCGGTAGTGCTACACTATTGAAATAGGTCTGGTATAAGTGGGGTAAAAGGGATGTAGTAGTGGTAGGAGGAGCCAAATTAAATTACTAGGGGAAACCAAACTCAAAAAACCCAAAAACCTTTGAGGTTAGAAGACACTTGCTAAACTTCAAGCCACAAAATAGTACTGCTTCCAGCCTGGTAAGCTTATCTATTCCTTTTGCCACTATCTTCAATATTTAGTCATAGAAAAAAATAAAATATTTTTAAAAATAGTGTTGGTTCATTTGATCTTTCCAACAGGTACTTTAAACAAACTTGACATGAACTAATTTGTTTTGGAGGCTGGACAGATTTGTCAGCAACAGAGTATTACCACTTCTGACCTTCAGTTGAAAGTAGCAAGTTAAAGCAATGACAGCTTGCCAACACTGAGGTCTGGGTCTTGGCAGACTGGTATGTCAGCAGGATCTAGAAATCCAACAGGAAAATAAGATTATTTCTTAGCTGAAGAGGATTCTATTTTAAGCGGAAAACATTTTTGCTTTCTAGCCTCTGCCATCTAAGCTTTTTTTTTTTTAGCTAATTTTCTGTGCTGGATGAGCTGAGGAGGTTTGAGATGTTGACTTTTGCAATACTAGTAACTGAAAGTAACTTGTTCAGGCTCTCCAGGTATGTTGGAAGTATTTAGTAATCTGTGCAGGTTTGAAAGTGGACAGAGGACAATTTCTGTTCATATGAGATTTATAGCATTGGGCTATATAGATACTGTGATATCATTGGGGGGGAAGAAAAATGGTCCTGTATCACTGATGTAGACATTTTGTGTTACATATCCTAGTAATCTGTTTTGGAAGAACAGTAAACTTATTTTGAATTTTCCTTTTGGATGAGAGACTTGCAATATAGCCACATTTACACAGAAACCATTCTTTTTTTAGCTCTGTGGTTTTTATTACTCTGGGCAAGGGGAAAAAAAATCAGGATGGCTTTGAAACACTTTTTTTGAGTATCATAATGCTCTATGAAAAATGTCACCAAGATTTTAAAGTGGAAAGGAAAAGGTAACAGGTAATAACTTTTGCTCTTTGAACTCTATGATGTTTATTTCTTGACTGTTACTCTGAGGAACAATGTGTGGCTGAATTATAGAAGAAACTTTTAAATCTCAGTATTTCCAATCTTACTCTCTTCCCCACTCCTTTGCTGCCTTCAAGAAAAAAAGACAGGCAAAAATGCCCAAAGACTCTTCTCTTCCTTTCCCTCCTCAGAAAAAGGTTTGGTCTCATAGGATGCTTAAACATGTTCTTCAGTCTAGAGAGAGTGAAAAAATAAAAATTGATTCATAAAAGTAAAACCTCAGAGTTCTGACCATCTAGCTGTTTAAGCTGGCTTTCGTTATTCACAGAAAAGCAATCAAGTGTTCTGCTCAGCATATTGTTGTGGAGCTAGTGACCCCTTCCTCCTCCCATGAATACTCAGGTCTATGAATAATATGTTCCACATCAGCACGTCTAGGAATAAACTTTAATGGGCCTTGCTTTGAGCCTGCTCTTTAGAGAATATAAAATAAGTTTAACAGAGGTTGTCATCACCCAATGAAGTCACATCAGGTCATGATAAAAGGCAGACTTCTTTCTGGGGGAGGAAGAAATTTGTGGGTGTTTTAAGCAATGAGTAGAGCTAATCTGCTTATTTCAGCACTTCAAATAAACAGTATCATCTACACAATGGGTGTGAAAAAGGTATTTTTCCAAAAGATATAGAGAACAAATATTTTAATCTTATCTGTTTGTGTGCTTTTTCTTTTGGCGGTGGTGTTCATGCCCATTTCCAATGTGCAAACCTACTCGTTATAGAAAGTAATAAATGGGATGTAACACCTACTGACCCTTGAATTCCAGCACATGGAGTGATGAATCTACCAATAATCCAAAAAATATGTAAACTTGGGTTTAGTTCTAAACCAGTGCTGGTTCCTACTTGGTGTGCTGTTAAAAAAAATTACTAAATTCCACAGACCAGGCAAAACTGTTGCTTATCCAAACTCATTGTCTATATTGTTTGTCAAAGAACACTGTCTTTTTACTTGCATTAAAATTCTGATGTGGAAGAGGAAGACAAAATCAAAACTTAAACCTTGGCTTTCATAAGAAAAACTGGTTTAGTCGATACCGAGGTCTATGAAGAACTGGACTGCAGACTTACACTTAAGTGACGTTACTTTCCAACATGCCACAACTATGACATAGGCTCTGTTCTTTCTGATTCTCAAAAAAAAGAGGGAATTTATCCTTTTTAACACAGCAATTCTAGGATTGCCCAGTTTCGTTGTTGTTTTGCTCGGCTTGTAGATATTGAATATTTACTATGGAATCCCGCAGGCTTCTTTTTTTGAGAAATCTGGGATTTCTACAAATACTTCTAAACAAGGTCCTTTCCATATTCTTCTGGACTGCCAAGTTGAAAATTTCTCAAATAAGTTTACTTCTGTAGTAAGAAACTATAAATATAAAAACTAAATAGTGTTGTGATAAATTTCTGGGCCTTCTTATTCAGGTCTAGGCGTATTTGCAGTGCAGCACAGCGTACAATGTAGAATTTCTTTTTCCCCACTGGACTACTGGAACATACTACTTGTATTTGGGACCTTGTATTGCTGAGATGGGTGTACAGTAATTTCTCTTGAAATATTAATAAAGGTTTCACTTGTCATTATCAAATGACCATAAAACTCTATGTAAAATCTGTAGGACGAGAAGTCAATGCCACTTGACCAGGAGTACTAAGGGGATCAGCAAGACAGACCTGAAAAAACTCTGTCTTTAGTTCCTGGCTTGTCTTGCTCCTGTCTTCTCTCAAACACAACTGAGACACAGAACACTGGCAGTTTGTCCTGTTCTGTGCGGTATCTTTTACCAGTGACTGGACCAACACAGAGTTTTTGTCTGAACAGTTATAATGCAGGAAGGGCTTCATAAGAGGTTGTTGAAAGGATTTCTTCACATGAAACTGTAAAGCAGCAGAATTTGAATTTTCACTTAGTGACTGTGAACATGTGTTGCTAAAGGATGTACATGGACCTTTTTTCCTCTTATTCTGTTTTTTTCCTTATCCTCTGTGTTCCCCAGAAGTAGAACTGTACATTGATTAATCTAGGTTCGTTGATACATATTTGGTCAGAAACTGGATTGTAAAAAAAAAAAAACCCAATTGTAACGGGATGGATACTGGCAAAATCCCAAGCAAATGATTTCCATGAAATAAATGACTTCATAGTCAAATGGAAAGAAGATTAAATGCTTCGATAGTGTTTTAATTCCTAAGTAGCCTCAAAATTGAGAGGACTGGATCTGTGTTTCTTTAGAAGAGTCGTGTGTCTAGTGGTAGCTTTCCTCCTGTTTCTTATGTTTTCATTGACTCTACAATGGACAAGCTTCTGCAGAATGCTTATGTGCTCTTTCATCGTCAATCACTGGTGTGAGTAAAGCTTGCAGTAATTCTTTAAAGCATTGTTTCAGGTTAGAAAAAGCTGTGCTTTGATAGATCATGTTGGCAGGTGAATGTAAGCTCTCGACTGGAGTGGTTGTCTCTGGATGTTGTATAGTTTTACAGTATCTTTTACGAGTAATATGTGCATACATATATCTTCAAGGACTTACTAGTTTCCTATCTCAATACTCATAGTCAATACACTTAAGTAGGTGCATCAAATGACTGCAGAAGTGTGTACGCATGATAACTAACTGCATGTGAGTAAATAATGCCTGTGGCTATGCTAGTGTTTCACTGCACCTAACAATTATAACAGACTCTATTGTCTAAGAAAATAAATTGAAGAATGTGCATCATTATTAATTTTGATCACAGCCTTGCTGTGCTGCAGATGCTATTTCAGCTATTCAGTATGAATGGCTAAGAGCGCCGGTCACTAGCAAAATCTGTTTAAATTGCTTATTGTAATTCTGATTGTGCCCTTCTAAAGGCTTATTACTGACTATGCCTGAAGATGATGCCAAGAACTTTAAAACAGCTGACTCTAATTTTGTCTGCTTCTCTGGAATGTTGCAGTTACATTCCCTTTTCTTGCACTTCTTCATGAGATGAGGATAGTGTAGTACAGTAGCCTCTGAATGTGGACTAAGGGACAGATTTTCTCACGGTGATTTATAGATGGGATGATAGCTCTAGCACTAGAGAAGAGCGTGGCATAATGAACAAATGTACGATGTCTTTAGTCTATGAGAAGTGTCCTATGTGGGGATGGGGAAAGCGGAGGCAAAAAGTTAAAATATTCATGTAGTTACGATTGAATAAATTTTTTGAAGGGGTGTGGGGGGGAAATGTAAAAAGAATAGATCTCTAAAAAGAACAGGAAGTAGCACAGATAACATGCTTGATGTTTTTTCTAGCAAAATTCCTCTAAACTACTTTTGTGTCATAGACATAACATGGGCTGTTTAGGTTCCAAGGATGAAGGAGTACTATATTTTATGCCCAGAATAACAAACTCTGAGCACTGAACACTGAAATCTTCCAACTGCTCATTTGGGAATGCATGACCCTTGTGTCTGACTGGTATTACTAGGAATACAGTAGGAGTTCACTCTTTGAATTTATCTGGCTCTATGAGAATGAGAGTAAAAGTATATATTTTTATAGGACCAATTCTTACTGCTAGTTGTGGTGATTTACCATCCCTTATGTCTGTTCTGAGATCATTTCTCTGGTACCTGCCCACTGTTTACTAGCTGGCTGCTTGGCTGCCAACTGTAAAATCTTGGAAGGATGTTACACGTAACAACCATTATGTAAAATGATTAAGACTTGTAGCTTTCTATGGAGATTCTAAGAATTCTTTTAATGGTTTTCAAATATTTTATTCTTATTAAAGTTGTGTCCTATTTTCATTTCTGGTATTCTGAACTGGGACAGAATCCCACAGAGCAACTTGCCATAACCCAAGGGCCAGATAACTCTCATGAAGCCAGCCTTTTTTGAAATCCAAGTGGGCAAAGTATTTAGATAAACTTGCAAAAATATCTGTGGTGTTCTCCCTGCCCTTATGCACATCTCCAATTTACAACACTTGGCATTTCAGTCAGTGTAGCCCACAAACTCCTTGTGTTTCTGGTTTAAAGGTCAAGTCCAGAAGTTTTGAGGGGTTTATCTGGAAACATGTAAGTAGAGCATCTGAATGGTGAAAAAATTTGGAATTTCAGTTTTAATAGAGAGACAGAATTAAAGGAGCTACTAATTGCTGTTCTAAAGAGCCTATACAAGAAGGAAAAAACAATTTCAATATGGAGAACTATGAAGAAGTTTCAGTCCTAACTATGTTCTAGTTTTGACTTAGAAGGCTATATAAGTGTAGAGGTAACTCCTTTTGAAATTAATGTAGGGGATAGGTGTGCTTTTTTGTAGCTTTTTGATAAATAACTCAATTCAGTGGTCAAAAAAGCAAGAAATTAGTAGCAAGGTTTTGCAGATCACTATTTCAGTGCTGACCTGGAGTAACCTGCTTTTCTATTGCTGGTCTTTTGTGACTGGAAAGTGCCAATGAGACAGAACTGTGCCAAATTACTAGACTTTGGGTTGGTATTTTCTTTTTTTCTGCTGAAAAATTATCCACAGAGCACTGCTTTTACAGTAAGATCTAGCACTTGCTGCCACAGGTGGCAAGACATGCACCTGTTCCTTGTTTGTTGGCCAGTGCTCTGCCTTGTGTTCTGCGCTACCTGAATTAATTACTACTGCGAAGGCACGCTTCCTCGTTTCATCTCATGATTACTCCTTCATAAGTCTGGTGTTTAATTCAGCTTTTGACATAAATATGATGGCAGAGGTCCAATGTTCAATTAAGATGCATCTCCTGTTAACTAACAGTTGAATTTTGTGTTTTGTAGTCAGGTATTTAAAGGTTTGAGATGCTCTTGATGCTCTGGTCAAATTCCAGTCACCACAGCTGTTCCTCTGCTTTGTCTTTAAGCCTTTGCTAAGCCTTCTTAATTTCAAGTGTGGTTTTGCCCTTGTGGTTCAAGAGGAGCAGAACATACCCCTGGCTTTGTAGATCCTCATGCCTTCTTCAGTGTCTGTGTCTCTGTCTCAGTCAGTATCTTTGTACTAATTTTGGAGGTCTTTGTACCAATGAAGTAACTGTTTCTTCAACAGTTCATCTCTTCCGTAAAGACTATCAGATTTCTGATGTCATGGGAAGTATCGTCTGAACAGACCAGTCAGATGATTTTGGGTTACAGCACTTAGACCTGGGTGCATTTTACAGGTGTGACTTAGGAACTGTGCGTGCAGGAAGGATATATGCCTAAAAGAGGGGAACAAGTTGGCAACTTCCTACAGTCTCAAGTTCCTCAATATTACTATCAGATCTCATTGGTAAAGTAACCTGAGATTCTTTTGCTGTTCTGATTGTTGCTAAGATTAAGTCTTACTGCATGTCAGAATACTGGGAAGGTGGAGAGACTACCTGAATACTTTTGTTAATTTTTTTTTCCTGGTTTATTTGAACATTCTGTCAGACACTCTTCTTGCTGATCCTTATTTTCAGTAAGGCTGGACTTCAGTTTCCTAAGTGTCTGATGTGGGAACATTACATGAGTGAGAAATTGAAGACCTAAGCGTGGAGAAGTCAAATATTTAACACTGTAGATGTACTGAAGTTTGGGTTCTGACTTATACCACCACATTGATTTATCGTGACACGTTACATTTATATAGCACCAACACTTGGACAGATCCCTTATACTTCAGTACAGTTTATAGTTCATTAAGTTTTGTTCATATCTTTTTTTAAAGAACTGCTCTTTTTCTGAAGGTTATGTGTACTAATTCTTTGGATTTCTTGTCTTTTACCATTTAACTCGTACTCTAATGCAGTGATGAGAGGTCTCAGCTTGAGATATTGTAACTGGTCAAATGAATCCAAACTGCTGGTGGGTCTACAGCAGAGGTGAACTTTCCTCAGGATTGGCAACTGTAGGTTCTGCTGTCAATGTTTTTGAGTGATGGTGTTAGCCTTACTACAACACAAAACCAAAAGCCACACCTGTTCAAAGCTTTTATGTAATTGATGGCTTCCCAGAGAAATTTTGGGATTACTTAATTGAACAAGGAAGAACTGGATCAGACTTAAGCATACTACAGAGATGGTTTTTAGATGTTTGTACTATCCATAACTAGTCTTGTAAAAACAATTATAGCTTAAATATGCATACTTTCCTGTCTCAAATGCAGAAATCAATAGAGGAAAATGAGGTTTCAATTGAATAAGGAATAATGTATTAAAATACATACAATACTATAAGTCTTCTGGATGGTTTTTAAATTCCAAATTTTGTGAGGATTATTTTCAGTTGAATAAAAGTCAGACATGAAGTGCTTCTCTTCTCCAAAAGTATTTCAAGGCAACTTTTAACCTGGGAAATACGTGCCTTTGGAACTGATATAAATCATATATCAACACACTTATAAATTCAAGCTTTTTCACTGCTCCCTGAAACAGCCAGGTACATTAAATACTTGGCTGAGTTAGAACTATGTTTTTCTCTTTTAAAATCTTGCAATGCAGAACCCCATGTTTACTGTTAGAGCTGAAATGATCCTTTCATCCATCATTAAAAGATCTGAGGTTTTGTTTTATATTTTGGGTTCAAGCTTCTTGGAATCATTCTTTAAAATATTCTTTCTTGAGCTGTTGCACTTCCTGCTATGGAATAATTCATGTATGAAGCTGAGATATAATATATATGGGTTTAGACCTATGCAGAGGCCTGAAACTCTAGTTCTTTGATATTTGCCTAGTAGCCCTTGTTATTTCTTTTCCAGTGATGAGTTAGCACCAGGTAAATGGAAGGAAAGGGTTTTTCTTTTCCTCCCTTCCTTCATTCTCTGGATATTGAAGAGACACATTGTATGGCCACAGCATATGTCTTCACGTGACTTCCAGTACTGTGTTCAACTATGGGAAACTAAAACCAGCTTACAGAAGGCTTTTTCTTTCCATAACAAGTACTCACAACATCACAACACGTGTGCCAAAAAGGCCCTGTGTGATTGCACCAGCACTAAACCAGTTCTAAGTAAATCTGCTTCCTAGAAGTGTTCTCTGACTGTGCTATTTTCCAGTGGATTATTGTAATTTCCAGTCATGTAAACCACAAACCTTCTTAGGTAGAAAATGCAGGGTTCCAATATTACACTTTAATCGTTGGATAACATTGGGGAGAAGAATTATCTAACAAAATGCTTTTGTATCTATGGTGGTTTAACATCTATCAGAAATGTTTCGTTTTGTGCTTGTAAGTTACAGCCATTACACGCTTTTTTGCCTAAAGGTTGCTATGAAACTTCTGAGAATAACTTTAATTTTTTTCTTCTTTAACTTAATTGCTTAAACATAAATATGCAATTTCAAAAGCTGCCTAAGCATTCTCAATGCCCAATTTCCATTAACTTTTCAAAGCTGCTTAAGTGATTTAAACCTAAGCCTAAAGGCCAAGTCACCCTAGGGTGAAGTTTCAACTCTGCTGAAGTTGATGGTAAAACCTGCACTGACTCAAGTGGGACTAGGCAGTTTCCCTTACGTGGTGGTGGGGATAAGGCTCTAAACTTGTCACAAGTACATTCACTTGATAAAAATGATGAAGTATATTCTCAATATTAAGGGAGAGAGTATCTGCTCATTTTAATGGGACTAATTTCATGCTTAAAGGTAAATATTACTTTCACATGATGAGAGACCAAGATAAAGTCACTTTTGGTCTCATTATGGTAGGCAGTCACGTAGATTGTCACCTGGAACAGTGCTGAAATGGCATGAAGCAAAAAAGAGTTAAAATTCCTGTTCTTTAAATATGTTGGGGTTGGATTTGTGTGTGTGGGTTTTTTCTCTGAACATAAATTTTTAAAAAGAAAGATCAAATAACCTCAGAAGCAGATGTCTGTCTTAAGCTAGGTAGGTAGGGGGTGTGGATAGCATAACCGTTTACAACACAAATGGAGAGAAAACCCCATGGAAAATCAAGCGTTGTTTAATAGGGAATGTCTTTCGGCTTACACAAATTTGCTCCCTTCCAAAACGTTTAGGAGGCAAATCGGAAGTAATTTTTGGAGGCAAGTAAACTACATACGTAAACTGAAATAAATGCCACTTTTTATAAACTCTAGTATGGCCAGTAGAGTTGAGTAGCAATTTCTGACAAGTATGCATATGCTTTCTCAACGTGCCTTCACTAGACCTAAGGGCTACTGAATTCCATTACCTTCTGAAGTATTAAATAGCAAAATCCTTTATTGGATTTCTCTCCTTATTTATTAAGGGACATCTATTTATTTGGAATATATGTAATGATAGAGTTCTTTTTTTACATTAAATATTTCTTGGGTGACTCTTGTGGCTCAAGATCAAAGAAAATCTGAATAGAAATAATGTTAACCTGTCCTTTTCTAAACCTGTTTTCAATGCCTTGGTATATTTAAGAAATAATAATGAAACGCACGCTCACCCCAAGCTAACACAGAACAAAACCAAAAGGGCTGCACATGGAAAATGAAACCTTCAGTCGTTAGGCGTATTGAAGGATAATTCTCTGTGTGTAACACAAAAGAAAGGTAACAGTTAAGCTACCCACTAGTAATCTGAGGAAAATATTCTAGAATGATGGTGTGACTAATGAAAGTGCTAGCTTAAAAAGATCACAGCCTCAGTTAGGCTATTTCATTTGTACTCTACTTTTTGTTTGCTCTGCAGATATTATAAAATCCTTTAAAAATGCAACCCCACCATAACCTTTATTTCTATGATATATCTTTATATATTAGGATACCATACTGACAGTGTTTCCATGTACCTACCTCTTTATATTTGTAACTTTTACAGCCAAATTTCTCTGCCACGCTGCCTCTATAACAGTTCTGCATCAAACCTCAATCAGATCGCTAACGAACAGCATTTCTCTACCAGTTTTCTTGGTTTTAATGTTCATGTAATTAATAGTCGTGATTAGAGAAGATGATTTTTTTGTTGTTGTTATATTGGCCTGGTTAGGAATTTAAAAGGTGTGTTGGAAGAAATAATTCAGTTTCATTCAGAAGTAAATTAAAAGTATTGTTTAAAAAAAATTCCAATTATCTACATTCAAGAAACTCATCTTCAAAACTTCTTGTTTTTTATTGAATTAAGCTGATTAAAATGAGGAAATACTTCAAGTGCTACAGCCTTTGCTGTTTTTAAAATGAAATCAATGAAACCTGACTGTGTTTTCATGCTTACATGCTTTCATAAGATAGAGCCAAAAATGATACAAGTAAAATCTGGAACAGCTGTTTGTAAGCACCTACTAAGAAAGTTTTAGCTCCAATCTTCTGCTTAAAGCTGTCAATATCCACTTTGCTTCAGCTTACAGCTCAAAGATTAAATTGTTGCTTGAAAATTTTTCCAGACAAATGTGAGCCATTAAGAGTAGATAAGCAGTACTGACATTGTAAGGAACAATGTTTTAAATAACCAAGTTGATAACCAGGTTGTGGGAGTTTTCTCCCTTCCTGAGGTTTTTCCTCCATCCTTCTCATTTTAGCTTGTTTTTATGACTTATAGGTAAAATACACGGAAATGTCCAATTTTTAAGTGACTGAGATGTGAGAAGGATCACTAAAGAGTTTGGTTTAATCTGCATCAGTTTTATGGATGTCAAGCTTATTAATTTTTCTAGAACAAAATAGAAACTGGGTACTTTAGAGCTTTGTGTAATTATACACAGAGTATTAATCCTGCATGAAATCTTGGCTCCGCAATCATGAAGTCCATGCGCATCCGACTTCTAGGAGCGTACATTTCATTCTGGTACCTATTTGTAAACTAGGTTGTTAGGTGTGGTTTTTTTTCCCCTAGATCTTCTCTGGTGACAAAACAGTGCTCTGACTTCTAAGCCTTCAATTTATCAGAGAAATTTTCCCTTTACTTTGTGACCTTCTTCCTCAGTTTAGCTTATGAATTAGGATGCTATGGACAAACAGAAAAAATAAAAGCTTTTCTTAAAAATGATGGCCATCTAATTTTATGTTCTAGAATTAAATGCAGCCTGAAAATAATTGAAGTTCAGATGGCTATTTGAAATCTGATGGATCAAGACTGAAGGAGAATATATTCCTTCATGACACTAGCAATGTCATTAGTCTATATGCCAAATATTACTTAAATTTCTTACTAGTTGTTTTAATAATTAAACTTGAAATAATAATTACAAATAAGTGTGGTGGCTGCTTCTTCATCTTTGTATTTTAGGATTCAGCAGAGCATTTAATCTTATTGGATTTCTTGCAAATCTATTATTACTTCTGAATGCAGTACCGAATCTTTGAACGTGTTCCCTGCTGTGGAATTAAAGTTTAGCCAATGCCTTATAATGAATCTACTGTCTAACAAATAATACTTTAAAAATGCAATAACATTGTATTTCTTTATCAGAAAATAAGTGTACATTTAATTTTTAGTGAAGTTAAATGTATGAACTAATGGAATGTTTATTTCATGCTGATTTACTATTTAAACATAGTCATTCCTGTCGTTTTTCATGTGTCTTGCACTGAATTTTAAATATTTCAAAATTTCATTGGTGAATGTGAGCACTGTTGCTGAGGATGTCTAGAACTGATCTCGAATTACTAAAGCAGAGATGTAAACCAAGGTTCTGACTGCACGGTAAAACAACTTTATCTTGCGTTGGCAAACTGAGTTTTAACTACGTCGTTAGATTAAACAATGCTTACCTCTGCCCTCTTTTTGGCACATGCTCTTGGTTTACCTAAATTTTTGTGGGGGAAAAATTGAAAAGACAAAGAATTTCTTGCATGAGAAGGCAGGTGTTAATCTCTGTTAATGGGAGAAAACATAGTACATAGTGGATGCGATCATCCCATTTCAAGAATACAGCAACAAATGTGCAGCAATTAGAATATATCGTGTATCTCTTCAGCACTTCTTTCCCATGTTTAAGTGTTAAACCCTTTAGAGAGGAGCTGTGGTCTTGAGATACAGTGATTAACCTCTCATGAGTAGCCTTCATTCTAAAATGTAACTTCTACTCAAAAATGAGCAACATTTACAGCTATTTGCCTCTTAAGCCCATAAGATGTCTGGGGGGGGAAAAAAAAAATCAGTTCTCCAAATGCTTGTCAGTGCTTAAAAGGCTGAGGTAGTGATTTCATGTTGTAAAATCTCCCTGATTGGAGAGAACTTAGAGGGAAAGACTTGCTGGGTAATGGGTCTAGATCTCTTCTGTTGTAGAAATTGATGCTGCATTAACAAATCTTACCTTCCGGCTTAAATGTAAACTAGCATGTTTTGAAAAAGTTTCTCTTGGTGTTCTAGATCCTCCTTTCTAGGACAACTAGAAGTCATCTTCCAATTTCTAATCTCAGTTTATTTGTTTCCAGTTACTACATGCTTTTACCACTTTTACATGACTTTCCACTTTCTAAATTTTATTTTTCTAAGGAATTTAGGGAGGCCAAAACATTCAGGCTTTAGTTTATTTTTTTTATCTTGTAGGCTTTTGTTGTAAAATATCTCTATTTCTGTTATTATCTAATAACCTTCTTTGTTTCAGATATGATGAACAGCTTTTTTCAGAGCACTTGCTACTTTTTATTTCATAATTATTCTTCATTATATACTTGGCCCTGTTCCAAGAATTGTATTAAAATTTAGTTTTCCATCGCAATTACTGAGAAAAAAAATCTGTCAAACTAGTTAAAAACAACACCCAGAAGCTTATTCCTTTAGATCTCTGACCAAACTCTGAACAGTTTTTTCACCCCTTGCTCATGATTAATGTAGGTAACCTGGATTCCTTTTGCCACTTCCCTCATGATAACTTAATTATTATCCTGACATGTATTTTATAGTATGTAATTTTTGAAATTTGACTACAAAAATGCTTCATTAGCCTTGTACTTGCATATCAGATATTGACTGGTTCACCATCTCCTCTGAGAAGTGCTTCCTGCTCATTTCTACCTACTGCTACATATCTTTCGATCTAGTTTTTCTTTATGGTAATTCACATGCTAGGTTATTCCATATGTGATGAGTACATGATGTGCCAAATACCAGCAGATTAAAGAATTTGCCTTCCTGCATGCTTTGTGTCCTGCTGCAAATCTGTTCAGATAGGGTGTCCATAGGAATAGGCTTGTTTTCTTTTGGAAACCTGTAACTAAGTATTTTTGGACAGAGTCCAGTAGGCTTTTGGGGAGTTTGAATGTGGTGGAGATAAGGAGACGCAAGAGAGAAAAAGAAACAAGGGGCAGTAAATAACGTGTAAGTTGTTGAAAGGCTGATAGAAGATGATAAAGATGGAGGGAAGAAAGTAGACAATGGAATTCAAGAAATGGGAGGAAAGCAGAATAAGTGCATGGGAGAAAATTACTGGAAATCTTTAACATGAAGATGCAGTCCAGCATTGTCATCTTAACTTTAAAATGTTTAGGACTACTATTCCTGGTGTGGCATCTAAATTTTTTTTATTTCCTCTTTATTTTTCTTTTTTTGTGCAACTTACTTGCTTTTCAGTGCTGTTCTTCTTTTCCTTTTGCCTAGGAAAAATGCTTATAAGTGGCCTAAAATGCCACTTAATACAAGGGTTAAAAATAGAACACACAAAAAAAGGTGCAAAACCTCACTTCTGTGATCTGCAAGTCATTCAGAACCTACACCCAAACCCCAAACTTTGGAACAGAAGACCTGGATTTGCTTGTTGGAAGTTTATGTCGAATTCGAATTACGCCATCCATCACATGTGTTGAAGGTTGTATTCCTCTGTGGATGTGTGTGAATGGCTCGCTCAATGACAGTCATGTCCTGAACACAGTTGTTTTGTGGACAATAGCTTCTGTCTAAGGCGGTAATATTTATCTTTTTTTTTACCAAGTAGAGAAATTCAGTTCAAAGTAATCAAAGTTTGCTGTGTGGTTTGCCATTAAGCTTTTCGCAGTACATAGCTGGAAGTGTATGTTCTGTATAAAGCAGTCATGGTAGCTTAGAGAATTTAAAATTCATCTTTTATTTTTATACTCTATCTGTAAGTTGGAAAATTTTTGTTAAAGTCTGTAGTATTTCCTTTTTTATGCTTATTTCTGTTCTGCAGAACAAATACGCTGTCAAGGGATAGCAATATTGCAAACACGAAAAATTTATTGCAGGAATGTGTCTCTTTCATTGCTGCTCCTTCGTGGCACAGAAATACTTGTAGAGGTTCGGTTCCAGTTTGTCTGCTTTTTTCGGAGCAGGAGAGCATAACTACTTTGACAACGAACTCCTTCATGTCTCTGCAGAACGCTTAGCAACAGATGTTTTGGAATTCCTCGGCGCTGCGTTAGGCTGCTAAGATACAGTATGTCTGCAGGAGGGCAGTGATTTACTACCGCGAGCAGCTAATGCTGTAGCCTCGTCACCACACAAAATCGTAAGCGTCTAAAATCGGGCATGTGCATTTTGGTGGACCAGGGACTCCTTCAAAATTAACCTGTAAAGGCAGTTTTCTTGTCATTGATGATATGCGGTAAATGAAGAACCTCTCTGAGCTCGCCGAAATGAGACAGGTGAATTAAAATTTTTTTGTCTGCCAACGCAACACATTCAGAGCGTATTTCCTTGTATTGGCGGTTTAAGGATACTGGCTGTTATTTTAAGCGTACCTTGCCCTTTCCGTGCGGTACGGGCAGGGAGTCCCGGCTGAGCCGGGCAGCGGCTGCCGCGGTTTCTCCAGGAGGTGGTAGCATCGCCCTGCGCTTGGTGCTCCCGGCAGCTGCACATCTCCTGGGTTACTCGCAGACCTTTATTCAAACACACCATGCTCGGGAGACATGCTTCTGTAGTGGTTTTCATATCTCAATATGTAAAAGATTTTTTTGTAAGTTCAGGGTTGGGGGTTTTTTGTTTTTTGCAACTTCAGAAGTGGATTTTTGCTTCTTTTTTGTTGCTCTCTAAACCAATCTGCAGGGATTTGGTTCTTTATTCAGCACTGAAACAACAGCGCAACACGCACGCAAAATAAACTTAGAAAATGCAAAGCCACAGTCCAACATCAGATGTAGTCCTGGAGGACTTTGTGTTTGGATTTAGGATCCAAAGAGGTGTTACCCTGTTGTGCCAAGTGAAGAAGTGAAGTGAATCCCTTGTAAGAACATGTCGCACGCACGCGGCACAATGCTGCCTTCAGCCTTGGGAGCTGTGTGCAGGGGCCTCCTGGGCTGGGCAAAGGCTGGAACAAAGGACCTTGCTGTGGGAGGGGAGAATTCCCTGAGGAAGGCTGAGCCTATTGTTCAGCCCCCCCAAAACTAAGGTGGTGAGGCTGCTCTCTGGTTTGAGTCCTACCATCTGTGATTCAGCAGTGGTACCTGACTGTCAGTCCTGACAGCAGCACATCCTTGAGTAGCAGAAGGACTTCCCAGTGGAATAAGCTGCAGCAGACAAAACATTTGTTTTCCTTCTGTGTTTACTTAAACCTCACAAACCTGCTAATAAGCCTGATATTCTCTTATGTCGGAGGATTAAAAGGAAAGTTAGTTATTTTTATTGATTAAATTATTACTAAGTCATACTAAGGTGAACAGTATGTATGAAGCCTGTCAACTGATATTTCAAGAGAAGAAAAAAAAAGAAATAAGATGTAGAACAGGCAAATCGACACTAGCTCAATAAAATGAGCACCTATTATAGTATGAGGTAATTTCTACACCTAAGAATGAGAGAAGCAAATTCAAAGCCAGTTACCTTGATTGAGGATTGCCTAAGGAAACACAGCTCCAAGTTGCCCTTTGAAATGTTGAATTTAGAAATGAAACAGTAAGGAAGGTTCTCAGTTGTTATTACAAGAGCAGTTTATAGATTTGAAAAGCTTCTTTCAGATTGTTGTGCATTATGCACTTAGGATCATTCACATTAATATTCCCCTTTTCCTTTAAAGGGCTTTAAGTAATAAAGCTTCTCGACTCAGCTAGGAAGCTACCTCCAGGATGGTGAGGAATGACAAATTGTAGGTATGGGTGGGGAAGGCAATGGCTTCCAACCTGGGGCTGTACTGCTGCACCTCGGATTTGGATCCGGTGTAGTTCAGCTCTGTGGAAGACGTGGGCCATTGCGATGAGGATGGAAGACACTGACTTCTTAAAAATGGTAGTGCTGGCATGATTGTGGACTGCAGGGCACTGGGTTTGTCAAAGCAGCTATAGACCGGCTTCTGCTTCCCTGCCAGAAAACCAGCACGACTAGCATTTCATCATAGCACCTTGTAGCAAAGAACTGACTTTTCTTATATCCACACAGCCAGAGGGCAACTGTAGAGCAGCTTGGCACTCCAGAATGAGTAATGTCAGTTCAGTAGCTAGACTGGGCTAATAATCTATTAAGAAAAGTCTCTTGACAGCCTGATTTGCAAGGATTTTTTTGTATATATTGCTAGTCAATATTAAAGTTCTCGTACGTCTCAATGTGACTAGGTGCTTAGTATGTAAGGGATTGCATCTGCATGTACACCTGCATGCACCCACAAATAATAAATTAAATAATTAATCAGCCTGTGAATGCTGTCTCCCATGCTGTGCAACTGCAATAACTGCAAATGTCACTTTCGCCCACCTCTGTGACTAAAAACTGAAAAATGTGCCCAGTTTCTAACATTCAAATACACTAAGAGTAACAGCCGTGAGGACATGCACATGTGGGACCTCTTCAAAATATAAAATACCTTCTTTTCCCGTGGAGTCTTTATTCTCTTAAACTATTAATTGAGCTATTAGGCTGAAATTGATAAATGCTCCAGAAGCTGTTGAAGTATACACCAGGATTTCTTAGTTTTTCCTCTCTTCTCCCCATTTTACTGTTCCCTTGCAGCATGAGTTCAATAGAACCAGAGTCTAGGGTCCCCCAAAATGATTGAAGGAGCAAAGCAGAGCCAGGCTGGGTTGCGTTACATTTCCACATCATGTTTTCCCATGAAAGTTTCATGTCCACACTGCTTGCTGAATCACTATTGTCTACTCAGCCATCCCTACTACTTCCCAGAATTTAAAGGTGAAATGAATTCTATCTAAATCTCCCTTCCCTGTGTAAATAGATGTAACACACTGTAAACATAGGAGTCAGGTGGTGTGGAAACCTACTTGACAACAGTAATTGTAGTTATTTTATTACTAATGGCTTTAAGACATTTTCTTTTAAGGTTTCTGTTATCTGAATGGGAAATCAGACCAAGGCAAATTCCTGATGCCTACAAATCCATAGATGTTAATTAAACTTTGACATTTCCATGAAAAAGTGTCTTTAAAGGAACGCAGGCTTTTTAATCCTCTCCTTCCCCAGTGTTGCCCCATGCTCCTCTGAAATTTTCCTGAAGCTGTGCAGACAATTTTCCTCTAGATGGCGGGACCACTTTAGGCTTCATGGTGGTAACTGAGTTGCTGCTGGTCCCTGGTCCCCAAGGTGGTGGTGCCAATTTAGTCGCTGGCCCAAGTTTATATATGGTGAATAACTGGGGAAGGGGTAGGTGAGAAATATCTTGAGTGCTTTGTTATAGAATACTTAGAGCGATGTATCTGCTGCTCTGATGTTTTCCTGCATCTCTAGGCTGCCTCTAAGAAATCTTACTTATCATGGAAGAATATATTGAAAAATTATATATATATATATTCAGCTTTTCCCTTACATGTTCACAAGACATGAAAGACAAATTTCATGTGAAATAGAAATTAAAACTCTAATCTTGGTGTATTACTTTGTTTCAAGAAGAACAGGCAACATCAAGGTATTCTAGCAATCAGTGGTGGGCTTCTCAAGTGAAAGCAGCAATGTTTGCATGTCATTGGCATATCAAGTCATTTCCTTTAGTCAGAAGAGTAAACTGGGATGCTTGGCTCAGGGTGATAAGTACAGTAGCATCACAATTTTATAATTATAGCGGTCTTGGTTACCAGTGAAGGAGGCTTTTTTTAAACTTTTGGAATGACTTGAAGTAGTAACACTATTTGTAATAGTGTTACTGCAGGCTGTACCTAAAATTATTACCATTACAGTCTGTTTCAAAAAACAAAACAGATGAATTTAAGAAATTCAGTAAAACAATCTGTGCAAGTGCCAAAGTGATTTTGCTAATGTGCCATGAATAGGAATAAGAAGCTCTGAGATGCTTCAAATGTTATCCAGGAATCTGAATTATTCTCATGTCTTCATATGATATTTGGGCCACATTATTAACTTGTAAGAACAGTAAAGTACTAGCTACTAGGATTAAGTTAATGTTAACTCTCCTGGTGATTGGGCCAGTAGTGTTCTGCTTGCTTCCATTTAGCATGAGTTTAGAAGGGAGGTTGTGTGGACATTAATAAACTTTCCTCAGAGGTAAATAGTTGGGAAAACGAAGTTTTCCCTTTCCTGACACTAAGAAGCCTATAAAGCATAGTAATACTTAAGTCTGCGTGATTTATAGCTCAGCATATTCCTAAAAGCTTTCTTGAAACTCAAATTTATAGCTATCTCCTGACAATAAAAATTGAAATCTGTACTTCCAGTTTCAATATAAACTCCCTCCTGGTATCTTAAACAACAAAATCACAGCTTTACAAAGCCCGTTTTCCATACCAACACACAAAGAAATATCTGTTGCTTCCGTAATGTAACAGGGGTAGAAGCACTGTTTCTGAAGGGTTTGTTGCAGCCTTGCAAGTATGATCTAGTTGACTAGGAGAAAATATGATTAAAGAATTGCATTAATACGGGTTTATTTTAATGCAAGGATGATAATGAAGATAAGCCTATGTAAAGAAGGAACTTTCTGAACAATGGATGTGAAAGTTCTGATAATATTCTTAGTATTTACTCTTTGCTTATCACCTAAATGAATGCTTAGGTTGTTTAAAAATGGTTTATTTTTTTATGAGGTCTTGATTAAAATCTGAAAGTAATCTGAAGATAGCAAGTTTTCTTTGCTTATCTTACTAAGACCTCAAAGATGGATGTATGTGAAGGACTACTTTAGGCAAGTCCACAAAAACTAAGACCTCTAGTATTTTTTTTTCCTTAGTAATAAATATTTCATACTTGATGTGGTGTTACGAAAAGCCTTTCTGCAATTCCTATTCTTTAAACTCTTAAGGAAATATCATAGAAATAGCTGTGAAATATTTCTTACCAATTCATTTGTACATCTTTTAAATATTTTCCAATAATGTCTGAGATTGATTTAAATGGTACCCTATAATATGGTAAGTTTTTCAGTCTTATGATGCATTTTATTTAGTTTATGAAGCCAGTGAAAATACTTTGTTAGACATTTAGAAACCTTGACTCAAACCTAAATGCACTGAAGAAAGAGGAATATGCTGTTTTCCTTGGAAAGAACTGATGTATCTGAGCTCAGAAAAGCAATTACACTGGGAAACTTGCAGAAAATAAGGACTTGTTTAAACCAATTTCAATCTCTGTAATTCCAAATGCATTATCTCTGAAAATGTACTGAGTACAGGAGCTAAATGCATGCAGACACTTTAAGCATTCCATATTTAAATACTAGGTCGGTGAAATTCCCTTGCCCATGCACTATTGTTGGATGCTCATGAATTGACTCCTACTGTAACAGCTCTGCAAAGATAGCAGATGAATTAGCCAAATTAGCTAGTATGTCTTCAAGTTATGCTCAGAAAGAGGTGTATTGTGTATCTTAGTGGAGCTGAAGAATGCAATGTTCCTGAGTCTTTCATTTGCATAATACAACTTAAAAATAGAACCAGGACTTGAAAAGCAACAGTCAGGAGTTCCATTTACCTGTGAAATAAAAACTAGGATGGTGAAGAAAATTAATGGCATACTGAAACCAATAAAATTGTGTTAATAGTACATGGAAAGCTGTTGTTGTAACAAAACAAACAAAATATGGTTCAGATTACAGACCAGTCACTAAAGCTTGTCATGTTGCTTTACTAAAACGTAATTCAAGAATGGCTCTGGAGTGGTTCTATTTCTCTCCAGAAATGAAAGGTTTGCATGGGCCACCAAAAAGAGCTGCATCAAACCGAAGTTCACATTTGGTACAGTCAAAAGAGTGGGTGAGGAGGGGAAGAAACTTCTTCAGGTTTTAACTCCCCTATCTGCCCAGAGGAATGGGAAGAATAGTAAGGTGCTCATGTTAATGTAAGGGGATACAATGAATGAGGGTGATTGCCTTCGGGTACAAGTATTTCAGAGGGGTCATTCTGGTTTCATTCTCCATGTTCCCTGAGTATGCTGTGTATCTTGGAAATCTAAAAAACAAAAAAAATAAGGGGGGGGGGGGTAGAGGCCTCGAGCATTTAAAGCAGTGTTAATGAAAAAAAAATTGCATGTTTTTTGGGCTGTGAATTTTAATAATTTAAAGGACAAAGTTGCTTCATAGACCTTTCAAGTAACTGACTATTCTTGTCCTAGGCAAAGGTTGATAAATCAACTTGTATACGAACACTTTGACTACGAGCAGAGTTTTCAATTTGAGCAGCACTGGCAGGCTTTACTTCTAACTGATCTACTTAGAAATGACTTGTAGACAGAATAACATTCTGATGTTGTAGGCTATGAACATGCAAAGAGCCTTGCAAGTGTACAGCAGTGACAACATCTTTGGGAGTCACAAGCTTACATTAAAAAGTTGTAATTTTATTTCTTCAGCTAACTGCTATGTAAAGAGGTTCAAAACTGGGTCCGAAAACTGTATATCTAGCCTTCTTTGCACCTTGCAAAAGAGACAGTACAGAAAGAGTGACAGAAAAAGGTCTTTCCTAAAGTCTCCAGGAGCCCAGTCCTTACCCAAAACATCTGAAACTATCTGTTTTTGCTGTGCTTATCACACTAGTGGCTTACCAGAAGGCTGGAGGTGACACGGAGGAGCTCTGTCCTGCTGACACTTCTACTCACTGTACTTACATCTCTGTTAAATGCCAGCAGAATGTCACTGCTCCTCACCAGCCAAGCCAGCAGAATAAGGGAAAACCTCTGTCCTCAAGATGTGTCAGGAAGGGCAGACAGCTCCTTGGCGAGCTGCAAGTCTCTAAAGCACAGCATGATTGACACTTTGTCACTGGTCATGCTGTGTGTGCCTTCAGTACCAACAGCTACAGGATGTGCAGAGTTCACTGCTGATACACAGGCTTGCAGTTCAGTGAGATTGATCAGACCTTGCATGGTTTTTTTCCACACCTCTGTGTTACAGTTTCATCCAGGCAGGACTTTCCTTCCCATTTTTCTCCTCCACCCTGACCCCCATCCGTCAGACTCTGTAAAGGCTTCAAGCTGCTTTGCAGATCCAATGTCTTACATGGTGCCAGAGGCTTCATTTTAAACTAGGGATGATAGACGTTTGATCTGTTGTTCTCCCAAGATGAAGTTATTTTACTGCCCTCATTCAGTTCAACTTGTCACTGAGCTAGGTCATGCTCAGGTTACACCATCATCTTTGTTTCCAAGGTGCTTTTTCTCAGTTTCTTCCTTGGCAAATTGCTGTCTCTGTTGCTCTGGGACCTACAGTAATGTTTGAGAAGTGATACTTCCCATGGACTGCTTACGATGCTTTACACGAAGTGAGACATGCTGGAAAAGACCTGAGACTCCCATGGGTCCAAAAGAAAATTACTCCAAACACCAGGATGTAGTACCAGCAGGAGAGGTGACATCCAGGTCCCAGCCTTGCTCCAGCATTCAAAGTCTTTGACAAAGGTTCCATCTCTGTGGAAAAGTGATGGAACAACCTACAACCTTCACCCTATCCTGTTGTAAGGAAGTGAGATGGAGGAGGGAGATGTGAAAAATACTGCTGGGCTGTGCCACAGGCAGAGGGACAGAGAGGTCAGTGCTATGGCCTGATCTGATAGGAGCAAATGGTCATTGAAACAAGGTCCTTTTTGAGGAAGGTGTATGGTTTCCAGTTGTGTTTCCAGAAGTGTTGCTTTCAGTCAGTGAAACTGAATTTATTTTGGAGGATGGAAATATGTGGGAAGCATCTGATGATTTTTAGATCTCCTAATGCATGGTATTTTAATAAAATAGAGTAAAATTAAACTCAGTTATTTTGTAAAATATTACTAATTGATTTAAAAATGAAGATCTCTGATTTTGACATGACAAACTAACACTAAAAGCAATGAGAAAAGAATGTGAACGTTGACCACTCCTAGTTTAAATGCTTTAATTCTCGTTCTTGCTCAGCCAATGAGAAAAGGCAGAAAAGTGTGACACACAATATGCTTATCTCTTGATGGACAAAACAAACTTCTACAAAGTGTTTGTTAGGTTCTATTCAATAGACAGTGTTGTTAATTGTGGCACCTACTTAAATACATAGGTACAGTTACCAAGTCCTTCTACACATTCTTCTGTATAGCATCTCTTGTTATGGCTATCACAGAAGAGTCGCTGAAACAGCAATTGAGAACTTAAAGTAACATTTTGTGTCCTGAGATAGCTTGATTCCTATAGTTGTCTTTCCTCAAACCAAACAAACATCAAAGTAATTTTCCATATTTGTCATGGTTAGAATTTCATACCTTTCTACTTCTCTAGAATTATAAGGCAAATACTAGGGAAAAGGTTCTGCTTGTTCTTTGGATCTTGACATTGGGGGTGTAGGGTGGGGTTTTTTACGTGTTTGTTCTACTCTGAATTTGATACTTGTGTAATGTTTACAATAACACAGGGCATACTAAACGCTAAATATGAATTGAATTTATATACCAGTTGCAATGGAGAATAGCTTAAATGATACTGCAGAAATATGTTACTATAGTCATACCGAAAAAAATCACTTGGGAATAAATTCTCAGTTTAGTACTTTAGCTCACTTTTTGATAGGCTTTGCTGCGGTTACTTTCTTCTGGACTTTAGAGCTGCATTAGGTGCTTTAAACAGTTCTCTAAAGATTCTGAAAAATGTTAAGGACTAAACCGTGCTTTTGTAATGAGTGATGTCTTGTTTAATAATCTTACTAAAAAAACCCATCTGATTCTTGCATTTCTACAACTTTCAGTGACCTGGTGGGTTTGGTGTCAGCTGAAGGTATTGATGCTGGTCTACAGGAGTTGTTTATTGTTAGACTCTTGCAGGCCTACCTCTTTGTAAACCATGAGGGCAACTTTGGGAAAAGCAGAAATGCTCAACTCACTGTTTCTCTTGAAAAGATGAAGGCAAAACATTAGGAGTAAAGTAGTAATGTAAATTCTAATCCATTCAAAAGGTTTCTGATCTTCTGAAGTCTTTGAGAAAGTCTTTCCTTGAAGGCAAGGTAGGAATTATATTTTTTGCGAGGAATTAATTTCAAAGTTAATTTTTAAGTTTGTCTTTACATCCTGAAAGTCTATAGCTAAATGCATTTTTTGTGATAGGGATGTAAGTTAGAATATCATAAATTATTCAGTATAATCCTGGATTTAAGAAGCCTCTGATTATTAAAATAAGAGCTTAAGTACCTCAGATGCTATAAAATAGGTTAGGAGCACAGTAACTTGTAAGTTACTACAAAATGTTTTGGTGACAAATGGTCATCCACTTAATTATGCTGAGTAAAATTCTACTGGTTTATAATATCATGCATGATAAAAAGAAGGTAACTATGTAACCACTAGAATTTTATGAAATCATCTAATAAACAAACAAATGTGGGGCTCTAGATTAGTAGTTGCCAAGTTCTTCCTGTCAGTGCTGACTGGATGCCAAAGTATGCCAGAGGTGCAAAATCAAACAAACTGAACTTTCCAATTAGCATTTCAATCACGGGGGAACTTTGAGGCAGTTTCACTGAAAATTATCAGTGTGCAGAAGTGTAATACTGCAGTGAAGAATATTGTCAGTAGCATGAAGTATGGCATCAAAAGCAAGTGATTTGACTTCCTAATTACCTGCTAAAAGTCTTGTTAAAAATGCCTCAACATAGAAAGCTAACAATGACTTTGAGCATATGTGAAAGCTCTTTACAAAATCTTCCAAGTGTTTTGTACTATGTACTAGTCTGTCCTTTTTAATAGCTTCCTCTTGCTCTTTCCTCTTATTTTTCTTAATTTTAAAACAATTTTAAAATAGTGCATCTGTTATCAAACGCCATGTTATTGACTTTTCTGAATCACTGGCGGTTGAAAAAATAGATTTTTATTTAATGCTATTGTGAATCTCTTTCATGGTGTGAAATTTGATTTCAACAGCAGATCTCTAAATATTATTTCTAGGTGCCACGTGCATTTTTATTTTTTCCTTTCACAAAGACAAATCTTTGACAGAATGGATCAAAATGAAGTCATGTCTTCTGCAAATTACATTCTGTGAATGTAATACAATTTTCTCTTAAGTGTTACAGAATAAATATTTGACTAAAACTAACATGAATAAAGTCATACCTTATGAAACTTTATTGGAATACTAGTTATGCCAGGGCTGAATGTTAGTATTCATAGAGTGCCATATCCTTCATTTGAGTATGAACACCTTTATCTTCAGTACTCTGCTGTACACGATATTACATTTAAATAGAAAAGCAAGCAGATTTTAATAAAGGAGCTCTTGAAAGTGTTTTCTCTGAACACGCTGAATTTAGGAGTATTGTTATATAATCTAGTACAAATATAATGAAAAACATTTGTGACATGATACTTTGTTTTGACCATGAGGAACTGTTTGTGGAAGCGGGTATCCAAACTGAACAAAGATTCATATGTTGTGAGCAGTTTGGGATGGAGTGGGGAAAACCTTTACATGTCAGACTGAGCTCTACATGATGGTCTTTGATGGAAACAGTTAAAGTGCAAATACGAACTTCATTGTAATGAAAACACAATTAAATAATTGCCTAGGGATCAAAGAGAAAGTTTAGCCTTTATTCCAAAAAAAAAAAAAGTAAATTTCATTTTCAAAGATTTTTTGTTGTTGTTGAAAGAAGACAGCATATTTAATTAATAAAAAAATCAGCTGTTTTCTCTAGGTCTGTGCAATAAAGCTTTAACTGGTTTTAGCAGGATGATCTTGTTGTGGCAATGAGTTACAGTACATTCACTAACGAATTATTTCATTGAACAGGGCCAGGAAGGTTAAGGGACTTAATTCATATTTCTTGGCAGTTTATCATCAAGTGTGCCTTGTTGAAAGGTTCTAGAGCGATTTTAGAACAAGTGACAACTCAGTGAATACCTTGTTCTCTCAACGAATTAGAAATTCTCACTGTGAGAAGCTGCCAGGGTGGCATGACTGCATGGTGGTGGTTTTAAGCCAGAGATTTCTGTGTGGTCTCAGCCTTATGGAGGAGTCCTAACATCCAGAATGAACTTAGCTATAAGTAGTAGCATCTATCAGGTGAGTAGGGATGTAAGAGCTTCCAGGCCTGATGTATTTGTAGGCAGAACCATAAATGCTGTGTCAACAGTACACAGTATCTCATTTGTTCTCATGTCTGTTGTACTTTGGAAATGCCAAAAATGTTTTTGACAATAGCTTCTGCCAAAAAAAAAAAGGCATCTGATGCAGCCTGGTTTTGTAAGTGCAGTTGTGATAGAGAAGCCATAAACTCAAGCAGCAGTCTGGAGTCTCTCATGATGACTCTAAACAGGTATTGTATGAATACTTTTGTGTACTCTTGGAGATCTGTGTAGTTAAAACACTTTTCTGAAAAATCCAAGACACCTTCAAGACAACTTTGATCAGCTGAAATAGAAAGTCAGTTCTGATTCCTTTTTTAGGCATGTTAGCCACATACTTTGTACCTGCAAAATGTAAGCTGCAATATAACTTCCAAACTGTTACACTAGCAATATTCAGTAAATCTTATAAGTAATATGGGCATATAAAATCAGTGGTATAATTTTATTTGGAAAAAGAAAATGTTCTAGAACGTGTTAGCACTTCACGAAGAGACAGATTTCTTCAAAATAGTCTTTTAATAAATTATGTAAGACATTTAAAGGCAGGGAACAAACAGGAAACACTTTTGGTACTGCTTTTTTGTAGGGAAAATACGTATCTAAAGCAGTAGTTCTTTGATGTTGCAACTCTGTCATCTGGAAAAGGTTTTGTTCTCTCATGGATAACATATATGAAAGCATTAAGAAGTCTGCTGATCAGATGATCCTGCTCTCAAATAGTGCCACATAACTTTCTAAAGCATTTGAAGGCATTCTCTTGTTGCTTTTGAGATGCAGCTAGAAATCTTTAGCTATGTAACTGACAGCCTGATATAGCTTACTTTTATTCCCATTCCTTGTTCAAATATTGCCAATGTATAAAAGTTGATGTTCTAAACTAAAGTTGGGTTATAATTAGAACTTGCTTCGCTTTTGTACAGGAATATATTGTGAAATTATGTTGTTTTTTCTTGTGCAATCACTTAGGATGACTTGTTTAAATTGTTACTGATTATAATTGTATTTTGTAAATATTCAAACAGAGAATAGCTGTTGAAAATAACAATTCACACGCACCTCTGCCTACCTCACCGCCCCCCCCCCCCCCCAATCCTAAAATTTAACAAATAGAACAATTCTTTGATACATAATGCAGTTTGCTTTGGTTTTTCACATCAAAGAGAACACAAAATTAATTTAGGTTAGTTTAACTCTCTTCCAATAGCCTAGAGACTAGAAAAATCCACATATCTACTATGTAAGAGAATACAGGAATAAGGCAAAGCTTATATGATGCTTTCTCCCTTTATATCCATCCTTCCAGTCTCCAGCTACCTGCTGCTCAGGGTGGTCTTGACAAATTTATGTGTTTTCAACAACCTCAGCTGCACACTTTTCCCCCCATAAACAAGTATACATAAGGTTTAAGAGAGACCGGCCTTTTAACATGGACAAGACAAATTTCTTTTTGGCTTAATTATTCATTGCATCAACTTTTTTGGTGTTTTGGTACTGTTTCCTGATTGTTTGTTTTGCCTTACTTATTGGGAGAGTAAATTACTCATGTTTGAGTCTCTGTGCTGCTCATGATTTTACAGATATTATATCCAATTGATTCTTCCTCTTTCAATATAGTACTCTATGTTTAACAACATAACAGTCTTTCTCTTTTCTGACAGGCAAACAGGGATAGACTAAGGTAGACACCTTTGCAGATGTATGTGTGTGGGGCGGAGAACCCCTTTATGTTGCTGATGTGTATAACTCCTGTGTGTGAGGGGGGAGAAAAAAAAATACATAACCTACTTTGTGACTGGTTTTGCGGAAGCGCAACAGAATTCATGAATATTCAACTTCCAGTTGTAATTTCATGTATTTTTAGACTAATGTTAATAGATTTCTATAATTAAGTAATGAAGCAAACAGTTTTGTGACAGTAATTCTGGGAATAAAATTAGAAGGATTTGAAATCGAGGATACTTGAGGAGCTTAAAGTGCAAGATATAAATAACTTTGAAAAAGTTTCATTTAAATGGTTGTCACCCTCTTTTCAGCATGATCCAGTCATTCTCTTTAAGACTAATAATGCTAATGTCCTAAAATATGCTTAGCAGCAGCAATTTAGTTTTTGACATATTTCTCCTCCTTCCGCTTTTCTTGCCTTATGAGCAATGTCTAATAGTGGAGCAGTATTACACTTGACCTGAACTTGTGTTCATTTTGTGCTTATGTCCATGCAGCAGCAAAGTAAACTTGACAGCTTAATTCTATGTTAGGGGAATATTTGCAGGGATAATCCTATTCACACTGCAGGTTAAGGATGCCCTGCTAGTGGCTTTGGCCTATAAAACCATTAGCTTTAAATTGTGTGCTGGCATCGTGATCTTCTTAGCTTGTAAACCAGCTTTTTCTTAGTTTATTGGAGAAAGTGGGTAATTTTATGATAAATTTTCTTAGCCCGTGCCCACTTTTTTTATGTATAGCTGACAAATACACCAAAAGCAACAAAATCTTCACCCTGTATGGATTATCTCACAGAATACACATGATGTTTTAAAGCTGTAAATGCTTCGGATTAAACTGCACTTAAGGACAAAAAGATCAGGCTGGTGTGGTGGCCTAAAGATAAGATAATATTTCACAGGTCTTCATGAGTGAGGGCAGAGGGAAATAGGGGGACAGAATATACTTTAAGATTTCTCTCCTGTCTCTCTCTGGTTAACTCCCTTATAGCAGATCAGTATAACTCCTGTATGCTTATAGAATTGGCTGCTATAGTTTAGTTTTTCTTTTTGCTTCTGTATTTCATTGTGCTTTCCTGGGCATTCTGATTGGACATGGATCTAGTAAGTAGCTTGGTTTCGTTTTTTTGTGTACTAAACTTAATACAAAGAAATTCAGTCCTAAGAATCAATGTGATTATGTAACTTATAGACAGAGATACAGAAAAAGACTCAGCATGACTCTTCCAAATATATTGATACTGTATATGCAAACAGATCTACTTCTGGTTTTCTTCAGTATTTATAGATCCTTATTTGGAAAAGTAAGTGGTAATAGACTGTTTCCTTTATGTAACCAAAGGCTGAAAAATATTGTTTCCTAAATACCAACAGTGTAACTGAAATTTTATAGTAGTATGTACCGTGTTCATATCTTATGTGCAGTTATGGTCACATTTAATCTTATCTAGAGGTCATTCTTCTAGTTTCGCAGGTAGGGGAAATAAGAAAAGTTGACAGATGTCTCAGTGAGGCAGTAGATGAGGAACGATCCTTTTTCAGTGTTAAACACTGAGCAAGTGTAACTGCAAATTATAATATTGAATCAATCCGATTTGAGCCTCCCAGTGAACCTGAATTCCATTTAGGTGTTCAGTAGAAAGTGCAAATTAAACTTCTGGCTTCTATCCTGCGGAGACAGTCCAAAGTCTAGGCTTTAGTGCTCTGAATATCACAAGCTCAACAGGAGATTAAACTCTGTAGAACTTATGTTTTAAAAGTTAAGACTCATATGTCTACTGCATTTCCAAATGCTTTCTGCATGCTAAGAATGAAATATTTTTACCCAGACCTATGCTCAGGAGTTAGTTGTGTTTATTGGCACTGAAGGTCTGTTGTGGCTTCATGGTTTTTCAAGGTAAAAGCCTCTCTAGTATAGAATGGAAGCTTGAAGAATTATACAATAATTACACAAACACAGAAACAAGTAAGAAATGATTACTGTTTTGTTAACAATCAGTAGAAAACCACTGAATTGTGATCAAAGTTTTGCCTTGGGATTAAAAACTGCTCAATGTCTAAGAAGCTTGGGGAAGTGGAGTGCATGATAAGAATATTTTCAGATATCCTGTACCAGAAAATTCTTTGTTATTTCTTTTCTGTTCACAGAACTACTACCGTCTTGGAAACGGGAGCTTTCTGCATTGCCAATCCAGTAGTTTCAGTGGTAATGTGGTAAAAGTTAGGTAAAGGAAATAGAACTGATAGATGAGGATGGGAAAAAGGTTTGGCTGAAGTGCATGAAATTAAATACCTAAACCAATAAAGTGCCTTTCTAAGAGAAGGGTTATGCTTTTTAAGGACCCGGACAAGTAGCTGGTGATATGCTGCAGACTAACGCGGAATTCCTTATTCATGTGTGCTGTGTCTTGTTGTTGTCGTAGCATTGGGATATTTCCTTGGTTTGTGTACAACAGAGGTAACCTTTTCACATTTAACATTTCTGTTAAGCTTATCCAAGTATCACTCAGCATGAGTGGAGACTCCTTTTTTGTTTGAGAGAGCACAGTATTTTTAAACCTTACGGATTTGTGTGGCATTATTGCTGTTTTGGATAGTTTTGTCAAAGTGCTTACGAAGAAATAGGGTTTTGTTCTTTTTCCGGAAGAAGAATAGTGCCTGTTCCTTTATGATGCATGTACTGAAGTTGTTAGGCTTTAGTAGTGTAGTTGAAACCCAGAATACCTTGGGTTTGTGCCAAGTACAGACACCCCGCAGAGATGCTTGCACAAAGACCAGGCTCTGCAGAAGCACCTGATAAAGATCAGGTCGCTGCCCCCGGGCTGTTGGGTGCCTCAGGGTCTAGGCTCCTCAGCTGGCCCTTGTCTGTGCTTATCTCCGGTCGCTTTACATGACCACAGCTCGCACTCGGCCAGGGTATAAAGGACCCTGACAGAGAGTCCCAGCTGGAGTCGCTCCTCTTTGGAGCAGCAGGATTTTGCAGTCAGGGACTCTGCCCTCGGATCGGGGCAGCATCCGAGGACACTTCCTGGGATCAAGCGAGCCCTCACCCCACTTTGGTGAGTGACCCTTTTGTCTGGGCACCCTCGAATGGGAGATTTACCCTTGTATGAGTGTACGTGCTATGGCTCTTCCTTGAGGAGCGCTCTTCAGTGTTCAGGAGTTTGCTGTGCAGTGATATTCCTGACTGACATCCGAACTTACAATTAGCTTTGGTCCGCTGGGGTGCCGGGCAACTTTGACTGCAGTAAATCAGCAATTTTTGGCGACAGGGTTTGCCGTGTGACGTGGTTCCGAATAAAGATGAGTGGTCAGGTTTTTGTGATTTATCACTCCTTATAGCGCATATTAATGCTGATTACGGTAGATAGCAAACTTTAGACATGGTACACAAACTTTCAGTGATGTGCTTAATTTTATCCAAATACTTCAGAAGGTTAACGTGCCCCCCTCGTTGCAGATTTGTTTTTATAAGGCCACATAAAATTAATGATATTCTGCAAGCATTCCCGAATAATACTATAAAAATAAAAAATGAGAACACTTAAAGTTGTGTATCAAAATAACATCACTGCGATTATACTGTAAGATAATAGTTGGAATAATACTGAGGTAATGGGTTGACATCTCTTCTATTTTATGTTTTATGAAACGTGTATAAATATGTTTGTGAAAAGGAGGAACAATGCTAAGACATGCTTAAAGTGAGGAAGCAAATCTTCAAAATATGAAAAGACCACAAAGACTCTGTTAACCTGAAGTTTGGAATAGTTGAGAGCAGATATAGGCTTTCGTGCTAAGGATCCAGACCTTCTTTGGGCATCATGAATATGAAGACTAAAAGGAATCGTCTGCGTGTATTCAAGATTCACATGTGAATGAGGTAGTAGAAGAGTGGCAAAGATGATACAAAAGGGGGGGAAATTGCATGAATTCACATATCTGGTGCATGCAAGAATTCTTATCCCTTGAACAACTTCCCAAAGAGTTGCAGAATCCTTTCAAACGTTTCTAGCCCTCATTGTTTCAAAGTCAAAACCAAATGTCAATTACGTGCTAACTGAGTGTAAATCAATACGGTGATGAGTGGTTTGTTGATAGGTGCTCTGTGCAATATGCTAGCCCTAATAGAGTCAGCAGAAGACCCAGATAACCTAGTTAAGTGTATCTGAAGTTAGTGCAGAGCTCATAATGTCCCTTTTCCTTAATTATTTGTTCGACAGAATGGCAGTGCCTAACAAGTCACCAGAGTCTAGGAATAAAGAGCAAAATTTCTGAGTGAAAGTCAACCTGTACTTGAGCCAGCAAGCAGGAATAGGGTAGGTTTTCAGAACCCAGAGTAATTGACGAACACTTCTGAAAACCTTATAAGCTGGACAAAAGTCTTGAACGTGAATATGACTCCAAATGTTGCACAAATTCCCGCCCTACGTAAAGATGAAGGTATACAGTGCATGCTGGATAATATGGATATACTCATTTTATAACACCCTGTTTGTTTTCTGTAGGAACAAAATTCTGTCCATGATCAAGTATAACCACAATAGCTTCTAACAGGCTGACCCCAGTTTGGTGACTTTAGAGGTATAATTCTCTTGCTGATGAGGTTGTACACTCAGCAGACTAGTTTTGTAATCCCCTCTCTGATAAATCAGTCACACTTGTATGGATTTAGAGTACTTGTGTCCAATTTATTTTACATGGAAGGCAGGTCTGCAAAAATCTCAATGATCTAAAGGTGAACTATCAAAGTATTTTGAAGAAATTTGAATTTTCTCTGGACTTACTTTCCTTGTATAATATTATAAGCCTCGAAGTGAGATGATTTATACTGCTGATGATCTCCTGTAGATGTATAACCTCCACCTATTTTTTCTTGTTTTGAAAACAAAATAATCTATGTCCACAGCTGTGCTGTTTCAGTTTTCGGTCCCTGAGGATGAATTAGGCTTGTGTCGATATGCTGGCTGGCTTGCTGCTTTGGCTGGGTGCTCTCGCTCTTCACCTAGCATCAGACCTGGCATTTACCGCAGCTTTGTGAGCTGATTCAGCACACTAAACTGAGAGCATGAGGAAAAGCAAAAATAAGGTATACTGCTCTCAGATAGAAGTGACCCAAATCATTTGAGCAGTAAGTGTCTCACTGCTGTCAAAGGAGAAAGCAAATATGCACCTGGGAATGAAGAAGAGGGCAGGTGTGAGAAGTCCTGTGGCAGTGATGTGCTGATTATCTTGATGATCCTGGGGGACCTTGCCCCAGAGATGCTGTTTTGTTTGTCAGAGACTCCTGAACATCAATCTGGTAGTACCCCACTGCAGCCTTCCTGCTTTTATCAGTACGGGTTACCCACCTTGCCCAATAGAGAGAAAGAGGAGAGAGTGAGAAAACTAGGGAGGTGTTGAGTCCTTAAAGTTATTTCAGTTTGGACTTTCAATGCTGTTGTGAGTACATAGTAATTTGACAACTGAATTAAGCAGTAACAACCTGCTTAACTGCACAGTTTAGGGGGGGGAGAGAGTTGTGACTCTGTGGTCCAGAAGCGTACATGAGATGTCTTAGCGTGAAATGACTAAAGGGAAAGAGAATCTCTGTATTACTCCTGTATCATACTGCTGGATGAAAGGGGTTTTTTTTACGTGTGGGTTTTTTTTTAGCTTTGGTTAAACTATGGGTCCTGTGAGTGAAAATAGTTACTTGACAGAAATCTTTCTGAAACAAGGGCTTTCTTTTTATTTTGTAGGTAATGCTAATTGCATGTGCCTAGTATTTTCTTTGATCTCAGTGGAGACATCAGGCATTTGAGGCAGGATGTATACAATATGAAGGAGAAATGTGTTTAGTGACCAGAAGGCGTATGGTGAAGTGGTCTGAAAAAGGAGCTCTTCCCTGTTGCAGTAATCTGTTTGTGATGATAAAATTCATATCTAGATGCTAGATAGTCACTATTCAAGGCTGTCTTATTGGTGAAAAACAACAAAACAAATGCATCCTGAAAAAGTGAGATTTCAACACAAATGTGTTTTGACTTCTACTGTCTAACTCCTGAAAAGGGCCATTAAGACCTTTGGTGTGTTACCGCCTGTTCCTTCATGACAGGTTCTGACTTCTTTTATCATAGTATATTAATATGTACTATATGCAAAATGCCACGGCCTGCTACTGGTGACCAGGATCTGTGGCTGTTTAGGGTATTAAAAGGGTCTTACTATCTGTCAGTTTTCCCTGTTACTTCGCTTGTGCTGACTTTCTATGGCTTGTGAAACAATTTTTCACAGCACATCAATGATATTTAATGACAGTCGTTTTGAAGACTCTCTTCTCCACCATGTGATTATTTCTGGTGACTTTTTATAACATGTTCTTATACGTAGTTGTGTCAGCATAACTCCAGGGGCAGGTGTAAGTCACCAGGGAAGGAAAGTTTTTAGCCATCTTTACTCAGGAACCACAAAACTGTCTTAAGAGTATGATACAGTTATAAAGTGTTGTAAAAAAAAAAAAAAAGTTATATAACAAATCTGAATTAACATCTGAACACGAAGGAAGACAGTGATACTGCAAGGTTGGAAATGAGGTCACTGGAAAACATTCCAGAAGAGCTGTGAAATACAGTTCTGAACTAAGCTCCTTAACAGATCCTGGATGAGGGCTTGTGTAAAGTGTCAAGCAAGATTAAACATTTTCCTACAGTAGACTGAAATCTGCAGATTTATTTGTTAATGCCTGTAATCAGACAGATTCAAGAAACCAAAAAAAAAAAAGGACTAAGATGGTTTAACAGCCAGGGTGAAGATAGGGAGCGTGAGGGAGCAAAAATCTGCTTGTCTTGTTTTGTTCAAGTCCTGTGCAATGTAATTTTAAAGGGAAAATCTAATCAATATGCATGACCATAGTTTAAATCACCCTTTTTTAAGTTACTTATAGCTGAATTATTAAGAGGGTAGGGAGGGAAGGCTGGAAGGGAATAAGAATCATATTTTGGATCTTTTTTTGACACCTTCAGAAACTGCTTTTTAATGATTAACACTAGTAATCAGATCTTTTCCTTTCTGAAAAAGTATCATAAAGATCTCCTGCTGTTCTCAGCAGTGCCCCGCTAATTCAGCTCACTAGCAAAATTAGCAGCAGGAAACAAGCCTTTGAAATTTTCATCATTTATGAATAGCATTGTTCATTTGGTAAAGGATATGGACTCCAGCTGTAATTGTTCCTGTGTTAAGAAGGCTGCAAGTTATTATTCTCTCCATCAGTCTTTAAAAAAAAAAATCTATAGAAATAAATACACATACAATTAAATAGTGGATTAAACAGCCAGCTGAGAGACTAAATTTCTTTCACTTTTGAACCCTTCTGATTTTTTTTTCCTCTCTGAGGGGGGACTATTGTGCTGCCATTTCTTCGCAAACACCCGATGATGCTAAAGTGCTTTGAAGTTGCCATTGGAGAAAATAGAACAACAGATGGAGCATGAATAAACCTACACTGCTGTCTTCTTAATCTGAACAAAAGCAAGTTTTCCTGGCAAAAATAGTTAATATTTAATTCAATTTACTTATAGAAGTTTGATCCCCGATGAGAACACAAAAACTGAGGCCGATCTGTATATACAACAGCTCAGTGCATCTGTATCCTGCCTTTTTATTAGGAAGATAAAAAACTTTGTCTATCATGTGCTGTGATAGCTGTGATAGATATTGTTCAATTTTGATCTGGAGGCCACTGGACCCAAAGGAATCTGTGAATTAGAATCTCACTAAGATGCAATATCTTTGTGGTTTCCATAGTGTAAAGCAAAACCTCTGGACCTCTCATTTAATACGACTTTCCTCATGTGTAACTGTTATTAGTGGTTATAACTGAAGTTGCCATTCTGGTAGTAAAAGCAGTGTTTGAACCTCAGGTGTATTCCCACCATAAATAAAACATCTCTGTACTGTTATTACTGTCTTCTGAGATTCTATTTCTTCTAGTATACAGCTAAAGATGAGAATTCAATACCTTGTCTGGACATGGTTTTCCCCACAGCAAATTTTCTAAGAATCCTTATCTGAACGGTTAAAACAAGCTGGTTTTGTTGATAATCTCGTGGTTAAGACTTAGGGACACCCATCTCCTCTTATTCCTCCTGCAGTTTTTACCAAGATGGCTATTACAGACCTTTTCTGGGGGGAGGGGGAGGAAATATTATGAAGCAAGTTTTTTTTTTTTTTTTACACATTTTCTACTGTAGACAGATTTCTTACTGAAGTGGCAGTACTTACTCTCATGCAATAGCTGGTCCTTAACACTCAAAAGTCATGCATCTCCCTTATAAAATTCTGTGCTGCCATATTTTCACTGTGGATTTGTTTTCTCCTCCTGAATGAGCTGCACAGTCTGATCTCTACTACTCTTAAGTGATTGGAAAGATGTATGATGAATTAAGCCCTATGAGTTCAGGCAGGATTACTTTTTCTCCAACTTGTGTAATGCTCAGGATTTGAAGGGCATTCCTTCCTAATTAGCTCTTGCAGTCACAGAGGGTGCACTTGACCTGGACTCTTTGAACTTGGTTAGAGGCAAGATGTAGGAAAATCAACAATCAATCAGAAGAGCTAAATCATGAACAACCTGTGCAAGCCAAATGAGTTTGGATAGAGACACTGATGTTTCATGGGAGAATTATAGCAGGGCAGCACAAATAAAAATAATTTCTGCTTACACAGGATTTATCAGATATTCCAGCAGCTAATCATAGGAGCAAATGAAAAAAGATTGCCAGCCTGTAATAAGTCTCTATGGCTAGACCTCCTTTCCAACATACTTGAATAATCAAGTGACATCACGTCAGCACTTATGCAAGTTCTGCACTGCTGTTGCATAGAACAAAGGAAAAGAAAATCTGTTACAGAGCCAGTTTGTTGAGAGCTGTAAGCACCATGGTGTATGGGGTTGTTTTCTGAAGGAAATACAGGTGTGTTTGAAATGGCTTTATTGCTACTGATAAAGTTCAGGCTAACTTGAAGTGGAGGGCACAGCTGGAGGTGTGTTGTGTGTATTAGCTATGATGCTAGAAAACTGATAGCCAAGTCTTTTACAGACTAGCATAGGCAGACTACCAGTCTTCTGGAGTGGGAGACCTTATGTTTAAGCTCATATGGTGCTGCTTTCTGCCTCAATTTCAGCCTTCAGGAGCTGCTATAGAAGCACTTCTAAATTTGGACATGGGGTGTATTAGGCTTTTTCTAGCTAGTAATTGTAATTTTTCAAATATATATTTAAACTATCTTTTCATTCTTCCCTTACTTCTAGAGAGATTTAGTGACCTTTTGAGTCTTTTCTGCTCTGCCTTTTGAATCCGAATAGTCCTTCATTGCTCCATTTAGCCAGGAAAAACCAAACAAAAATCCACATTAAAAAAAAAAAGTGCAATACAGGAGAGGTTTCAAGAGTGACTTGACAGACTAAAACTGATCTGCCAGTTCAGGAATAGTCTTTGATATCTGACTAGATATCTGTTCTAGATAGACCCTGTAGATATGAGACAAATACAATGGGCCATTGACACTAGGACAATGACATTGGCATACTGCCAGTGCAAATAACCCTTAAGGAGAGGATGCGTGCCTAAGGTATTTCAGATGGTTACATATCTAAGAGTGCATTTTGAGGGGAAAATCACGCTGCTGGAGAATACTTTCAAATATATTGTCATGTGAAGAAATGATTGAAGAGGGGAAAGCTGTTTCAGCTGGACTAGGTGATCCTTAGAGGTCCCTTCCAACTCAGCTGTTATATTCTGTTTCACTAGCTAAACAGGAATTCAATCCACATTTGTTGCACACACCTTTTTAGTAAGTCTTCAGAATTCAATTAAGTACAACATAGTCCTGCTGTGCCAAGATAACAGTATCAGAAATTTTACAAACATGAAAATATTATCTACACAGTATGCCTCTTTTTGTTGTTGCTGCTGATCTCAATCCATTTTTCAGCTTTCTTACTATTCTTTCAATCACTCCCTCCAGAAATACATCTAGATTGCTCTTGAGCTAATTTATATGCTTTGCAGCCACTGCTGCCTTCTATAATTTATTGTTTCTGCAATGAACTATTTTGTTTTGACCAAATATATGACTTTGAGCTTTCTTAAAGCCATTGTTTCCAGGTTAAAGTCAAAGGCTTTCTTTAACATTTAATCAGCAATCTAACTTAATTTTACATTAGTCATTGCCTCTTAAGTATTTGAAATGTCTTGGTTATGGCAAAATTTGCCCCCTCAGAGAAAATCCATTTTTATCCTGGTGATAAGACTTAGATTACAATGAGATCTTGTCAGATATTTGAGATAAGAACCTAGATTTTGCTAGTTTAGCACTGAAGGAAAACTAGACATCTATCTGCACCAAAACAGGATGGTGAAACTAGTCGAAATAAGCATTTTTCATGCCCGGACTTGATGTTTTTTTTTTTAGTATTGTTGTTTTGGAGGGGTCTTTTCTTTTTGCTTTGCTTTGTTTTAGTAGAGAGTGTTTAAGAAGTGCTTACAAGTGACCTCAATGTTAAACATACCATCAAGCCAGCAGCTTCAAGGAATATTTCTTCTTTAATGGACTATATTTTTCCTTTTTTTCCTATTCTCAGTATTTCTCCTCTTTTCAGTATTCTCCTGTATCTTTCCTTGTCAAAGCTTATATTTTAAGTGAGAATATTCCCTGAGTGAAATATTCCCCCAGAAAGTTAGAGTATGACTGGAAAGAGTCAAATAGAACATGGACTTTAACAGTAGCTGCCTCTTATTTCCACAGATTTTGGGAGAAGTCAGACATTTAGATATTTAGGAGCCTAAATCTTATTGCGAGTCAATAGGACTTTTAAAGTCTTGCGTGCCAAAGTGTATGTGAAGAAACTTCACAACCCAAAGTCATTTCAATTACTTGGAGACTATTTTGAAGCTCTGCAGCACATGTGTAAAGCTCAGATGTGCTCATATTGTCAAACACTGTGAAGGTCGTTGGATATTACTTACAAATTACGAAGTTTGAGTTGTAGGCTCAGAATTTAGTGTTTTCCAAAATAAAGGTGTTAATTCATTCTTTATAGAGTGAAAAAACCTGGATAACTCATATTTGTGGTACTGTCTGCTCTGTACAGTCATCTGCATCAAATGCATTGTAGTTACTCTGAAAAACAGAAAAGAATAGTTGTGTTTTTCTTTTTCTCTAGAGAACAGCATAACACTTTTCATGAAATACTAACTTTTAATGAGAGGAGTTCTTCAAAGTTTTCTTTGAAAAGGTAATCAAGAAATGAGACACCTAGTAAATGTGTATTTCTGTTTAATTTCTGAATATTGGAAGCTGGTTTTGGATCTAAGTGAGTGACAAAGTATCCTTGTTGGATATGGGTGCGTCAGGAAATAAAACACCAGACAAGTACTTTCTATAGAGCAAGGGCTGAAAGCAAAGGTTCCCATTAGACAGTTTGTGCCTTCTCTGTTTCACATTGTGACTTTAAATTATGATCTTATAACTATATGTAGGTTACATCAATGAAATAGATTTTATTCTGTATTTGATAGCAAATATTCCATTGGGAAAATTTTTTTCTTGCATAGAATTTTATCTACTCTTCTGTAAACTGAGTGTGGAAGAGCAGCCTAAATTGTTTAAATTGCCAAAAGGCTTTGAAATGGCAAAAATTACTTCAAAATTAGGAAGCCACACCTGGGTAAGTTCTGGAAATCATACAGGTAAATTAGAATAACTTGAACTTGAAAAATTATCTATGCTCAGGTTAACTTGAATCATTAGTTTGAAGTTATAAATTGCACTAAAAATTTCAAAAATATTAATACTAACATGAAAACTTTATTTCTAAGTTTTATATTACAATTCAGTTGTTATAAGACTAGACAGTTTTTACCATATTTAAAAGCTTTACTAAAGGTAAAAATAATTTTCCATTTATGTGCTGCATTACACACGTGAGTATAAATGCAGAGAAAATAAATTGGTCTCTTGCCATCACCCATTGTTGGAATAACCATAAATAATAGAGGCTTTTCTTCAACCAACATCATTCATGGATACTGAAACAGAAATTACAAGGGGAAAACCAGGATTATTTCAAGGTGTTCATAATAATAATGATCTTGATGTTGTGTATACTTAGAGGAGAAAGGTTTTGGAGTTGTGAAACCTTTGAGTTTCACTATGTTAACAGTCCTTAAAAGCCATTTATTTCTTCCTGTGCTCTTAATTCTGAATTATTCTTTAAATAACTGTAATTAAATTTTAAGATCTCCTTTAAGACATTATGCAACTTAAAAAACAAACAGTGAGTTACTGAAAACATATTCATTTGAGTACATAAAGATGAGCCACTAATGGTCAGTCTGGTTGCTAAAGGATTGTAATCTCTTTTCTTTTGTTCAACTTGACGGAAGGGGAAAAAGAAAAAAGGGTGGGGGGAGAACCTGAGAAATAGTAGTAACTGAAATGTGGAAGATGCAGGGGAAAGGAGGATTCTTTCCTTAAACAAAAAATAAAAGAAAACCCCCACAAAAACTCCCTCTTTCCTTCCCTTTTTATTGCTTATTGAAAAATCATAAGACAGTAAATAATACAAAAATCTATCTTGTGCTTTAAGAGTCTGTTTAGATGTTTCAAATTCTTAAGGATATTTTCCTGGTTACAGTACATTCCAGTCATGGCTTTTTCTCATGAAAAAGGAGAAAAAATCCTTCTTGCTATAATGTTTTAGAAGCAGACATTGCTTATCATGAACTTGGTCTTTAGTAGCCACAATCCTTTTACGTGTAAAAGCTCGGTATATTAAGAAAAGGACAGGGAGTTGCTAGAGAGGTTATATACAAGTTAAGTGTATTTAATAAACGTGGGGCACTCTTCTCTTTCAACAGTATTCCTATTGCCCTTCTTTTGGCTTAAATCACTGTAGGATAAAGAATGCTACCTGGATTTATGATGGAATTTAATTTATCATGAAGTATAATATGCCTCTTTTCAATATGGAAGAGTAATTATCTACTGATTTGGCCATTTTATTTGCCTCTCATGCTTAAGCTTAACTTTGAATCCTAAATCTTGATGTGATGCAAAGTTCAGCTGTTAGTTTTAAGCTTTCCTTCCAAGGAATGTCAGAGGAGGGTCATAGGTTCCCAGATACCAATCCAGAGAAGATTTTACAAAGACAAAATAAAGTTCTGGATCTAACCGTAAAGTATATATTTTTTTCCAGTAGGTCATTGCAGTACTCTAAAACTCAACAGCATCTCAGATTACCCTTGAGTTTACTTAAAAATAGATTTTGATAATAAACACAGCGCAGCTGCAGAAAATAATTTATGCAGGGATTTGAGTTTGTCTTCCTCCTACATTTTGTCCTAATTAAAAATAATTTTACTATCATTAAAAACCCCCACACAAATCTTATGCAACGTTCTTGTAACCTACTTAGTATCTCAAACCAAGAGTGTTATCGTATTGAATTTTTATTTTTTGTGATGAACCTGCCTAGAAAGAGCTATATCCTGAATATATGTATATCTTATATCAGAGAATTTTTTGGTCTGTCCTTTGATGTATGTATGCTAGTCTAAAACATAATATATTACACTGGAATGAGTAGCTTTGAAGCAGCAGTTTACATTCATAAAGTGTGATATTATGGATCCTCTAAGACTGAGCACTGCAGAAGTTAGTCATTCATTTTAATTTGCTCATCACAAGGGGTAAAATTCCAGTGTTTCATGAGTGTATACTTACAACTAAGGAACCAGAAAATTTCAGTGTATCTTATAGTGCCTGTGAGTAGTATTTGCCATCCATCTGCAGCAGAACCTGCCAGTGCTGCCAGAGCCATCCAGCATGGCCCAGAGGGCTGGTCAAAGCCATTAATTACTTTTGTTAAACCTTCTACGAGTTTGTTGTTTTTGTTAATTGTGGCTGCAGGCATTAGATTGTCTGTAATGTACACAATTTTTTCTTTGATTTTTATTGTTATTATGAAATGATTTACCAGGACAAGGCATGAAATTATTAACATTTCTTTTACTAACAAGAGACTTGGAAGTTTGTTTATAATTTAGCACATGTCACTTTGTATGAAAAATAGACTGTCTGATTTGATGCACTAAAAACCTCCAAGAACCCAACACAAAAAACCAAAACAACAAAAAAACCTAGCATGCAATGTGGTTTTTATGCTTGTGGGTTTTGTGTTTCAAGACATAAGAAATATTGGTTTTCCACACCAGCAGTTTTTTAATTAGCCTCAAAATTCTAAGAAATCAAGTGGAAAATATAGCACATACATGTTTTCTCTGAAATAATCCTAATCGCTTGCTCACAAAACTGAAAACTCGCAAGACTGAAAGCTCTCTGTGGTATCCCACGTAATGTGACGTTATTGGCTTTAACGTTTTTCTTGTCTTGATTTGAATGATGAGAAAATATTGATGGTGAATGTTTTAGTTCTCCCCAGTAATTTCTTTGAGTAGGTTTTGAAATTGAAATTGTTGATCTATACAGGTTCCATGTACATAGCATGAAGCATCTTCAGTTCTGAGCTCTTTTAGATCTGTTTGCAGATTCTATTAAACATGTTAGATTTGTTTTTCACCTACATAGATCATTGACTACTGCTATAAAATAGCAATAATTTCATCCACAGAACAAAACAAATGTGAGAGAAATATTTTGGTTGCAATCTTAGTTATGGCAAAACGCCATCCCATTGTAGAACTTACTCTCTTAAGCATGACAAGCTTCTTAATTTTATTTCTTGTAGTCTTTAAATTTTTAAATTCACCTGAACCTCCTAAACCTGCAGTGTTTCCCTCCTTTCTCCTAAAACTTACTTTGGAAAAGTTATTTGGCATTATAATTAGTTTCTCAAGACAACATAGGCTTACACTTGCTACTTCAGACTACTAATAAAAAACCAAACCAAAAAATCCAAACTCAAACAAAACAAACCCAAAACCAATTAAAAAAAAAAAAAAACCACAACAAAAAACTTTTCTAAAGCATAGGAGGGGTTTCAGAAGACTTTGCTTGTTTCACCCAGTCAATAAACATTGCTGCAATCCCTTTTGTTAACAAGTTCCAAGTTTGGCATGAAAATGACAGGCTAGATGGTGACATTTTTAGATTCCACAAGTTTCCACTGTTTTGTTTGTGTGAAAATTTTTGTGCTTTGAAATTCTCTGTGTCAATGATACTTAAAGGTCCTACTGCTTCAGATAAAACACCCTTTTCAAGGAAAATTGCAGCTGTTAGAGATGTTTCAGAACTTTTTTGCTTGCTAGATAGTAGTATTGTTCTGCAAAGCCCAGATAATAAACATTTAAAAATATGTTGCTTCCCGATGTTAGCATTCATAGATGGATTATACTTGAGAGGTATCAATACAAGCTCTTGTATAAAAAATAGATTTTTATCCTTGGCAACAGTGATTAGGCTTTCTGGTTTTAATCTGTAGCAAAAAAGATTCTTAACCCAAACAAAGAGCTCCCCCACTAAACTCTCAAACTACAGCCTTTAAGTATGAGGGAAGGAAGCTAGTTCATTGCCTCTAATGGAAAACTTCTTGTTATAAACTCGTGTAAAACGGATTATGGGTTAATTTCCATTTTCTTTCGTACAATGGAGCGCTTCAAGCTGTTACCTGCACTTGGGAAAATACCTTCGCAAACTTGTGCTATTTCCTTCTTGGAAAAGCAGATTGTAACACCATAGCCCCTTTATTTCTTGTGAAAACAAATGTTGCTCTTAGAGTGTAAAAATGGGGAACTCTTATAACTATCTAAATGCCAGAATAGCATTTTTATGCCAAATATTGAAGGCAGTTTTACCTTGGATATAAAGATTTTCACGTGGGTCTTTTTGTTGGTGTTTTTACCTCTCTTTTAATTTTTCCTCTGATTTTGTGTTTTACTATCGCTTCTGTATGTAAATGACTTTGCCTTTATTCTTAGAAGAACTTTTAAATTAAACAGCTAATAATTTTTGCTCATAATGCTACCAGTCTGTATTTTACTATCTGGCACTACTTGATGTCAACCACTTTCTTATTACACATCAACGAAAGATATGGAAGAGGATTTATATTTCACTGTCCTAAAACATGTTGTGAGAATGATAGTAGTCTTATTATTTAGGACATATACACACTTATTGGCCAAAACTGCATCCCAGTAATGGTCTCATAGTGATAAACCCTGGGATTTTTTTGCCAAAATTATACAAGAACGAGTGGCTAAGTCCCACTTGAAACCAAGAGTCTGTAAAAATTGATTTTCAAAACAAAAGTTTCCTTGCATTGTTAACATTGGTAAAAAGTTAGTACCGCTCAGATATTGTGAAATCCCAAGAAGGTTAGTAATTTGTAGGTCTAAACTCTCCTGGTTTCATCACTCAAAATATTTACGAAATTCATAATAAATCACTATGTCTTAAAAATCTGTACATGTGTAATAATGATACTTCCTTTTGCTCAAAATGAAGAGCTATGAATTATCATTTCATAAGGAAGTTTAACCATGTTAATACTGATATAAAACGTATATAGAAATTCAGAAACATTTTGAAGAATGATTCCTGTAATGCTATCTTTAGTCTACCATGACAGTTATTATCACTTTTTCTGCTTGCTGTTCTATCTTAGATTCTCATGTTTCTTTTTGGTAAGCAGTTTATTCATCCCAGTCTCAGCTTAAACTTTTTATCTTTATGTCCTTAAATACTATTTCCTACAATATCTGTATAGGACCACTCTTGAAAATGAATGGATAATTAAGAAAAATGTCAGATATCATCACCTGTGCCATACCATCTCTAGTATATGTGCATAAACATTACAATATGGTTATTAATTACATGACATAGTGTTATTTCCATGGGATCTTTGCCTCATTTAGCATGCAGATTGAACTGCACACAGCTAATGATGCAGCTGTTCAATATTTATTTTTATTTTCGCTGTTTAATGAGTGAATACCTCCCTCATCTATTTGCTGCCATCTCAAAGATCATGGTGAATAGGCATGGGAAACCCTGAGTCCCTGTCTCATTCAATACCTTTGCTCTTCTGCCTATTGAAGCTGAAACTTGCAGTGCTACACTGATGTAAATGTAGATTTCTTCTGTTTACAAATAGTAAATCAAAGGTGTTCATTTACGTAAACACAATTTGGCCCAGAGTAAAAGCAGATCAAAAGATGCCGTATTACTTTTGTATCCGTGTTCTGTTACTCACTGTACCTCACTGAGTTTTATTTTGCAAGCTGCTGAGCTCTCAAACCAATCTCACATGACAATTCTGCAGTATTGGAATAATCATGATGCTATCCTTAATTTTAAGGCAGTGATTGTTCCTCCTAGAACCAACAAAAATCTGTGCTGCTTTACTTTGCAAGGCTGCACATAAGGGCTGACTCAAAGCTGAGAAACTTAGACCCCTTCGAGTGAATCTTAGTTTCATGGAAATCAGCAGAAACACTCCCATTACAAATACTCATGAAGATTCATCCTATAAGACCATCTCTGGAACTGCGGAAAATTCTGAACTTTCAGCTCTGAAACTAAACTAGTCTCTGTCTGCAACTTGGATGTGCATATTTGGAACAGAAAAGTAAGAGAAATTGTTGAAACACAATTTGCATCTTTGTGGGTTAATGGAAGCGCTCTTTGTGCTTTCATACAAAATACACGAACTTACCTGAAATTACACCGCTTCAGAATTTATTATTCAAGTAAACTAAAATTCTGTTTCTCTTCCTCCCTATGGAATTTCCTATGTTGAAATTTCTTATATGATGAAATTTCAGACTTGGTTCTGCTGGTATGCCCTTCAGTATAGTGTCTGAAGTAATTTTAGAAAAGTTTTTTATCACACAAAGTTGATTCTATCGATGTTGTATTATTCATGTTTCTAGTGGTCACAGATACGGAAGTGGGAAATGTGGTTACCTTGCTTTCATTTTATTGATATACATGTGTGACTGCTCTTTGTCAAAAGTAAAAGAGATGTTCTTTGAATTAAAGATGTGGGAACTGCAGAATCTGAACTATATTCCCTTTTTCGTTACGAACCTTTTATTAACTCTAGTTTGCGATTCATGTCACGAACATACTTGTTAATCAAGGTTCACGATTGTTCTTGGGTTGACATTACACCTGTGTTATTTATATACTAATCTGTTCATATTCAAAGTGATTTCTGTACTGAAAAGAACAAAGAGAAGCAAGAATAATTTGAATTTATCAACATGCATGCGCATGTTTTCTTTAAATGTAGAGGTTTTTCCTATGTCTTGGTTGTTTTCCCAGCTGTCATGAGGTAGCTATAACAACATCGCCCACGAAGTTTAGTTTTTTGTAAGAGTTTATATTAGATATGACACTCTTTACTTGGGAAAACGTCCCATGTGTAGCTATTGATTCTGCCAACAGTGAAATTTCTTCAAATCCTGTGAATTACTTTTGACGTTTTTACACAGGCATAAAATTGCGTTACATTTCTTAAATGTTAAACATCAATTAGTTCCATGTTCTCAATCCCCCTGAAGTAATTATACTTGTGTAAGAGAAACTCGCAGAACAGCCAAGGGCCGTGCATACTGTACTGTACAATCCAGAGAATAATTGTCTTGCTTGGTGGTGTCAGGAAATGTTAAGTGATTCCAAGTTGAATGTGCTTGCTGATGTCATTAATTTTTAAAAGTATTTCTGCAAAGGGCAAGGAAAAGCACAAAGGCTGATACACACAGAGACAAAAAGAATCTTGGCAGTTCTCATCTTGGTAGTTATAAATAAATAAATAAACGCTGTCCTTAACAAATACTATCCTCAGACGCTCAAGCTTACTTTTTCTTAGGGTGCTGATATATGCTGTTCATACTTATTTAAGACAACAGCTACCAAGGAAGTCATGTGTTGAAGTACAGTTACACATAAGGAGAACTGACAGACTCTGGTAACTCCAATTTTTGATATTTCCTGCTATCTGCAACAAGGTGTGAAAAGAGTCTATACTGAGTTCGTGAATCGCATGCACCTGCATGCACAGAAATAAGAGGTAGTTGTCACAAAAATTGGCTAGGATTGAAGGTTAACAGCTGGTATAGACTGACTTGGTCAGGTGCAGGGCTTGTCCAGGTAAGGGTGCTGACCAGCATCATCTTTAAGCGTAACATTTCCCCTCTTCCTTCTCTCCTTCTCCTATGCCATGGTCCTTACTCATGCACTGTTATTTCTCCTTTCCCTGTCTCTGGCCCTTCTCCTAAACCCTCCCATAAGTGGTATACACTCCCCCAATCACCTTAAAACATCCCATAATGTTTTACATGATCCCACAATCTCATTCAAACACTCTATAAGTTTGCTGTCTTCCATGAGATGCATAATAATATAATTTTCCTCCCCACCTTCCTATCAGTTACAAAGCTCTGTCTGGTTCCTTCAGCAAGCAGCCATCTGTGGTAGTCTTGGTTATAGTTGCCAATATCCATCTCCTGTTTTGGGGATTTGTCTATCTATCTGTGATTTTATTACTTGTCCTGTCTCTTGTCTCAGATTTCTCTGCTCATAAATGAGAGATCCTTCTGCTCCACATGGATATATATATATACACGTACCCTTACATTCCCCATATACTTACAGTTAAAATATATGGATGTTTCTGTGAGTGGTCAGAAGAGGAAAATCTACAGTGAGCTAATGAAGTAAAATACAGTGGGAGTTGCAAGAGAAAAGAGTAAGAGTAAAGTCTGGACTGCTTGAAGAGAGTTCCAATCTCTGAGCTGTTTGTAATGATGTTATTCCCTTCCTAGTGGTACTAATATAAGATAAAACTGCATACTTTTTTGTGGGTTGTAGTCTGAATGTCTATATCTTAACAGCCTCAGAAAGCTCAAGGATTAACTTTCTACATTACAATTTATGAAACCAATTAAAATGATGCAGTAATATATTTTACCTTCTCTGACCCTTAGTGTGCTATATTAACAGTCCCTATTATTTCCCTATCTTACCTATTTCAGGGCTCCATCTAATCATGTACTAAGTGACATGTACACTTTCAGCTGTCATAATACCACCTCTGGTAACTCTGCAGTGCTAATATTTCATTACTGATTATAACATTGGACTTCCAGTATTGTATGGCTTTGCATTTTCAGCATTTCAATGAGGATGATTAGACACTCTTGTAACCTTATCTTATAACTTCTTATGAAAAGTAGTAAGTTCCAAAAGAGGGTTGGGGAAACTGGTGCAATCATCACACTATTATAGTATAAATTTAGAAGCCTCTCAACTAGGTTGCTATTTATTTCCATAACAGGAGCATTAGAGTTGTTATATTAAATAAAAATTATAAAGCAAATAATATATATGGATTTTTAGAAGGAATATAATTCTTTTCTTCCAAGTCACAAGCCAGTATCTATTGAAAGCCAGAATAAGACTTTCCCTGGGGACAAGTTACCTCATAACTGCCTATTGCTTTGTCTTCATCTGATATTACTGCACTCTTCTCAAGTGGTAAAGCCCAGGGCACCTGATATATGCTAATATCCCTAGATTGTTGCCTAAGGCGGCCCTAAGACTCTTTCACATTATAGCTGTGTCACAAAGACAGCCAGTGATCAGAGGCTCTATTATGTTTATGGAAAAGTCTAGGGCAATAAGTAGAAGTTAAGTGTGAAATAAGACAATACTTTTTCTTTGAGGAGGAATTATGAGAACTACTTTAGGGAAAATAACTAATGAAGGTCTAGATCAGCTGCTGAAGTCAAAGTACTGCCTGAGGAGCCAGCCAACTGATCTCTTTTTTTTTTTTCTTTTTTTGTTTTCCTTTCTGGAAGTGAGAAGAGGGGTAAGCACAGGGTCTATCTTTATAGATAGCATTTAAATAGCTTTGTTTTCTAAAATGCATGTGGCTATTAATGTTATTTTTCAAGTGATTATAAGCTTCTTGTCCTATCAAATTCATTGAATTAAGCATATATTTCCTCCCAATGTTTTGTAGCATTAAATCTCTAGAGTTTGTTGTATACAGTTAATCCTTTGCAAATTGAAATTTTTTGATTGTTGTTCCCAGTATGGAGTTTCTTGCTTAATGGGGAATTGTGTGTATGCAGGTAAACACATTGCAAAAGGGCCTTTTGTCATCGAGTGGCTTTTCATTGATAATTCTCCCCAGTAATAAAAATTGTATGCTTCTCTATGGCTTTAATTTGGATACTCTTAAAGGTAGAAAGCCTCTTTTATCATTGTTGCTTCATGATGCTTTGTGTAAGAAATAGATATTAAAAATTATCTGCTGTCAGATCTTGATACAAAATGACTACTAATATAAACCCCATTTTACTTTCTAATTTTTCTTGCTCATTTTCCTTGTACACGCTTCTTTCATCCTGTAGCTCCTGAACGTAACCCTGAGGACTTATTGCCTTAGCAGAACAAAATTGTCCATATTTGTTAAAAAATAGTTAGTTGATTTATTGATTTAAATTGTAAATCATAAATTACTTGCTTTGTTTTAGTATGAGTATTAATAGAACTAATAAGAGAATTATCTGGTGTTTAAGCATGTTAAATATGTTTGAAGATGTTCAGCTAAATTTTAAAATACATGAAGTAGAATGTTAAACACTTCTGAAGATTACACTGTAGGTTCTTCTGACTACGTAGTAATTGGTCTTTTAATATTGTTATTATAAACTTCTGTTCCTACAAAAATGATCCTTTCTTTAAGATAAAAGATTTATTTAGAAAAGAGTTAGTGGTCAATGTAGCACTTAAGTTGAAAAAGGATTTATTTTAAGGATTACTTTTCTCCTCAGTTAAACATAAAACACCTCCCAAAATTTGAAGAAAAAATGTCTTCCTATTTCTTTAATCAGATACCTGAGTGTAAAATATTAATGCTATGTGGAATATTCTTTCCGTCCCACATTTCTGTCTGCATTGCAATACAAGTTAAGATAGTGATATTTTAGTCTTCATCTTTGGGTTCAGATCAGACTTTGCCTTTATAAAAATCTATTGTGTTGCTGTTATAGAAATAGTGTAATTATAAGACCATTACTGTGCCAGGTGTTGTATAGATGCTGACTAAGACACTGGTTTAATAACTGAAGATTTTATCATTTGTATGTGTTACAAAGAACTGGAAGCAATTGCCTAGGCAATCAGGTTCTGAATCCTGAAGACAACTATATTAAGTCCACCATAACTCTTTTCTTGGTCCCTCCACAAAAATAATTTTTTTTTACTGCAATACTTGTATCTTATTTCACAGATGGTGCAACATATTTAAGGTTTCTGTCTTGGTTTTGGCTGGGATAGAGTTAATTTTCGCAATAGTAGTTGGTATGGTGCTGTGTTTTGGATTTGTGCTGCAGATAGTGTTGATAGCACAGGGATGTTTTAGTTACAGCTGAGCAGTGCTCACACAGAGTCAAGGGCTTTGCTGCTCACCGCACCCCACTAGTGAGCAGGCTGGGGGTGCACAAGAAGCTGAGAGGGGACACAGCTGGAACAGCTGACCCCAACTGACCAAAGAGATATTCCGTACCGTATGATGTCATGTTCAGTGTATAAAGCTGGGGGAAGAAATAGGAAGGGGGTGATGTTTGAAGATACAGTGTTGGTCTTATCCAGTAACTGTTGTGTGATGGAGTCCTGCTTTCCTGCGGATGGCTGAACACCTGTCTGTTGATGGGAAGCAGTAAATGGATTCCTTGTTTTGCTTTACTCGTGTGCGTGGCTTTTGCTTTACCTATTAAACAGTCTTTATCTCAGCCCATGAGTTTTCACACTTTCACTCTTCCACTTCTGTCCCCCACAGGATGTGGAGGGAGCAGGAGTGGAGTAAGTGAACAAGTGGTCAGCTTAGTTGCCAGCTGGGATTAAACTCTAAGTGCTTAGCACTGCTCCATGTTTTTCACTGTAGTAAAGGTCATACTATTGGATAGGACACCATGTTAGGGACGTGTTCAGGGACAAGGTGTGCAGAGGAACATAATGGACTGCCTAAAGAGCTGTTGTCTTTCTGGCCTGCTTGAAAAGAAAGTTCCAGTTTTGCTTTTAAAAATAAAAATCTCTTTCTTAGATACTAATCTATTAGAACTTGAAAGATTGAGAATTTGACGCACGAATGATTAGACTGAGTGTGGCATTCCTATTTGAAGATAGCTAATCCAAAGAAGAATTGGTAAAGAATAACGGAGTTACAGATCCTCTCTAGAATAGCTTTACTTCTGTAAATTTGTAGGCATGAGTGGAAAAGCAGGCCCTTTTTGTAAAAGGACTAAATAAAGAGTGTACTGAAAACTTGTTTTTAAAGACTTAAACAGCTTCCTAGCTCACATTGCAGCCTTCAAGAAATATACATTATCATCAAGTAGATTGGTTTTATTTTTATTTACATACTTACACAAATTTTTTGTATGTATTATAATAAATGGAAAAAGTACCTAAACTTACTTTTATGTAATATATTTTGGCAAAAGAACACTTGCACAAAAGAAAACTTGCTTCATTACCTCTGTTTTTCTACCCCTAAAATCCTCAAATCCTTTGTTTGTAATGCAGAGGGACTTTCAGATCAAACAGATGGTATGAAAATATATAAAGCATTTTTCACTTGGAAATTCTGGCAAACTCTAAAAAAACTGGGCAGTGTTTATCTGAAATACTGTTACCAGAATATCAAAAGGGGAAGTTATACAACAGCATCCTTTTTGAGGAAAATGTCAGTTTAAGTTCATTCCTGGAGGTGTAAGCATTTTGTGATACTTACAGACCAAAGTCCCAAGGATTCTCTTGTTTCATTTAAAACCTTTCGTAAGTCTGTAAATTAACTCCTAACTGTTCTTCCCCTGCTCATTACTTGCACTTAGAGTCATAAAAAGTCTCTATGATGGAATAAAACTAGCTTCTACAGTTCTATAGAGACATGTTTGCTCTGCTTGGAAAAATAGAGAATTACATACGAGCTCCTCAATTATGTTTTGCAGGCTACAGTAGTGCTACTAGTAACATGGCTAATTTTATTTATTCTGAGCCTTCCAGGACCTGTTAAATGTGCCTTGCAACACAAGAAATGAAAGGGTATAGCAAAAATATTGGCTGATTAATACCTGCTTAATAACCTAATCCTGCAATCTTTCATGTTTATATATGTATTTGCTATAATTGAATTTGTTATGTTTGAGCACTTATATAAAGAGTTACGCATGTGAATGATGATTTTTATGACATGCTCCTAAATTTCTTTTTTTTAGAATTTGTACTGAGTTTTTTCTGAGGCAATGGAAATGCTCCATCCAAAGATACCTAGAAGAAATTCTTCTTTTCTCTTGCTGTTTCAAACTAGTCACCTCTGAGTGGAGCTAGGTGTGTCTGGGTGGTGACAGGTTTTGTCTGGTTATGGTAAGAGAGTTCTGTGGTTTATAAAGCTCATGTGGAAGCTTCGGGCTGCCTGAAGCTCACATTGGCTTCCATCTGATGAAAGCTAGTCTTGACTTGTACAACCTTGTCTTAAGGATAATTTCATATGAATCAGCAAAATATTGGAGATAACAGAAATGTTCCTGTATATTTAAGGAAGAATTCAGGAGTCCTTCATAAGGTGTAACATCTAATAATAAAGTTGCCTGCAGTGGCTGCAATTTGTTGAAATGACTACATCAATAATAGTCTGCTCCCTGTCTTTCAGTGTCATTGCTCAGACATCTATGTTTTTGAGAGTAACAGAATAGACGTCTGTTTCAAGCATTATTGTTAGTGGCACAACACTGGAAGTTGTCTAGGATTCAGGAGTAAAGTTAATCTGTGAAATGTCATGCAGGCAGCAAAAAGGGAAATAGCTAAGATTGCTATTGCAGGAACCAGAAATGAAAACCTGCTGAAAGTGGTGCTGGCAACTCTGAGCAAACAAGGGAGAAAAGGAGAGGAAATGGGAAAGGGGAGGGAAACGGGGAAGTTTGGAGGGTTGAAATAGGAAAAGAATGTGTGAATGAAGCTGTGAAATGGAATTTGACGATGTATGGCTTGAAGGTGATTTGTTTCAGAAATGATGATACATTATTCAAGACAAAGATAAGTTTTGTCAGAATAGGAGGGTAGACGTAAAAGAATACTGTCAGCCTGCTAGGTAGGGGCTAGGCTATTTTAAGGAAGGAAAGTTGTTGAATAGAGAATGCTATGGATTAATAAGAAAACTCTCTTTACTGAAACAAATGAAAATGAATTTCAGAAAAATTTTGGAGGTAACTAAATACATACAGCTTTGCTAGTTTTTCATTTGAAAATGTGTCAGTAAATGGAAAGAAGATAATGTGGGGTAGCTGGGAAGAGACATGCCATGCTCATCCTGTTTCCCGCTGCTTGCAGGGCACATTTTTCAGTTCTGTGTTTCTAGCAAAGCCCTCTTCACATGTGTCTTGCCTGTGCAGTGGGGTATCCAAGATGAGAAATGACCCTTCTGTGTTGAGGGAACTTGGGTTGTACTTTTTTTTGGGTGATATACAATTTATTTTTTTGCAGAATAGTTGTAACAGCAGTAGTTCTGCATGAGATACCAGTGCTGTGTAACTGGGGAGAAAGCATAAGATGTCCTTTTGGTGAAGTGTCCGTTGAACAAGGGACGCTTTCTTGAATTAATTTAATAGGTATAATCCATTGTGATTTTTAAATAAAGTTCAGAGTATAACTTTCTGAAGCCAAATAGATCTTAATGTAACAAGAGATTTCAAAAGCTAAGAAATCCACACAAAAACCACCACCACAAAAAAATCAAAACACTTTGCTACCAACACTCAGTTTTTCTACACAAACCAAAAAAAGTTTGTAAATAAATCTCTCTTCTGTCTTGACTTCAGGTGTATGTTTCAGAATGTCAACAGGATAGGATTCCTTTTTTAAAGACTACCTCACATATTTCTGCTGTTTTACAGAAAGTTCTATTATTCTGGAGTAATGTTCTACTATCCTACAGGATTGTCAAACAAAAGAAATCAGAGTAGCTCTGTCCTAAAAGATTCAAAATAACTTGACAGTAGATTTAAAGTTTATAGAAACTTGATGAAAGAAAATCTTGCATGTTGTTCTTTTCAAGCAAGAGAGATGTACAAGCACCTGAACAATATGCCAAATACTGATGCATTAATTAATGGCTGATGTTTATCAGCTCTGAGCTTTCTTTTTCCCCCGTACATCTATTCTCTTCCCCTCTCCACTGATGCCTAGCAGCCTATGTTGATCTGTCAGTGAAGCAAAAGTCTTAGTGATAGTGTTGGATATGAGAGGAAAGACTAGCAGGTCTCATCACCATGAAGGGAGAGACATCAAATGAAAGTTCAACATATTCAAAGTAGCTTTAGTCAAAATCACCGTCCGTTTAGAATAAAGAATTGTTTTTTTATTACAGTGTGATTTAATTTTTTTCTCACACCAGCACCCAAAACCTCAAAGTTTTGACTTACCATGTTCTTAACAGTCTCTGTTGTTTGTAGGTAACCAATTTGATGCCCTCAGAATAGCTATAACAATAGTTACAAATAGTCATGAAAGGTGTACTTAGGACCTTCATCTTAACACTGACTTTCAGCTGTTAATACTTCATCATTTCTCTTCATATTCTACTGTCTATGATTATAATGATATTATTTTAATTCAGGTTTGTGAACATTTGAGCTAGGGAGTTACAGCTCCCCTTCTGCAAAGATTTCCATAAAAAGGTGTAACCATGACAAACTAAATTCTTAATTAACAGATCCTATGCTCATGTGAAAAAACAAAACCAACAACAAAACCCATGAACAGCAAAAAAAACCCAAACCAACAAAACAATCCACAAGATAAAAATATAACTTACATTCCAGCTTAGATCACGCTTCTCAACAAATGAAGAATTTATCTATTTTTCTTCTCTGTAATTCTGCTAACTGATTATCTGGACATCTGTGTGGGTTCCTATTGGACATGAAAGGCCATCTACAAAATCTATCAAGCACAGCTCTTTCTCCATTTTGGGGAATCCTGTTTTATGAGGCTACTTAGCTTTGTTTTCTTATGTGTAAGCAGTTATATTCATTTCAGATACAATAAGATGAAACAAAGACAAGGTATAGAGTTTGCTCACACTGGAACTGTGTATATTTGATTTCTGTGTTGAAGAGCCATCCCACTACTGCAGCCTCTGCTGCTGTCTTTAGTCTGAATCATTAGGTTGCATTTCACACCTTTTAAGGTCCAGCTTAAGAATACAGTAGAGGTCTGTAATTTAACAGGTCTTCCAATGAAAGGAAAAATTCTGTGTACTGTCTTAATCAATGGCAGATAGCAGCACAGTGCTTCAGTTAGAGGCAAAGGGTTCACTGTAGTCTGAGTTTACCTTCCGTTTGTTCGGCTGTTTTCAAAAACCATAAAATATATATTTTTTTTTTTACTCGTGTTGTTTTAAATGTCTCAAAACCAGTTAACAACTTCCTGCTTGACCCTGGGTACAGACAGGAAGGAGCCTCTGCTTTCCAGAAGAGGAGGAAAGGGCAGAGTCATGCACTGTGCTTTATCACAGTGATGTAGGGAAGCAATTTTGTGGCTTTGTGTACGCTGCTCTTCCTCATTTTATCAAGCTTAGAAAAAATTCTCTTGTCTACTTTCAATTATCCTTTTTCCACTCCAGTGCCTTTTTTTCTTTCTTACCTTTCATTCACCTTTGAAGCAAATACAAATCAAACAAGGGCAAGGGAAATGTGAGGAAAATGGCAAGTGTCATGTTTTAATTCAGAGGAGGTGAAGGAACTGTAAAATATTCTTCTCATGTGGGTGCTTTCTGTTTGTGTTAATGCCCTTGTTAACAACAACTTCGGAGGGTTTTTTTGTGGTTTGTTTTGTTTTATTTTAAAGTTTTCTTGTAGTACAGTCTAAGAAGGGTGTTCTGGGAAGCTGCTTGTACCATAGACTGACTCTCTCATATCAGATTAAGTAACATGATAATGACGAATTAACCTTTTACTTATGCAAATGGAATTTCTTCATTATTTTTTGAAGTGACAGAACACAATAAATTAGAACTCTGTTAAGCAATACAGTAGGTTTATTTTTTTCTATGTCAGAATTAAAACAATATTTTTTCTTGTTTTTTTTTAAAAGATTGAGGCAAGACATGAATCTGTACATCCTGAAATAATATCTAAGCGGTCGGGATGTTCAGAGATAATGAGTATCTTTGAAGTGATGTGTCTTTGCTTCAGTTCAGTGACTTAACATGTAAGGTTAACTCTTGGTCTTATTATCTCTCTGGACTACTCAATTTATAATGATAACGCAATGTGCTTTAGGACACAGATTGAGACCACATTATGAAATGAAATTTTCTAATGGTTGTACTCAAAAGGTTTCTTTATTTGTTTGCTTGTTTGGGTTTTTTTAATAAAAGAAACTCCAACTCACAACGGTTGTCTATCTTGGTGGTTTTTACTGGGTTTAGGTTATTTACTGAAACCTTGCAGTCTTTCTGCCTGACACTCCACAGATGGATGTCTGACTTGCCAGGTGATTTAAAGGGTTTTTACAGGAGCTCTGAGTCTTTGAAGTTTTTAATGGGTTCCCATCTTGGCTTTTGTGCTAAAATGTGTGTAGTTTGGTTTTTTTTTTCCATGGTTTATACAACTGTTCAATAATTCATTCTGCTGAAAAAAAACTAATGTTTTAAAATTTTTGAAATTAAAGACTGGTTGTGAATGTTTGTTCATTTTACTGATAAGGACAAATAAGATTGTAACCAATGAGCAGCTACTGTCCGTCTCAAATGACATTTAGCAATCTCAGAATACTGATGTATCCTTTGAAAGAATATGCAGCTATGAAGTTCTCCCATGAAGTGTGATACAGACCCAACCTTCACTACGTATTTGCAATAATAATTTACAGAAAGGTCTTTTTTAAGCTTTTAATCTACATGATGCAGCAACGTGGATCCCTAGAAGGCAAGAGAGATCTCCAATGCAAAAACGGCTACAACGCAACTGTGATCTTAAAGGTTTTATCTACATCCTTAACTGTGGGTTAGTAGCTTTTTTCACTTTTTTCATGTCAAGTAATATTAAATTGTTGCATTGTTATGACATGAAGAGGTTTATTCTGTTAAAAGGAGTGAAACTTTTTGCTGTTCTGAATGTAGCCTACATACCAACAGCTACTACCTTTGTTTTAATTCACGTTTCTGGGCTCTCTTTCCATCTGCCTACTGTTCCCTCAAGTTTCGTTTTGCAGTGGTGTGTGTGATTATTGTGAAGCGATTGGTTTTTTTTTTGTTGTTTTGTTTTGTTTTTTTTTTTTTAGAACTTTAAGGAAGAAACAAGCAGAAGGTGGTTTTTTTTTTCACCTTGGTATTCAATTACTGCTAAGCATACATGACATCGTTGAAAAGTACATGAAATATCTTATGCTTGCACATGCAACGTCTTTAGTCCGTATTCAGAGATGTCCATTAAAATAGAGTTATTTCATTTGTTGCTTGACTGTATCTCTAGAGACAGTGGTATATGATCATAGTAGTTGTCAACTTTTTAAATGTTCCTGAAATGGTGGACTTCTTAGCTCAGCACTTTATTGGACAAAAAAAATGTACAAATTACTTGTAGTCAAATTCTAGGTGAGGTATCATGCCGAGCTTATCTGAGAAATTAATGGAAAATGTAGATATAAACAGTGTAAATGCATATTATACATCTAAAGATATATAAATAGCTTTGGCTTAAGTTGCAGGGAGGGGGAAAGCTGTAGACTTAGTGCTTGCCATGGTTACAGGAGCATGCTAATTCTACTTCATTGGAGGAAAAACTGTTATCCTGAGGATTGTGTTCTGCTAAGAAAAGTATATTAAGAATTCTAAGGGATGATTTTCTTTCACAGAACTCGTGTAATCTCTCTTAACATAAATGGAAATCTTGGCCATCTGTATTTAATGGAAGAGCATATTCTTAAAACAGGTAACTTGTATGTGTGTTTTGTTTTCTATCTTATGTTAATTTTCAAGGCAAATCAGCCTGAACCATAATTTAAAAAATTGCTTGATAGAATTTATCACAGTAATGCCAGAGAAGTACAGAATAGATGCTTATTTTTAAGCAATTTAAATAAAATTTAACTTTTTATGTATTCTGTATTGCTAATATCACTGCCATAGGATCTTCTCCATTGCTTGAATTGGACTATTTTCATACAGGCACAAAAAAAAAAAAAATAAATCAGACATTGACTTTGGAATGGTCCAAATTTCCAAAGTGAAACTGTGAAAGATTTAAGAAAATGGGATACTAAATGGAAAAGAGGAGGGAGGCATATTGGGGCTGGGGTGTGGAGGGGAGTGAGGCTGGTGTTCAGTCAGTCTAATCAAGCTCGATTATAATACACTTCTTAATGATAATAGCTTTGTGGGAGGGGACTTGCTTCCGAATTTTTGCAAATGCTTTTTTAGAACTATCTTTAGAGTTAGCAGTTTGTATGGATTTTCATGCTAGCATGCTTTAACTTATGTATTATAGAATACAGTAGTCATAGATAGTTAAAAAGTTTATAGGAAAGCATGCTGGGTCTGAAAGGAAGCATTCCTTTCAAAAAAGGCTTGAGAAAGGAGTGACCTCAAAGACAATTACAGAAAATGGGATGTAACTAGAACTAAAGAGTAAGCATGAGAGGAAACATGGTAATAGTGTGAATGGAAGCAGAAAAGTAACACAGCTAAAAAAAAATAGAAGTACGGTGGCTATCTTAAGTGATTTACTTGAAATCAATGTATCTTCAGGCAAAATGCTTTTATTCTGTTTTCATATCTTACATGTGTGTAGCAGTATTTTGTGCATTTGTAGAAATCTAATGTGGCTCAAAATGTGTAAGGAAACTGCCCAAGAGAATCCTGCTTGATCATTTTAGGCTGGATCTCAGGCCGGGTCTAAAGCTGAACCCTGAAGAATACATAGGCAACAATCCTATGTTGCTAAGATATGAAACCGGCTCTTCTAAGCACCTAATGTGTTTAAAAGTGATAGCATGCCTTTCCTCTGTACGGACTAGGCTGTTTTAGTCTTCTGTTGTTCCTCTGTGTTATTTTTTTTCTCTAGTGAAAATCTCCACTTCCCGAGAAAACCAATACCAAGTGGAGGCAGAGTATGTTAGAATGAATCCCATTAAAGATAACCTCAGGTTGTGCACTTCAAACAAGATGGGTTTTCCAGCCCATCATTAAGGCACCCTATGACTTACATCAACATAATGAGTAGCAGTGCCGGAGGCTGTGTCTATCCCAATACAACAGTCTTGGTCTAAACATTTGTGTAGCGTACTCATTGAATCTGGCAACTAAAGGAGTATAAATAAGAGGTAATAGGGATTATACATTAATTTTCCTTCTTTATTTAACATAAAGTAATGCTAGTTAGGTGATGATTCAAATGAAGTCAGTTTGTGTATGTTTGGGGAAAGTGCATAACTGTGTACCTGTGTGAGTGTGATTTCTAATTCTGGCAAGAGTTCATTTTGGTATTAGTCATGATGTATTATGAAAAATGTTTGTGGTCTCATTATATTAAAACAGCTTCTATTAAACAGACGTATGTACGCACACGTGTGCACATGAACACGCTCGTTCTGCAGATGCTTGAAAAACAATCTAGGATGTGATGCAGAACTGCAGTTTTTCCTCAGTCCAGTGCAGAGCTTATGTTGTTTGGGATAAGTGGAGAACAAATAATTCCGGTATAACATTCCTGGTAAGTTATTTGCATGCAATTGAAATAATAAAACTGATGCTGTTTGTTTTTTTAATCAGTGTGATAAAATAGCTAATGTAATTACCAGTAGAGGTAATATGTGAGGTATGACCATGGAGACTACAAGAAGCCCATGGTCTGTCTAAATTCATTTTTATTAATGTTTCTCGCAGAGCAATGAAAAGCGAGTTGCCCCTTTGCTGAACCGAGGATGCTAATAAAAAAATAAAAAGAAGCAGACCACTATCCTGACTTTCTGTAAATGTTAACATCCTTTCTGCCATATCTATTGCACTTATCTGTTCAGTCAGGGTGAAAGTTGCTGGGTTTGTAACCTTTGCTTTTGAGGATTTTGACTTAAGAAAAAAAAAAAACCTCTGTGTTTTTCAGCAGAGGTATTCTGTTATTGTCTAAGTTGTTGAGATGTTGCCATACCTTGAACAAGTGCATTCAGTAAACAATTGCATCTCCTGAAACAATGGTGCTCTGTTGATCTGGCTTCTCCAGGTCTAAGTGGCAGCCTTACTCACAAACAACAGGCACGCAGGTTCTTAAAAACACCGATTTACTCGAATATTTCATTGCTTTTCATACTAATAGAAATAAACCCACATTTTTTCTTGTATTTTCCTCTAAGTAAACCCCACTATAACTGCTTAGAAAGCCCTTAAAAGATGGGAGAGTTTATTAAGTGATAGGCTTTTTTATATATATATATATATAAAAATCTTTATGGTTTTTGTAGTAATTCTGTATGTCATTTACCTAAGAGACTTGAGAACTGTGTGTGTATGTGTGCACATTACACACCACAAGAAGGGGCTATGGGAGGTATAGGTTGAGTTAGGATTTGTAGGAAACATTTTAAGAAATTATTGTTCTGTTTTGCTTATCAAAAGAGTAAAACCATGTGGTCTAGCTACTAGCACCTGGAGGCAAAATGTAACTTTCTGGGTGTGAGTTGTATGGACTGTATATACTATCTTGAAAGAAAATGTGGTCAAGTCCTGTGTGTTGTGTGGAGAAACGGAGACACTTGTAAGACTTGCCCAGAGGTGTAATATCATCTGAAAAATTGCATTAATGTGTGTTTTCATGGTGAGAGGAGTGTTTTAGTTTGCAGACAAAGAAATGAGGGTGGTGCCAAAACTGGTAACAATGTACAATTAACCAGAGCCGTCAGTTATGTTCTGCTTACCTCACATTAAATGGTGCCGCAGCTGTAGCATCAATTGATTTTCAGGACACGAGACAGATACTGCAGAAAGTAAGAATGGCTTAAGTTACAAATAAACATATCCAAAATGTGCCAGTTCTTTAATGTTTTGGATGAGGAAAAGCCTAACCCGGTGTTTATCTCGGAAAAAGTGTTGCTGAGGTTTGAGAACAAACTGGGTTTCCTCCCTTCGGGCGTCCCGCTTTAACCAGGGGGTTGGTCCACCTTTGACGGACGCAGCGAAGAGCCAATGGCGTCCTTTCCCTGGGGCGCCTGCACATCTCATTGGCTCTGGAGTTTTGGCGGGCTCCGGCGCTGCCTTAAAAACGCCGTGCGGCCGGGCCGTGTTCTTTCCTTCCGCGGCTGCTTCCCCGCCGCGTTCTCCGCCGCTCTACGTGCTGCGACTGCCGTATCTGCTGCCATCGCTTGGCCGGCGCCTTGCTCTGCTCTGCCCTACCCTGCCTCCTGGGCTGCCGCGGCCGGCCCCGCCGTTCCACGTGCTGCCGAGTTCGCTGCCGATGCTGCCGGCCCGGCCCTGCCGCCTGGGCCGCCACTGGTGTTGCTGCCGCCGCTGCCGGGAGCTGCCGTGCCGCTGCTGTCTGAACAGCTTGGTAACCTTTATTGTTATTGTGTTTGTTTTTTTGTTTTTTTTTTTTTCCTTAACCGCAGTTCGGGAGCATATCCCCTGCCGCACTGGTTCTGATCCTGTATCACCTTGTTAATATCTTGTATATGGTATCTTCCCATTGTTATTAAAGCTGTTTTAGTTTCCTAACTCAACTGAGACCTCACAAACTTTTTTTCCTTACCTCTTCCTTCAGCCTTTCTCCTTGGGAAAGGGAGGGTGCTAATTAGAGCCTGTGCCGCAGTTGGCCAGCCTTGGCTGAACGGTGACATCGAGTGTAGCAAAGTAAAGGCTGTTAGTAAGGTTTTGGGTATGCCTGCATGTTGGAATGACTCTCTCTCTTTGTCTCCTTCAGCTGTTCTGCAGAGGATCGCACCTAATGCAGCCCTGGTGTGGTGATGAACAGTTAAACTGCTGGTTTGATTGGATGGTTGGTCTGCTTCGTCTGGAGCACTGCAGTTCAGATGGGTTAGGTATACTGTTTTTATTTCTTGAACAGGTACTTACTCCTGTAGCGGAATCTCTCTAGAAGCTTTGGGAAATATTTTTTTTTTTTTCTCTTTGACACTGTTTGCATCACGTGAACTTTATTATTCTATTCCTTGGTTTTTATACCAAATTAAACAAAATTCTTAAAGCCTCTAGCAGTAAATTTAAGCACCAAACTTGTGCCAAGGCAGCTGGCAGAACTTCCATTGTCTTTTCTTGAGTTGGAGTTGTTTATCACCTTCTGTTCATCAGCAGTTGTGCAAGCCCTGTATGCACTCAACTATATGTCTGTATAAGAAAATAGCCACTTTAAAAGCTATGACAAAGTCTGGATGTTTTTCTATAAGTTCTTGGAATTTCATACTTTTTTTAAAATTGAATGAGAATGGGCTGGATATGATGTTAGGTCTTCTGTTACATTTTCATTGGAAGTGTACTGATTAATTTTTTTTTCTATGCAGGTTAAGGTCTACCGTACATTCCAAATGTCCTGCTTAAGTAATGAGGAGGTAAGTTTATACAGCAACTCCCTTTGGAGGATGGGGAAAAGGGCCGTAGGCTTTATTTACAGTCTCCTGCATTTCAAACAGTAACTGATGTGATCCACGCTTCTGTGAGCATCTTATTCTATTCAGTAGGCATAATCTGACTCTTTTTTCACCACAGCATTTTTAAGAACAAATGTTATCTTGGTGGGATATATACATAGTTTTTGTCTTATTAGATGTGTTGGTGGAGGAATAGAACTAAATTCGCTTGGAAAGATAAGCTATTTCTTTCATGGCTTTGTGATAGCATTCTACGTGTATCTGTTAAGTCCTTTAAGGGTTCTTTACAGTTTTTCTTCCTTGCATTGTAGTACCACATACTTCCTGATCATACATCCTTCTGCTGCTGGAGTCATTGTCTAGAACTACTGTCTTTGTCAGACTACCTTGTAGTTAGGATATCGGTCAGGTCCTAACAGTAATTGCAGTTGGCATTGTTACTTGTTCTTAGAGTTGCTTGACATAAGCCACTGTTGAGGGATAGGGAAGGCCTGTTACTTATCAGTGGTGTATTCCATGAAATTCAGAGATTAAATGTAACTTGCCAATGCACTTACAATTGCTATTTCCTTTCTAGTGGTATATTGCCTTGTTTCTCAACATTCTGTAATTTTTATTCCCAACCTCAGCTGACATACCCATATGTGGTTTTAACGGAGCAGTTTGCTAATAAGTTTTCCTAGTGCTTTATTATATATCACACTTTCTCTTAAACTGCAATACTGAATGCGAGTCACCCACAATTTTCGTATACTTTCAAGGAATAAATTTTATCTTCTCTTCCTGGTTTGCTGCTGTCTTATTGCCCTGGTATAAAGCTTGATAACAGGTATCAGGTGTAACAAAAAAAAAATCTGTCCTTAAATTTATACGAAAGCTCCTTAGTAACCTAGGATAGTGCTTTTGTTGGTGGGTGGACAAAAATGGTTATGACAATTCTTGTGGAACTCCTGTTCTCAGAGGTTGAAACAGTGCTTTATTGTAGCTTGAACAAAGCTTGGAAAGAATTTGTGTAAGTAATTGAAAAAACCTAGGAATTATTCCAGTTGCTTTATGCTTTCTACTGTAGACATTTATGTAATAGCTTGCATTTTTATGCATTTGGTACCATGCCATCGTCAGTGATTACACAGGCAACACAGTCTAGTTTAATTTGCAACTGGTTCATTGAATTTAACAATCTCTTCTGATATATCTACAATCTGTCAGATTTTCAGCTAGGTAATACCATCTATTAGCCAAGTAATACCATCTATCAGTAGTTAGTTTCTCTTTATATATTGTGTTGTAATTGTGTGTCAAATTCTTCTAGTGGTTCTTGACATCTTGCTCATTGCACCATAGAATGTGATTTGACTGTGTTTGTTTTTTGAAACTATTGTTGTTATAATACTTCCTATTGTTGATGCTACTTCCAAAAGCAAAATGTTTTCCTGAGAAACTCCTATTTTCACATTAGATCAGACCTCTGAGAACCATAACATCTTAACAGATGATGCAGGATCTTATTGCTGGGTTTTGCCACATTCCTAAAGTGTGCAAAATAAAAGAACTAGAAGTCATACAGAGAAAAAGAACAAGGAGAACAAAAGTCACATGTCAAAGAAAAAAAGTTACAGATGTCAGTAACATCAGTTCCACAGAAAATAATCTTGAGCAGAGACCTCATTGATAATGACAAGTCATGACTGATGCTGGTGAAAATAGGCCTGATGGCTTCTATAAATAGCCTTCAATCTGACTTAAGTATGATATGAGCAAGGCAAACTAAGAAAGAGAACATGGAATGAAAATAGTAATTTAAATTAATCTTGCAATAAGTTTCAAAATATGCTTTTTAATGATTAACAAGTAAACACTTAAAATCAACCTCAAACAATAATTAACATGCAAATGTTTCCTTCTGGCATTCTCGTCAATTATCATGGTTATTTTGCAATTTGATGAATGACATCAGAAATAATTCTGGCAGCACGTTAATGTTTTTCCAGATTAAAAATATGTATGGTATAATGTATGATAAAAGCACTAATTGATTTTTAAAACCGGGAAAACAAACCAAAACATTTTTCATCTATAAACTATAGCATGTAGTTACATGTATCTCCAGCTCAGGACAGATGGGAATTTTGCAGTAATTTACTGAAACTGGAAAACTAATCCTCTCCTGAAATATGATGCTCACAAATTTCATGGGTTTGTTGCCATCAGTATTTGAGCAATCAAGTTCCACATGCATCTGTTATCTGCTTTTGTACCCATAACCAACATTAAATTCTTTACCAAATGAAAATAATTTTTCCTCCAAAGTAATTTTTTAAATTTCAATTGTTTTTAATCTCAGATATATTATTTTACTGCCAATTAAAAGAGAAATTAGCTGGATTAGCTGGGTCAGAGAATAAACCTTATTCTATCCCAAACAATTAAGTAGCCTCATGATAATGATATTTGCCTCCAGCATGGAATATTCTTTGCTTCCATCTATTAAATTTAATCTTTAGTATAGTATGTGTGAGCCAGAGCTACTAATCTGTCTTGGACTTCCTGTACTGTCCGAGTAGCTTCTCTTCTGGTTCAGAACTTTTAATGATTTTGCAATATTTTTTTCCTAGGAAAAAAGTATTTTTTCTAGCAAAAATATTTTGTTGAAAACCTTTTCCATCTGTAACAATTCATGACTTGGAACAAAATGAAGTCTCTCCAATGGCAAATCTCAAAATAATGATAAAAGTAGTAATAAAAAAAAAGCAAATACTATCTTCCAGTGGTTCTCTTCTTGCATACCTTCAGAAGACTTTTCTCACAGTATCTATTTGGTCTGCAAAAGCTTTAATAGAAACATATTGTGCTTTAATGCCTCAAACACCTTGTTGGTAGATCATGAGATTAACTTACTGCTATTGATTATTCTGCACTGGTAAATACCATATATTTAGCAAAAATCTGGCTATTAATCTCTTCTGAGCTACGTTCTGCATTTTTCTTTGTATGTTTAGTGATACCTGATACCGTATTTACTGTCATGTGCGATATCTTTTTCAGTAGCAGATCTGTAGTTTACATTTGTAAAATGGGAGTTTTGGCATGAAAGAAATAAATTTTATGCTGAGTTAAGTACTATATGTTATTAGCCCTGGAGGATCCATTTTGAATAGTCTTTTCATTCCAATGTATAGTGTACAAATTTCAACATATTGCCGTCTTTATATTTCATGTTAATTTGACACTTAATGTTAGCTGCCTATCGTACTAACACTAATCCATCTGAACCAGCACGCTTGAATACCAATTACTGAAATAATTGCATCTCCTCCTGGAATCTCCTTTCTACTGAAAGTAGACACATGTCCTGAAACAGGAATCTTTCAGAGACATAATTCCATATACTCTCCCTAAATCTGTTTGCTTGCGGTATAGGCTTGGGGGGGCGGAAGAAGTTATTAAAGTAACTTGTTCGTAGGAAAAATGGTGAATAAATAAAAATGTCTAATATAAATAACTTCAGCGTGGTGTTCAATTTGGTACCTCAATACCTCTGCTACTTTGCTTGGCTGCAAAACCTTTCCTATTTGTATTAACTATTGAACATTGTTTCAAAGTTTCAAGTTCTTGTCACATACACACATATAATTTTATTGGCATTTATTAGGTTAAATGTGGGTTATGAACCTAAGCCAGCAGTCCCCTGTAACACTGCAGTTAGCACTGGGGAAAGGGTGCAGTCTTTATGTGGAAGGAATTTTTGACATGCTGGATCTGATTATGTGAAAGAGCAAGGAAAGCTTTCAGCTGCTGCATTAGGAGAGCTTAGAGTCTGGCCCCTGCAGCCTTAGATGTGCAGATGAAAGACAGGCAGATACAGGGTGCTGTAGCAGAGGTCTGCTTTAACAGCATGTTATCACAAAGGCTCCTGTAAATCATTCTTCCTTGTGTAGGAAGTTCGAATAGAAGAGGAACAGGTAACTTTGCAATCTTACCAGCTAACTAAGGTGCTTTTAGGAATGTTTATTACTGTGGCAAATGTATAATGTCTGGAGTAAGCTGTGTACTTCTTGTTATTTATAGCAGACTCCCAAGAAAAAATATTTCTTCTGTTGATTTATTATGCACCCTCTTCTCATGCTACACTGTTATGTAAATGTTATGGTTATTTACTCTATCTGTCCAAGGAATAGAAAAGATGTGAAAATAAAAGATCACCTTTGGATTGCTCTAAAAGTACCTCTTTAGTCCTTTTTCTGTGCATTCTGTATCTGTGTAATGTGGTCTACCATTAATTGTACTCTTCCTGTATTTACCACAGTAAAAATTAGCTTGAGCTTTTTTCCTTTTTTCTTAGCAGAAAAATTAAAGCCAGGAATTTTCAACTCTACTTTTTAGGAACATCTAAGTGTAAGGCATACCAGGTGGCTATCCAAGACTCCCTTCTCACTAGTTTTCCTACTGTTCACAAATTTTAAAGAAACAGCTTTTAAAAGACAGTTTTCAGCTCAGCCAGAAAAAGAAAAGAGAAATTGATAGCAAGACATGAGAAAATATCCTGAATATTTACAATGGAAGTTTTCTGGCTGCTTTCCAGCTATGCTAATCTGAACTTCTGCAAGTCAACTTAATTTGAAGTAGAAAAACACCAGTGTATTTGGCTAGATGTTAAGAGGAAGTTGATGTTTCTCTTCTTCAGGGTCTAGTGTATTTCATGTTATTTGCATCAAGTTATCATACTAAAACATAAAAATACAGTACAGGAAACTTACTTGCCAGGAGCACCAAATCCCTTTGCAGAAACAGGGATGACCTTGTTGGCTGAGGCCATGGAGATAGGATTAATGAGGAAAAAAGTGCAGCGTTATCTATGTATGGGTTATTAAAAAAACCTCTTTCCTGGCTTACGGTGGGTGCTGGTTTGTTGGTTTTCTCTTCTAGAACAGGACGCAGCTATTCTTCCTTGTGATTGTCTGGGAGAGAGTGAGAGCACATGCTGGTGCTGGTTGGTCTCTCATGAGCTTTTTCATGCTTTCTCCTGTCTAAAGTCCATGTGGAATTTTTGGTACTGTTTTGTGGTGGCTTTGGGCTGTCATAAATGTAAAGGCTACTATGTCATCACCTGACTTTCTCAGGATGGAATCACTGCCATTGAATCTTTATACCTTTTATGTAAAATTACTCCTTTTACAAATGCTTTTTAAGAGAATTGTTCTGTCCTCCCAAGCAAACAGTTCTTCGAACATATCTCTGATAACTAAATCTCCAGACAGATCACTTTAAGAACAGACAATGGAATCTAAGCTTTCTTTTTCAACCTTCTTCAAAATGTTGTTACTCTGTCTCAGTCCTAATCTGGAGGCTTTGTTTAATTCTTAACCCTCTTTTAAATCTGCTTTGTCTGTCTTGGTGGGATGGGCATGTTCTCATCCTTTTGAATATGTCTAAAATTTGTTCTCTCACTTATCTGAAATACACTGGTCTCATATCAGAACTAGATAGTAGATGGAGGATCAATGAAGTATATTTAATTGCCATTAATCTGTATTGCCATGTAGCAAATCAGCCTGAGAAAAAGTCCTGTACTCTCAGATTGATTTCTCATGCTTGGCTAAAATCTGTTTCTGGTATCTGAATCAATACTGTTTATTTTAAAGTAACTTTATTCCAAATTTTAACAGGACTGTTTTTCCTTAATTTAATTGTGAGGGCAAGTATCATCTGGAAAATCGGCTTTGCACATGGCATTTGAAACATAAATCAACTATTGGAATTAACTGTGATCACACAGGGCATAGTGTGGAGCATGGACTTGAACCCAAGGTCTTCTGAAAGAGCTGGCTAGGGCTAATATTGGCAGATCATTTATTCCCAATTTTATACTTCTATGACTAGTTCTGAAGAGATGAAAGAGTGGTTAGCTTACTTGTGTTTATGGATGTAAATGCCATCTTTTTCAAGTATTTGCCTTAAGTATACAGTTTTCTTTGATATAAAGAATATCAACATGGAATGCCTGAAATTCAGGTAATCCTTGTTTTGTATGATCATTAAAGACTCAGAGCTTGTAGAGATTTAGTTTTCAAGGTGGCTTAGTTTTAGTATTAAGTATTGAAATTTAAAGTCATTATTCTCTTAGTAACTGGAGTCCTGTTATAGTATTGTAGGTCATCTGTTACTGAGATTGTCAAAACAGAATACTGCATCTACTTGTGTTTATTCTCAAATTGTTAGGATTATCTGTTTTTCGTCCATTACTGTGCTTTCTAAATGCTATTAGGAATCACCATTTCTTTAACTTGTTTATAATATAAATCCATTTTTCCAAGCTAATTACTCCCAGTCCTTCAGATACATGCATGCTTATCTATATGTTTGTGATCAGCTTCAACAAGGTCACTGAATTAATAAATTAGAAATGAGCATATATGTTTGCAAAATTAGAGCATCCTACAGAAACTTTTGATATTTAGATGTAAGGGTGCAGAGGAAATGAAGTGTCCTTGTTCCACAGCAGATCTGAACAAGTGCTGAACAAGAATAAATTCTACACTGTGTTATCTGCTTAGTACAACTAATAATTAATAGTTCTGATAAAAGAAAATCCTGTGTATGACTGGTTGATAATGACAACTGAATGTCACAAATGACATTCATTTTGCTAGCAATGCAGGCAGGCTGAGGTGGAAAAATAAGATGATAAAAGTTATTTAAAGTCTCATAAATTTAGGGTGATTAACAAAACCTTAAGAATGATTTATGATTGTATCTAGTTTTATTTCCCCCCTGAACTTAAGTCTCTGACCGTTGTGATACCTATATGAAAATACTAACCTGTAGCAGGAGACTATTTTGTGCTACTGCTTGTAGCTTGACTTTTTCCTCAGCTTTTATGATGACTGGTACACTTTGAAAGAGTGTCTGCAGAATCAGCAGGACACTCAATAAATATTTTAGATTTTTCATTTTTGGCTTATTTCCCATTAGGAAATGATAGCCCTTTGGCCTTCTAAGTAAATGACCTTTTAAGAACAAATATGACTAAGATTTGACCCATAGGCCCTGCTTCTCTAAAGCAAATTTAGGTCCTTAAATGTTTGGTCCTGAAAATAGTTCCTCTAAAGTTGGACAAACTGCAGATGGTAATATGACAAAAGCAAATGATGCCAGTGAAAAAGCCCCATTTGGCACAGGTGTGTATGAAGGAAGTATGACTAAAACACTTTAAAAACTATTTGTTAAACAGTGATTTTGAAATTTTTTTTGATGTATAGTCAAAGCTTGTAAGTTGGTAGAACAATTTTTTTTTTTATTTAAGCAATGCTATGAAATCCTGTGGATGCTTGTCAGGATTTATGTTTCTGGTGTATAAATTTCAGTTGATTCAGAACTATTAGCTTTTTGAGTAACTGTTTCCAAATGTGTCAATTCATGACAGATAATTGAATTTTTTTGGATTTTCTTGTTAATGAACTATAGCTGGATTTATAGACTTTGGATTAGAGGAGCTCTTCCCCAACAATCTACTATTGTTAAAGAGGTGCTGAATTTCACAGTACATTTTTCCTCCTTGTGCTCCTGTGATCACTGCTAACAGTGACTTCACACATGTAACAGAGCACAGAATATACGTTAGGGAAGATAATGCGTTTTTTAAATACTGGGCTGGATTTAGTGGGTTGCATGCAGAACGCAATACAGGTCTGGCTGGCTTCACTAGAACTCTGCAACAGTTGTGCTGAAGTTCTTTTTCTGTTAACTATGGAATCAGTAGATCTTTTCCAGGACACACATACCCTCTTCCTTGTCTTCGAGTTTACCAGCTTCAAAACAACAGGAATAGCAGCATATGTAGAGAATGACAAACAGTGCTGACAGGAAGGCTTTATGTGGGAAGAGGATGTTTCTTGTTTGCTTCCTTTAATCTTAGTAAAATTTTATTATACATTAAGTGTTCAAAATCGTGGGACTTCAAATTAATTCATAGTCTGAAGAATCACAACATGTACAAAACCACCAAAGATGATGGGATCAAAGTGCCTCTTAAATGTAATGTAAAAAGAGGGAATAAAAGTTTTACAGGTCTTCTGTGAGACAAGTGTTATTTTTTGCGTGCTAAAATGGCATCTGTAAAAACACCCTTTCAGCTAACATAGCCTGATAGACTAGAAGAATAGGAGAACTGCCTTATGTAGTTTTTTTGTTACAGCTATTAAAAAAATTGAAAAAACCCATAACAAATTAATAGTTAATTCTTTTAAGTGCTAAGTATTTGTGATATTGAGGCAGACTGAGTCACTACATAGTGGCCATCAAGTGTAAGATTAGAAAAGAATGAAAAAGAAATCCCAGGGAACTTCCTTCATTTCCCATTGCTGTAACGTTCTTTGTTGCTCACAACAGGTTCTGGCTTTACTCCCCCCTGAGCACCTAGTCGCTCCCAGGAGTGGGTCTGGTAAATGACAGAAAAGTCTCACTTACAGATTATCCGTGTCACAGAGGGTGGAGTCAGCCAGGTGTCCCCAGCCAGGGTCCCTTCTGTCCAGGAGATGTTATGCAAAAAGGTTCTTGCAGAGAGGCTCCTTTTGGCTAGGTAGTGAGGTTTTGGTTTTTTTTTAAATACACCTTTTTGGTGTAGATACGTAAGTGGGTGTGGGATGTTAATTGTTGCTGACTTGTTTTTCTGGGAGGTAAGTTCATTATTACAATTTCTTTGTTCTGCGCCCATCAAGGTTTCTTTGTCCTGACAGCTGCTCCACATCAAGGAGGTTTTGGCTGAATTTATTGGGAATGTCTCTGGCTAAGTAATGTCCTTCTCTGTCAGTGTGTTCACCTAATTGCCCTTGCGGAGGCTCTGTCAGAAGGCAAAACTAGATGTTAAGCTAAAGAGGCAAAATTATTCAAGTAAGGTTCTAGGTCTGCTTCTGGCAGTGATTACTGTCCTTCTGTTAACTTTGAGTTTGGCTGTCTGTCCAGGTGACAGCTGAGTCTGAGAAGTTGTGCTGCGTGTAGGATGTTAACCGAATCTGAGTTTGCAACTGGAAAGCCAGTGCTTGGTGTTAAAAAGTGAGGAAAATCCCTGTGACCAAATTCACAGTAAGGATCTGGATGGAAGATGGATTCCAGAAGTACTACCGTCTCCTACAATTTTAACCAGGTTCTGCAAATGCGACCTCTGGACTAAGATCAAGAAAGGTTGGGGTGATTTTTTTTATGGAGGGCTGAGTTTCTGGGAAGCTAAGTTGAACTAAAGTTAGTTCTTGATTCGGAGAAGTTGCTGGAAATTGGTTAGTTTGTGTGTCTGCTAAGGGTTACCAGGCTAGACTTAGAAAGAGGGTCCAAATTTGAAAGCAAGGATTATTTTATAGCTAGATTTAGAAGGGGAGTTTTAGGCAGATTTTAAGACTTGAAGCTACTTGTAGCCTCCAAAGTACATTCAGGAGAAGGAATAGGTCACCAAGCTAAAGCTGGCTTCTGGATCAATGTTGATGTCTGCATCCAGGAAAGATTCACTTTGTCAAAGGAAGCAAAATATAGGTGTGGGCATGCAGGAATTTTTTTGCAGTGGGATTGAAAGGTGTAAAGAGCTGGCAGAGCTTTGCTCACTTGTGTGTCTATCCCTTTTCTAAATGAACTCTTAAGTGCTGGGTTTAGAGCTGCCAGGAGTTCCTGCAGGAGCTGCTGCTGAGTTTGGTAGTGCCGAAACCTGAGGCTGGCAGCAGACTTCCATCTTCCATAGCTGAACCACTTTCCGAAGTTAACTTACATCTTAAATGTGAAAAGTTTTGTCAGATAGGTAATATCAAGCTTATTTTTTTTCCTTCAAGTTGAGGTAAGGCGCTGAATTAAAAATATTTCTACTTTCTACACTATGAATAGTGTAAGGTTTCTAGCCTCACAAAAACTCAAAAGAATAGCTGTGGCACAAATTTCTCTGCCTGGAGTAACTTAACTGACATGTTCTGTACTACAATTTTGTAATGATTTCTCTTATTATGGAAAGAAGTGAATTTCTCTGGATGACAATGTCTTTCAAACTCAACTTTTTAACAGGCTTAAAATATGCAAGAAGACTTTCTTTAAAGATTTTCTTTGCATAATTCATATTCATTATTCTACAGCAAATGTTCCTTTCAAGAAAAAAAGGACTTATAGAGAGTATGTTTAGAAATTATGACTAAGTCTAACAAATTTAAATATAGATGTGACCAAATGTGCTCTCAAACTTCAGGAGCTTCTGAATGGGAAATGGATTAAATTGCTGGCACGCTTTCATACCCATTGAACTGCTACATAACTGTCTGAATCTTGGATTTCTTCTTTTTTTCCTCAAAAAAAAAAAAGCTCTTGTAGAGAAAAATTGGTTTTGCAACTTCAAGTGGAGCCTGAAAATGAAACAATTTCTTGCTCTGTACAGAAAAGCTTATATTTCATCTGAGTTGTTTTACCTTCCTTCTATAATATTTTTGTTCTTTAAAATTCCTTTTTGTAGTCCTTTCCAGTATTTTTATACCCGAATAGAAATGCATTCTTTTCCCATCTGTAGTGACTTAAGTCTCTCTATAGAAAAGTAAAGTGAAGGGAAAGTCACATTTTTACACCATTTTCTTAGTCTTACGCTTTAAGAACTTAAAATGGAGTCCTGTAATGCTTGAGAGTCGAAAGTGGAATAGCAGCTAGCAAACTCCTGACTTAGCCTGTATAAAAACAAGTGTTTTAGTTTTCTTTATTTACTAAAGCTTCCACTTCTAAGAATAAAAACAAATTCATGAATTTGAATATATCACACTGGTCAAAACAACAACAGTAAAAACATGGTTGAAATGTTAAAAAGCAGTTATTTTTATATTCTAAGGTGGTTTATTCTAGCCAGAATGAACTGCTTCAGCATTTCCCTATCTGACCATGGATAACCAGGGTAGAAGAGCATCTCGCCTCTCCACAACTAGACTTTTAAAATATTAATCTTTCATAACTGTACTGATTTCTATTTTAGTGGATTTCTTTAACATGAATCATGTGTTTTGAAATTGCACTATAATGTTACATTACCAAGACAATTTTTGCTCTGCTATTGAAAGTGGGAAGATGATGGAGGAAGCTGAGAAGGCTCAAATTCATCATAGATCTTTGTGTGTAACATAAAGTATCCCCACTGTCACAGTTCACATGTACCCCAAATCTATATAAAGGTGAATAAAAACTAAGTTTTCAATTCAACTCTGCACAAGTATCAGTTGAACCTTTCATCTTTTCTTTCAGGCATGTCTTGGCATGTTCTAGGTTTTGATTTATAGCTGGAGTGGTAAGGTAGACCAGGAACGCCACTAGTTCAGTAATACGCAGCAACGGAGTTATGTTCTGCTCATGAGACATATTCAAGGGAGGGTAGGAAGCTTATAGTTAGTGTTTATGAGGGGAAAGATCTTTGTAGTGTGATTTAGGACAGATGGCCAATGTACCCATCATGTATGACAATATAAGCAAGTTAATAGAGAAGCATTTAGAAAGTAAAAATTATCTCGTCTCTTTGTATTTTCCATTTTTTGTGACTGTGCAGCACGTAACGCATGAAGCAATAGGCTACTATAGAAAATAAGCTGTTTCTAATGACTTCTCATGTCAAAATTTAATGTTTCATTTAAATAGAAATTTGATAATAATAAAATTAATAACACTTCAGTGCCTTATATATTTTCCTGTATATGGGTCATAGACTATACTGAATACTTGCAATTATCAGAAGTGGTTTTTAATAGATTGGATACATAATGGTAAACAGAAATTAATATTATTCTTCTTTGTTGGCTCTGTGAAGTTTTCAAAACTTAAGATCATTTTTAGCTGTTCCTAAATTGATGCTGTCACACTTGAGTCCACTCTTATTTTTTGGTGTGAATTTCAGCTTACGTTATCAGAAAAGCAGAATCTGAAAAAATCTTGAAAACCATGGGCTGTTTTAAAAAAAAGATTTTCTTTTTCTCTTTATAGTTTGTCCTCATCAAAGATCTTTTCAAGAGGATCAGATGCCTCTGGGTTTCACAATCCAGTTATGTGCGTTTTGGCCTTGTCTGGTATGAAACTGTTTGCTCTAGGCCTGGGGAAACTAGAATTTTACTGCATTTCAAAAAAGCAAAGTGATTTTATAATGGTATGATTACATGCATATTTGCACATATATTAAAAAAAAAAAATTCTGTGTCACTTGGAAAATAACACAGTTTTAAGTACATGTTAAGTAGGTGTTTAGCACAGATTCATAGGAGTCAGAGTCTAGCAAATACTAATTATGTTTCCTTACAACACGATATTTTTAAAGCTTCCAAGAGAAGAAATAGGATACTTAGAAAAATGAGACATAAGACCTGCCTGTCAGAAGAGAAGGATCCTTATTTTAATTTGGGGTTAGTTCTTTTAATAGTATTATTTATTAATTATTGTTTTATGTTGTTCTTTTGCATTGAAAATTCCTCCTAGTTTAGAATGTCAAGCTGGTTTTCTTCTAAGATACAATTTGGATTTTGGTGGGGTTTTTTTGATTGTTTCTGTTCTAAAAAACCACAACTGAAATTAATTACTGCCTGGTAAATTGTGTGCTGCCTTGAAGTAGTGGCTGGAGAGGCATAAATGGATGGTTGGCTATGAAATCACACCTTAGTTAAAAATTCAGTTGATGCAGAAAGAAGACAATAATCCCTTTTATTTACCCAATTTCATCAGCACTTTGAATCTGTCTACTGTGTGCTAGAGGGAATAAAACCAAAATAGAACCCCCACCACCTATGCCAGTCTGCAGATGATTTTTCTAAAGATGCTGTTAAAAGCAGAAAAACAGTTTGAGAAGTGAAACTTGTTGCATGGCTCCCTAACCCACAGGTACTCGCCAGACCACAACTTCGGGTGGAGTTTCAACCACAGTCTTTGCTTGTTGCTGTATGCTCTGAAGTGCAGCGTGTTCCTCGCGGTCTGCCTAATCACAGGTAATCTGTTGTTCTTGCCCGCTTGGAAACTCCTGTCCTTACCCTGTCTATACTACTACTAGTTTCATAAAACTGTTTGGAATTTCCAGTAGTTTTCCTGAAGATAACGTACAAGCCTATGTTCAGGTCACAATATTAAGATGGTGTTAAGTGAGAGTAAGGCACGTGTTGGCTGCTGATAGCTCTTTGTTGGGTTTGGGGTTTTTTCCCATTTTGTTACTCTGTTCTCTAAGTTGTGTGTTTTTTTTTTTTTTAAGGGCTTTTAACAAAATTGCAAACAACAGGAAAGTAGAAAGAAATCTGTTTTTTGTACTTCCTACTATAAAGTAATAGTGAAGAAACAAATGTTGAGGTGATAGGAATGTCAATTTTGAGGCCAGTGCCAGGGCATTATTGTCTCTTGCTCTACTACTAGCAGCAGAAGCTCTGTAGTTGGCTTTGTGCACTTGAATAAACCCTGAATTTGCATATGGAAACTTTTGTTTTTCATGCTGAGAGAAAAAACACGTTAATTAATCTTTAAGGCCTCTGCCAGGAAAATGAAGACCTCAAAGCTTTTGTGGGTGTCATGTGGACATACGGAACAAGTGAGTAGTTGGTGATGCAAATGAAGCTACCAGGGGTTTTGTAGTGTTCAGCTAGAGGCGATGTATATCATTATCTGCATTCATTAAAGTTTGGGGCATCTGTGTCTATTTGAAAATAAAAAAGTTGCTTTCTGGATGAAATGTATTTTTGGAAGGACACACTCCAAAAAAAGGAACATTAGAAAAATCTACTATTTTCCCTGTCTTGTCTACTCTTCCAGGTAAGAGGAGTTATCTAGGTTAATTTTAAAAGTCTAAAAGTTGCCTTTCAACTTTTATCTAGTACTTGCTCACACTCTCATTTGGTATCCTGAGGACTGGAGTCTTGCCATCGCTATTTTCCATTTTCCTCAGAAGTCCTTGTATTTAAGAAGGCTAGATCTCCAGTTTAGTATTTTTTTAATTGTTGTTGATCGTGGTGACAAAATTTGAGCACTGTGTACTTTATGAAATTGTTGCCAAACAGCTTCATTATCTCTTTGTAGATTTCACAGATTGATACCTGACTGAAATGGTGGGTAGAAGAGGAAGGATGTAACATTATCTATAGTGGAAACAGCTAACATGAGCATAATTCTTAATTTGTTCTCCTGTCAGTGATTCAGTTCTTCACCGCTTTGTTGTCTTTCACAATACAGCAAAGTGTAAAGGGCATCACATACTATGCAGATCCAGTGCCAGCAGAATTTTTCTTTCACAGTTGATGCCAGTGAATGTAATTATGTTCTTATAAATGAAGAGCACCTCTTTAACTGTGGGGTGAAGTGACATACCTTGTTATAAAGTTGGTCTTGACCTGCATAGCCAGGAAAGCTTTGTCTTGTAGTCATGCTCAGCAGACTGTTGTCTGAGTGAAGTGACTGCAACATCTGGGCTATGTGACTCCTTTGGAATCTACAAAGTCAGTGAATTCGTAGGGACTGCATGTTCTACAAATGAGATTGTGCTGGTTTTGGTCACTCGAGTTAAATAATGTCTAACTGACAGACAGGTGAACTCACATTATAGCCTTATACCCATTCTCCCACGTTTTAAAATTGTCCCTATCTTTGCTAAATTACTTTCACCAGATGGTAAGGAGCACATTCTTTGACTTAGTACCTGCACTGCTATTTCAAATATAGGCTATTACTGAAGTTTATAATACGTGTGTGAGGTATTGTGAATACTAAACAAAACCTTCCAGATCTATAATGTGTGATTCAGAGGTGGTATTATAAGAAAATGTCTCTGATTTACAAAGTAGTATGGGCAGCCTATAGATGAAAATTTATTGCAAGACTGAGTGAAGCACTTTGTAGCAAAGGTCTCACTGACTTTAATTTTGTGAAGCTGCAGATTAAATGAGTATATGCAATGTGACGCAGGGAATACCCCTTCTGATCTGTATTCGTGGTCCAAAGCTATCAGTACAGAGTATAAATGTAAAGTTTGTGCCAGTAATAAACATACAAGAGAGATGTTGGCACACTGGAGAGAGTACAGTAAAGGACTATGAAGGGACTGGAGCATCTCTCGTTAGAAGAAAATGCTGAGAGAGCTGGACCTGTTTTAGCCCAGAGAAGAGAAGGCTCAGGGAGAACTCCAATGCGTACAGATAGCTGAAGGGAGGGCGCAAAGAGGACAGAGCCAGGCTCATTCTGGTGGTACCCAGTGATGGGGCAAGAGGTGATGGGCACAAACTGAGACACAGAAGGTTCCCTCTAAAGATCAGGAAAGACTTTTTCACAGTGAGTGACTGAGTACTGGCACAGTTTGCCCAGGGAGGTTGTGGAGTCTCTTTCCTTGGAGATATTCAAAGGCTGTCCAGACATGGTCCTGGACAGCCTGTTACAAGGTGATACTGCTTGAGCAAAGGGATTGGACCAGATGACATCCAAAGGTCCCTTCCAACCTCAACCATTCTTTGATTCTGTGTGAATGTCCTAAACCAACCAGCCTGTGTCCTGTCCTCAGGGCAGAAGTCAGTTTTATTTCCTTCTTTGGGTTACTTAGGGTTAACTTCTGCCATATTATATTACACTGTGGTGTATATGATGTGATTTAAGGTCACACAAGTAACCCAGCGTGGAAGCAGGAAGTTAAAGGACTTTTTTTTTCTCTCTCCTTACAGCAGTATTTTAAATTGCAAATTCCTGGCTTATTTTTGTACTGCTTTAATTTGCAGAGAGAAGCTGTGGAATCACCTTGGCTTGGAGTGCTAGTTTTGCTAACCATTTAGTTAGTATATGAAATTTATAGAGAACTGATCTGAATGGGATGGAAGGAAATAGGGAAACATCACTCACTGTCACTCATCCACTGAACTTCCATAGTACAACTTAAAAAATTAGCAGGCATAGTTTACAATGAAGCAAGGAACTTTAATTGCCTCTGGTTTTATTATACTTTTATATATAGGTATTGCATAACTTGAAAAAACAAGTCACCTTTGCAGTTTGGATTCTTCCATGCTTGTGTAATATAATGTCACGTAGTCTCAGAAGTAACTACTAAATCCAATACCCTGACACCCGTTACAGTTGACCATGGAACTTCACTGGAATACTCATATATGGCTATGAAGATGCTTAATCAGACTTAATTATCAGTCTGAAGAGCACAGTAAGAAGCTTCATATTTCATTTGCATCTTCAGCTTCAATTATGTCATTTTTCACTCTGAAAAATAAAAAGACCTAGAGATTAATCATCTTAAAGCTGGTAAATGTTTGTTTCGTCTCATGGCTGCTTTGAACAATACTCTACAATCTTTTATTTACACTTTTTTTTCCAGTCAGTAGGTTTTATTCCTGGGCTAAAGATGCTGGAATCAATACAAATAAGTTTAATTAACAAGAAATTAAAATGAACTTAAACCAGGAATGTGAAGTAAAACCATCTAAATGTAGTATGTGAGTGAATAAATAGACACAAAATACACAACTTAAAACGCATACTTATTAGGAGTAAAACTGTTCACACTTTTCCATGAGCTGTGTCTTATATTTAACTATTTTCATGAATCTCCTCTAGTAATGAGAGTGAGATTCAGCACTTAGCCTAGTAATTCAATCCCAAAATGATGTTGGGTCAAAGCTTTGAAATGTACAAAAAATTTAATTCAATTAAGCAAACTGTGGTTCCTGTATGTTCTCTGCCTGAAAGGAAAACTAGACAGTTTACAGATCAGATTTAGATTTTTAATGCAAAAACTAAAGCATCATTAAATACATCTTTTTAATAGTTAGAAATCACTGTGTGTGATTGCATGATTGCGTAACTAATACAGGCAATTAAGTTTGCCAGTGAAATATTTACTTTTTGAAGCAAAAGTAAAGGAAAAAAGAAAATTTAGGAGCGATGAATTCTATTAAAATAAAGTCAGGATTTTAGATCTTGAGAGCATCTGTAACAAGTAGATTTTTGTACTTCAGACTTGTAATAGTCCAGAGCTGATTTCTCTTCAACAGTGTACACCAACAACTTGTGTGATTTTTTTTGGTTTTTTTTTACCATTTAGTTTTGATTAAGGAAGGAAACTTAAATATTTTATTGGTCTGCGCATCTGTGGGAATTCTGTGCAAAAGGACAAGATATTTGTGAGTATGAGGTTCCTGTGTTACCTCTAGGAGTGGCGATTCTTTGAGCTGGCATAAATAATGGCTAAAGTAGGGAGTCCTGCGAAAATGAGACGGCTCTGTGTTGGCCAAGCGAAGAAAGCGAACGAATGTTGAAGGTCCCAGTGTCCAAGCAAAGACCTTTGCTTGATTAACTGCAAAATTAATATTAAAATTCATGCCCCTCAATATGGTAATGAGCCTAGAGCAGAACATGCTAAACATCTATCACTCTGTTACTCAACTCTCCACCTAAACCATGCTGAACATCACCCAAGAGGCAGAGAGAGAGAGTTAGGCTATAAAAAGCCAGGACGGGTAATGCCTGGCCTGGGGGGTGAAAGTCTGAAGACCTAGCAGGGACAGTCGATGGGCTGTACTCTTATTCCACCCAAGACAGGGATGCCTGCTTGGTAAGAATCGCACCTTCACCATACAGTGAAAATACCAGGACAGAATCTGTTTGTGTGAAGGAAACTTCCAGGAGAAAACACATAGTAAAGAACAAACGAAGTGGTAACAGTCCTGCATTGCAGCACAGTTTTTAAAGGTGTCACAATAAAAGAATTAGAAAATGAACAAAATATTCCCCAGAAAGCCTTTCATAGCACAGTTTCAATATTTAAAGAAATATGTGCTGTGATAAAATGTCTTTATATTTAAATTGCACAATGAGATTTTACACGCTTTAATGAGTTTTGTTAAGAAAAATGAGATTTGCATTGTGCAACATGAGAGAAAAGGAAGGTTAGAGGGTAAGTTCTCCCTGCTATGCCTGGGTTTCCTTCAGGCTGAATATTAACAACATGGTTAGCAGCCCTAAAACTAGCAAAGGAAAGTGCCAAAAGAGGGAAATTTTGTATGGAAATTTCAGGACGGACACTGGCTGTGGAAGGTCAGTAGGGAAGGCTTGGGTAACTTTGCCAAAACTCCTTTCTGTTCATACCCCTTGGGTCAACTCTTGAGAGGAGGTTTTCCCAACTGCTTGCATTTCATTCCAAATGGGAAAGTAAGGATACAGCAGAGGAAGGATTTGCAGTGTGAAAAGTCAGGGCATCGGTGTTGGTGAGGAGCACTTAGGTTATAGTTTCAGTGTTAACAGGTTGCCTTTATTTTTCTGACCATGCTTCTTTAATTGATAAACAGCAGCTGTTTGTTCCTCCAGCCAAGGTGGGGGGGAAAAAAGGGTAAGAGAAACCTTTGTTATGTTACATTTTGTTTATAAAACTATATTGAAAACGTGAGGCAAAGCAGATAATTTAGTCAAAACTGTTTCAATATTTGAGGAAAAAAAATACTGGCGTGGATATGGATTTTACTGATTGCAGAGATTTGTCACGTGAGGTGTAAGTGGCCATTACACAGAAGTGTCTATTTTTGAGCTGGCAGTGTTCGAAGTTGCTATTACTCATAGATGCTTTTAAGTACATTTACCAAGGGACAAGCAAGCCCAGTTACTGACCTGGTGAGCAGTGGTTCCCCAAACAGCGTGACGAGTCTGCAGTTGCTCATGCCACAGCTTTGATGGCAGGTTCTGCTGATGGATGTTCATTTTGCTATCAACAAGTGCCTGTGAGGCACTAGCATTGCCCCATGATGGGTCTGGTCCTGATGTGAAAGGCAGAGCAGGGTCAGATGCTTCTGCATTACCTCCTGCTGAAAAGATGTGTTCTGCTGCAGAGGGGCCGCCAGTCCTGAGCCCTTCAGACCCAGTTCAACTTAAGCACTTGAACAGCCTTGAAGAATTACTGCTGATGAATTGAATAAGGTTCAGGCTATTGAAACTCATGACAAAAGAATAGTCATGATGCATTTCTACTGAGTATCTCTGCTCTGAAATGCTACAGTGCGTTTCACTCAGCATTTTGGCTGAGGTGAGCGGTGACAAACACGTCGAGCAAGTGGTATGCTCCAACGTGGTCCAAATTACATCAGAGTTTTCCTGGGTTCCCTGGGCGCGTTTGGTTGGGATCTGAATTTCAGTGGAGTTCCTTGAGGTTATGGAGTAAAAGATGAGGTGTTTTCAAATGGTTTTTTCCTCTTCAGACAATTGCGTCAATGTTACTGCTGAAACAGATTCAGCTTTTGTATGGAATGCTAGAAGGAGCCTTCTCCTTAAGTATTTTATTGCAAACCAATATTTTTATTCTATTGTGCAGATTTTCATGTTGTTTCTAAGAGGTGACATATTCTGCCGAACTGTGCGAATGTTCATTAACAGCGCAGGTAAGAACACTTCATGTGGTGAAACTCATTGGTTGATATACTTCTAAATTTCTTATGATTAATAGCGTAAAATTCTTCACCAGAGAAAACATTTTCTTCTAAGTTCTTTAAAGTTACTACTCAGTGACAGTGTAACTGTTGGGAAATTATAAATCTGCCACTAACCTAAAAGGATAAGCCAGTTTTACAGTAGTCATCTTTTGAGACTAGGTTATTAACAAAGAACAATTAGGATGAATTTTTGCTCTGGTATAACTCAAAGCATTTTCAGTTTGCTATAAGTTTTAATGCTTGCGTCATTTACCAGTTAAGTGTTTCTAAATAACTTGCCATCTGGTCCCTACTGGAGCATTCAAAGGCTGTTGCCATTGAAATGAGTTAGATATACCCATGAGCTCTTGAGAAGTGAACTAAAGAAAGCTTAAACAGAGCCAGGGATGCTAAGAGCTTAGGAGAGACACTTTTAACTAAATTTTTTTTTAATTTTTGTTTTGTTGTTTTATTTCAACCTCATTTGAAAGCATAAATAAGTTAAACAAATTCTTTGAATTTCATTGCTGTCTTTATCACGGGTCATAGATATTCCAAGGACAGAAAATTCATTACTGTTTAGCAACTGCACACCAACAGAAAAGAAAATGTGTGTATGAAATAAGTTTATGGTTGTCAAGTAGAGAAAAATGTGCCTGTTCTTCAGAATTTCCGAAGCATTCATCTGCTGTTTACCTGCTGAAATCTTGTTTTCTTTCAGACTTAGAAGTTCATGATGTTTGTTACAGGTTTGTACTTGCATAATTTCTTTTATCTAAGTGTATCAATCTTTTTTTGGAGGGGGGATGGGGGGGAAGAGGGTGGGGGAGTGAGTTTGGGTGGTTGTTTGATGGTTTTTAACCTTACAATGCCCTGGGAGATAGGGAAGCCTCTGCATTTGTGGATGGATAAACTGAAGCAAAGAAATCTTGTATCTTGCTTAAGATTTAAAAAAAAAAAAAAAAAAAAAATTGACTTTAGTACCAAATATTCTTTTCTTTGATTTGCCTTACACAGGCTTGTGTTAAGCTTGTATTTAAAATGTGAAATTTTGTCCATTTCTAAGTGATCCTCAAGGGTAAGCATCCATCACGTTTATCTCAAGATTTAATCTGACTGTCGTATGTTGATTCTCTAAATGAAATGCAATTATTATTTTTTTTAATGTTACTGCTTTTTTAACCGAGCAAATGATTCAATGGAGGGTTAAGTTCTTGTGCAAAAGAGCAATGGATTTGAAAACAGTGATTGTAGAAGACTTCACTTATCAAATATACTGTGAAGTTTGTACATCCAAAAGTTTCTCAAAGATTATATTGGCTCAGGTGGATCATTCCACCAGACTTACCCATAAAGAATATCACGTTTTGAAAGATGGGGAAAAAAATGTAGGTGACTGAAAATCAGTTAAATTGCTTTTGTTGGCAACAGATGTAATGCAACAATTTTACTGTTTTCTGTCTAAAATGAATATCAATTGAATATATTCATGTAAATTTTGGTATTTTATAAATATTTAAAATAAATAAGAAAATAATTTAACTTGATATTTAAAGAATGACTTGAATTATTTATTATATTAAATACATAATAATGTAAATTATAAATAATAATAAATATTTAATAAATATTTTTAATCAACTTGCCCTAACTTTCCAAAGAGATTGATTATGTTTTATCACATATCTCAAAAAGTTCTTCAGAAATCTTTTAATAATACGAGTAATGAGAAACTTCAATATGACTCTCTAGTGTATTCAGAGAATGATGGAGTATTTAATCTTAAATGGGTAAAAAAGATATGGAATAGAATGATAGACAGAGCTTTGATCCTTTAATATTGCACAGATATGCACATTAAAAGAAACCTTAGAAATCTTTTCTGTGCTCTAGTTTTATTGTATTTATATGCCTACAGCAAACTAAGCTTTTAGTATGTCCTTTTCCCACCATTTCAGACAGAAGGATCTGAGATTTAAAATTAAAATGAAAAAAAAGTTGCTAAGCCAATTTAAGGCAGTTGACTGACAAAACTAATTAACTACTCAAAGACAATCTGAAAGGATAAAGACTCTAGAAGTTGAGAGAAAGAAAACAAGACAGAGTTCCTCTGAAATCCTAGCACTAATATTTGTCAGGCATAAATTCTGACTAATATTTTCCATTTAAAATTATAATTCCATTAGAATTTAATCGTGGAAGCAATATATGTAAATAGCCTTTTATAAAAATGTAATATTTAGAACGCAGAAAGCTTTAATGAGTTATCAGTCTCCTAAGATCTAATTAACAGTTTGACAAAATGTACTTTCTAAATCCATTAAGAGAAGTCCTTTTTGCTTGCTAAGATTCCATCAATGACTAATGCAATGAATGTTTTACTAATTTTTGAAGATACTCATCACCTACAGATTTTTAATCATTTAATGCACCCTTTGTAATGCTTCTGAGGGGAAGAAGGGATCTAACTTGTTCGATGTCTACTAAAATAATTAGTGACAAGGATACTTAGGCTTGTAGACCTGCAAGGGAGACAAAGGCCATAGCACAGAACAGGATTAAGACTGAGTGGCTGTGGTTAGTATTAAATGATGTCCTTTTCATCCATCCTTTTCTTCTTCTTCCTGTTTCTGTAATCCATATTACAAAATATTAGAAAATATTATTATTTTGTAATATTGCAGAATATGTTGTAATATGGATTCTGTAAGCGGGAAAACAGATGTACTCAGCGCGTGACCTGGTAAAACCAGGCATATCGCGCCAGTCTCCTGTCACAAGTATCCCTGCTGCTGTTGTCTCCAGTGGAATAATGTTTCAGTACATGTAAGTTAACATCCACAAAATGGAAAATACGAAGCATAAGCTGACATTCATCTTCGTCAGTGACTTGGAGCAATTTGCTTAGCTGTACCCTGACATAACCAAACTCTGTTCCAGACCAAGGACATCTTTCAGCTGTAGGATTCCTAATAATAGCATTTCTCTAAATGTTTCCCTTCCAAAAACGAGTAAAATACTCCTTTCCCGCACCTTTAGTAGAAGAGAATTATTATAGTAGTGTAATGCAATAAATATTAACTGTTTGGTTTTTAAAGTTATTTCTGTGAAAACGACTAGCTGGACACTAGAATAAGGCCAGTGGAAAGAATTTGTATTTAATCCCCAAGCTAAGAAAAGATGAAAACGCAAAGGCTCATTCAGTAACTTGTTGACGTTCATATTTCAGAATCCCAAGGCCTGTCAGAAATTTCCTATCTATCCATGAATAAAAGCATCCTGAGGTGCATTTTAATTGGTTTGTTCATGAAAAGAGTTTACATGTAAATCAGATGGACTCTATCTTAAGGGTCCTTTCCAACCTAAATGGTTCTGTGTAAAGACCTATACAGTTAAACAACAGATGTAACTCAGCAAAGAGAATGTCCTAAGTGTAACAGATAAGACTGCTGTAAAATGATGTGGTTTAAAATATTAAATGGATCTTCTACTGTGTGGTAAAACTGTAGATTAGGAATGCTGTTCTCATCCTAGGAAACAGTAAAGCAATAAATTGCATATTCTCATATACCTTAATTTTATGACACATTACCACTGGATGCTTAAGCTGTGGAAGAATGCAAGACAGGATAGACAAGGGAATGAGTAATTTGGTTTTGAAACAAAGTTATTACTACATAGAAATAAAAAAAATCAAGTGTGAATGAAATAACTATATCGAGTTATTCATTATGTGTCAAAAGTTAGGGAACATTAGAAACTAAATTTTCTTTAAAATCGACAGACATCTGTGTCGTTGAGATACAGTGCACATCTCGCTACTCAAGTTGTATTTTGTATTTGTTAAACTGTGATAGGCAATATAACCACTTGAAGTGGGAGAGCTCAAATCAGTTTTTCATTATTTTAATGAAAGAACTTGGAGAATGAAAATTAAATGCTCAGTGGGGCTATTCTGTGAGATGTATATCTATTTACTTATAATACGTGCGCACAGATATTTATACCCTTAGCCACGGCGGGGTCTGAGAGATGCTGTCTGAGAGATGTAGCCATGGGTCTAAGTGCATTCCAGAATGTGCACACAGACAGATGTGTCTGTATATTCACACCAGCGCTTCAGGAAACAGAAGATGGGGAAGGCATAGGAATGACACATAAGAGGTTTTGGGATGAGACTGTAAGAAAGTAATGAGTATGTGTTTGTAACCTGATAGCTGATGTTAAGAGTAGGAGGGGATTTTAGCACCTGGCCCCTACCAGGGTTTACGGTTTCAGGTGGCTAATACATTGCAGTAATTTTCAGTATACTACGTTCGCTTTACTCTCTGTTTCTAACAAGATGAAATGACATCCGTTATGAAACATAAAACCTCTGAGTCCTACCAGTCCTATTTATTTACACAGTAAAATAGGCAAGTTTATTAGGAATGAAATCACTTAATAGTTGCATTTACAGCTACTGTTAAATTTCTACATAAATGAGAATTACTACCACTACTTTAGATCATCTGTTTATTTAATGTTTATTTCTGAACAGGGACTGGTTATTTCAAACCCTGTGGGATACAAGAAGAGAACAGGGGCAGGGAAGATAAGGACAAATATCAGTTGTGAATCTTACTGCTTTAGTTACTTGGCATGACCATGCAATGCTGTTTTTAAATAACTCTCCAGTACAGAATTGTTAAAAAGAGACTGGAGTTACAGGACAGAGAATGGATGATATTAGCAAATTGTACTGATTTATCGCTTAGAAAAGAGCCAGCTTAATGACTTGAGAGTAATGGCAGAAGGACAGGGTCTACCTTAATGTTAATGAGACTAGGCAGGTTTTACGGATCAAAGAAAGGTGTTCAGAGGTTGCAGAATGTCTGGGTTTGCCGGTTTTGGGGGTGTTTTCTTCTTGCAGCTGCAAGGAAGGGCTTCCTCAAGGCTCGGAGCCCACGGGCCTCGGGTCAGCTTCTCGTGTCTCTGCAGCTGCTCTGAAGTGTTGGCAGCTCATTGTTGTGATAGCAGATTGGCAAAGGGGTGTAGGTGGACTTCACAGCTGCTAAAAGGCCTGTTTTCTCATTTCCCTCTTCCTCTCTCTGTGCAGAGTGCCCATCAGCCTCAATATATGCAAGTAAAATGATTTCTGCATTTAGAAAAGCTAACTGTTAAAACAGAAATTAGCCTATCAGAAAAAGTGCCTTTCAGAGCCAAATCTAAATGAAATTCTATATACATGTCAGTAAAAATACTGCATCATTTATGTGTTATGTTCACCAATAGTCATCTAATTTCTTTTAGACTACTATTAATTTTCTGAGAGATCCAAATGATAAGCAACTTAGAATAGCCCTTTTCCCTGTAGGAGAGAGAAGACTGTTAAAGGCAGGGAGGAGAAAAAGATGATTTAACACTCCTGGGAGATTAGGAAACTACGATTAGCCTACATATGTAGAAGAGCTAGAAAACCACAGATAAATCAGATTATCTGCTATTTGACATATTCCCTTTTCATTATTTTTCAAAATTTTGATTAGAGCTTATTTTTCTTATGTTTGCCTGGCTTTATAAAGCAGTAACTTAAATAATAGTGAAAATTAACTAATTAGTCTGATACTGAAGAGTTTTTTACTGAAGAATTTTTTTATAAATTACTCCATTTTGTCCATCATCTTTGTAATTATAGTAAGATGAAAGGAGAGCAGAATGGATTTACTAGACTCATGTAACTATTAGGAACAGAGGAACCTAAACACAAATTTATACTACTATCGATGAATACAAGAGATAAAAGGAAGGAGATGGATATCTCCAATTCTCATAAGAAGTTAATGAAAGATTTAATTAGCAGTAGCAGCATTGTTGTATAATAAATCAATTAATCTCTCCTGCCCTTTCCCTTGTGAACTTTTAGAAAAAACACAATTAATTAATTGAAACCTTTTGTCACTTAATCATTGCCCTACAACCCTGAATTATCCTGTGATGCAATAGAGTAAAAAGTAATCTTTTTGATATGTGTGGGATGACCCTTCTAGCTTGAATTAATTTACAGTGGTTTAGCAGAATAATTTAGAACAGAGTCTTGGAAATTTGAAGGGACCTTCTCACTGATATGCTTGTTTTTGAAGATCTGTCTATATATAAATACATATAGTTCATACATATCACAACATAGATTATGTATATAGTCATATGATAATAATTATAATGTAACACACTATGTAATACACTCTTATTTTTTGTTCATCTTGCAGCACGTGTTCTTTGTACCTCAGTATCACTTCTCCCTCTGTGATCTGATTAGCATCTGTGCTGCAAGTACTTGTGTGGAGAGGACAACACTGACTCAGGGCAATTGCTTAATTTTGGAATATGGTAAGAGCTCAGCCGTGTTTTACCTCACTTTTCTCATGTACCAAAACGCTTCTAAGTGTTTGAAGTGGAAGACAAGTGGAAGGCTTGTCTTAATGCTGCATATTCAGAAGATAATCTGCTTAAAGAATGAAGCAGAAAGTAAGGAGATGAATATTTGACTCTGGCTTACTACAGGGTCCTAGGTGTCCTTGAGCCACTTATCTTGAGCTCAGCCTTTGCTTGTTCACTCAATTACTACATCTATAAAAATAGGCCAATAAATCATCAAAGTTAACTAGGATGGTGTTGGATATCTTCAGAGAGATGATGTTGTTATTAATAGCTATCTTTTTATATCTTACCTTTATCCTTACTCATGGGTTAACATGCTAAACAAGTAATTTTTTATAATACTTAAGGTGCTTTTCAGAATTATCATAGCCCTGTCTGAAATCCTGACGTGAGGGAACTGCAGCCAGCCTCTCCCCAAAGGTCAGCAGATGTTTGAATTGCTTTTTTGCCATTAAGGTGACAGAGATTATATTCTTTGCTGCTGGGTACGTGTGCGTACAGCTAAAATACATTCAAATATAAAATAAAGATTCAGAGATGGGTAATACATATTTATAAGAAGCTAATATCGTTGGCAAAGTTTGTTTTGCTGATACTGTTTATAATAGCACAGGTGTGTGATTAAAGCTTTCTGGTTGAAAGAAATATGCGCCTTACTTTTGGGCTGTTCTTCTTTTTCTTCTGCCTTTTATGAAGCATGCTCCATCTTTAACAAATTACCTATTCAAAAATAATCAAGATGCTCTCAAGTATTGAAGTTGCCAAAAGCAATCCAAAGACTTTCTGCTTGTCTTGGTTTTGGTTGTCGTCATAAAAGCACAGAACAAATTTTCACTTCACTGTGGTTAAATGCACTTTGATTAATATTGTATGCTGCGTTTTTATATGTAGAATTCAGATTGTGTTCTGAAATCTGGAGTGAGGAAATGCTGTTTGGAAGATCTTGGAGAAAAAAGAAAAATTGATGAAGACTTGCTAGCAGAGAACTAAACCAACAGGTGCCACAGTGACTTAAGCAAGCACCTGAACGCTGCTCTGCTGGTGCCAGAGCATGTCCTCCTCCTCTTGTCCAACTTGCTTTTTCTTGTGGGGACTGCTGTAACAGAGAGCAGAGGAAAATCTGTTTGACAAAGGTCATTTGCCAATGTTACAAAAGCCCTTCCTTCTGCTGCTTGTCTAATTTGCACTCATACGTTTGCCAAGAGGATTTAGACTTTCCCGTGTCCAGAGTGCCTCTTCTGGACTAGTGACTACTTGGGAAGGAATTTGTCTAGAAAGACTGTCTCCAGTGTTCATAAAGTAATTGGGGGAAAGAACTCCAGCAGTGCTGTTGACCTGAAGTAGCTGGCAGATGTAGACGTACTCTTAGCTTTCACGTGAAAGACAAGTTCTAAACCTAGTTCATCAGGCTGTAAGAAAACCTGTTTCTTCCCGGTTGTCAGTGAATCAGAATGATGCAAAGTGTTTGTGATTAGTGTACGAGAGGTTTCCTAGGACTGCTAAGCTAGAATTTACTTGAAAGGGAATGTGCTAAAGCATGATTTCTGTCAATCAAATTATGCACAACTTCTTTCAATAATTCATTACAAAAATGTAAACATTTTGATAGAAGCTGATCTTCTCTTTGACAGATGTTTTTGTCCCTTAAAACAGGGCATTAAAATACACAATACTACTTTAGCTTTGCATACTTACTATAGCTCTTCATACTTACACTAATATAGGCATTTTTCGGTGAGAACATGGCAATAAAAATGGAAGTAAATCATTCTAATATAAAATGGCTTTCAGATTAATTGACTGACTTAAAAGCAATGCATTGTTAAGAATACTAAATGACAGTTCAATTATTGAGAAATATGTATGAAGGTAAGAACAAATAGACTTGATTCAGAAAGGTGTCAGTTAGTGCTTGGTTTAAATAGATCTTCTTTCTTTTTTCTCTTTTTCTCACAAGAAGGCAATGTTAAAATATTAAATATGGAACTACAAGTTTCCACATTTAAGTCAATGATCTTAAAGCAATATATTTAAGTTTCATAGTGTTATTTTCTAGAAAATTTAAAGCATCCTGCTGGGCATTATCTTTATCTCAGTAAAAGGAAATGCAAAGGATTATTGTGGGAGTAACTAAGTCAGAGCAGTCTGGGATATCCTTGAGAGCTGAGAGTAAATATGAGACAACTGAACCATTAAGGAATCTGTATTAGCCAGCATAGTTTTGTTAATTTATTTTATTTTTTATACAGCAAGTTGTGAACCTGCTGTTTCCTATTCTTTGTGGGTTTTTTCTTTAATTAGCTCTGTGTTACTATCACTAAAGATACTGAAATAAAAACGTTGCTAAGCAGATGTTGTACAAGAAAATGGGTCCAGTTCATTAAATATATTAATCTCATTTAAATGATTTACTATTATTTTCAGTAAAAAAGTTCTTTAAAAAAACCCCCGTAACTACTACAGACATGTGAGTTTATTCCTCCTAAAAGCAAATATCTTTCACTTATTAAAATTTAAAGCTAAGATACTGACAGTTGATGAATGATAAACTGAATATTCTTGTTGTATGTGATAACAATCCATATATATGAAAGTCACTGGAGAAGGTGGGTAATGGAAATGCTGAACTGTAGAGGCTTGCTGTTGTGCCTGATTTGTTTGCAGTAACTGCAAGTCAAATGCACCTTTTTCAAATTATTTTTGAGGCAATTTCTGCCACCTTTGTGAATCCTTGTTTTCTCTGTTTAACATGTCTAAAACTGATGATCTGTTTTTCCATTGGATAATAAGAGATAAAATAGAAATGTTGGTAAGGTTTGTCATGATGCTTTGAAATATTTTTGGGGCGTTCTTGAAGACAAGTCTAATTTAATGGTCTGTGCCTTAATACGGCAACACTGAACAAAGCTATGAAGTGGTATCCCGTGGACTTAACGGAGTGCCACAGACAAAATCTACAGCTTTCACTATACTGCTTTTATGTCATAACTCTCAAATAACACCTGCTGGAAGCAGTCAGCATGAATTTACCAAGTGCAAATAGCGCTTGACCAACCTGATCGACTTCTGTGATGAGATGACTTGCGCTGTGGATAAAGGGAGTAGAGTAGATACTGTAAACTTTGATCAATTTACCTGTTCTTTGTTTAAGTCTGCCTTGGAAACTTTATTTTGTCATGCTATACAAACTGCCTTCTTTGCAGAAGCCATTCTATGAAATATTGTGAGGAAGTCTTAGCTTTTTTCTCGTTATTTTTCAGTGATGCAAAACCTAGGTTGTCAATATTCATACCATTCTTATTGAACGGCATGTTTTTGTTATTTTATAAAGGATGCCTATTGAAAATTCATCTCTAATGAAGTTTTCTTTAAGCGTTTTTCTCAGAGATAGATATTATTAACACCTTAAAAATAGCTGTAGTTCATGGACTAATGTAGGCTAATTAGAGGCTTGTCTAAGTCTGAACTCAGGACATGTTTCAGTGTGACAGTGGGAGAGCTGCAGAATATGTGTTATATTCTTAACTCCTTTATTTTTTTCTAATTCAGCTTCCTTCATGCATTAGTTCATTCAATGTCTGAATCTAATTCATAAATGTGTTTCTATTCACAGCATGTGAATACAGAATATTCCATGGTAGTATGCTAGGAGAGATTTGCTTCTTTTTACAACTAGTTTTCTTGACCTTGTTGCCCGAAAGGTCAATCTTCATGTAAAAGATCTCAGTGAATTTCTTTGCAGTCATTTGAGATATAAATTCCCGTTCCTATGGGAATGGAAGCAGAATTTTGAAATACTGTGCCTTGACATCTTTTTTTGTATTTAACTTGATTTTCAGCAGTCTGTGTCCCCACAGCAGCTTTCATAGACACTCTACTACCATAGTCCTTCATCTTCTCCTTCTAGGTATAAGCAGCCAACAGGATAAAGGATATTAGCTCTCATATAATTTATTTTGTTCTGCAATCTTGACCATTTTCATCAGTCCCTGGCCTAGAAATTGCCTCATTGCCCGTATTTCAAGGCAGTTTTTGTTGGACCTTGCTTGATACAAGACAGCTCACTCGAAAGTTAACCAGAAGTAATTGATATTGAGAAATAAAAATAGCCGAATTAGGTCTTAGATTAGCCATTGATGCTGCAGTTTAGGGAAAGTAACAATGATTAATTACTTTGTCTTCTCTCTTGAATGAAAAGGTATTGGTTCTTGGCAGGAGCTGGGGGTAACAGAGAAGAGGATGTCTGTTTCAACCAGTCCTAAGTGTTGCTGTCATCAAGCGAAATATGTTTTCAGGATGCATTTGTTTCTTCCTTTTGTGTGTCATGTCCTATTAAAAAAAAGGGCAATGTCACCTGCTTTTACAGTAATTTGAAGACTCCAGTGGTCTTCGTTATAAGCAGATAGAGATAGATTTTATAGGAAAGGATAGGAGAGCTGTAACATCTTCCTCTGTTCTGAATTATCCAGGTACTCAGTGGGGGAATAAGTCAAGCTGTTTTCAGAGGTATTTTATTATACAGTCTTCATTTATGTGGGAGCTAAGATCTTCAGAAGTAATTTATTTTTTTGTCTCAATGGCGATGTGCTTATTGTTATTATTTTTTTGGACAGAAAGTGACTCTTAGTCAAAAGAATGGTAGGTTATTGTCCTGCGTGGTAGTCTGGAGCTAGCTCTTGGATCCCAGGCGTCTTGCACTCGATCTGTCTTGCCCCAAACTGGGAATAAATAGCTGACTTTTTTTTTTTTTTACCCCTCCACCCCCCCCCCCACTGTATGTGTATGTAGATCTTTAGAAACATTCTACGTAACTGGCTGCATTTGCCCTTTACTGTGCAAGATGACTGTGTGTTTATTAGCAGAGGCAGTGGCATCCACTTGAGCTGCTGCTGTTCAGTTTGGCAGCGATCGTGGATCAAAGCCATCACAATTCAGGCTGGTGTATTAAGTGAAATCAATAACAATTTACATTAGTACATTGGGCTTTGAATGGCAGCAACTAAAGTAGTCAGTCTTTTTTTAGTGAGTCTCCCTGCCTTTGCCACTAACCTCTGTCTGCAAACCTTTAAATCCAGGCTAGCTTATGCCACCAGGGTTTGCAAGAGCCATTCTAATCTGCCGTTCCCAAGGGCAGAAGATTAATCCATTTTTAATAATAGCAATAAGAATAATAGAAAACTAGTCTGGGGCTACCATGGGACACATGACATGGTTCAGAATACTTGTCAAATAAGAAAGCGGTTTCTGTAAAATTTGGAGGGCAGGTGGTTCTTCAATAGAAACTAAAAAGTTGATTATTAAGCCATCTTTACTAATAATAAGACCATCTGAACCTTGTGTGACAGTGATTATAATGGGCATAAAATGCCAGACCAGAAGCTGCAATTTAGGGTTCAATGCTGAGTACTTTATGTGTGCATTACACTTTATAAATGTGGAAGAATCATTATTTGTCATAAATATTATGTCACAGCATTGAAAGTCTATATATGTGCACCTTTTCATTGCTTTTGTAATATCCCATCTTGATTTTTTTTTTGTTTTTTAAGCAGTACATTCATGAAATAGTTAATTCAGCAAGGCATACCTATTTCCCCATCTAAATGTCTGACCACTCAATCCAGTTATAATGACATATATATAGATTAGGCATCATGCCCATGTTATAGCCACTCATCTTGATTCCATTGATTTTTTTTTTTTTTAAATCATTGGTAGAGGGAGATGAAGAGGCATAGTGTGATTCCAATGGCATTAGCTCAACACTGCATATTTTCAAGTACGCTGTTACTGAAAACTGCCACAGCTCTGAGCAAGTAACATAAATATGAAACTAGTTAGGCTGTTAGCGAAATAACTTTTATTTTACATAAAATATCTATACAGTTCACTGGTGGATTAATTTGAGATGCAGTGAAATAATCAGAAGCAGTGATTTTTTTAATCTCCAAATTATAACTCCTAGTTAATTTTAAATTTTACTATTGTATAGGTATAAATTTTGGATTTTGTCTGGTCAAATAGGACACGTCAAATATTTTTTCAGGTTTGCCAGGGTCTGTTTGAAATCTGGGATTATTTGTCCATATGTGAACAATTATACATATATAAACATATACCCTATTTGTTTAGCTTAACACAAATACAAAATATAGAAAGTAAGTATATTCCTTATGAAAAATCAATACATTGTGCTGTCAATTTACCGTCGAAAGCCTCATTCTGGACAGCGTAATTCTGATGTGGCCAGAAAACAAAACAAACCCAATTACACTGTTGTTGAAAGGAATTAGTTCACTTAAGATTTAATTGAAAAAATTCCTTCTTCACATCTCTCCTGGATCACATTTGTTCCGGTTCCTTCTTGGATACTTTCCCTAAGATAGATTTCTGTTCAGATTTCATTTAAGAGTCTTTGCCTTTGTCCTAGAGGGCTTTCCGTACTTTTCCTCCATTCCTAGTAGCAGCCTTGTTTGTTTTATATATTGGCTTTGGTTCAGTTGTTTCTAAAGCAGTTCTTGTTCATATTTATTTTGAAATTTAATTTACAGAGGAAATTCCTACTGCCTGTGTATGAATAATAGTCAGTCTTCCTTTAGTCAATCTTATGACAATTAGTTACATTGTAGTATCTAACTAATGAGGTACCTATGAGTTTTGTAAGTAGCATACACAGTGATTCGTATGATTTTTGTAGATATTATAACTCAGAAGTTAGTAAAATCCTTTAATGTATATTTTGTATAGCCTCGTTTTTTTAATGATTTAGCTATGTGGTAGTCCTAATTCGATGTTTTGTTGTGTAGTATAGTCTATTATGAGAGCAATTGCTTTAGCAAAATTGGAGTGTCCAGAAGAATTGTACAACATTTGTGAATGGAGTAAATGTTAGTAATTTACATTTTAATTATGAAATATTAGTACACAAAAGACATGTTGAATGAAGTGTCTTCTGAACCTAATTGCATCATGTAACAAAATATTGATCGGACTCTCGTTAGTGACCACCAGAACGTAGCCATTAGTTACTGAGTCAATACTTCTTTTGCTTCAGGGCGGCTTTATGCTGAAGTCATGATTAAACACAATTTCCATCTGTTCTAGCCTAACTTAACCTAATTATATCTGACCAAAACAAGAGCCGTTGTGAATGTCTGCACCTGCACAGACTCTGACCCGACTTACTGTGGCATTTCCTGAATTTTTTTTATGATATGATAATCCGTACTGGAACGTCTGGAATGATAGAAGTTATAAGTCACTTTCCTATTTAATCCTACTTCTCTGCCAGATTAATGAGATACAAATAATATTCTTTCTTCCTGGTCTTAGTTTCTTTCAGAGCATTGTTGCATGGTAGTTTGGAAGGGCTTGTGCAATTGCTCATGAAACGTGCCCTGAGTGGTTTTAAAACCTGCATTTGTCCAAGTGGCAACACATCCACAAGCTTTATTTGATTTTAATCTTTGAATTGAACTGTTTCTAATACTAGTTTCTTAATACCTGACAGGTGAAAACAAATTCTAAATAGTACTGGGTCAGGTGAAGTGCGATACCACAAGGCAGTTCCTGTCCCGTAGTTGTTCAGGATGACAGTACAGGCTACCTCAGGGCATATCATGCCATCATGTTTCATGACACCTTTGGCCCAAAGACTAAATGACACTGTTAACTTTCTTATACAGATTTTTTTTTTTTTTAACAGAATGAAATGATTTCACTCTATCACATTGCCTTAATCAACATTTTTAGCTGTGGGAACTGTTTAATTGCATTTAGAAGTGTGATGATGAAAGATTCTAGGAAACAAAATACACCCTTCACAAAAGGTCAAAGGGAACAGTCTACTATTCACTGTGAGCAGGGAGAACCAATCACTGACTTCATCTCCATTGGATCCTATCATGTTTTATGTTGTTATATCAGGTACTCTTCATTATTATGTGATCCTCAAATACTTTATCCTCATCTATTTTATCCAATTTATGTTTTTTATATGTCTTAATGTCTCCAAAATATTTTTCCCCTTTGCCACACTATAACTACCTGGTATTGAAAAGAAATTGACTCTGCAGTTTTCTTTCTCCTTTCTATGAATGATGGTAGCAATGTTTATGCACAAATTCACGCAGCCTTTTATAAAGTGTCGTGTTCCTCCCCGATAATGCTGTTTCTTACAAAGCAAACTTTTTTTCATCAGAATGAACATCTCTAAATACTTGAGATGGGAAGGTTTAGGATGGAAATAATTCACGATAGGAATATTGGTCCCATGAAGGAAAATAATCTGTTAGAAAAGACAAACTCTGTCTAGTTCTTACTGGGTGATGCAGAAAGTTGCAGCTGTGGGGAAAATCTGTGTCCTTTTTCTCGTTGCGGTTCCATTGAGTCTGGCATCTCACGCCAGATCTTCAAAGGGAATGGTCAAAGTCCAGGGTCCTTGCATTTATACTGTCCTCAGGGTGATCTTATCCCCAAATAAGACTGTAAGCTATCAGCAAGGTAAAGTAGTCACAAGCCAAATACTATGAACTTGCTAAACTGGTTAGGAGTGAATAAAGAAAAATAAAAAACCTCACGTTTTTGGTTTGATGTGGAAAGTACCCAGGTTGTTAGATTTTGTTTGAAAGAGGTCATGCATGAGAGAAAAAAACATTGTAAGAGTAGTCAATGTATTTATTGAACTCATGCAAGTTAGGTAGAAATTTGTTACTGTCAGTCAGTTTCGCTCATTCAAGCTTTTAAGCAAAACATACAGTTTCTTGCTGGGAAATTTTTGAAGGGAGATTATTCCACGATTGCTTTGAGTCAAGGGAGGGTAACAAAAAATTTTGAGAGCAGTGGAAACTGAGAGGGAAACAGGACAAGAAAAAAATAGAGGAAGGCAGGCACCAGAGGTGGAGAATGAGAGGAAGCTGTTCATGATATTCCCAGAAAGTTCTAATCTTCATATTAATTTAGTAATTTGTAGGAAATTGCATATTAGATCAAGTAAGTGACCTAGTTTCCTGGTACCCTTCCTTTGACAGTTTTCAGTTTAGATGACCTACAGACAAGCCTAGAAACAAAATCAATTAGAAGTTGCTGGATGCACTGAGTCTTCATGTTCCTTAATTAAAATTGTGCTTGCAGTTATCCATTTACAGCTTATATAAATATATTTATATATGTATGTGTATGTATATCTATAAATACGTGTGTATGTAGATCCCTATTGATATAGGGATGTGTGTGTATATATAGTGAACTCTACACATAATCCTTATACTAAAAGAGAAAAAAGATTTCTTTGCTCTCATTGTCAGTGATCCCTAAAGCAACGATCAGTTATCAGACTGAGCTGACCACTGCACGTTTCTGCAATGTCTAAAGAATGGTCTGAACGTTTTATGTTGCTCTTTTTGTGTCTGCCTTCCTTCTCTGTTTGCTCACTATAGCTAATGTGTCTTCTGTACTTTTTGAGTGTAGATTGTCATTCTTGTTCTTCAGCTGTATTTACCGCTTTAGCCTTTCTTTGTGAATTACTTGTGTAGATACTCATATTTAAAGATGAAACTGCAGAAAGGGTAGAAAGGTGCGTACCAGATGGTGGCTAAATCAGAATGACTAGACTGCTATGTCAAGCTTTTGCAACCTCTGTATTTTCACAAGTTCTCTACTGCTGACAGAGTCAGTTGAGAGAGAGAAATTTTGCATCACAAACATGGGGGGGGGGGGGAAGGCAGTGAGATGGCTTTGCTAAACTGACAAACCATTTTCCTGGAGTTTCTTATATAAGCTTTTATCTTAAAATAACAGTTCTAAAAGTAACAGGATGTTACAGTAATTAGTGTTAAACCAACTTTGTATGTCCTTTCATTACCTACGTGAAACACAGTATTAAAATAGAACAGAAAAGGTAAAATGTTAGCTCGTTTTTAACTCTGCACTGTGCTCGCTTGTATTTAGCCTGCTTTTTAACTCACTCCTTATTATAATGCACCCAGAAAGTCAGCTTTTTGCAAAACAAAAGTATGTATTGTTTGTGTTTGTGGGATTTGGGCAAGTATGTAATTAAATAAAGAAACATAATATGGGGATGGGAAAACAGTCTTTGTTTGCCAGTAAAGGACGTGGGCAATCACTGGAACGTATGGAAATCCTTTCTTGATTAAAAAGCAATAGCTGTGTTGTGTTAGACTGAAACAAGAAAGATGGTGCTTCGAAAAGCTTTTGGTTTGGGTTTAGCTTCCTCTGCTCACATGTGAAGTTCCTGGTTTTGAATGCTGAAAGAGATGGACCATGTGCAAAACAGAGAAACTTATGATTGAGATCAGTGGTAACAGAGGCATGGGAGTTGTGCTGAACGTGACTTGGTAAAACCCAGTTACTGTAGCTTTTCCAAGAGTGGTGGAACAGGCTCAGTACCTCATACTGCTGTGGGATTTGCCTTAAACTGAAGACAGTTGTATATTCTCAGCTTGGCGTGAATCTACTTTCTTTACATACAGGTATTTTTCCAGTTTACAAGACAGTTCCCAACAACAACATGCAGAATATGATCTCCTTGGTAAGAAATAGAAAAATAGTAAATAGAGATAAAATAGGATTGCATTTTCTCAGTCTGTGAAAGTGTGGTAAGGAAAAAAACATCAGGCTGGCTGCCAAGTGAGCTTAAAAACATGTAATAATAGTGATACAATAAAATGGACATACTGCGATTTGTGTCGTCATTTTGGTGAGATGACTGATGCATGCAGTGACTTCCTCTGCTGTCGAGTATTTCCTATCAGTGATGTGACCTTTGCAAGGCAGGCTGACAGCTTTATTGAAAGTGGATGTCTAACCACATATGTAGTTTTTTCTTCCATATGGTTGTAAACACACAATTATTCATCACATTAAAATCAGAAAAAAGAATGATGATCATCTTACCATGAAGTTTCTTAACTGTTGAGAAACTGAGAAAAAAATTTGTGCAAAACCTTAAAGGAAAAATGTGGTTTATGGCATACAAACTTGTAAAATGCCATTCAGTTCATGGGACTAGGTGGGGAAATCTGGTAATGCATACAGAAAAAGGTCCTTTATTAATGAGGTTTATCATCAAAATAGAGAGGAGTCAGGCAGGACTTGAACTCTATTCTTTCTTCCTTAGTAGTTGCTCAGGTGCTTGGACAGGGCTCTGTTTCCTGACCTCTCTAACATTCAGTTCCTTTTTAGCTAATTATAATTCCTTTTGGTTTGAGATAGTGTAATAAACTAGTGGACATGGGGTAAAACACATCTTTCCACATAACCTAGTTATAATAGGCACAGGGATACTCACCTGCAGGTGAGACAAAACTGTGGTTTTTTTACTCCTTAAAGTTCATAAATCTTTTTGCTTCAGTCTATCACAATGCCAGCATGTATCTGTATTTTTCCATAAGTTGCAATTTTTCTTTATAGGAAGAATCTACGCTGTAAGTCATGCATAAAAATAAGTGGATACATTTGGGGCAAACTGTGAAAATTACTTGTTTTATTTATTAGATGTAGCCTGCAGTCATAAATATTTCAAAAGTTCGTAAGAGTACTTGTATTTGTAGGTACTGCATAGTGCATTACTATTAACTTGAAATACAGAAGAAGTGGAAAAAGAGCTAAAACACTCGAATATTCATTATTTCCCATCTTGACTATAAACAAGATAGGAATAAGTGGCTGCCCCACATAAAAAATTAATTCTGTATGTCTGCTGAAAATAATTAACAGGATGTATTGGTTAAGACAGTTTAAATCTAACACTAAAAGCATATTTTAACTGTTGCTCCCTGTTGGGAGATCACTCTGTTCAAAGTTTGGGTACTATTATCTCTGGGGATAATATGAGCCAACAGGGTAGGTGTCTCCTGCATGGACGTGTATTTTTAGCCTGTCAGTTCATTACTGTATGTTTGACTTTCCTTTGGAAAAATATTTTTTTCTGTCAGTGCCCCTGAACCAGTCTGTGTTGGTTTTATTTATATTGAATTGTGATAATTTATTCAGAACTACTCTGTCTCTAAGGCTTGTTCGCACACTGACTTGTTCATATGTTACGGATGGTGACGTATGGCTATTTACTGCTTTTAACTCAATTTTGTGAGGAATAATGTCTAAATTTAGAAAAAATTAGAGGTAATAATCACAAAGACTTTTTCATTTTGATTTAATGGTCTTTAGTTATTATTTCAATACGTTGTTTAATAGCGTTGTTTAAGACTTGGTAATACTAACTGTGCTAATAATGTTTGGGTACAAACACCTTATTTTAAGTCTAAAACTTTGCTCTGTCCTATTTCTAATTGTAGATTGTGTTCTGTGTTTTCCTTTAAATCTTTCAGTAATGTCAGTCTGTTTGGGGGAGTTTCTTAAAAGAATCTGATTGCAAAAGAGGCACAATGACCATCACAGATTATTTCCCTGGCTCTTTAGGGGTTTTGTCAGCAAAGTGTAACTGAAGAATTCACATTCTGAACGAGGGAGTACATGTTTTTCTGTATTTGTCATATTTTTAAAAATAGTAATTAAATTAATGTATAATTATGTTTTTAATGCTGCTTATAACTAGAACTTCCAAATTGTGACAGCCACCTGTGTCTGATGGCTGCGTGGATTATTCTGATGCTGAAGGTTGTTACACACTTGGCAATACAAGCTGTTGTATGTAGGAAACGACAAAATTTTTCTTGTCGCTGTCACATGTCTTTTGGTTAGAAGCAGGTCATATTCCTGACCAGACAGCACTCCTGTCCCTCTCACCTGGCCTCGTGGTTGTTTGGTGCGTGAAGAGTAGCCATTGGTCCATCTTCGATTCCTCGTCAGTGATTAACAGAAAAAGTAAGTGTATTTTAATTCCATCATTGAGCTAAGAGCTGGGAAGGAATTGTCACAGTACCCCTGCATTCCACCCACACGAGGCAACTTTGCTGTTTAAATTATGGTGTTGAATGTTGGTGGAGTGCAACATAGATTTCAAACAGCTCTCTTCCTCAACTTTTCAATATCTGTCCATTTTCCAGAGCGTTGCTTCCCTGAATAATGTAAATGCAAAATCTAAATGCTGTAATAATTGATTCGTAAAGCAATTCAGGTGGCCAACTCTTGTAGATTTGAGTGGAGTTGCTTGAATGTTTGCATTTGTGTACCAGTGATAAGAGGTTGTCTTACTTTCCGAAAAACGTCTGGAAAGAGTGTCTGAAGTAGAATGTGGCAAGTTTGGAAATATGCAACAAAAGCTGGAATATTTTTGGAACTTGCTGCCTGATGCCTCAATTGATTCTCTGTGTTGAGGGTTTAGCTTTGTTTATTCTAATTTTTCAGAATATTCTGTATTTTTTTGAACAACTAAGTAGAATAAGATATTTTGATAATTACTTTTAAATAACAATTGCATGTGTTCTTTACTTTTTAACATTATTTATAGTGTAGAAATATACATATGCTTATAATATATCTTTTTGTAATGTATTATGTATAAAAGCTTATCCTGCGTGGCATTTAATGTCTATAGTGCTCCAAAAGCTCTGTTCTGGGTAAGAACATCCTTCCTTACGTTGACATAAGGCAGTGTAACATTTAAATACATCTGAAGAACAGGTTGTTTTTAGGACCTGCTAAAGCAGATTGTATTTTCTTAAATAGATTAATCTTGCTGGGTAAATGAACTGTTGTTTCTTACCAGGTGGACAGCTAGTTTCCTTTTCAGTTTGCACCTGCTTTGAGGTATGCTTGGAGTTGCACGTTGTCATGGATCACATGATATCTTCCCTGATTTCTTTTGTTACTGTTGTTTTATGTGTATATTCGTGACACAGATGGTTGTCAGTTGGGTCTCTGGCATTTAGATATTTCTGTTTCCTGGAACATATCCTGAAGTTGTAAACTTTGCCTGGTGCACTTTATGAAATTTGCAATAATTTGTGCGTGTTTTAGTGTCTGACAATGTAATAACTACATACTGCATCTCTTCTGCTATGTAATACTGAACAATAATTAGACTTGAAGGTTTGTATTTTCTGCGTGTTATTAAAAGGAAAGGTATGCCTCAAGGCACTTCGTAATAATTCTGCAGTCAAAAGCAGAAATGGGAAGGGACAAAACTAATGTGACACTGCTTCAGCTCACGTGAAACATTAAAAGAACTTTGGTTCATTTGTCATGTAGATGTAATTTGGGATTAAATATTAGTGTACGTAATCAGGGTTTACTTTCTTAAACAACTAGAGCAGTACTATTGAAAAAATGGAACTGTAAAATGCTGAAAAAGTACTGGTTTTTTGTTTGGTTTGTTTTCTTTCTGTTCAGACATTCAGTGCAAGCTGTCAAAATCTCATCAAATTTTGCTCATGCACAAAACCAAAAGGTTTTTTAATCTGATTTAAGGTGTGTATTATTACATTTATTAATATGTATTTGACCTCTCAGAAGTTAATACTGTTAAAATTCGAAGTGAAATACTCCTGTTGTATATCCGTGAATTAGAAAAGTGCCCAAACAGTTGCTTTACTTGGAGGAGGCTTTTGAATTTATGTGTCTATGCTGTAGAAATGTTCTGACCGCGGGGTCATATTACTCAGGAAAGAGTCTGTCTCTTTCTTCCTTTCCGATTTGTCTCTTATTTTCTTTGGAGACAAACACCTCTCTGTGTGCAGGTCCTTTTGTAAGAAAAAATTATGTTTATTTGTTTACTACTATCTTAATCTCTCCCCTTTCTCCTCGGGCACTTCAAGAGTCTGCATTTCCAGTATACAGCTTGTGGGCTTTTATAGGTTTTTTTCCTTTTTTTTCTGTTTTCTTTTTTGTCTGTCTTTTTTTTTTTTTTTAATCCCTCCAAATATCCAGTCTTAGTTTCAGTGTCCCTGGACTGTTCAAGTGGAATAATATTCCTCAGGAGAATTTCTTACTAGTTCTACTGCTGAACTCAGTGAATATATATGATTTTTCTTGATAGCAAAATGGGAGCTGGCTGCCTTTGAATCTAGCCCAGAATTGAAGAAATTTAGGAAAAATCTAGCTTTTAAGTAACTGTTTGCTTAACAAACTACCTTTAGCTTTAAATTCCATACATAATGAAGTGCTTTTCTGGTCTTGGGCCGGGAGTCTCAGCACTGTGTGCAGTCATAACATTGATGTGCTAGTGTGTGCTATTTTATTTCTCATAAGGCTAATGTCATAAATCTCTTTACTGCAGATAACGGGTAGCAGACCCCCTTGACTTTTCTCTTAAAACGGTCAGCAAAAAGTTGCAGAGTTTCTAGGACTCATTTGAGTTCCCCCATACTTATTCCAAGAAAAATGATATATCTCAACATTTCCAGGATCTTGTAAATGCAAAAGAAAATATATAACACACAAGCTGCTGTTATTTCAGGGGTTTCGTGTAAGTTATGTACTTAAAGCCTTGAGCTGTCATTTGATCATGCAATTTGACTTCCTGCATATTTAACGGGCGGAAGGCCATTAAATTGCTCCCAGTTACCCATGCACTAAGCTCAGTAACTTGTGTCCTGTTGCCTTGAGGAGCCTCTAGAACCAGCTTATTTATTTTTCAAAGCTGAATGTTTAAAGTTAATTTTCTCAACTCTACAGATGTCTATGACTTGGACACCCAAATAACATGATACTCTGTGAAAACTGGCTGTCCCTTGCTCCTCTCGTAAGGATTTTGGTCCCTGCTTTATCTTTAAACACCTTTCCTGTCTCTTTCTGCCTTTCCTCCTTGTTCTCTTGTTTTCTTGGATCTGTGGCATATGGGAGCAGATGCTTGGTTGCCCTCAGGGAAGAAGCAAAGGCTGTGGTTTCCAGGTGGTATTCAGTGAAAAGCAGCTTTTGCCCAGCTGTGGTCTTTAAGGGAACGCAACAGTGCTATTTGGTTACCGTGCACAGTCAAGTGCACTGTTCTGGTACATGCACAACTTTTGATGTTCATGTCGGCATTGCTAGCAGTTCATGAGTTCAGGTTTAATTTTAACAATTTTATGGGTGTTTTCACTTAATTCAGCTTGCAAAACTGAAGTTTTTTACAAAGCTCTGAGAAATGTTCGGGGCTGATTGTATGCTACTGGAACTTTATGGACTTCTCTAAAAACCAGTCCTCTTCTACTTAGGGAGGAACCTTTTTTATATATGGAGAGAAGTGAAAACTGAGGTCTCCATCTAGAAGAAAGTGCTGATGTTTTGAAATAATTACCATGCTTTGTCTGAGGCTTAATGGCACTGTGTTTAGAGGGTGTGACAGAGCTGATAGCTGATTTCTTATAGAAACCAGGCTCAGTCCTCAAGTCATCCACTGACCTGCTTGCTGAACCGAAGGCAGATGGGTATGGTATTAGGTGTACAAGACTGGCTACAGACACTGATGTATGTTTCGCGTGCTGTCCTTACAGTCCATGTAAGCTATGGGAGATCTGTGGCTTTGATTGCAGTCTTGAGTTTATCCAGTCATGTTGTGTGAGAGAATTCTTACTATTATCACTTAGGAGAGTAACATTTCATATTTACATTTTAAATTTATTTATTTTTATCTACATTTAAATTTATTTATTTGTAGATATTCTTTGGCTGTGGATTATTCTAGTGCAATACTGGCTCCAACCTTATAAAAGGTCAAAGCTGTTATAGGTGGATCCATTTCATCTCCTACTGAAATCAATGGGAAGACTTCAATGACTTCACAAGGAGCTTAGCAAGCATTACAAATTCTTTCTGAGAAGTACTGTGTGGCCTAGTTGAAACTCTTCAGTTGCTCTATATATTGATGCAATGTCTAGATAATGTTGCAGTTATGCAAGTTTTCTATTTAAGAGCATAGTCCTAAAATTCAGATTATGTCATTAGCACCATTTTCACTAAGCCTTAAATATATAACTATGGTAATTATTTGTTCTCGTTTAACAAATAAGAGGGTCTTATTTTGATTTAACTTCTCTTTCCACAATAGTAGTGATTTGATTAGACTAGATCTTTGTCCCACAAGCACATAATTGTGCAAGTTAAGCAAATGTATTTAAGCATTTTGAGGAGTCTAAATACAGGCTCTAGGGCAGGCACTCTGACAAATACACTTATGTCTCAACTTCTTTGCTATTCTGCAAGCATCCTGAAGTGATAATCATCTGTAAATAATCTACTGTGTTCCTGTTTCAAGCTAGTGGTTTTTTTTTTTTTTTTTTTGATTCAAGGGCCGTGGAAAATTTGTCATTCCATTTCCTTTTCCTCTTTCTTAATACTGTGAGATATCTTTGATTTACTTCTTTCCGAGGTAGTTCCTGCCTGGTAATAAATAAATAAATCTCTGTTTTAATGTTATTTCTCCCCTTGGGTGTCTTTCAAATGCTTTTAACTAGAAGGGATTTTGCTGGAGTAATCCATCAATGCTAGTAAGACCTCATTCGAATTGTGGAGGCCACTAGTAGCAGCGTGACTGGCTCTGAAGGAGGTTAAAAGAATGTTCACCTTGCATGAAGCCATGTCTGTTTCCCATAGGGATGCTCATCTAGGTTTGACAAGTTTAATTAAGGAAGCTGAGCAAAATTTGGAAATGTTCACTGAGCTTCCTAACAGTTGGAAAACAGTTTGGGTGTAGGTAAAAGCACATCCTTTAGTTGTAGAGGATGAAAATGGCAACAAGGAGGGAAAAAACCCCGAAAAGAAACCAAACTCTTCTTTGCTGCTGTTTGCAGGAGAGTCAATTATTTATGCTACTACAGAACTACAAAAGTTTCTTTTTTTTTCTCTTCAACCAGTGTGAAGATAAAGAAAGCCAAGTATCAGGCAGTGAGATGGACAGTTTTCTTATAGAATCAGACAATGAGTTACTGTAATTTTAAAAAATAATAATAAAAACTCATACTGCAATGTCAGTTCAGAAATAGTTCATAGTTTTCTGAATAGTTCTGAAGGGTTCAGTTATAGCATCCATGGAGCTTAGCTGCAAAACCCCTGAAGTGGGAATTTGAACATGATAAATATTATTTTTCTTGTTGTTCTTGTTTTATACGTAGTATGTGTATTATTTTCCTTATTTTATTCCTGTACTGTAATAACCATTGTGCCCTGGATATTTATGTGCTGCCTGATATATGTGTATATTACTGCTGTTATTTATTATATAAGAATTCTTTTCAGCTATTTTGCAGTGATAACAAGACTGAACAGCTGGACACAGTGATAGGTCTTCCAAGGAAAGAAAGTATTTCATTTTAAGTAGATATTAGGTATATATTTGGAGTTCTGTATCTGTTGTTTCTGGAGAGACTTAGGTGCGTATCCACCTTGCAACTCAATGCCAGGGTAGAGGTACCTGAGCTAAATCTGAGGTAGCTGATATGTCAAGATGCTTTATTGCATCAGCATGCAATGAAATTAACTTTTGTCCAAGAAGTAGGACCTTGTTTTTCCTGTGTATGAGTATGTGAACTGTTTCTTACCTTTGCACCAAAAGGAAATGAATGCAGCCACCTAATCTATTAGTGTGGTCGCTTGCCTGACGCAACAGAAGTGTCCTACTCCATTTGTGTCATTCCATTACTTGTATGTATTTCATAATAACGTGTTGCTCCATAGAGCAGATGGAAAAGGGGAAGCAGAGGTTTGAATTGCCTTGAACAGAGAAATTAATTCCAGGTGAGATGCTGTTCTAGCTGTTGCCTAAAGGGGAGTTGTATTTCAGGTGTGAGCGCTTGCTGGTGCAGGTGCTGCAGTGGTGTAGGCAGAAGAATGTGCAGCCCGTGGGCTTTCATGCTTTGCAGGGCATGGGATGGGTGCTGAAGTGTTTCTGGGTGTCTCCTGATGCAGAATTATTGCAGCTAGGAGTTAAAAATTTTAAAAAAAACCCTTTCTCTAGATTCCTAAATCTCCTTTTCTATAAGGGAATTCTCTGGACAACCTTTGGTGTCTGGATCTTGGGTCATGCTTTGGTGGTAGCAATTCTGGGTCAGTGCTGTTTGGTAAAGCTTGTGGAAACGAAACAGTGGTCGCTAGAAGTGTTGCTTCATCATTGACTGACTTGGTTGAATGTTAGAGAAAGGGAGGAGGAAACTGACTGGGAAACTAAACCATCCTTCACATTGATGAATTCTCCTTTTTGCAGCTGATATTGTGATCTAAGGCTGAAAATTACAGCCACTGTGGTAAGTCAATCCCATTGGAATTAATTTGGGGAATTTTTGGCATTAATTACCTTGTTTCTTGTTAAGATCAAAATAGATCACCACTAATTCTAGTAATAATTACTGACTATTGGGGTGAACAAAACCTTGACATATGGGGACGTATCACTGCAATCTAATATTTATAAAGTGTGGGTTTTACATAAATAATGAAATGTGGTTATTCCCATGAGAGCTAGTTTATTTTTTTTACTTTAATGTTTTAATTAATAGACTTGAAATTGCAATTTGTTAAAATGCCAACAAATGAAAAATCTTTTCCTGATGAGTCCCACTTGTTTGTAGACAGCAAAGAGGGACTTAATCGTTTTTTCTGTTAAAAAAAAAAAAATCCTGTCAGCACCTTAAATACTCTAATATCTACACAGCCCATGCTGCCACATTTCTTTGTCCAATTTTTAAAGGCAGTTCTGGGGAGGGAGACTGGGAATCACCCTTGGAAAATACCTGTGTTTATGTTTAAAGACTAGGAAACCAGTAAAGATACTGCTTAAAAATACCATTCTCATTTCAGCTCCCGTGTTTTTCTGTAATTGCTTGGGAGGCTTAATTGGACTTTGGCAAACAAAGACTATGTTTATACTATGCATTTGTAGGCTGATGTGAGCTGGCTTCTGAACGAAAATAATTCTGAGTGACTGTATGAGTGTAGCACTGAGCTAAAGGATGATAAACCACGGTGAGAAGTTATTAAATGTTTTGCAGTGGTAGCCAGAGTTAGGTCATGCATATACCAACTTCCATCCCTTCCCACCCTCCTCTTGGGTTCATCTTTTCCATCTGGTGGAATACTGTTGCATGTATCAAACAGTGTGACCAGTAGGAGCAGGGAAGTGATTGTCCCCCTGTACTCGGTGCTGGTGAAGCCACACCTTGAGTACTGTGTCCAGTTTTGGGCCCCTAACTTTGAGAAGGCTGTTGAGGTGCTGGAGCTTGTTCAGAGAAGGGCAACAGAGCCGGTGACGGGTCTGGGAGAGCAAGTCTTATGAGGAGCGGCTGAGGGACCTGAAGAAGAGAAGGCTCAGGGGAGACATTATTGCTCTCCACAGATACCTGAAAGGAGGCTGTAGAGAGGTGTGGGGGTTGGTCTCTTCTCCCATGTGACAAGTGACAGGACTAGAGGAAATGGCCTCAAGTGGCACCAGGGCAGATTTAGATTGGATATCAGGAAAGATTTCTTTACAGAGAGCATTGGAACAGGCTGACCAGGGAGGTGGTGGAGTCCCCATCCCTGGAGGTGTTTAAGAGCCGTGTAGATGTGGTGCTGAGGGACATGGTTTAGGGACCCTGGCAGTGCAGGGTGATGGGTTGGACTTGATTGGTCTCTTCCAACCAGAGGATTCTTGATTCTGTTGTGAGGAAGAATGCATTAGTGAGTAATTCTAACTGCCAGGAGGTGCCAGTTCTGGGGTCATCCGAGGAAATGTTTATCCTGGTTTTTAGATTGGTTAGTCCTTGTGTTAGCTAAATTATTTGCTGTGCCCCTAACATGAAAGGACTCATAGATACCTGCAGTCATGCAAAATATTGACATAAACTACATTTTTAAAGGTATTTAACTACCTGTAGAGGTTCAAAAGATTGCAAATAACTGCATGAAAAGATATCCAAGACATACATAATTTTTATCCTATCCCCTGTTTTGGTTTATGCTGTGCATGACTGCAGATTCATGCCTGTGCCTCCTCACTGCTTTTTTTCTTCCTGTGTGCTTTTTGTTTGTTTTCATGCCAAGTTACACTATAATTCCAGATAATTGGGTTATTCATTTAAAACCTCTTAGATGGTAGGAGGAAATAATCACTGTGCCTGTATGAATTAGAAAGGTGCCATTCCATTGAAACCAAGGTGAGGCAATTTGTTTCTGGAATACCAGTGAGAACTGAGCTGCTGGAGAGTGAATGCCTTTTGAGATAAAACTAGACTAAACAGCTTTAAGCTTCCCTTTACTTCTTGGTGTCTGCAGTTCTGAACATTTTATTGAAGTTTTTCTTTTCTTCCACAAAAAAAAAAAAGCTTTGTCCATCTGCTCAGAATGAAATGTTATTTTGTTTAAAAGAATACACATTTTGACAGTTGAACTGTAATGCATTATTTTAAAAGCATTTGGTCATATCCAGAGTTGGTGTAAAATCAATACTGAAGTTAATAAGAACTATTCACCAGAAAATAATGCTCTTCTAGTACAATTAATTCATAAGAGGGCCAGCATTTAATAATATCCTGAGGTATGCAACACTGTTTTGTTTATCATACAAGTGTTCTTTTTGATCTGTGAGATGTGGAACCTTAGACACTATTTAAAAGGTCTGGCCTTGAACACAATGTTTCTGCTTTACTTTCTCTGCCTTCACAATAGGAAAGTTTTCCAGGTTTTTATTTTTTAAAATATATAGTTATTACAGAGTGGAATCCCAAAGTCTAAATACCAGCTATTGTTAAAAATATATCTACTTGAATTTTGTCAAATTTGATTATCTCTAAACTTTGCTGCATGTGGAAGAATGCAAAACATAGACGACAACACTAATATTTAAAGCTGAGCATCTAAACACTGACTACTTCAATAAAACATTCTATCACCAAGCAGTGTTTTAACATCCTTTACCAGATATCCAAGAAAAGTGATAAATTCTGAAGAAAATAAGATGATGCTGTCACTGTTTTTAATAAAAGACAAATACTTCAGGGGATATGTTTCTATTTCCTTTCTGATAATGACCAAGTTCTTGCACAGCTGTACAGAATATCATGAGCTATTGATGGTTATACAAAGTTCTAGCTGTAGTAACTGAAGACATTTCCTTAAATGTGAGCTCTCTAATATTGCACATAACCAATCATAACCGATAAAATCTTGGGCTAGGTGTGCTTTTCTTTGAGTTGGTGAATGCTTGTTGAATAGTACTGGCGATAAATAGCTTAAGAAATATGGAAGAAACAAATCTTCAGTACATGTAAGAGCAAAACCAAGAATAAGAAAAAAACTGTTGCAAGTTTTGTTTATTCAAGGAATAGTTACTAGATAATCAACATGTTTAAAGAGGTTTACATTAGTGCATACCATTTACTTTGTTAAAGTGAATGCCTAGGAAACTATATATTATATATAGTTATTACTATTTAATAATACTAGTACATTGAATGGTGTTACTTGTGGGCTGGTGATAATAGAGGGCATGTAGTCCATTCATTGGTCATGAAGGAATGGTAAATGGAGGCATTTCAAATAAGTGTTAGGTAAATCTCAGGTAAAACCTGTATATCTGAGAAAATAAAGATGGGACTATAAAAATACAGGAAGGATGAGGCCTTCAGAAGTGTGTCTGTCCTTCATAAAAATACTCTTAATTCCAAAAATTCCAAGAAGTTTAAATAAAGCAGTTAGGAGTTCTAGCTATTCCAAATAAGATTAATAGGGTAAATAAAGTCTTTCTAGCATCTCGTGGCAATAACCACCTGCAGTGTTGTTCAATGACATATGTGCATTTAATTTTCTCAGATTTAGACAAACTGCTTTGCATGAGCTTTGCCTTGACTCATCTTGCTTGGCCTATTTTCCTTGACCTTGATGGACCGGTTTTAACTATCAGATTCATTTTACCTAATGACTGCTTTTGCAGTCAGTGAGAACTGACTGTAGCAGACAGGCCTTCAGTTCCAGTCTGTCTTGGGAGAAGAAACCTGTGTGGATACATCACTGTGCATTATGAAAACTGACTGACCTGTGGCAGAGAGCCTAAAACCAAAATTCCTCCTATTTGGAAATACGGATGTCCAGCTGTGTGCTGGTAGAAGTGGTTGAGAAGCTGATCCAACTCTATTTGGTGCACGGTATCCCAGTGCCGGGCAGGAGCATTTCACGGCAGCTGGAAAATGCGCACCTAGTATCAGGGACCTTTATTTGATGCAACTCTTCTTCCTCGCTGCAGCCTCTCTCACATTCTGTTATAACAACTAAGGGACTCTCAGATCCTGTACTTGGAAGTATCTTAATCTCCCACCTCCAGAAGGTGTGTTCTTCCATCGTGCAGCCTGATGCAGCAGGGTCTCCTCTCAGCAGTCACTCGACCCAAGTTATTACATCTCTTGACTATGAGAAATGGTACCATTTTAATACTTAGCAGAGCAAATAAAATACCAAGGACTAGTTTTATGTAGATAAAGGACAAGCCAAGAATGCCGCCTGTTTCATTTGTATTTGAAGGCACCACTCTCCATGGGATGTGCTAGTAGAAAGCCTGTACAACTACTCAGAGGATTAGCTTTTTCACCAGCTACTGCTACTGAGTGAGAGAAAACCAGCTCTCATTCAACGTATTTCTCCAGCACTTAAAGCACCTGTATTGTTCAATCTGACTCCCCATGAGCCTGCTCTCATTTTGTTTCAGTGAAATTTAAGGAAACTTTGAATAATAGTTTTCAAAATATCTTTATTCGTAGAGCTGGCTGATGACTCTTTTCCCCGAATGACATGAACTTATTTATCACTTTATCCTAAACTAGAACAAAAAGGCAAAAAGATTAAATATATTTTAGAAGGAGATGTCTAGAAATTATTCATTTTGGAAAAAGAAATTGTCCTTTTTTTCTGGATGTTGAGCCAAAAAAATCTATTCTGAAAATTGATGAGTTGAGTCAAAAGTAATTTTATTTCCTCAAGTAAATCTTGAAAATACATTTTCGCAATGATTTGTTCTTTCAATGAATTGGATTATGTAGCAATAACTACTGAAGTAATATCTTATGTAAGTTTAATTAGTATACCTTTTCAAGGTGTGTATACACATATCTTCCTTTCGTGCACTAGGGAGTGGTTGTGTCTGAATTCTTGTACTATGTGGTAATTCCAAATTAATTACTGAAAATTTGGGAATACAACTTGAGAGACTGAATATTGATCTGAGGGAGAAACGTCAGAGATTTTGATAGAGTGACAGAAAAGCTCAAGTTGTACAGTGAGATTTGGTGGTTAAAATATTCAGTAAGACTCAGCCTGTCTCCTCTCTGAAAATAAGCAATGGAGGATGATGAATAGTGCCAAGCTTACGCAGTAATGGCATATTATTGATTCATAACTCCAAATGCCTTTAAAAATGGAGTTATCTATTACTTGTTGAAATATCTAGACTTTGTAAATAGTAAAAACATGAGAATGACACTAGTTGGGGAACTATTGCTATGATACTTAAAATCTCAAAACTTAAATTAGGAAAAACCAGTATAGATCTGTCCAAATACTGGAAAAAAGGAGGTAATGGTAATGAAACTGGGATACTGAATACTTCCACATGTAACATTTTTCTTCTAGGATTGATGATGGTGAGCTCATTTCTTCCAGAAACAGTAGTCTGTACAAGGATGCACCTACAAGCTCCAGAAACCAATCCAGGGAAAGCTCATGAACAGCACAACTGCAGAATTCCTGCTTCCAAATACTTCCCTTGTAGATAAAAGTGAGTGTATATGACCACATTTCTAAACTACCAAGGCTGAATTTGGATGTTTTGATGATATGGCAGCATTACCTCAGGTTGCTGTTAGGCTTGGGACCTGTATGTGTCTCTACAACCATCCACCTACTGCAGTCTGCCTACTGCATATGTGGTGTATGTGATTTCAGTTGTAAAATTCATATGGTTAATATTTGTGGAATCAAAGTAGATCTGTAATGTTGTCTTAGTTTGCTGTTTTCCATTAAAAAGAAAGTCATACTATCCTTATACTTGATGGCTTCCATGTTGAGAATAATTCCATAAGCAAGCAATCTGGTGAAATCTAAGTTTCTGTGGAGTTTTGCCTCACGATCGAGCCCTGTGGTGTTTAGTATGAAATTACAAGTGAAACTTGCCCTCCTGTTACAAAATTTCTAGTTTCTCTTGGTAGCTCAGCTTTTTTGATAGAGAAACCAGAGAAAATACCTTTGGATGTTTCACAAGTCTGTAGAGATTTAGATTTAATTTGAGAGCAATCTTAGTTTTCAAAAGGCTTAGATGTAGCAGTGATTTCAGAACTGGTAAGGAAGGGGAGGCAGACTGATTTACATCTCAGGAGTGTGATCGAATGTTTTATATCCTGGCCTACTCTTCCATTTTCATGCATGTGTGAAAGTCCTGTTGATTTCAAATACCTGGAGAGTGGCCTAGGGAGTTAGCTTCCTTATCTCCAAATTTTACTGCAGGAGATGAAAAATGGCGTTTCAATGCAAACACTCAGCAAAATGTGGGAAAGTAACTTTAATTTAATAAGCCTATTATTTTCTTATTAATTAAATGTGTATTGATTGTTGCAAGAACAATTATTGAGTTTAGCAAGTATGAAAGAGATTAATCTAGTTGCAATCTAATTAGTACAGAATTGCATGGGCAATACAAATATATAATTAGAAGGAACTGCACTTGTAGGAAAGTTGAGGATTTATTAATGAAAAATGCTCTAATTGCATGAGTACGTATTGTAGAATTTACATAAGAATTCGGGGAAGTAACAGTTTTAGAAAACTGCTGGTTCACCATCTCTCCAGTTGCCTAAAGATTATACTTATAATGTGTGAAGAGGACAATGATGAGACAGGCGGGTACCAGTCGTGCTTATAGCCTATGTGTATATTAAAACTGTTTTTATCAAATAAGTAAAAAATAGTTTTCTACCACCAAGGGACTGCTATAAAGAACACCTGCTACGAAGAACAAAAATGCTGCCCTTCCAGTAGATAGCTACAGGAGAAAATAATCAAAAACCTTCCTGTCGTTAAAACATTGAGTTGCCACTTGCAGAGTAGAGGCTGTGTGGCAAAGAAAACCACAGGACAGCTGGGCTCTGCTCTGCCAGAGGAGCGGTGCCCGTGAGAAGTCTGAATGAAACAACCCGCTGGGAATCTGTGTGGAGCAGCGGGGTGAGCAGTGAGGGCTGGACGAGGGTGAATGGCCCTTTTTTCCCCTCATACACAGAAAGCACTTGTGAAAAGCTTACGCTGTAATTCCTAAATGTTATTAAATCGAAATGGTTTCACTGACAGGGCCGAACGGTTTTTATACAGGGATTTTTAAGGAGATGGACCATAAAATCTAGCCGTGCTGGGCAGCGTTTTATAACTATAGGCCAAATGAGGTCTGTGGGTCATTTTGAAGCCCTTGCTAGCTAAATAAGCAAGCAACGTGTTAAACTATTGTCATTAATGGGAATGGGAGTGTAGAGATGTCTCAAAATACTTAGAGAAATTTGGTGATGCATCATGCTGAGAGCAAAACAAAATCAATCAATCAAGGAGAAAGGATGACTTAATCTTGTTGCTGCAAGATCACACAGAAGGGACTTAAAATGTCAGGTAGTTCAGAAGAGCTGTAGTTAAGCATTTAAACTCTTCCAGTAATGTAAGATGCTTTTTTGTTTTTACTGATAGAATTAATCTAGTTGTCTGTTGATTAGATGCAGTAGAAACAGAAATGTAGAAGAGAATTTTTGGAAATTTTGAGCACATCAATGAAAGAAAAGGCCTTTTCTCAGATACATGGTATGGAAGAGCAGTGTATTTGTGAAAGATAAAATATAATGGTTAGTGACTGGAAAAGAATTTGCTGGTGTCTGAATCCTGAGGAAATTTTCTTCAAGGTTACACTTTTATTACTCTTTTGAAATCTATATTGGTCGTAAAGCTTTCCAGAACGTGTCACAGAAATTCGTTAGCCCTATTAGTACTTGTCTTCCAGAATATCCAACAGTAAAAAATGACGTGTGTGAGTTTGGAGTGGATCAATAGTGCCAGTGGGGATGAACTCCTGTTTTAGTTCTTTGCTTTTGTTACTAAGCTGTTTCCCATCAATGTCTTTGGATATGACAATCCAAAGCCAGTCAAAGAGCTGTGCATATTCCATCCCTGCTTCTCCTTTGTACTCTCTTCAAACATATTTATTTTGTGAAATAGAGTGAAACTCCATCTGTCTGCATTTATTTGAGTTCTCTCTCTTTCACACTCCTCCCAATTAAATATTCTGGGTCATAGGCTCACTGCAGATTGTCGGCTCCTTGCCCGTGTCTTTCTCCTCATTCACGGTTTCAGTGCTGAGTGCAGGGGACAATTAGCAGTCTTCTGCAGCATCTCTTTCATCCACTGAAGACCCAGACTGTGCATTACTGGCTTTTAGAGTGAGAAACCCAGTAGTGCCCCTTGACCCATCACTTGTGTCAGTGAAAGAAGCTGAAACAGCTCTTTCTCAGAGGACAGCAAATGTATCAACAAAACACTTTGTTGAGATAGCTACCTCTCACAAATCTAGCCTCTGTACCTAGATGTGGCAAATAAAGGCTCTTTTGAGTCGACAAATATGTAATCACTCGTGTGTAGAGATTTGTAAAAAGCAAAGTTTGTTCTGCACAACTTCAGTCTTTTCAATGTGTAGGGCCTAGGAAAAGTTGGTGTCCTTTTAGGTCGGGGAGATGTGGTTTGCAGTGTTCTCTCTTAGGACAAAATGTGAGAATAGGAGGATCGCTCTGCTCTGGGACTCTGTGTGCTGACCACAGTTGCTGCTCTCTCTTCCTGTTCCCATTCACTTTTTTCCCCTCTGTTTCTCTTTTCTGTTTATACTTTTTTGTTTATCAAACTAAACTAACTTTAAAAAATTTTCCTCTATGCTTATTTCTGCAGATCTTACTTTATTCTTTCTCAAAGCTTACATGCTTCTCCAGGTATGGGCACAGAGTGGTGAGCTTGCAACCAAACATTGTACACGTGGGTTCTTGCGTTTGCCTGCTTACTGTAAAGTGACACCAAGAGGAGAAGCACAAAGTAGTAGTACCTTTCAAATAGCTGTGTTTTTATATTCCAACCAATTACTGGGAAATTCCTGGTGTAAGTTAGACTTCAGTACCATTATCTTCCTTTCTTATTTGATTGCATTCCCTTTTGGACATCGCTGGTCAACACTAAGACGTACATCTGAAAAGAGCTATATTCAAAGGATGAGAAACCCTGAGGCAAACCAGTCAACATTCAAAGTATTTGTATTTGTAGGAAAATGGATAAGAGGGAATAGCTGGGCAAACTATTGCATTCTAAATATACTGTGAAGTATGAAGCCTAGCTAATGCCTTAGCAGTTAACAACCTAATAATAGGTGTACATAATATATTACAATGAAGAAGAAGAAAGGGATTTGTCTGTTTTCAAGACAAATATCACAATGATAGAATATTTGATTCTCTTGAGATGTGTTTGAATAACTGGTTTAAAGAAATCATTCCTCAAACTTAATTGACGCTGTATGATATGGTAAAGTAATAAAAATGTACATTCAACATATCTATCTGCAAAAAGAGAGATCCAATTTTTGTATCGTTTTATAATACAAAATCTTTTAAATCTGTTTACATAGGAGTAAGTTGTTTGATTCATGTGTGTTTTTGCAGGCATTTGTTAAGGAAGAACTCTAAAATGAGAGGCTGAAAGGTGTGTATTTCACAGTGGGAGTATCTTATAAGGAGGTAAGAAGCCGTTTTTTAAACGTGTAGGTAGTCAACGTTCAGCTAATAGTAACAAGGAAATGTGTTGCCATTTACAGTTTCCTATAGGCATGGTAGAATGCTGTAAACCAAGGTCATTATACCCTATAGTACAGACTATAGATTGCAGGAATTCAGTATGTTTCAGCAGGGAGTTGTTATAAATCAGCTATTGTTAAATGCGATAGCTAACGTTTTTGAAAATCTTACTTGTACTCCCCAGAGCCTGTGGTGCCAATTTAGACTAATTGTTAAAAAACAACCATGTGTATCTTTAAGCAAATTCAATTCCAGCTGTAAAGACTGAAACAGAATTTTTTACAAAGTGGTTGGACAATAGAAATTTTCACTTTACTGCAATTTCTTACACTGCAATAGAAGGTCACGTTGTATGTGATTCATAGTATAAATGGTTTTGATATACCCCATCACCTTTCAAGACTTCCTCGGGTAAAGCATTTAAAGATTAGGAAAGCTCTGTAGAATAACAGAGCCTATTAATCCTGAAGACTTTTTCTGGTTGGGAGAACAGCTGAATACATAGAAATTTCAAGAACATGTGGAAGGCAGACCAAAGCCCAAAACATATGTCATGCTGAACGGTACGTAGCAGCACTATTATAACCTGATTGGCATCACACCCTGGGAGCTATCATAAGTGTATAGCTGTGGGGGAAGATTGCACACATACATACCTGCGTTAATGACTTTTGGACCTCCCAATTTAGATACAGCCAATGCTACCTATCATGTTCTCTGATACTATGGGAAGTATTTGCAGGTTTCAAACCATATCTCAAAAACTGAGTATTGATTAACTTTATTCAATCATTCCCCCTCCTCAGCTACAGTTATCCTAATTCTGTTGTTGAATCTACCATGAGGCTACAGGCTGTAATGTGTAGTTAAAGTGTGTTCTGACTCAGGGAGACAGAGTTAAATCCTCTTCCTTGACCATCAGAAGTCAGTGTGATGCCCTAGCACTGGAACTGTTCAGGGCTGTAGGGCAGAAACACTGATGAACTGATAAATAAAATGGGCAAAGAGATGATAATCCTTCGAAGCGCGAAGGGGAGACAGAACATGTTCTGAAATATGTTGGCTGAAGCAATCCTCACAACTTCATTTTGGTTCTGAAGGTCTGGGATATTTGTTTGGGGTTGGTTAGCTTGTTTGTTTTTTAAGCAATGTGTTCAGCTGTACAGAGTAATTTTGTGCTGTATCCTGCCCAGAAAACAGTTTAGGTAAGAAACAGAAAACAGTTTAGGTAAGAAACAGAAAACATCAACGCTGCATGTGTAGCTGCCACTGCATATTTGTGCTGCTTGTCTGAAGGGTAAAAAGTAGAGAATTTATGATGAAAATACCTAGAAAGGTGCCATGGTAAGCAAAGCAAAATACATTAAAGTCAAGAAAATAGATCAAGCAGAAGAAAGTAGACAGAAAGAACACTATATTTGTGACTTAACTGAAGGTGAATACGTCTGCAGTTCATGTGGTAATATTAGAGTTTTAGGAAATAAATGAGTAAAAGATAGACCATTAGTGGAATATGTAGGATATGGGGTAAATCTCCCTATATTATATTCTGACTAATATAATCATATACATTCAGTAAAAGACATTATCTGTCACTAGATTTTAGAGTTTATAGTTTTAACTATTAGAATGGAGAGTAGTTTTAAGACATTCTTCAGAATGATCTGATGAAAATATAACAGCTAGGTAACGTTTTTTCAAAGTATCCCTCAACTTTCAAATAAGGTGTAAGAATTGATTTCTGTAGTTCCTGCCCTTACTCATACAGAAGAAAAAATAGTTTTTTTCTCTGCTCCGGATGCTCTATTGGAAATTGCTACTATGTCACATGTCATTTAGGTGAAACTGCTCATTTTTCACATGATTTTCCACACCCCAAATGCAAGCTGTAGTCCCTTTCATTGACTTTAGTTGCCACCAGAAGAGCAGCACACATCTTAGTGTGGTAGACCTTGCCTGAGAGTCCATCACAGCTTAAAGCTCCCATTTAGGTTGGTGAGATTGTTGCTGATGTCTTTTGAATGCTGCATGTCTAGATCATCACAAATGTTCAGAGTTGAATTTGTTTGATGTTCGGTTATGTTTTTAGTAGAACTATCTGCCGCTTTTGATGTGCAACATTAACAAGGAGAGTATTTGTGGTATCTGTTGCCAAACAAGTAGTTTTGAAAATAGATGCTGACTGGAGAGTCAATGCAGCTAATGGATGATCTTGTAACACGTTCTTTTGAATCACTGAAAAAGAGAAATAGATTCGCTTGAGATTCTTTCTCTCAGCAGATGAGCTCTATGATGAACAATAGAATCCTGCTGGATTGTCTCTAGAAGACAAGGAGAAAGACAAATTTCCTAGGAAAAAGAGCCCATAGGTGATATCTGAGCTCTTAGACTAACTCGAGTTGCTGAGAAGAAAAATTGAGGAGTATCGCCTTCAGTACCCCTATGCTATTGTAACACTGTTTTGTCAATTCTTTTTTTATTGTTGTTTTGAAAACACTGACAATTCCTAATTGCAGCCTGAATACAGTTAATCATTGTCAGCTGGCAGATGAGTTGAAAAATATTCTCTTTATAAACATTTTCTTTAGATACATTCACATTTTCTGTATTTATTGCCTTTTCAGCCTTCAAATTCTCAAACACAATCCCAGGATCTCTTGTTTGTAAAACCTCGATTTTTTTTTTTTTTTTTTTTTTTATTTCTCTGCTGTCCTTAACCTATGGCATGAGCAACTAGTTATTGTGTTACAAACAGGAAGGTACAAATCTGGATCAGCACAAAGAGAATATATGGAAATTCCCTTAACCTAGTTTTGCCATACTAAACCCCATGAAGTGACCACTAAGCAGCAGCCTTCTATGACTGAGCATCTGCTGCACCGTGCTTTGGGAATACTTTCTACCCGCCGTACTGAAGTGCCAGCAAGCCCTTCAGTGACAAAGTAGATTTGTCATCTGTCTTGCTGCTTTGTAAAATCTTTGAAATATGCCTGTCCGGTTATTTAAGAGCACTCAGTCCTGAAGTCATGTTTGCCAAGTCTCAGTTTCCCTGTTATGTAGCTAATAATTTAACTAGAACACTTAGGCTTTTACTTTTGTATGTTCTATTTTTAATAGAAGAATTAGGACTTTTCAAAACTTTTTTTACTTTGAAGATGGTATCTAGCTTTAATAATCAGGACTTTAATTAAACTTAAAACTAATCCTAAGGAGATGGATGACTTTCAGTTGAATAAAAAGTTCATTTTTTTACTGGGTTATTAAAGATATCGTTTGTGAAGGTGAAAAGACTTTTAGAAAGCGCCATTTTAACAGGTCTACCCTATTTCTTACCACAAATTGGTCAGTGAACTTCATCCATGTATCAGCAAAAATTGACAGAGTGAAGTGAAATGCACGGCGATATGTCTGTATTGATTGGCAGACTTGGCCTGTGAAGCTATTACGGGCACGCAGTGAATTTACCTTTCAGAAACTGATTGGCATCTTTGCAGCCATAAGCAGCTTGATGAGGGCTAATGTGAGGAGGGAAGAGGTTCCAGCACATGTCCTTGATGATACAGGTATATATCTATTGATTTTGAAATGGGAATGACAATGTCAGCGTGTTGTATGTGTGCTCTGGAGAGCTGTTGAGGTAGCCACGTTCTCTAGGGGGAGATACATGTTCCTTCCTCATTTTGTCATCCATTTTCTACAGGTTTTTTATTCAGTTCTGGGAACAAGTTTTGATAGTGAAATGCTCAGGGATGTAATTCTAAAACAAAATTTCAAATTCACATGATAGCAGCTTCAGAAGTTATTGGCAACAATAATGGTCATAGAGATGTAGATGAGTAGTTTCCTATGAAAAGATGCAGATGCTGCAAAAAGTAAACCTGCATCTCAGTACTGATGAGGTTTCTTTTGTTTTGAGAATAAAAGGAAAAATTTAGTTAAGCTTCTATTCTGAAATTTAAAAGTTACTAGTATTTTTGGGTTCTGAGATTGCTTCTTGTTCTGAAAGTACTTTGCATGTGTTGGAGATCTCAGAAAAAGACAGAATTGAAGCAAAACATGAATTTTTCAAAATATTTTAAAAATAATATGAAATTTGTTCTGGTTTTTCTTGCATTCCAAACCTGAAAAATAATTCTGCAGAAATCCTTAAATTCTTAGTAAAACAAAACCTAAACTGGGCTGCCTTTTTTGCCACAATTTTCTTTATAGTAATAGCATACACTAGTTTCTGTAACATCTCTGCTGTAACAAATGATAAAATTAAGAGTTTGTATTTCTAATTCGGTATAGATAAATCACACCTATATCATTATGCAGATATACTACATGTACTCGGATAGCAGTCTTTACCAGTCCTTCAAAGTTTAGCTAGTTTCTAAACGGTAATTCATTCTCAGCAGTACAGATCTGGCCCGATCAGTACAGATGTGTTTTATTTTGCATTGCTACCCATGTATTTCTCCTGCTTTCCACATTTTTCTGCCGCAGGATCCATTGTTGACATACTGGCTGCATTATTCTATTTCATCATGAATTTCAATAATTGTTTTAAAAGAGGAAGACTACTTTATACTGATTAAGAGTGCATGGAACAAATCCTCCAAAGCTATAACAGAATCAGCGCCCCAATTTTGGTCTGAAGTTCATTCATTTCTCCTTCAAGTTTAAACTTTGTCTTGGGGAGGGGAAAAAACCCAAAACAAAACAATACCTATATAAAGAGAATAAAATCCTTAATTACTAATCAGGGAGAGGGGACTCTTGAAGGAGAGAGATCAGTGAAGAATAAATACTGTGCAATAATAAATGCACTCAGAAATAACATTGCATAAGCGATGCAAGGAGAAAAGAAAAACATCATTAGGAGATTAATCAAGGAGATTCATGATTGTGTATTTTTTCTAAATATGATGAGAGTAATGCTAACATTTATCCAAAACATTTTTTCTTTTAGTGCCACTTTGAACTGAATGCAGTACTTCATATGTTGTAGAAAATATATCCCATTAACCTTTTCTCCCTTTGTAGAAAATTGAAATGATCCTTACTCTTCTCACAACCTCTGCCAAATAGTAGTTCTGCTGCAGAGGTTTGCATTTCATAGGCTTGGACTCATTTGTGATGATTGACCCTAAAGAACTTTACTTGGAGAGTCTGATTTACCTAATAACTCTCTACCATAGGTTTTATGAAAAACTGTAAGATCAGGACTCAGTTGACTCGTTTTCCCAGAATCTCAGAATACTGTAACCTTTTAAAAAAGCAGATAATTTAAGGTTTAAAAAGGAAAAAAAAAAAAATCTGCTAATGATACAAATCTTTGTTTCTTATAATAAAGAAAAGTCCTTTAAGCTATTAGGTGATATATTGACGTACAATGTGAGAAAACTGAGGAAAAAGAATGTATCCAAGAAACAGCTCACTATTTGTTGGAAGTTTTTCATGGGACAAATAAGATGGTTCAGAGCATCTTATACTATTCTACATACAGCCCAGTTACCTGAATGTCATCTTAGTGTCATAATAAGACCTCTTCCTCATTTTTATGTAGCTCAAATTTGACTTGTGCTATGTTGTACTGTATTACAAGATGGAAATCAGGAATGCATCTAGTCCTGCATGCAGTGGGTTTGGGCGAGTGGTTTTGTTTGGGGTTTTTAGACTACTCACGAAATCTACCTTGCCACTTCTAGCTCTATCATCCCATACTGCATGCACCATCACAGTGGAGGAAAGAAGAGGCCGTCAGGCAGCTGAGATGGCTCTCTTGTATCTCTTAGAGCAATTTGTTGTCGAGTAAGAGCTGCAGAGCAGTCTGGGAGATCCTGCAGTGTCCTGGTTGCTTATTACTTGTAAGATGGCACAGAGTATTTCCAGCTTTAACTATTGTTTCTGTTGGTAGCCTCTGAAATTGAAATCAGTTCTTTCTATTCTGGCTTCCCACCCGTATGTTGAAAGTTCTGCCTCTGTCTTCATGGCACGTTGGCTAGTTGCTGGCTTTTGAAATGGGAAAGTATTGCAGTGCTATTGCTTCCAGACTTTCCACCAGTTTTGCAAAACAAAGTTTACAGACATTGTTATATGCTGAACTTTTTGAGGTGCTTCCATAGCATCAAGATTAATTCAGCTGGTAAATGTTTCATATGAACCTTTGCAAAGGTTAAGATTCTGATTTCAGAATACAAGTTACAATAATTGGAATTCAGCCTTTGAGTTATTGTTGTTCTCTTCTATAATGGTGTAGACATGTTTCCAGAAGTCAAAATATGCTTTTAAAATATCTTACTTTGCTCCAACCCCACCCTTCAAAAAACCTCACCAAACAAATTATACTTTTACAGGCAAAAGAAAAATATTCATGATTATCTGCTTGTAAACAAGCACTTTAAGAGTCTGATTATCATTATTGCTCTTCATTGCTTAACATCTGTCTGCATCGTATTGTTTCTCCCTCCTTCATCTTAATCCATTTATCTCATTTTCATGTTACATCTTATTAAGAAGATGAGAGATTGCAGTGAGAGATTACTCACTGCTATACTCTTCATGTCGGTACAGTGACCAACAGTACTCAGCCTGGCTGAATGCTAAATTACTTATCAGACCTGTGCTCCGAGTGAAGGACTGAATGCCTATTCAGTTGACACCTTCTGATGTTTTTATTAACTAAGGCCAAAGCCCCACAGGTGACAGCCTCATTCACAATGCAGCCCTCATTCATCCCTTGAGCACTGTCCATCCTACCCAAAATGCAATTAAGTAATTAAAAACTGTATCAAAATGCATACACAGAGGGTGGTACGGGGAATTAAAAATGCACAGTCAGTGTAATTTTAGCATTTCTTCACTTTTCAATGCATGACTTTGCAGGCTTAATGATCTTTTAACAGTTTTTGCATAAAACTTGCTATGTTTATTAAAAAGTAGATTGAAAGAAGCTCAACGTGGCTATTGGGGGGGCAGTATAGAGGCCCATGCAGCCACTGTGTAGAGGGGTCAAGTCATCAGCGCAGACCGCTTCCTATTCATCTAACAAGATTATAGGCAATAGAAGTTGTGAATCTTCACCCTTTTTTGAAGGTCAGCCACAAGAGGGAGGATATGGCATGTGTTTTGACAGAGGTTTCTATATAGTACTTGCTGATAGGAAATTACACTATGTAAGAAATGTAGTTTTTATTCCAGATTTTCTGTCACCCGTTCTTTGTGCCAGCTCTAGGTGCTCTAAGCTCCATGGTTCTTCTTTATCTCCTGAACTCCTGAGTTTCTGTTCTGCTCCCTAATGTGTAAGGTTACTTATTTTATGAGTATTAATGATAAGATTAGTAATTTTCATATGATTTTTCTCTGCTCTCTAATATTTGAATCTGAGCATGACCATGCATGCCAGGGGAATAGTCCACCTCTGACTTCAAAGGGGCTAAGACCAGACTCAGGTGGTATAGGTGACAATCAGTATATGGATATATAGAAGTAGGCAGGAAGGTCCTTAAAGGTCTTGGCTTTTTATAAAAGTATTATGGTAAAGTGGAATGTGATGAACATTTATCATTATGAAATCTGTAATAAATATGAATATTGTTAAAGACTGTTGAGACTTTAGAGGAGTTCATAATCCAAGAAAAATGTACCTACGCGCATTTTAGTGGCAGTGGTGCATCAATATACAACATGTCAGAGATTTGGGCATAACGTGAAATAATTTTTCTTTTTCAAGTTATATAATCCTTGTATTAATACATGATAAACTGACATATAAAAAGAGAAAAAATGGCTTTCTAAATGCATTTGGGTGGTTTTCCTACTACTTCTTCTGCCTTTTAAAGCACAGTGTCTGACCTTGCTGTCCGGTAGAATTATAGTTTAAAAGAAAGCCCTGGTAATTTTTCAAGGATCCCTGCTGGCTTTCAGTTAGAACTGTACATCAGTGCACAATGCAAGGTGCATCTGTTCCGTAGACCATCACCGCAGTGACACAGGAAAATGGCTTTATTTTAAGTGCTTTTTTTAAGCAAATGGTTCCACTTGATGTAGAAACTGTTGAATCAGTGATTGCAAACAATATAAGAATTTTCTCTGAAAATCATCTGTAATTTATTGAGGAGCATGATAAACATGTGCATGAGTATGCAGTAGTCTGAAACTCCTAGAGAAAGAGGCGTGGCCTGACAGAATAGTATTAAAAGAAAATTAAATCTAATTGCAGTAATTGACGTCAACAAAATATTTGTAGGTATAGTCCATCTCAGTAATTTGAAATGTTAGAGGGAGGAAAAGACCTTTTTTGTTAAAATAAATATTGTTTTTCTGATCCAGGACTTTCTTTGTAGATTTTTCAGTATGTAATAGCCCTCAGGGGAAACAGCACTGTTCTTGAAATGTGAGTCTGAGGTCTGTAGTGATGTTGAAAGGAGTGACAGACAGATGCCTCTTTGTACATTGGAGTGTAATGCTGTTTAAAAGAAAATGCAATGTTTAAATGGTCCCTGGTCGTCTTTTTGACATATTCGGATTGCAGTCAGCTCTGCAGGGAGGTTTAGCTGTCTATTCTGTCAGGTGGAAGACTGGGAACTATACAGAAGTTAGCAGAAGCCACAGATGAAATTTTTCTTCTTCAATTACATGATAAGTTCTGTTCAAAAGAAAATATCGCATTCTGTTTTCAATTTTAAATGTGACTTTTCCTTTCCTGTCCTGCCAGTCTCTGCTCATAACGTCCCAGATGGAGGCTATTACCAATGGGAGAGGTCAAAACCACTGATCTCAGAAATGGGCAAAAGCTTGGGACACTAAAGACATCAGTTAAACTTAATTCAGAAAGGATATTTATGATGTAATGAGTTCTGGAGGTTAAACTGGGGTACAAAATACTTAGATTTCTGATACGAGTATGTTTGTGTGAGGAAGCTTTCATAAAAGTGAGAATTATTCTGACCATTTCTAGACTTGCTCTAGTGAGGAACTGGGACACTTGCCTCCTACACAGGAGTACCACAGCAGCACAAAATTACCAGCTCTGCATATTGTCACGATCAAAGGCACTGTAATAACAAAAGTATCGTTTACAGTTCCTTTATGTATGTTGTACGTTAGTTGTGTGTTGTGTGTTAATTGGCTGAAGAATTTGTGTGCATTTCTGATGTGGAGTGGTGGACATGATGGTTCCTTTAAACATTCATTGCTTATATGAAAATACATAAATACCTTGCTGCAAATAACATTTTCCCTTTCAGGAAAGTTGAAATTCAGGGACATGCATCTTGAGGTAAGTCCTGATATGGCAACAGTAAACAAAATGTATGAAAGATTTTGCCTGGTTTAAATTTTATATGCCTGTTTAAAGAAGAATGAAAGAGGCTCCTGTCTCAAAGTCCCTAAGCTGCTCGAGGTGTGGTCTGGGTAGTTCTTTGTGAGGAAGTATCACTAAAACTTTGATGTGTTCTTGAATTCTTACTCTAAGCAGCTGCTGCCTAGTTAGAGGCTTACATACTAATTATTTTTTTTGCTTCTCAAGGTCGCTGTTGGTATATATGTAGAGCAATATATACTTATTTAGTGAAAAGAACACCAATTTGAATGCAAAGTAATCTTTCATCTTTAAGATGAATGTTCCTTTACAATTTTCTACATCATCTTTAATGAATGACAAGAGTTAATATGCCTAAGAGAGTTGTGGATAGGTATTTTTGTTTTCCTCTCCCACGTCTGCCAAAATCATCAATGCAGTTTAAGGATTTATGTACTGTAGCTCAAGTTTTATATGGAATTTCTTCAGAGATTAAGTTTTACATAGGGACCACAATAACAGCATTGTCAGCAGGGGCAAAGAGAAAATACTCCACTAATGAAGAAATTATTGAATATTGAAAATATTATAAGAACTACTAAGGGCAGGATGGAAGAAAGACCATTAGTAAACTTAGCAAAGAGATTTGGGTGTGTCTCACCATTCAGTAGAATTGCATCAGTCACCACTCACATCCTGTAACCTAATGCTTCATGATTGATTCACCCCATTTAACTTATCATCTTCAACATTTGACTGAACTGACTCGGTGCTTTATATAGCAGACATGTGAGGCACAGGAACAAGTCAAAGTGAGAGAAATCTTTCAAAGTGATTTCTGTTAGCCAAGATTGTCAGCTGAGCATTTTTTTTAATGCACAGAGGCTAAGCTGACTGTGAGGTGGGATTTTTCTGCATTAATTATAAGGCAGGTTAAGTAGTGTCTGTTTTAAAATGGGTACAATCTTTAGCTTATTGGCAAGCAGAGAGTTTCCAGTTCTGCCTGTAAATGAAAGGAACTAGTGTTTGCCAATTAAATCAAGCAGCTGTTTCACAGACAGTATTGCTAATAGCTACCAACTAAACTCCAAGCCATTACTCTGGATTGTTTAATGAACTGCTTTTAATACATAGTAAATGTTAACCTCTATATCTCAATTTATTGAACAAGGAGGGAGGGATATTTCAAGGCACATCTCTCTTCTAACCTTTCTAGTGTCATAGGATCTGTCTGTGCCAATGAAGCACAGGAAGTTGAAACTCTTTGTTACTCTTACTCTCACTATATAAATTTATAAGAATCCTAGAGAGAATAGTGCTGGTTAAATTGTTTTTGACAGTGCAAGACAGGAATTGCCATGATCTGATGCTATACAGTGACTATTTTTTTTCTCTTGAGCTATTGTAGGCATGTTATGTAAATTTGCCGCTTGCATTGTTTGTTAACTGCACAAGACTGACAATAAAATGAAAATGCATCTCATTGGACAAATTGATGCATATAGTAGTTTTTGATGGTAGAATTAATAAAGATGTTGAAAACAATGTATGGTTTTCAGCTAGAAACCTTTAAAACTTAGGATTCTGTACCGAGGAGGGGGGCGTGTGTGTATGTATTATTTTTCACCACAAGGTATAATCACAGAATCATTTTTGTTGGAAGAGGCTTTTAAGATCATCAAGTCCAACTGTTAGCCCAGCACCGCCAAGTCACCACTAAGCCATGTCCCTAAGCATCACATCTACATGTCTTTTAAATACTTCCAGTCGTGGTGACTCCACCACTTCCCTGGGCAGTCTCTTCCAATGCTTGACAATCCTTTCTGTAAAGAAATTTCTCCTGATATGCAGCCTAAACCTTCCCTGGCACAACTTGAGGCCATTTCCTCTCATCCTGTTGCTTGTTACTTGAGAGTACAGACTGACCCGCAGCGCACTACAACCTCCTTTCAGGTCTCCCCTCAGCCTCCTTTTCTCCAGCCTAAACAACTCCAGTTACCTCAGCTGCTCCTCACAGAACTTGAGTTGTTAGACCCTTCACCAGCTTTGTTGCCCTTCTTTGGACACGCTCTGTGGTATTGGTTCTCTGTGCCTCAATGGCCTTTATATTGCCTCTTCTCTGGGAATAAGCATAAGGAAGTGAGATATCAAGGCTCTCTCTGCTTCGTACACTAAAAATAACTGGTTCAGAGCTCTGCAAAACAAATTTTCCTGTGTAGACACACCTTATTTGAAATCTCACATGCTTGATACTGCTGTTCCTAATAACAGTCTCTGTTTCTCATATGTGGGTGGCTCTTGAAGATTTCAGTATATCAGGTTACAAGTCACCATCTTCCAAACCTAAGTACTGATAGTACAATCAGTTGTCGTTATGACTGCAGAAATTTTCCTAGAAGTAAGTGTAGAACTTCTGAAGTGTTTTAGAATGGGACTATTCTATCTTGCTAAACTTCAATTGTCCAGAAAAGAACAAAAAAATCTTGATACAAAGTCATAAAAATGAGTTTATGATTTGAATCATAAATGTGCAGAGAATCGAGAGTCTCAGCTGCAGCACAGAAAGGAAGTACACAGAAGGTGAAAACAAGATGTTACCTAAGAGGAGTATGGAGACACTAAGCATGCAAAGACAGAGCTGATGTGAAACTAGGAAGGGATATGAAGGGTGATACATATAGCCTCCATTAAGTACATTAGCTACAAGAAAAAGGTGGAGGAGAATGTAGTCTTCGTTGTTCAGTGATGGTAGATGACTTGGTGATGAAGGACATGAAAAAGGTTGATCTAGATGCCATATGGGAAGAAGCTGTGGGGAAAAAGGCTTGTTCAGCCTGGGGAAGATTTGGCCGAAGAGCTGGTCTTGGTTTTGTTTACGGTTTTTTGATGGGATGGTGTGGAGAAGATAAAGACAGACCCTTCTCAGAGGTGTACAGCAGGCAATGGACATAAGCTGAAACACAAGAATTTCAGAGAAGAAACAAGAAGAGATGATGGTTTGTGTGATTAGTGTGTTTGTATTTGTTTTACTGGTTGTGCCAAGATGGTTGTCAAACACAGGAACAGATTGCTCAAGTGGAGGAATCTCCATCCTTGGAAATACTTTGAACTTGTATGGATATGGCCTTGAGCAACCTTGGAGCAAGGAATTGATTTAAAATGACCTTTAGAGGTCCTTTCCAACCTAAATTGTAATTTTATGATTGTATGTCCAGTGACATGGCCTTACTAAATAGTTTCTAAGCTATGGAGTTTCTTCTCTTAGAGCCTCTTATTTCCTAATCAAAGATGTCCTCTGAACTGATTCAAAAAGAGTGCAAATCAGACTGCTCTGGTTATAGAGGGTGGTGTTGGAGCATTCAGGCTGTTTCAGGTTTTTTCCTCATATCAAAGCCTATTACACCTTCAGATACAAGATGGTTTGTTTTTTTTTTTCCTAAGCTGCTTAAGAGAATTTCTGAGCTGGTGAAACCACATACAGAGAGCACACCTCTAGCCCACACCTTGATTCTAATGCTGTGCTAAAAGGGTATGGATGTCTTTTTATTGATCCCACCTGCATCTTACAGACACTGTTACATCAACTTAAACTGCAGTTAGCCTTGCTGGCTGTATTTCTATGGCTAAGCTTTGCCCAAACCGTGTATAGAATCCACAAATAAATGGCATTTTTTCCTTCTCAGTTTTGAAAGTGAAACTATCAAACAGTGAAAAAATAAGCTCTCCTTTTTTTCTTACATCCATTAAGTGCAGCAGAGGATGAAAAATGTAAATATTTCTTAAAAGTTGCCTTATTTTCTTTCCTTATTTCCAGCAAACACCTGTCTTTAAAAGGGGAGGAAAAAAAAAGACAAGGAAGGAAAAATTAAGGAAACTTCCATAGACTTCTTGCAATCAGAATTTTTCGTGCTTTTTCTGTTACTTCTTTATGAGTAAATCAGACTAGAGAAATTACATTTATAGTAGGGGGTGTGGAGAAACAGCCACAAACCAAACACACAGAAAACAGAGATGCAAACTTCTGACTTTACAGATGGCTGTTTTTCTTAATTATATGGATAACAGTTTAGAAAAACCTAATTGGTCATGCTTGACAAGTAATAGCAGTTTTTCCAAGATAAACAAATGTTCACATTTTTCATACTTAATCAGGGAGTTTATGTGCAAAAATGACCAAATGTATCATCTATTTAATCCTCCTATGTTATTTTGTAATAAACGGCCATCTGTACTTTGATTTTACAGAATATGTGTGTGATGACCACAGAATCTGATTATATGGCAGATGGGTTTGGGGAAGAAACTGGAAATTTTTTTATTTTTTAAAGTAAACTACAAAAGCTCACTTCATTAATTTAGAGATGTCCCCAAAGCAAGTTTATTTTGCTTTTACCTGGCAGATGGTGTTCTGAATACTCAATGACCATCTTACTCTTGCTTTCCTGCGTCTTCCAAACTCATAGACATTACTTGATGTGTGCATTCAGTGCGTGATACTGTGTATTTGTTTCTGGGCTGTATGTTTGCATATTGGTTGTTTATTTTCTGAGTTATTTTACTGAATGAACATGTCCATTATGGTTAAGACATTTTAGTCATATGCAGAGAGCTTGGCACTTCAGCTTTTTTTCTAGTTACTTGTTTTATGAAACTTCATCACTCTGCACGTTTTCTCCTAGTGAGGAAATATTCTTGAAATAACTAATCTTTACTAACTCCCTTGGTGAGCCGTTCTTCTTTCATACCCACAGGGTTTCTGGCTCTTGTTATTTAGAACGTTTTTGCAACATGCTGCTGGATGGAGGCTGTGTCCTGGCTCCCCCCAGGTCCTTCTCCCCGCCTCCTCAGAAGTGCCGCAGCCTTGTCTCCAGGCCAGACTGGGCACTCACCATGTGATCCATCTGACTTTAACCATGTGCAATTTAAGAGCATTTAGGTAGGAAAGCCAAGAGAAATACTTAAAGCAATTCAAAATCACACCTTTACCCTCTTTTTCAATACTTCTCCATTTAGAAAATGTTTTAGCTATCGCAAAGAAAATAATCTGAAAGAGTAACTCCTCTCTACTTCCCTCCCACACCACTCCACCCCCCCTGCTTCTGCGGATACCTACCCCAAATCCTGGAAGAATGGACTATTACCAGCAAGCTCTCAGATACTTGGAAGAAAACATGGTGACCTGAAAGTCACTTACACTGTCTTTCTACACAATTTTTCTTGCCTTTCTTCCTGATCGTTCTCAGTTTAGCCTTTAAGGGTTGCTCTGTCTAAATCATGCTGCTTAGGATGCCTTGAGCATACTGCGCTCCAGAGCACTTTTACTATCTACTCTTTATACTTTTAGGGAGAACAGCTGATGGTGGGATAGATGTTAATAAGATTCCATGTGGTAAAAAATTGTGGTCAGCAGATAGTCCTATATGGGCATAATCTTGGCCTGAATAATAATGAGAATGTAACTTTTCTCTGCAGACATGAACTAATTTAAGCTAATTCAGATAGCGTGAAATGACAAGATCACAGTGGAAAAGTATTTTACCATATTACCAGATTTAGAGCGATTTTTCAGTTGGGCTGAGTTTTGAGAAGCAGTCTATTTCCAGGCTGTTGCAAGAGCATCTGCTCTGGCATCTCGTGACTTACAGATTTGCTATTTTAGTAGTAGTGGATGTGAAGAAGGGGGAAAACTGTTATTGAAAATATTCCCAAAATACTTATGATGATAGCTGGAGATGCTTCAGTCTGTACTAGGTGTAGATGTTTTCCTTTTTTCTTTTCTTCCTCTTCCTTTGGTTGGTTGCCATTTGAATTGTGTTGGGTTAGTTGGATATCCACAGCTTGAAATAACTGGTAGGGTAATACCTGTTATGAGGGAACAGAATAAGAAGGATTAACTACACCTCCCTAATTAATCCTCCTCATGCCCTGAGCTGTAGGTGGGAATGCTCCCTTCTGAGGCACTGAGGAAGAAGCACCAGGACAGGAAAAGTTCCTAATATCTTTGGCCATCTGCACACCTTTCTGATCCCCATGTGGCCAGAAAGGAAGCCTCTGAATCTTGGGAATACAAAAACTTGGAAATATTTGCTTCGGACACTTGCTCAGAAAAATAGAAATACATTTTATGAACTTCATGAGCTGCTTATATGTTGAAAACTGGCTTGAACTAATTTCATGAGAATAGGCTCTCTCCCAAAATCGTTTGTACCTAGCATTTCAGGTCGTGCTGGAACAGCTACAGGCATAAGCTTTGTTGTGATATTTCAGCACTTTTACTTCCAATCTCAGCTTGAATCAGGAAGTATAAATGTTTGCAGAATGGAAATTGCCTGTTAAAAATATGTCTTGGTTCCCTTGTTTGTTTGAAAGATTTTAAAGTTCAGTTGGGACTTGTTTCAATTTATGGAATAGAATTTGTGTTGCTTTTTCTTGCATAAAAAGCTGTATTTTTCTCCTTAACATATGGAACAAAATTAAAATAGAGAATGAAATATTAAGAAAATACGCAACAATATAAGCACAGCATATGTAAGAGTTATGTAAGAATTAAAACCAAATACTTTATTCCTTACACTGAGCAAAAACCTTCTAGAATTTTAATATATATGTGTGTCATTAAGATCATTGGCTCTTTCTTTACATATCCGGCTACTTGCAAAGAACTTGTAGATTTGAAGTCCAAGTTCTGTGTTCATTTTATTCTATTAGCAATATGAAAAGAGTTTAAAAGATTTTATTTTATCATTTTAAATCTTTGGAATTAGACAAACTATGTTCCCAAGTGGATTAAAACCTTTGAACACGATTAAGATATTTATCAAAGCCTCAAACACTGAGGAAGATGCCAGAGGACCCAGCAAAAGCATTGTTGTGCTAATATACAGTAGAAAATCTTGAACACGATCAACTTGATAAAGATTGAACAGTTAGCTTGAATTGTTGGTCCTCATTATAGAAATGCTCTTTTTAGATATAAGAAGTAAAGGAGATTAGTGTGATTAACATCTGTCACAGTTTGGAGAGGTGATTTCTGTTTAACACATTTGTTAGTGTTTTTTTTTTTTTATGAGATTGTAAGGTGACAGACACAAATGTTGATGTTGACTTCTGCGAATCATTTGATATTAAGTTACTCTTGCACGTCATTTTGATTCAAAAATTACCTCTATAGAATATCTGTATACCCACATGAAGTGGTTTTTTCAGAGATAACAGGAAATCTTCCTCCAGTGATGTGTTTCCAGTTAGAGCCTTTTACAATCTTATTCTTAGTTTCATTAAATCTAGCATCTTCTACACTGGTTTATAAAATATATAAAAATAATTACATGTAATGTTTATCACATCAAAATTGGTGGGATAATGAACAGAAATAAGTGGGCACCATATTCCTGGGTAACATAGAGTCAATTAAATATGTCCAAACGCCAAGTTATAAAAACAATATAAGCAGCCTTTTTTGTGTGATAGGGACATCTATAAAATGGAAGTGATTTAGGGCATTGTATTTTAATGTGTATATATGTGTATGAGTATAATCATTTCATATACATTTTATAAAATAAGATGTAGCTAACGCTGAATGTAATCTTCAGGAGTACAGAGGCATGTGAAATGGAAGACAGCAAACAAAGATTCTTCATTGTATGTGATAGGTAAGCCAACTACTGAAGAGTTCATGAGCATCCAACATCCATGGTTTTGAAATGAGATTGCAAAATTAAAAATAACTATAAAAAAAAATCTTTAATGCGGCGATGGGTGGAGGAGAAAAAAAAGCATTAGTGCCTGTCTAAAATGTTTAGATCTGTTTAGTATTGTGAAGAGTTTTGTTTAGCCTTGATCAGCAAATACAAATGTTGATATCCTTATAGATGGAGACTTCTTTAAAAAGTTTCTGAGAGTCAAGGGACGTTGGTGTACAAAGTGACTTAAGATCTGTAGATAATCCACTTTTTGGGAGATGACACTAGTCAAATTAAAACCAGAAATGGACAGCACAGGAAGATGATGCAAGCCAAGGCTATCAGTTGTACAGCAGGAGACTGGAAACCCATATACCTGTCTCGGAGACACTCATTAAGTGATTTGAGCTGACAAGAAAACTATAGCAGGGTTAAAACTCCCTGGTTTCATCAGTAGTATTCAATTAAATCAACACAATCCTCTTTCTTTAAAAAAAAAAATAAAAATCTATTTTGTATATGGAAAAGATAGAATAATTGCATTAGCTTTGCCCTGGAACTGAGTAAAGCCCACAGAAGTTGAAGATTAAGTGAAATTGTCCTCATGGAGCATCTTTGTCCCTCAGTAAAATATATTCACTGTTCAAGTGTCACTACAAGAACTCTGGGTCTGTGGTCCACGGCAGTTAAGCAGTCTTTGGCAGCTTTTCATCATTTCATGCATTTCATTAAAGGAAAGAGCAGCTGTTGCTGTCTTTTGCTTTGATCTAGTCATACTGATCACGCTATTATTTGTAATGCTATCCAGAACTCGATGTTTTAAATTTAAATATTTTCATTTATCTGCAGAATCGGAAACTTCAAAGATGATAACGACTCCCAAACTAGCCCAGTGTGACACAGAAGATCCAGAAAAAGACATTTCTGATCTAAACCTTGTATAGCTGCGTGCCAAAGCTAATAAACCCTGTCTTAAGCACGAAAGGATTCGCAGCAGTGAGTTTCATCGTGATTTGCAGTGAAGAAGTTTTGTCGAGGATCCCGACCCTATCTCCTCTCGATGGGTTATCCATTGTGTTTTCACGCTAGAAGATATAAGATTCACTTCAGGTATGTGAGTATTAATTATATGGTTGCACCACGGATCTGATCCACAGTAGCTGCTGCTTTTAACATTTGTCTGTGAAAAGAGTTAATGGTATAAGCTGTGCAGATAATGTCTATTTTCAGGGTTGACATAGTATATTCCTGATTTTCCCCACCTCAGCAGAGTTCTAGATTAAGATGTCTTTGCATGTTTAATATATCTGAAATACCGGCCCCTTGTGCTGCTAGTGTTCACCTGATAGTGTCCCAACTGTTTTCAGGCTGAGAGGTTTTCCTGTGCTCCTTAAAGCCCTGTCACGTAATACAAATGAGATCATGTCTAAAAGAGGCTCTTTTTTTTTTTTTGGATGTTAGAATCATACAAGCTGAGAGATTCTATTATTGCCATTCGTATTTCTGTAGAAAGTAAAGTATAAATTAGACAACCCTGGCAGAATTTTTAGTGGTACATACATGCAGTCATCAAAGTTTCACCGAGTTCATTGGAGCAGTGATAGCGTGCCCAGAAGATGATCTGTTCCCCCAGCCTGGAATCCTGACAGGCTACTGTAACTGGTCTATTCATTTTTCTATTGCTGTTTGATCTGAGCAAATACGAGTTATAAATGTTCCTCAGGTCAAGTGCAGCTGTTTGTTAGGGTGAGGTTCAGGTGCTGAAGTATAGAGTTGTAGTGAGTGATATTGTAGCTGTCACAGACATCCATGTCAAGCTGGCAGTGTCACAGGGCTGAGGAACCTGCACCCTTTTAGCAGGGTACATAGAGCACAAGCAGAATACACTCCAAGATATCTAAAACAACAATAAATATTTCCCGGATTGATGTAAAATATGTAGGTTGGCATAAAAACCTTAATTCTATTCTCAGATACTTTTTCCTGAAGTTTGTTTATTTTCATAAGCTCTCTATTACTCTGTGTGCACAAAATCACAATCATAAGTTTAACAGAAAATCACCAAAAGCAAAAGAATGTGGCCATCTCCCACCCCGGTATAGGGTGTTAAGATTTCAGAAATTTAGGAATCAAAGTGTTTCATGAAAGGTATTTCTTCTTCCTCAGAAATCTATCCTATCACAGATCTAACTTTTCAACTGTTACTAACTCATAGAATTAGTCATTGACAAGTCAACAAGGGCTACCGCTGTCTTGCCCTTTTCCAAAAATCTGAATACAGTTTCCTTCAGTGTTCCTATTACTGTGCTTGCTGTTTACTACTGTGAGCATTGTTGTATTGTAAAAACATAAAAATATAGGCTGATATTATAAAAGCTGCTCACAGATGATTGTTGAACTAATTTTTTCATCCTGTTTTTTTTTTTTTTTTTTTGAACTACTATTTTAAAAAGAAGTTGTATTGGACCAAAATCTTCCCTTCTGGAAACTTTCAAATCTTGGTAAAAATTAAGTTCTGAATTCTCCTAACCAGAAAGTCTGTTCTGCCCTATATCTTTGTTACTTAATATAAAGGAAAATGAATGTTTCTGTTGTCTGAACCAGGCATAGTCTGAACTGGCATTGTCGTGATGATATTTCCATACATCATTTTGTACGTTCATACATCACTTTGTATTTCCAATATTATTTGTACCTTCAAATATATTTTGTGTGTTTTGGCAGCTAAAGGTTCAAGGTCATTCTGAAATTCTGCATAGCGCAGAATTTATGTAGTGAATAGCTCCGTCTCACTAATTGCAGTCATTTATTTTCAAAATTTCTCTCTTGTAAAGCCTAGTTCAGGGTCGTTTTTTTTTTTTAAGAAAAACGAACAAATACATTTTGATGGCATGTATCTGTATGAGGTGGGAGCTCCCTGTGTGCCTGGATTTTAAATCTGTGAACGTCCTACTTAGTAAGGTAATTTGGACAAGGATTGTCTCTTACTTAATGGTTTGTGCTAGCCTAGCACAGTATGTCCTGGTCGTCGGCTTGGCTATGAAGGTGCTGTTGCCGTACAAATAAGTGATAATAATGATGTTTTAAAGCTACTCATCTTGCTTAACCTATAATATCCGGTTTCTTCAGCCACGAGCCCAAGCTATTCTGGACTAAATCAATTCTCATTTGAACCTTCTTAAAATTCTACATGCAGATTGCCCGTTAAGTCATTACAAGGGCATATCCCAGAGTTTTAGACATTTGAAGGAACTCAAGGGAATAAAGGGAAGCTTGGTACTTGCCTTGATATATTTTTATTTACTGATCTTCTGTTTAGTGCACTTAATTTATGTCAGATAAATCACTTGAATTCTTTTCAAAGATCAAGTGGGGAAAATGTCATAGCATTAAGCATAAGTATCCATTTTTTCCTAAAGGTCTTGTTGTCCCAAGGCGCACGCGTGTGGAAGGTTCTTGGAGACAAGCACGTACTCTTTATTTCAAACTCTTGTTGTCTGATTTTTACAATATTCCAACCTTGTTTATACTTGGAAGCAATTTACACAAGTGAAGATTAGCTACTTCAGTTAAAATAAAGATCACAGAGATTAGCTGTTGAAAAAGAGCTATCTGTATCTATGCAGCTGAAAATGTATTATTTTCTCCCTATCATCAAGACTGAAGTCACCAGGTGGTGCTATTACATAGTGTTGCAAGACCACCTTCTGTAATTCAATTTTTTTCTTGTTTTTTTTTTTTTTTTTTCAGGAGATGCTGTGTAATCCCTTTGCCTTATAGTTGGGAGAAGCTGTAGCAGCACATTGACTGGTGGCTTTTAGTTTGGCAGTAGAGGGACTTTCTGGGAGGTGAGCATTGGTGGCTAAGGTTGTCTTCCCTCTGAAACAGTGTGGTTTGAATTCTGTTTATGGTTGCCTTTGTTCCTCATCTGGAATATTACATGATGTAACATAGAACACAATATTTTGGCCCCTTGAACCACAAGGAAAGCAAAATAGAATGTGGCAGTAGGTCAACAATTGTGTAAGGAGGAGAAAAGAGATATTGGAAGCATAACTATGCTATTGTTTCCATGGAGAATAGTATCATGCATTGGGGGGGGGTGTCCCTTCAAGAAAAAGTCTTCATGATTAGTTTCCTTCTTACATTAGATTACATTTGAGAGAATAACCATAGAATAACTATTCATTCATGTGACATTGATTTAGATTTTTATCAGCAAAACCAGTTGAAATCGTACAACCATCAGTTGAAAAAAAAAAAAAAAGGAAAAGGTAAATAGTAATTTCCTGCTGGTGCGTGCTGTAGCATAATAGAGAGATACAGAAAAATATCTTAATGGGATGGTAGCCTTCTGGAGTTTAAGAGAATAATGATTCAATCTGCTTCAAAAGATTCAGCAATTTTAACATAAAAAGTCTTAGTGACTGAGATGAAAATCTTTTATCACCCTGTATGAGGAATGTGGATGGTGCTACTTACTCTTTAGGATTTTAAGTAATAACAAGGACAATTATGTAAAGAAAATCTGATTTGGGGGGTGTGGGGATAGGAAGCTGGGAGGGGAATTTTCCTAGTAGCTATTGATATTTATGTAGTTCACACAGGCGTGTGCAATTTTTTTTACAGGACAGGCTTTATTTTTGAAACAACTTCTGGTGATGGTTTTCTTTTTCAGGAGGTTTAACTGCCTAATTCTGTCTGTACAAAGTTGAATGCAGTCACTTTTAAGAATACCTGAAATTAATGGTGTAGCTGCATGATGACCGATGTGAATAATGTCCCCCTTTACTACAAGTTTTAGAGTAGTTGTTGTAATGGTTAATGCCTTTGCATTTGGTGACTTTGGTAGGAACGAGAAAAGTATTGACTTATACCAAAGTCTTTTCTTGGAGGATATCTAGACTAGATTTGAAGTATCATTTAGCTAAGCTTCAGAAATAGACACTTATTTATCCTTTAAAAATAATTTCAAATGGTCTTAAAATTGTTCTAGGCATGTAACAGTTGCCTATGTCAAAATAAGAACTGACATTTTCCGTTTTCCAGGGTTGTTCTTTTGTGCTGCTCCTCTTAACTAGTTATGATAAAGCTTGACAGTTAATGCAGTTTAGGACGTGGCTCTGTTGGATGGACTTGGGATACTGGTCCAATGCACAAACTGTTCTTGGGAGAAACCGCTTCTTTTTTTTTAATTTACTTGACCCTATTAAACAATTTATTATATGGGTAATGATAAATGAAAAAGGTTGCTACCATCTTTAACAGTTTAATATTGTTTTAATGTGTGTAGAATTGAAGAAAATAATTCATGAATTGTATTTCTATGTTACACTAGATTACTCTCACTAAAATGTACTTTTAATAGTTCACATCATTTTCATTAACCTCTTGATACTTTATTCATCTCCCTTAGAGCAACGTTGTACAATCAAACCAACAGAAAAGCATAAACAGGCTATTCTAGAGGCAGAAATGAGTAGGAAGTCATATAACAAAGGACAGATGTAATTGAGATTGAATCTTCACTTTTTTTTCTCTTCACCACTTTCTCTACCTGAGCATTTCTTGCTATTAATTTGATCTCTATGTTGCCTCCCATTCTGCTCTGATTCATTAATATGAAGCTTATGGTTGCAATGCTAAAAGCTTCTTAGATACAAAAAGAAGTACAGTTCTGAGTAACATCCTTCTCCAACACTGATTTTACAGTTGCGTTATTCTGCTGACGTCATTAGACTTTCCCATTTCCACGCCAACATTTACATCATGAGAACTGAATCAGGTCCTCTGAATCCTAGAGAATGTTTCCCTTTTGATGATTGTTGTTGCTTTTTTTATAAAACTAACACATTGCTAGTTTTTAAAATGTCAAGGTTTATTTTGAACCATATTCCTGAGTTTTATACTACAACACTTTGTTCTGAACCTTGATGATGTGTGACTCAGGAATCATATCCTACAAGGATTTTAATAAGGAGGAGGGTGGCAAAGTTTATCATAGAAAAAAAGGAATGCTTGCTGAATAGGAGAAGAGTTATATTTACACATGCTCTTTAGCTGTCTGACCACCAAAAACACCGGTAGGATTATAAACACCTTTTCAGAGATTTATTTCTTTATTTTAATTTCAAGATAAATTCACACTTCAAGATGTCACAAACATGTTTGTCATCTTAACAGTATCTGGGAGACTGATCCTGTTGGGAGGCCCCCTAAACCTTTTAGGTTTAAAGAAAGAACTGTTACATAAAAGAATAGTATTTTATATACCTAACAACCTGTGGGTCACTTGAAATCTCTCTTTACCCTAAGAGAACAAAAGAGGTCTTAAAATGAAGGACTTGAACTGACTTTGGGCTTAAGAGACATCTAGGAGATATCCTTTCTAGAGACATCTGGAGATAAACTTGCTGAAACAGGGATTTGGAAGACCTGGTTGGGGTGTGTTTGGTTTTTTTTTTTTTTTTTTTAATTCTTGATATGCAAAGCTGCTTCTGAAGTGAATGAAAGATTTTAATTATGTATAGAATGAGAACCTAATAGCAAAGTTATGAGAAGATCCAACTGGAAGCTGTGAAAACTGTGGAAGCAGTGAGGACAATAAGAGTACAAGTAATGCCGCAGGAATTAAAATATATTTAAGTTTAGCCCTTACAGGAAGTAATATAAATTTATGTATGGTGAAGTTTAATATCTCTAGTATATTAATTTTGTTCTCATTTTTGTTCTCTGTTAAATAATTCCTGCACTTTACTGAGTCACAAACCAGCTTGTGCTTTGTTTTCGAGATATTTTAGCTCAGTAATTTGTAATTCTCCTCTATCTTCCTCACCAATTTGTTATGCAAATTTTTCCAAACTCAGTGTTTATCTTTTGTTATTCATCTTTGGATGTCCTTTTTGGGACTAGATTCATACAGACTATAAACTATAATTATTTTCTATCTATAAAGAATATAATTTCCCTAATGCTATTACCGCTACTCTGAAGAAACATTTTCAGAAAATCAAATAGACTAGTAGGGCATGTACAGTGTCTAGCTGAAGAATAAAGAGAATAAATTCAGATTAATACTATTAGTGAAATCACCAAATAGATCAAGTTGTTTACTTTTCCTTTTAGAGGACATATATGGAAAGCATTTGGCTTTCCAAATATCTAACCAGACTAGTTTAAGTCCTCGTTCCCTGGACTAACCTGACTCTCCTATAATTTCTGTTCTTCCCTTCAGTTTGTGACATCCCAGATGAATCTCCCAGTTACTGAACTTTTTGCTTATGATTGAGTCTCTCTTCTAGAATGAGCTTAGAGTTTTGTCAGACTGCTTTCTGAAGACATCTCACCTGCTTTAGCTCACATGTACAAGGTGAGGATCTCGGGCAGTAGTTGAATCCAGAATTCTCCAAATTTCTCTTTCCTGATAGTGTGTCGTCTGTCCTTTCTCACAATGCTGCAGGCATGAGCAAAATTCTCTTTTGTAAGAGGAATGGAGGAAAAAAAGTATTTTGAATCATATTTTCTTAACATATAAATGGGAACTAGAATGCATATGCACAACTGCATTTAAAACCAACACTTGACTGATTATAAAGTAGAACTCCATGCATTTCTTTTGATTAAAGAAGGTGGGGGTTTTTTTAGCAGGAATGAGACATTTTCTAAAAGCATAGAATAATTTTATCTCAGAATTATAAGGTAGGATCTATTCTTCTAACAAGTTACATCATCTCTGTGTACATTCATTTATACTGCTGATTGTTTATCAAGACTTCCCTGAGAACACAAGGATATGGGACTGTCACCTGTGGGATTAGTCTCTGTTGAGATAATAAAATAATTTAATTAGTCATATTAATTAATACATTTTAAAAAATATTCAATATCTATTTTATATGGCTATTTAAATAGAAAATTGCAGTATTGAATCTCAATTCAGTATGGATTTCAATTGTGTGGAAAAATTAAGATTTTAAAAGCAGATCAGAAAAGAAAACTTCCACAAAGATTGGTCTGTATTACTAAATAGTAAGTACTAAGGAATAGTTAGATAAAATTCAGGAAAGTTAATTGATAATGGCTCATGATTACCAGAAGACAAAATGCAAAGAACTTCATAAACTTGAAGTTATATATTCTAACATTTCTGAGCTAGAGAAAGAATAACTAAAGAATAAATATTAAACTAAAAGAAAGCCTACCATAAAGAAAAGGGGGCTCTTTAGAGTAATGATAACAAAACAGATGAAAAATGACATTATGCATATTAATGAACACAAATCAATTTATGTTCTTGAATCTGCTTTGAAGGACATCACATCAAGAATGTCTCAAAGTACAGAAGACAATCACCTGACAATAGTCCTTTCCCTGGAGGGAATTGATACCTAAAACAGCAGAAGTACGTGTAAAAAAACAAAAAAAAATTAACATACGAATCAAAATTAGTCAAGGAAAAAAACTCAGATATGATGAAACTACTTTCAGTGAGAACAGGTTAGTTGGGGATGAGAAATGTATCTTGAAAGTCACAGAGGAAGCACAGTCTGAGTTTTCTTGGAATTCAGGTTATACTTTCTCAAGCTGGTTTATGTTGGTCTTGTACCATTAAAGTAGAGATGAAAATATATTTATTTTTCTGGCATTTTTTCCTTTTGTTTTTTATAGTATTCGTTTTTAAAGTCCTAAACCAGGTGTTTTTTAAAGATCCAAACTTTTCAATACTTAGGTTCATTTTTTTCTTTTCCTGTGTTCTAAATCAAAGACTTGCGTAGATAACTGCAGTATCAGTGATTTAATGTTGTCTGTGTAGTTCACTAATGGAAGATTCACTAGGAATACAGATTTATTATTTTTTCTTAAGTAAAGGTACTACTACTGTTACATGTCGGTCTTGTGTTGACATGTAGTAAGTATATAACTACTGACAAAATTTAGGAATGAATTGTTCTTGTATAGCACCGTACTATATCTGACACTATTTACAGTTCTTGCAGTCCACAGCGATGCTGTTAAACCCTGGCATCCAGCTTTAAATGTTCCTTTCCTCTGATGCAGTAGGTGCCATTAATCTTTTAATCAGCTGCCTCAGCCAAGTAGCTAGGTCCTGTAGTCTTAAACCTAAAAGGAGTTTATGGACTGCTTTAACAGGCTTTGTCAGCTAATTAGGAATTCAGTACCGAATCTAAAATAATCTGTAGAAAAAATTTTTGGGGATGTTGAGTAGGATTGTACACTCATGTGAATGCAATCATTATACAATAAATTAAATAACTACAATATCCTTTGTGTTTGAAATGGTTTACTAGAACAAACATCCAGTTGTTTGTCTTGCATTCATGCAAATTTGAAATGTGAAGATCTCCGGAGGAATAAGGCTTTGTTTTTTTCTTTTTTTGAAGTAGAGGTGGTCTATGTACCGAAGCCACAAACTCTTTTCATGTTATCTCTAGTAAATCATAACAGGATGCGTGAAACAATAGGTCTTCAATTCATAATTGCCCCAGTGAAAATAATTTATCATCTGAGCACAACTCCCATTAGGGAGCTCAGAGTATTTACTGTATTTGTAAATATTTGTTATTGTATCAGAAGAAAAACCTTATGAATATATATAGACATCTCTGCTTCATTCAGGTTTGCCTGGTAGTCTGTCCTCCGAGCATTTCCTTGGTCTGTTATATGTGTTGATAAATATATAGGTCACGTTTTTCAGAATGATTCAGGAGCTTAAGACCAGATTTCAGCTGACTTCTGTGACTTGGAAGAGGGATTAAGCTTTAACTCCTTTAGACCTACTCTAACTGACTTTTGATAGAGAAAACAAACTGAGGTGTCATTGGACCCTAGAGCCAATACCGAATAATTATGATATAATGTGTTTATAGCCATGTTTATCTTCCATGTTCTGTAAACATTATAGAGATTAAATTAGGAAATGGAGAGGAAAGGATTGTATTTCTGACTGAAAGAACTTCAGTGTTCACCTGGACTGAAAAGAGTGAGATTGAGATGTCTTTCCTTGAAATACTGGAAACTAATGAGCAGGGCCATCTTTTCAGTTATACAAATCTAGATCCAAACTCTCTATTCTCCAAATCAATGGTGAGAGAAAGATTGGAAATAGGGACTGCTTACAAAAAAAGCTTCCCACTAAGATGATCAAAAGTTATACCTAGCCTCAAGTTTGAATTTATTAGTTCAGTGCCAACAGAGGCTAATTGGTTTTGGTTTCAAGAAGGCTGGCATCTGGTTTACTCAGCACATAGCAGAATGTGCTCATGTTTGCCTGCCAGGCTCAATATATTCATACTAGACATTTTGAAATCACTATCCTATATAATTTTTGGCAAGTGTGGCTTTTCTACATCGTTCATGAGCTTGTTGAGTCAGTACTGCAGAAGCACTTTCAGTATCAGTAGTGGTGCATTAATCCTTTGTGAAGACCAGTGCCTGGAGTGGAGAGCACTTAAATATCTTAAATATTTTGGATCACTAAGCAAGATTTTCCTAGTGCAGAACTCTGTGCTGGCATCCCGAATGTGTGTGAATTTCACGGCATGTATTTGATTTTGGCACTTAGTGTGAAGGTGTGCTCTGGAGGAACTGACTTCCATTTTATAGTTCCTAAGGGATGCTAAGCGTTAACACTCTCCACTAGCTTCATGAGGCTTCAAAGTGCTCAATAACTTCAGTATTATGCTGTTAATGGGAACTCTACAGGGATAGATTAGTCATTCATAACCAGTTAAGATTTTGTGTACTATGTTTGTTTCCTTTTAGGAAATATTTACTTATACTTTGTTATCAAATTTAAATATATAAGAAAAAATAAACAAGGCAGATATAATGTTAAGGTCCTGTGGTCATAGACACACTCCTTCTAAGATTATAAAGGATTTGTTCTCTGTTAATTCTCATTTATATCGAATGGGTTCTCAGGAAAATTTGCATGCTATATTGCAATTATTCCACTAGGAATTGCTTTGATGGTAAGATGTAAAATTAATGTATTTATTCAGGTCAGTAACAGAATCAGCAAACTCCAAAATGCATGCTGATAAAAACTGTTTTTAATTTAATTAAAGCTGTATAAGCTAAAAATATCTATATTGATATGTGCATACATTGAGATATGCTTTGGTATACTTAGGTGGTTGTCTTAACTTATTTTGGTCTCTTAACTCTCTTAAAGTCCCATTAAGATATGAAGGCTGAGAAACTAGATTGACTATAAAGAAAGTAGAGATCTAGGAAGACAATATGTGTGGTTTTTTTACTTTCAATCTGGTTTCCAAGATGTCCTTAAAATATTGCTGTATTATATAGCAATGAGACCTTAAACAAGGCATGGCTGAAGAAGTGGAAATGACCTTACTGCACAGGGTAACAAGGTCCCGTAAATGAGGTATACTTTGAAATGTCAAAAAGTTTGCTACTTGCACAAAACCTGAGCAAGCCTTTAATTTGCTGGGAGTTTTATTTTTATTATATTTTATTTCATAGGAGGAAAAAAACCCCAGAATTAATTATTGCAAAACTACAGAGCTAAACAACCTCTAGAAGCTAATATTGTTTCGCTAATGTATGTAGATTTTCTTGTATCTGTACCATCTTTCTATTTCTCTTCCTGAAATTAAATTAATGTGAAAACTATATTGCCAATATGGCACTATATATATTTGTTTATATGTATGTTGTATGAGTTTTTTATTGAGCCAGTATTTTAAGATTTTTTGATGTTTCTAGACCTCTGAATCTTCAACCTCACAACATACTACGTTCTTATGTCGTGTACTTCAGAAATATTGGCATGATAGCAATCTATCAGTCAACTTTTTACCAACAGTGGAGATCCTGAGCTTTACACTCATGGTCTCCCCTCTTCCCTCTGAAAAGTTGTGGATATTTCAAGTGTGCCCTTCTGGCCATTCAAGCCTGATATCTAGAATTCATCTTTGACTGGTCTTGTGCTTTGATCTTTGTATATGGATCTTGCTGATTTATTACACATTGGCATCTCAAGATCTGTATTACTTCCTTGCTCACACTTGCAAAATCACAGCTAAGCCCTGATCATCTTGCGTATTCAGTGCTGTCATCTCCTTCCTAGACTTGGTGGTCATGACCTGTCTGATTCAAAAAGTGTAGCTTTCTGGATTGTCGCTCTGTTTCATCTGTTTCTATTGCTCCTTCTCTTTCAACCAGTTACATACAAAGTTCGTCATCCTGCAAACTTACTTCTACTTGATCTCTTGTTCAGATGTTTAATCTTTTTCTGACAAGGTGGTCACATTTCCGTCAGTGGTTCTCCATCATTATGACCAATTCTCTTATGTTCTGAAAAGCATCTATGAAGTTTCTCTGACTCTGCACAAAAACATGGTCATCCACTCATCGTGTCATCAGTTTGTCCCTTTGTATACCCAAATGTGATGCTGTTTCTGTCATCATCGTACAACACTACAAGCTAATAACGACTAGGTAGGAGGTGTAAGGTAGATTCAGCGTTCTAGCAGTCTTTGCTGCCTCTGTATCTACAAATGACCCTCAAATCCCATTCGGCTATCGTATCAGTAAAGCAGGGTCACTTAACACGTTACACAGTTCCCCATGAAACACGACTCAAGATATTTGACCTTCATTCCCATCTCAGCTTGTTTGGAGTAGCTGGGTTTGAGCACTTTGTAGATATCTCCACTGGGGATGCAGTGAACTATTATTTGCATCAATTATCAGTAAATGATAGCTAAGCACATTTCTTAAAGGTGGGATACGAACTATGATTATTTAATATTTCTCCATTTTTTTACATAGCAAAGTGAAGTAAAACGTCATCTGGGGCTGGACAACAAAAATTTCAAAGGAAAATTGTTTTGCAAAATCAGTAAATATTTCAGGAACATATCAAAGTATTTTCATAAGCTGAAAGATTCTGAATTCTTAGTTTCAAAGCTGTGGAAATACTTTCTTTTGGTGGTGCTTGACTTTATGTTAATACTTATGTAATATCATACTATCCAAACTTATGTGTTCAGTATGTTCATTTATGTACTTGAATATAAAGCATTTATTATACTATAGAAAGTACAACAGAAATTTTGTTACATTACTACAGCGCTTGCTTCTTCCCACCCTTAAAAATTCTAATTTTTTAGCAAGGGTTTCTTTAATACCTGAATTTTCTGGAGAGCAGGAATTCCTACTGCTATTCCAGTTCTACTGGTTTTTATTTTCTTTTCTTGATTTATGCTGGCTGTTTTTGAAAATAGCTGTATTTTATTCCACAAGGGGTTTTTTTACCGTTGCTCAACCCTACACAAATGTTGGCATGTAAGCCACATTTGTGTGTATTGTCTTTAAGTTCCAAGATCTCAGAGTTCTGAGGAGTTTCTGTATAGCTATATTCAAGGCTGTGAACACAAAAATTGCTTAGAAGTGACAAATATGCAGTGGATTTTTTTCTCTTTTTGACAGAATTCAGCAGAAGCTTGAAGGTAATGTTAAAAAGCATCGAGTACTGCTGTTAAAAGAATTTTTTTAACATATTCTACAAATGTAATTAAAGCAACTCTTGTAAGAATGTGGAGTCCGTAATAAAAGATGCCTGAACGTAGCATCTGTTTAAAAAAATCCATAGCTACATGCAGGGACCTGATCGTTGTAACCATATTTGTCAAGAGTTTCCAGAAAAAAATAATAGGGGCAGGCAGGTAGGTGGTGGCAGCCTGCACCCAGGTCAGTGTAGCATCACTGCCTTATACTGGGTGGGTGATTTATTCCCAGCTTCTCAATGCACTTGCATAGCATTTACCTTCAGTTAACGAGACTTCACTTGAGCAATAGTTTTGGCTGCTGTTATCTCTGACAGAACAATAACAGATGATTGGCAAGAAAAAAAAGCCAGTGTGCTATTTCTTGTAGAGAGGAAATGGCTCCTATTGAATGTTAGTGTTTTTATTTGATGCACTATTCCCCAGATGCAAAATAAATATTTTAAAAGTTTGTACTGCATTCCTGCTCCCTGGGTAGTTATGCCTTATAGAAAAGTGGTGTGACTTTTTTATTCCTTTGTTGTTGTTGTTGTTGTTTGGCTGGTTGGTTTTGTGGGGTTTTTTTTGTTTTGTTTTTTTCCTTGTATTACTTGGGCTCTGTTTAAAACCTGCTGCTTTAAGTGAAATTTTTTTCCCCATTCTTTGCAAACAAGTTCTGTTCTGGCAGATTTTTCTTTCGCTGCTTTACTCCATTTTACTGAGAAAAGCGCAGTTATGTATAGTTTTACTACCCTACAGCAAACTTTGAAATGTTTAAGTATATAATGTTGAAGCGAGAAAATCAAGGGAAGAATGTCTGATTTTATAAAACTTAACAGACTTCCTTGACTTTTCCCAGATGCTCAATGAATAACTAAGTAGAGATGCAAATTTATATAAATCTGAGGGACAATTAGGAAAAAAAAGATGCCTCAATTTTATTGCATTCCCTTACTTTCATGAGAAAGATGTTTAGAAATGTAACTCCAACGTGTATTAAGCTTCTAGGGAGAAGAGGAAAATTCTTGTGTTCAAATAAACAAGAGGAATCCTCCTTTGGAGCCTTACTAAGACCCAGTGAAAGGAATGCCAGTCTATAGAAAGGCCTTGGAAATGTTAAACTATTTCAGTTCTCTTAGGGTTAAGTCAGCGAGTATGGAAACTGTTTGGAGAAGAATAAAGTCATAACTCTTGAGTTTTTGTAATAAAGACCTTCGTTAATATTTCTGGATCATTTTAAAAAATAGTCTTCCCTTTTTCAACACTGTTTTATTTTACATGTGAAAGAATTGTCTTAACACAAAAATTCCCTTTTTATTCTCTTGTAAACTAGGTACAGTTAACAAATGCTTATATGCACAGTTGCTGTCGTGACAGTGCTGACATTGGGAATTTAGAGCCACCAGGAAAATGTATAAATATGTTTAACTTTAAAATTATATGGATAAATGAAAAAAGACCAATCCCACCCTCAAAACGAAGCGGTCAACCCTATGTATTCCCTTATGTGTCTAACTTTGATAGGCAAATCGTTTTTATCTGTACCTCCAAAATATGCATACTGCTCTCTTACAGAAAAGAAGAAAAAATAGTTTGTAACATCTGCAAATTATCTAGAAACGTATATTTGCAGTATGTTTCTTAATATCACAGTTTTTCTACATTTATTTTTCTTATAAAAAACAAAGGAACAAGAATCTCATCTCCCTTAACAAGAGGATGAGGCTGATGTGACAAGATTAGAGCCCAGTGGAAGTTTCTTTTCCCATTTGACGATAAATATAGGTACTAAACCAAATTCTATTTCACTTTAAGCACAATTAAAGATAGATTTATTAGTTTCCTATGGAAGTTTGTTTTTCATTATATTTATGATTGAACTTGACAACAACAAACACTTGCAATGTTTAAGATAATGAGGAAGCCTTTGCTATTTGCAGTGCAATGGAGTTAAAACCTGAATTAGGACTCTCTTCAGCTTTCATACTAGAACAACTTGTACTTTGTAATTTATTCGGTGACTATCCCAAGAACTACTGCTGCCTTAGTTTAAATAAGAACTCACTGATGTCTTAAAGTTCTTAAGTTCATACTCTGGAAATTATGTATGCATGTATTTAGCCAAGTTCTAACAAGAATCTTAAATTCTTTTCCTTGAAGGGTAGTTGATCCGGCGGCCAGTTCTCAAGAAGCTGTATGGTCAATAGATAAACTCTCTGCCATCGTGATGTGATGACTCTTCATAGGGGAGGGATTATCCTGCACTACCAGAAGTGCAGTGCCTACTCTCAGAACGGGGTTCCTTTTCTTTTCTGGTTACTGAATTGCAGGGGCTCGGTCACTGTGCCACAGCTGGCTTCAGGAAAATAACTTTAACAAGTTGTAATGGACTTGGTGCTTGATCTTGTAGGCTTTTGAGTTCTTGCTGACCTGAACGTTCTTCAGGATGAGTTCTTAAATCTGTTCTACAACATATTTCCTGATCATCAGCACTAATAATGCCCTGAGCAGATATTTAGATGAGACAGAAGGTGCTCAAAAGTAATTGCTTCACTTTCACCCAGGTTCAAATATTGGGGAGGGGAGGATTTAAAAATCTGTTTATTAAAAGACGTGTAGCGAATTCTCATTCTTAAACTCACAGAACAATGTTGTTGAATTAAGGAATATGAATTAGCAGTGCGTCAACTGTCCTATTCTGTTGGCTCAGATCCACTCTTTCTATAAAGTGAACCACAGCAATTTTATCATGTAAGTGATGCCTTTTATCAGTCCAGGAAGGGACAGTCTTTTCTCTTTAGAAATGGAATATCATTCTGGTAGGTCTTTAAGCTGCTATTTGTCATCTCAGATGAAACATCCTTTTTGAAGGAACTGCATTTTTGAAGATTAGAGTCTTCTAGGTATGTCATAACTTAGAACATAACTATTCATACTATAGGAGACAACCCAGCATGTATTTACCTCATAGTTGAAATACCATCTTTTAGTAGAAGAAAATGTCATTAGAGAAGTAGTGTAGGCAGACATCATACTGTAATATTTGTGTTGGTGAAGACTTAATTTGTTTCATTCATCGGCCTGTTAGGCTGTTGACTGAAATGCTGAATCTGTAAGAGCTAAAAACTGGTGAGGCCAAGGGTTTCACCTGAATAAGAAATACACAGGCAAGGTTCAAGTTGGATTGGCCTCTCCCAAGTCACATGATGTGCTTTTTAAAATTACTGTTTTTTATTTGATGAGAGCTAGAGGGCAACATTGTTTCAAAGGACACTGCAAAAGCACATCATGAACTTTGAGAAGTTTTGAATTAATAGAAGTCTTGGTTCTGACCTGCTCTTAAGATACTTGCCTAAGACATCATTCTATGAGGTCTGCTTAATAGGACATTTTAAAACTGCTCTTTTCATGTCCAGTGACTGGTAAGGATTTATGATGCCTGTGGATTGGATAATACCAATATGTCCGATATTCAGGATGGGAGATATGTTGGTTGGGAGATACATTCTCTGGCTAGTGATAAGGACAAAGTTACTTTACAGTGTAGAAGTATTTAGGGAAAAGGTTTTTCACAGTGCGGGACAAACACCCAACTAAGATGAGACACGTCTAGGGATTGGAAGTGACCACAATTAGGTGAGAGCTACCTTTTCTTTTATACAAATGATGCTTTTCTGAAAATGCAGTAGCTTCAGAGTTTGTGCAAGCTGATATCACACTGTTTAGTGCCTGACCTGAATGTATTTACTACAGTTATGTATCTGGTCAATGTGTTTTGGACAAAATGATCTAATGGATAATAATTCACTAATTTGTCCATTTGATGGATTCACATAGCTACCGTTGAGAATTACTCAATCATTTTGTGTGTAACTCTGTCTTGTTTTATTCCAAAGCATGATTTTTTTATTTTTAATGATGGTCATAAAAGACATTTTATGGAGCTTGTGAAGTTGGCAAAATGTCCTGTCTCTAAGCAACCAAGAAATTCAGAAAGATTAAATAAAAATTTCAAATAAAATAATCTTCATGTCTAGCAATAAATTCTACTGTTGTACATTTGGCTTCCAAATGTACAGTGGCAGTTCAGTTGAATCACTGCTCCATGAAAACAATGAGCTCAGAAGTTGTATGGCTGGAACATCATGTTCCCCTTGGAAAGGAAGTAAACACTTTAAAAACCAGTTCTCAGTTCTGAGTGGAATAAATCCTGGAGATGTAGAAATTATCTATATCAAATCACTTTTCAAGCAAACTGTTTTGAAAATATTGACTTAGGGACCAACTAATCTGCCTATTTCTTCCTATTTTACTTTATTTTTTCCTTTAGAAATTGGAGTCAGTGAAATTACTTGATTACATTAAACGTTCTGAATTCAGCATAATGATCTATTGGAATGAAATACAGTCTGAGCAAAAAATGTTATGACCATGGTAACTCGGTTATAGTTGCTTATGGTTAATACATTTTAATTTTTTGATTACAAAAGTTTTTAGGTTTTTTTTACAAATTACCACTGACATTATGTAAAACAGCAAATTACAACATCTTCTGTAGAGATAAAATAACAGAATAAATAAGAATGTCAAGCTGTAAATTCAGATTTTTCTATCTCACTATTTCTTGCTATTTAGGTGTATTATTCTGTGTGGATTTTGAGAGCGTGAGTGGGCTTGATGTTTTTATTATTTGTTACTCAAGATCGGATAGACTATATAATAATAGTAAATTAATTTCATGCTCTAAAGATAGTCAAAATACAAAATTATATTGTCTATCCTTTATTGATAAATGTAGATATATTCATGGTAGCTTTGCAGAAAAGTATCACTGAATTAAAAAAGTGTTGTCTATGTGTATGCTATGTAATGCTATATCTATAAATGCGTGTGCATATAAATATCTATATAACATCTATTTACCCTAAAGTGTGTACAGTTATATTTTGACATTAGTCACAGAGTTTCACTTTTCTTCACTTGTCTGATCTGAAAACTGTGTTATAAAACTTAGAGTCTCAGTCATCTCATTTCCTTTATGTAATTTCCTGCACTCTTTTAAGCGTCCCTGTGTATTTTGCTCCTCGGGAATCTTGTAAGGACTATTACTCTTCTCATCACCCAGAGTTCTGTTCATCCCTCATTACATGAAGAAGCTTAATGAGTATATTAATTTCCCTGCATCTTTCTCATACTGAAAAACACATTGGTGTTTAATATTTTTATATTAAGCAATTATAGTTTAAAATAGGAGAAACAAACCAGGAGATGTTGTAATTTGTCTTTACCTTCAGAATGATTCATTTATATCTGCCATCGGAACTCCAGTTCTCTTCTCATAGTTGTTGAGCATTGGTGACTGTATTTCTTTCATAGCTCTCTTTTTCTTCTTCCAGTTCCATGATTAATTAATGTGAAAGTATACAACACGTAACACTGTCCTGGTGACAGCTTGTCTCTGTTTAGTTATTTCTGTTTTGAGGTTCCTCAGCTCCTACTCAGGTCACCTTGCTGGTGGCACCCTAACAGGCTTATGTTAAGAGATCAAAAATGGAGCATCAGCATTGACGTAGTCTCTCTCTCTGAATTACAGGCTCAGTGTAGGTTCTTCACTAAAAATCTCAGCCCTTTATGAGTTCCATGAAGTGGCAGTCTACCATCAAGTGTAAGAAGTTAATGCATGCCATATACTGATGCGTAAATCCATGAGTTTTAGGAAACCTTTTCTGCCTGTGTCTGATATTTGCTTCTACAGAGCACATTTGTTACTGCATGGTATCATGGAAGCAGTTATAAATAACTGGAAGTTAAATTTAAAGTACAGCTGAAAGTTTGTTCCAGTATAAAAAAACCACATCTGTTGTGACCTCAGTTAGGGTCTATTGAGCATCATCCCTGCTGCAATTAGGACACCAGCTACAAGGAACACCACAGCACATGCTTCAAAGGAAGTGCTCTTCAGAGAGCAGAGTCTTCTTAACACTGCTCAGGCATGGAGTGTGTCAAAAAAAATTATATTGGCAGTAAGACCTAGGAGCTACATGTTACCTTAAAATAAACCTTGAAGAACATAAGCAACAGATACCGTGTTTCTGTATTTCCTAGGATACAGATTGACTCTGCGCTTTTGAACATTTTAGGAGAAAAGCCAACGATTTAATAACACACTACTTATCCTGATGATTTATTTAACATAAATAACAATGGCTCTAGTTTTTTAATCTTCACAATATGACTTTTATTTTTAGTTCATCAGCTTTGTCTAAATAGTTCTGTTGCTGTGATGAGATTTTAAGTCCCTCTTTGAGCCTTAGTGGAAAATGAAGCCATTCAAGGTGAAAATATTTGAGTCAGGCTTACTTTTTACGATTTCCTAAAATAAATTAATTAAAAGGAAAAGTCATGATCTTTGCCATCGTCTTTGCACATTAGTGCTTCTTAAAATCAATCTGCTGATATGAGAATTAGATACTGAATATCACTTCTGCTTTTATGTTTCCTCTTGCTGTTAGTACCTACTTAATGTGAAAGACTCACTTTGGTACCTTTCAACACATACTGCTACCTTTTTTTTTTTTTATTTTAGTGTTACATGAGTGGAAGCAAACATAAGTCGTCAATGGGAATCTTTTCAAGTGAGAAGGAGGCACAGAGGTTCCACAACTTCACAAGTTGTAAATGCTGATCTAATATCTCTTCAGGATATATATTCATGGAATGTTGTTTCAAGAGTTGTAGTAGCTTTCCCAAACACTGATTGACAGCAAGAAAAAGGTGTGATTTTTTTTTTTTTTTTTTAATAGATGTTATATTCCAGTCTGCACTCTGGTAAGCGTTAGCTAAGGTGTACTCAGTCCTCTGATTTCATCAAGAAGCAGTCTAATTAAGAGTGTTCCAATTATACAGCTTCCAGTTCAGTTCTGATAATGTTGAGCTGGGATGACTTCAAGGAATATTCTTTCACAGGTTTGTTTAGGTAAGTGAAGATGAGACTTCTAAATTTAAAGAACAGAACAGTGATAGTTATATAAAAGGATAATTATTGCCATTCTCAACCTGTTCCTGCATTATAAAGGTCCCTTTCCTGCTCTAACACTGTATTTCTGAACTGAAGCACAAAAATACTGTGCTGTTTTGATGAAATAAATCAAGGTACTCTTGTAAGAGATGACTACTAGTTTGCTGTACTAGTACTCTCATATTGTCACCGTATTTAATAATTTTTCTTATCCAGTTAGAGTATTTTCAGGCTTGCTTTTCTTTTCCTCAGTTGTCTTAATTTCAAGCTTTCCCATCACTCTTAATATCAAGACTTATCATTTTGCACCAAAGAATAATCATAAAATGGAAACAATTTTAAATAGTTCTGTCATAATTTCTTGAATTATTATCTTTTAATATTAAGGCTGTAACCTGCTTGTCTCATAAAAACACTCAGTACAGAAATTAATGTTTAAGAATTATTGAAGAATTATTATTCTCTGTTGTTCTTCAAGGCCAGAAGTCTAATGATCGTATCTGTTTGCTTCTTAAATACAGGCATTGCATCCTTATGCATGTCCTTATTACACACTAACTATGTGCTTTTTGCAGCATGGCATGCAAGTATGAAACATATTTCCATGTAGAATGATTCATGTGATGTGCAATTAAATATTTGCATAAAAATTATATAGTGGCTCTAAATTAAAATGAGCATTGGGTAGTACTGAGCAATTACTGATTTTTAGATTACTTACTACTGAAAATCCTTCCCTTAAGAGTTGACTTTGTATAGTGAATTTTCACAGTTCCGTAAACCTCGTAGTTTCTTTCATTGTGTGGATATTGTTAACTGATGGAAGATGTCCTGGAGAACAAAAAGAGGAGTATTTATTTTTGAATGTTACTTGTTCCACTGAATTGCTCTAGGTCTGATTTCCATTTCCAGATGAAAATATAAGCAAGCTGGAAATTTTTCCCAGAAAGGGCTGTGGCCAGACACAGTGTTAAGGTAAACTGTAGCTCCGTTGATTCAGTAATATTCATATAGTGAAGCTGACAACTGATTTTTAATATCCTTGTGTGACTTACCATATACAATTGGCTCTTTCTGATGGAATAGGGAAGGTAACATGACATCTCAACTGTGCCGTGAACAGAGATCTGCAGGAAACAGGCAGGTTGTGAAGACATTGAGCCAAAACTGGGGAAACCATTTGCCTAAAGACCTCTGCACCTTTGTGTGCCAGGAAAATGCTGGCAGCAAAGCTGACTCTTTGCCTTGTTCTCTGTGGTTTCAGTGGGACAGCCATGCCATGTGGCTCGTGAGATGATGATTGTTGTCTCCATGTGGGTTCTGACTACTGCTCTTTGAAAGATTAACATCTCCAAGATCTGTGCCTGATACATAAATTATTCACGGGACTATGTCACATAAAGCTATGACTAAGCTCATCTTACAGTGTTGACTTCAGTTCCCTCCTCTTTTACAAGAGGTCTGTTGATGGCTACATACTGAGAAAGGGCAAGTATTAGCGCATGATCATCTTTCCTCTCCATTAAGTTTATGCACGTTGGCTTCACTTTACAATGCACAGCATGGTGGAACAGAGACTCCTATAGACAGTGCTCTTACTCTTGCATAGCCTATACTGCTGGTATGGTTAAACGTGCCCGCATAAATTTTTGGAAATCATTTACTGCCTTGGAGTTTGCAAAAAAATAAAGTTTCAGATGAAGCAGTGATAATTCAACACAAATTTATCTCTTTAGCTCATGAAAAGGTCCTGATGAAAACCTTTTAAACGCATATATTCAAAATTAAGCTAACATTCTGTTCAGCGTGTATTATACTAAAAGAAGACAAAAGAACTGGAATGAATTAAAGATGGAATGTCTATACTAATTTTTGTGTTTCTAATTTATTTCATTTTGTCATGCATTAATGGTTCTTACATTTTTATAATCAATTCTTCCATTCCAATTTTAAACAAATGAAACCACATTTTATGGAAAATGTTAAGCTTCAGCCTATGTGTGTCAGGACCACAATGACTCTTTAAAGCAATTTAGGGGGTTTGTTGGATATGTTTGTTTCATGTGATCTTTGTTTTGCCCATTTGTAACAATATTTGAATGTTTTCTTCCAAGAAGGGTTTTAACCATGGCTTATTAACAATCAGTGCATGAAGTTATTTCAGACTAGAAACAGAACTGATGCATGTAGTGAATTCCGAATGTCTCAAAGCCAGTTTTGAGACACAGATCTTCGTTTGTCATCTCTTGAATCTCTACACACCTTTCAATAGCACTTGTGACAGCGGTTTTCTTTTCCTTTCTTCTCTCTTTGCCTCTTAAAAGTTGATCATAGGGATTTGCATAAGGAACAGAGCTCTTACCAAGGGCAAAAGTATTGATGATAATTTCTTTTATCCCTGTATTTAAAACAAAAACAAAGAAAAAAGAGAAAATAGAGAAAGTTAATCTTTAATTATACAGGCGTTGCAACAAAAGCATCCTCTCTCTATTCAGATTCACTAGATGAAAAGTTACTAGGATTATTTTCCATCCAGGATGGGGCATCTCAGCAAAGCAAGATGATGGGGATTTAATCAAATGAATCATTTTTGCATCATTCACTTATCTCTACTTGTCTGAAATGCAGATAGCATTAATTCAAAGCTACTCTGTGCTCACGAACAACTGAAAGAGTAGCAAGGGCTTACCAAAGTAGGGCTTAAACAGGAGTTAGGAAGGTAGGGGATTTGTTTGGCTGGTTTGGTCTATATTTCCTGGAAAAGCAATGGACAATTTGGTTCCTCGGCTGGGGATGCTTTCTTAAGAAGCTCTTCTCTGTTTCAAAGGGCAGCGGATGGTATTTATTGCCAGTTTCCATGTGGAAAACCCTAACATCAGAGGTTACACAAGTGTTTTCTAAAAATGCTATTCCACGACCAAAAGCCTGTCAGATTTGTATCTATAGGTGATGTTTATGAAGAGAAACAACAACAGAACCACCACAGTGCTGAACCATATGGATTTTTGTGCAGGTACTGTTAGCACCAAGCTGCTTCTGCTCTTTCATTTCCAGCACTTGCAGTCATTTTGACATGGAAAAGTTAGCTCTGAGTTAAGCAAGGAAGTTGCCAGACTACAAAATGTAGTTTTCCTGCTGACCAGAAAATGGGGTAAAGTTCCCTGCTGTTCTCTAAAACCTGAGATCACCAGTAATCCCTCAGGCTCCCAGGGCTCTTCTAGTAATGAAGACAATGAGTGATTTCGCTGCCTGCCAATTATTTTGCTGTTTTATTTGCTGATTCAAGGGAGGGGTTGTTTGATTGCTCCTTTCAAAATTAATTTTTGTTTTCTAGAGTTCTTGATGGGAATGAGTCTCCTCTACAAGCAGTCTCTGCAGTCCTGAAAGCTTTCAGTACTGTTAAGCGCTGCAGGACATTTGCTTAATACAGGAATATTTCAAATACACAGAGGTCTCATGTTCAGGAGATATATATATACTGCTGAAAATGCATCTGCAGATAATGGTATGTAAGCTAGGAGGTTTCTCAGCTCATCATTATTTTGTTTATTTAGAATTAGCAACTTGCTAACAAGAACAAGTGGCAGATGTAAACTATGATCGTTATGTGACAAAAAGGGAGAGAAATTTTTTTTTTTCTGGTTCCTTACGAGGTTATATTTCCACAAAGTAGCAATGATGTGGTGGTCTTTTTAAATGTTGGCAGTTTAGTAAGTGTTTCTATTTGAAATTAAGACTTTACTTAAAATTGTAATGATTATTGATACTTTGGGCAAAAATATTTGTCATCATTCTAGATGTATTGCTCATAAATACAAGAAGCATTGTATGGCACACTTCCATAACTTATAAATGTCTTGTAATTCGATAGAAGACATGGTTACATAAAAAGCTGTAGGCAAATATTTTCTGCTAGCTTTGGCAGAAGAATATCTATCAAGTGGGAATGTACTGAAGTGAAGCAACAAAGAATTTGGTCAGTCATGTTTTACAGAGGTACATACAAGTAATCTTGAAATGGCAGCTTTGCGCACAGAGGTGCTGGATGTGTAAGGATTTCAAACCCAGGGCACATTTCTTTTTTACCATCTTATGTCAAATAATGTTAATGATGAATAAAGTGTTCAGGGGCAACACGTGGTGATGAGTTAAGTTATTAGTCTGCGCTATTACCTGGCAAAAAGTGAGGAAGGAATTAATGAATATTTTTATAATTTCTAAATAGCAAATTGCATTCTAGTTGTTTCCTCAAGCATTTTAATTCTTTTTGGGAATCTCATCCTCATTCAGGCTATTGGAATGCTCCAAGAAATTGGTTACAGAGACACAGATACCTAAAAAAGATAAAATAATCTACAGGGAAGACAATAAAAATCAATTTTAACCTTTGATTCTTGCTTAAATTCCACTTTTCTACTGTTATAATTACTGCTTACCTGTCTTAGCATCAGTCCTTGTTTTGGCTAAAAAAGTGAATAAGTATTCTAACCTTTTCTATTTATTTTAAACTCTGTGTGGTTTTGAATTCGTCCAAGAGCTGAACTCTTTGAAACCACTTTGATGGACTCCAATTTAAATATTTTCTTTTAAATGCTATTTCTCTTCTGTATGTTGTTGTGTTGTAATTTATGAAATTTTATTAAATGATGAGGGGATATCTGTTATCTCCCTTTTTAGTTTAGATTGCAATAAAGACATCAGCCTACTCATAGTTCTTTCTTTCACAGTTTTAAAAAAAATTAACAATTTTTATCTTCTTGCTGCTTCTCTTATACCAACCAAGAAATTGTTTCTTCAACAGTTTGGCGGGAATTGCCATGTAAGTAAAGTTGCAAAAGCTGGGATGTAAATATCCCATTAACTAGACCAGTGCACCGTAGTGTACCACTGTTAACGTGCTATAGTGCAATTAATTAATCGTCTTTCTCCCATGCTGACTAAAATGATTATACAAAACGAACCTATACCATAGTGACAAGAATCACATGGAGTTATACTTAGGAATTTCTCTGTTATGAAGAATATAATGCAAATATTTTTAAAAGGAAGGAGGGAAGAATGGAAGGAGGGGTGGCCCATTCATTAAAATATTCTATACAAATCAAATCCATTAATAAAAATTCTATTGATTTTTCTTTCCATTGCTTAAATACTGCTCGTTAAGTTTACATTCAGGAAGTCTAATTCAATATTGCTATGTGGAAATTATTCACAGGTGTGGTATATGTTGTTGGACAGGATCAACAGTGTACTTGCTCTGATGAGCACCTTGTGGTTAATCTTGGCAGCAGTACTCCTGGACAAGCAGACATCTAACGGCTTAGTGCAAAGAGGAGGCGTTTCAGGAGGACGAGCCAGGTCACCTCATCACCGGTTCCCAGCCTGGACTCTGCGCTCTGTTTGTAGAAGGTAAAAGATTTTAAATCCTCTTAGAGAAAAGAATTGAACTGTTTTTTCCAGTTGACTTTTAAGTGCTTTAACTGTAAAATTGTTTGATAAACAAGGAAATACACGTGTAACTGTCAGTCTTTGAAATAGCAATTACTTGTGCTTATGCCAGGTGCAGCAAATTCCAGCTGTGAACCCCAGGTTTCTGAAGGTGTCTCTGTATAACTGTCCTGAAGAGGGATTCACTTTAAACAACCACTCTGGTGTGTTAGCTTCAGCAGCTCTCAGTGTTCACTCCTGTTAATACTCTTTGGAGGCACCTAACTTTCCTAATGAATTATGTAAGAAACCTAAAACAAATTCAAGGATGTGAATATGTTACAAGAGCTAGGTACATGAGATATGTTGTTATGGTAGCTCCACCTCTCTTCTCTCCTTGGTTATTAACACTTCCCTAATTTTAAGAAAATCTTTCTCCAGACTCCAGTGTTTTTATCAGTTTTTCTTTTACTGTTTGAGGGTATAACACTGTCCTATTAGATTATTATATACTTCACATTTTTGTTTTCTTTTAATGATTTAATGTGCCAAGGAATATGTTCCTTTATCCCTGGCCAATATTCTTATCTGTAGGTGAAAAATGTCATAATTTCCCATCTGGCACTCGCGCTTTGTTCAGCTCAATAAGATATGAGCTTCCATTTGGACGTTATGGCTTATAACTGTTAATGGTTAAGAAAAGGGGGAAAGAGAATTGCGATAAGGGTGGTATGCCAGTACACAAATGAATAATGAAATGCTATGACTGAATTAATCTTGCTTCAACATGACAAAAAAGAAAAATCCATGAAGCCAATTTACCGTTGGCTTGATTAAGCCATGTAGTTGTAGATACCCACTATTTCAAATCTATAATTTGGTAATGGAAAAATTCAGCAGCCTGTGGTGTACATGAAGTGAATCTTTGTGGTCACAATGCTCATCTCTGAATAACTTGTGAATCTGTATAGATGAATCATTTTCTGGAGTTCTGATTTACTACACGGTTTTTTTTTTTTCCTGTAGAACAATTCTTAAAACAGTGAATAAAATAAGAACTCGTCTGGTGCCAAATTTCTTGAAACCAGTCATTAAGATTTACTATTTCCATTATGAATAATGTCCATTATAAAAGAAGGAAAGCATGACTGTAAGGCAAGCATATATTTTCTGTCATAGCACAGCAGTTTGTCTTCAATGACTGATGTTGTTTGCAGTTTGGGAAAGTAATAACAGAGAAACAGCAAGTAAGAATTGTATTTTTAGCAGAAACTCATTGTTCATCACATGCACTATTTTCATTCTTTGATAAAGTGAATGTTTATTATTGTCAATAGTGATGACAAAAAGCCAGCTGACCTCTTCTCGTAGCTTAATGAAACTACAAACATTGGTGAATAAATCTTAATGTAATAACCATTTGTGACAGGCCTCACCACAATGTCATGGCATATGTTATGAAGAAAAACCTCCTTTAATAAGGCATAATTGTCTCCTTTCTTAATGTGAAACAGTTGGAATGTTGGTGTTAGATACACACTAAAACATAAATGTTTCTTAAAGTCTTTGAGAATATGACGCTAGTTCTGGCTCATGAGCTGGCGGCAGCTCAGCTCCTCTGGAGGCGAGTTGCAGGCAGCTTTTCCTCTTAGTTCATGTGTACTCATACTCCTGTTCGCTCTTTGTCTTGAGAGGAACACCTTTGTATTCCTCCTCTTCCGCCTCCTCTGTTTAGAGGAGCACAACTGCAGTCAGCAGCTAAACAGACATTTCCTGCCTAGTGTAAATACTTGAAGCCAGTAATTAAAACCCAGTCTCATTTTCCACCCCCTAACCCCCACGTTGTCTGAGGAACTGAATTGCTGATGACTCCAGGGAACGCGAGCTGCTGCTGACTGCAGGCAACTAATAGTTGGCAATATTCTCAACCTGTTTTGTGACCTTGGAGAGCTGCAATCACCTGCTTGAGAAAAGAATGAAATAAAATGTTTCCCCAGAAGCAAAAAGTTGTTATTAAAGTAACAGTAATTTTCCATGCAGTATCTCGTTGGAGGAGTCTGTGGTGTGTCCTCATGTGCTTGCTGGCTCAGACTTAGTAAGGGTGCTGGGAACTTGTACGCGCCATAGGTGATGCAGAGCAGTATACAGGGTAGTAACTGAAAGCTCCCTGAACAAGGGAAGCCCCGTACCGCATTACAGGATTCAGTTATTTATTTCCAGTGCTCCGATTCTCTTTGGTCTTGCCCATTCCATCACTGCAAACCCAGAGACTGTTGCTATCTCATCCCTTTGATTCCTTAGGGATCACCTGTGCTTATCGGAGACCCGTACTGGTGCTGTCACAGTGTGCAGCAGAAGGTAAGGGAGAACGATGCATGAGAGGACAGACAGTAACGGTCCAGGTCAGACAGTACAACCTATGGCTGTTACAGATCATGGTCTCTGCTCCCTCACTGTGCCTGCAGTGCCCATGGTGGTGTTACGAAGGATGCAGGCAAAGGCTCTTCAAAATTAACGCAAGTATTTCCTTTACACCTAGAGCTTGGAAACCAAAGACACTGAACTCAATTTGTTATATGTGTAAAATATTATGCAGCTTTAAAAATCATTATGAGAAAAAACCCAACAGGGTGTGGCCAGCAGGTCAAGGGAGATGATTCGCAGCCTCTACTCCGCTCTGAGGTCCCACCTGGATCCAGCTCTGGAGTCCTCAGCACAAGAAGGACATGAAGCTGTTGGAGTGTATCTGGAGGGGGGCTGCAGAGATGATCAGAGAGCTGGAGCAGCTCGGCTGTGGGGACAGGCTGGGAAAGTAGAGGTTGTCCAGCCTGGAGAAGAGAAGGCTCTGGGGAGACCTTGCTGTGCCCTTTTGATACTGAAAGGGGGTCTGTAAGAAAAATGGGGAAATCTTTTTAGCAGGACCTGTAGCGATGAGACAAGTGGTGATGGTTTTTAAAAAAAAAAAGTGGAGATTTAGACTAGATATAAGGAAGAAGTTTTTTATAATGAGGGCAGTGAAACCCTGGCACAGGTTGCCCAGAAAGGTGGTAAATGCCCCATCCCTGGAAACATTCCAGCCCAGGCTCAGTGGGACTCTGGGCAACCTGATCTAGTTGAAGATGTCCCTGCTCACTGCAGGGGAGTTGGACTAGATGACCTTTGAAGGTCCCTTCCAAACCAAAGCATTCTATGATTCTGTGACTCTAGGACTGAAACCATGAGGTTCAGTGCTAGGCTGTATTTCTGCCCTCTAATAATGCTATATACTGTTACAGTATGTATAAGTTGATGAAACTTCTGTGAACCCTACTGTGAAATGCATGATAGTGTGTTTTCCACATGGATTCTAACTCTGTCAGTGAAAACCTTTCAATTTCTGTGTGAATGTCTCTAAGTATCTAAAATAATTTTTTCTAATATGATCAGAGTATTACAGAGAATCATTTTACACAACATAAAATAACGTGTAGCTACAACATATTTCAAAACCTGACTTTTATTATCTGTATATCTACAATGAGGCTTAGGTTTGCTGCTTCACTATAAAACAGTTTTAGATGAACTTTCCAAAACAAAAATCAAAGAACACTTGAGGAACAGAAGAAATAAATTTGTAATGAAGTCTTAGTGTTCTGTACAGATAGTGAATGAAACTCTAGGAACATGAGTATTTTTCGTCGTAATCTTTCATAGTAAAGATGTCATTGTAATAAAAGTACGTTTTTAAATTAGTGACATTTGCAAATTGCTTCCAGATTTATGAAAAAGCTGTGCTGGTGGGAAATAATCCAAGAAAGAAAGCTCAAGAATCTGTTAATTACAAAGTGCATTTCTTGCTATGTCTTGAGCTACCAGAAATATCTGCTAATTGCTACCAGCCATCCCCTTTCACTTCAAGCTGATTTAATTAATTCCAAACCACACTTGAATTTCAGAGCCTGGGTTTCTAGGTTTCAGAAAACTTATTTGTTCTTGAAGGCTTGTAATAAAAACCTACATATCACCTGAATCACGTAGATGCTTTCAGATAGATCCTGTGCTCGCTAGATCTATGGCACATTTTCCTTCCCATACTCTTCTTTCTTTATATAAGTTACTTCTGATACGCATGCTTGCTGTAAACATTTCAGGTAACTGTGATTGTAGTGGGGAAGTGTGAACTCTGCTTGTATGTAGCACAATGACAATAATTTAAAAATAATCTACATTTTTTTTCAGTGGCATCTATTCGTGTACTTCACATGAAGGTGAACTATTACAGAAATTAACTGTAAATTATAATCTACGGTTTATATTTTGCATTCTGCAGCCCTTCAGTAGTTCAACTTGATGTCTATTTTGTGCTTAAAAGTTACCCTAGAGCCCGCTGATCTTTTAACAAATTTAGAATGTGTATTCAGAAACAAGGGGTTTGATTTGAATTGTGTCTAATATTACAAAATTCCATGTGTCAGCTGTTTGAGAGGTGTATTTGGGCAGAGGGGTAAGAATTCCTAAATGCAACTGTACATTAAACCCAGATGAAGGTGCTAGGAGCCATTACAGTATGTCAATGCTGTCAGTTGCAAAAAGAGCGTGTAGTAAGTTAAGACAGAAGGTTATACTTAAAGTGTTTGAAGTGGAATGGGAAAGTACATTCATGTGATTTCCTTAGCAGTAGTTCTATGCTTTCTCACCACACTGAAATCAGGTGTGTGCTGGTTTGTTTGTTTGTTTTACCTGCAGAAATTACAGAAGTGAGGAAGGTGTTCAGCCTCTTCCCAGCTTGCTCTCCTGTGTAAAGGCAGACCTTGCATCCCTGTTTAAGTCTGATTGAGAGACTGTGCAGCTTTAGACACTTGACTAGTCAACGAACTGTTCAGTGAGTAACCTCAAAGTGTGTTTTTCTTCAAGTATCTGGCCAATGATCTCCCTTTTAGCCTGAAGCAATAATTGTCTGTGCATTTTAACAGTTCATTTGCTTTCACTACACTGCTTGTTTCTTAGCACATTGGATTTTATGCAGTTTTGAAGTAACCCCTTGTGACGGTTCAGATGAGCATTTGTGTTAGATGCGACGCAGTGGAAGAAATTACTGATACTGGCGGAGTACGGTTTTACACGGATAAGCGGTGTCTGTGGGTGCCATCTCAAAAAGGATTTATTTATATCTCGTGTCTTGTAGCAATGATAGATGAAGGTGCCGCATTTAACATGTAATAGTCTTTTCCCAGGTTTTGTTGTTTCAAATACAAATACAACCATAAATCAAATACTCTCTGTGGTCTATCAGCACCAAATTAGAGACAGAGATAAATTTACGTCATAGACTCTTAGCGCTGTCCAACCACAAGAATCATTTCCCAGATGGATAAAGAAAGCAAAAGAATCAAACACTTATTTCTGAGGAGTCCTTTGGCTCAAGGAATTACGTGAGGATACTATAGCATTCATAAGAGTCCTAGAAATGTACGCGGTCAGCTGCTGCTGCGAAAGAGCAGTCTGTGCTGGATCAGTAATAAGGGATGAACTGAAATGTGTGCTGTAGCCTCAAGGGGCAGCATAGCCAGGGATTATAAACACACTTTTACTCAGTTTAAATACATTACAGTGAAATTAGCCTTATTTCAAATCTTTTTGCTATTGAAGTTTGTTGGAATGAATTACTGAAGTTTCTCTCAATGCAGTGAAGAGCTTGTTATTTGTAGCAGACTAATTTCGGACCAAAGAAATTGGAACTGCATTGTAGCATTGAAAAAGAGAGAAAAAAAAAAAACAAAACCAAACCAGGATAAAGACTGAAATATATTGCATTATCTTACTTTATCAGGACTGTCCCTTCTCCCCAGGTTTGGCCTTTTAAAAAAACCAAACAAACAGGTGAGGGGAGCCATTGTTTTTTACACTGTGTCATTGCAATATTACAGTTAAATGGGTCTTTGTGAACTGCTGTATATCTCCTCTTTTATGTATGTAAAATGGCCTAGCATAATACTATATTACTAAAAAAGTAAAAATAGCAAGAGATTTTTAAAGAAAAAAGGATGAGGGTAAGTGATTGACCCCTGTATAATTTGACTGAATATGCAATTTTCTTATTGTTTGCTCTCTGAGATATTTTCAAGGTTTCTAATACTCTTTAGTTAAGATAGACTTGCTACGTACCAGATTTTGCTCTCCCTCATTCTGAGGTGCTAATTTTAGCATCATCTTCTATTGATGGCAAGCACCAAGTGCTATACCAAACTCATTTTCTTTCTTTTTCTAATTGAAAATGTCTTGTCCTCTGTTCTCAAACATCTTATTTACACCTGCAATACACTCATGTGCTGTTACATAGTGTGCAAGTTAACAGCGGTCTGAAAACGTACCAAAAAAAGTTATTGTCACGTAGATAATAACAGGTTGTTTATAGAATATGCTTATTGTCTTAAACATATATATAGTGATGTAAGGAATAATTGCAATAGGTATGAAAACAAAACAACACACAATTTTGAAAACTGGAATTTTATCCTAAGTATGTGGCTACTGGCTTCCGCTGAAGACAGTGAGGTACCAGATGACTATCCGCTAGAACTTCCATTTACTCTTTTATCCGCAAATTCATTAACTCTACACAGTAAGTTCAAAGTAATTCTTAAATTCAATTTTTCATGTTGTTATTTTGGTAATTATTGAACTTTTAGGAATGTGTTATTGTGTTCTTAAACAAACCCACACCACCTTTTTCTTGCTTCTAAGGCATTCTTCAGACAATGGCTGGATGACAGCAGGGCCCAGATGTTGCCAGTGTACACCTTTGCCTTTTGTGACAACTTGGTAAGAAGAGTTCAAAAAGCTAGAAGAGATATGTGGAAAAAGTGATGTCTCTGCCTGAGGAGCCTGACCTTCTGCATTATAGAGATGTTTGCTATTCCAGAGGCTTAAGGAATGTTTGGTTCTCAGAAGAAAAAGTTCAATTAAATCAGTGTGAGTGTAATATGGTGTGATGCAGCTGATAACAACAAAAAAAAAAAAGGTATGTATTACTCTTCATGCATAGGTAAAGTATTTTTCTGTTGTGTTCCATGTTGTCTTTGTGTTCCACTGTTACATTTTTTCATGCCCTTCATTTACATTCCTTGTTGAACTATTCATGTGGACATGAAACACAGGGGTAGGTCTTTAATAACTCTCCAGGTGGTCTTTTTTCTTCATCTTTTTCTTTTTTTTTTTTTAATCACATCACCAGAAATGTGAATTGATTTTAATCTGTTCTGTATGCTCTGAGATTTAAGTGTATGCTCACACAATTTCAAAAATTAAATAAAGAGTAATTAAGGTCACAAGAGTGACTGGGATCGCATAAGAGCGATGAAAAAATGGTCTAATCTCAAGTCAGGTAAACACTTAGCATATGCTTATCACAAGTATCTGCACTAGTTTAGCATTGTGAATGGAAAAATATTAAACATGCTTAACACCTGGTATTGATTTGCTATAGATTATTTTTTTTTTAAAGTTAACATTAGACAGGAAGAATCAGCTTTCTAATCTCTCTTGTCTTATTTCTGTGAAGACACATCTCTCGCCAATCTGCCTAGGACTCGGAGGGAAGTGCAAAGGTGGTAGGAGTCCAGAAACCCTGCCTGCAGAGCGTATGTATGATGCTAGCTGAACTGGAGCATCTCAGGACATATTTCAGTTTATAAAGAGCCAGTTTACTTTTACAAGCATGAGCGTGTCCTAGGTTGTTTTGTTGTTTCAGTTTAGTTTTACAAGTTTAGCTTTACGAGTGTGTGTGGTGTTGATTTTTTTTTCCCTACTCAGCACGCAGTACATGAAAATATGACTCTTATTGTAGGGGATCCCTAGGAGGAAGGGCTGTGTTTAACAAGCAAACTGAAGCCATAGAAATTTAGGATTGCGATAGGACTCGGACCACTGGGAATACAAAATTTATAAGGTAAAAAATTAAAATGACTCGGGAACTGCGGATGCGCAAACTAATTCTGGCTATTAAAGATAAGAAAATGAAGGTAATTTTTTAACATGTGTGTTATTTTTCTAAGCAATCTCAGGAGGAGTGGGAAAGTGAAGGATAAGAAAAAATGGAGCTAACAGTGCCAGGAATAAAGCCTGACATGCTGAAAAAGCCGATAAAAGTTGTTAATTAGTACTGTCATTACAGACAGCGTAAGATTATGAGAGAGGTAGAGTGGCATTTTTTCTGGTTTTGTTGTTGGGTTTTGGTTGGCTTTTTTTTTTAATTGGTGGGCTTTTGCAAGCTACTTAAACTTGGAGGTATAACAGAATTTAAAACTTAAGACAAATCTAATTTTTAGATTTTAGTTTTGACAGAGGGCAGAGTTTAGAGTTCTCAAGAAATGAAAGTGTTCTGTTTAAATTCTTTGGAATTCTCTTACTGTTTTGTAAGAACTTAAGTGATAGGTAACTACATGAAGAACTATTAAACATGAAAAGCAAGCACCCTGTACCAATGTTTGTTGAACTAACTTAAGTGGAACAATGCACCTACCAAATCAAACTGTGGGAGTCAATGAACTACAGCTGTAACACTCAGCAGTTATCAAATTATTAGAGCAAATAAGACTAATTCAGTTGGTAGCAAATTCATATGAATTCCAGCCTCAAGAATATACAGACATTGTGTCATTCCAAAGCACAAACCTGAAAATTCCTACTAAATTCGGCTATGCAGAAGAATGTAGTCGTTCACATATCTGAAGAAATTCAGCAAAACATGATTGGTGTTATTTTTTGCATTTCCAGAGAAAGATCAAATGAAAGAATAGTTGTTTGAAAGGTGTGATGCTTTTATTGTTCACATCTATATTATAAAGATCATAGTTCATAGTATATTGAGATATTCAGAATTGAGTGTCATCAGATCCAGGGTTTTCTTTTGGTGATACAACTTTGTGATGTTGTTCTTCATGAATCTTAAAGTTAGGTTTTGAATGCCTTGATTTTTGTCTCTCTACCTCAGCATCTTCAGAAAGCAGAATTCATTGATCTGTCTTGGCTGAAAAATTCAGCATTCCTAGTTCTTTCAATGAAAAGAGATATAACTATTAGCAGTGCAAACTCAAAAAAAAAAAAGCTAAGAGCTAGAGAAGCAGCAATGTGCAAATTTGGATGAGAGTGTAGGAGTCCTACCGGCAACTCTGCAGCAAAATCCAGCACCTCACAGAGGTTTCCGGTAGAGCACCAGCAGATGCAGAAGTGACAGGTACTCCAGAGAGGAGCTGCTAACTGTATTTTTTTGGAACCGAACAACTGCATCAATCCATCTTTGGGCACAGGTTGAATGTTAGAGTCTGGATCCAAGGTATTAGTACCATGAAGAAGCCACTGCTGCGTGCACCCTCATGATCACGGTGCACATTATTTACACTCCAGACCAAGATGTGAAAATAAAGCTCTGCCCAGGAAAGTCACTAGTGGAGGCAGACACGCTGAACGGGTTATACCTTACTGAGAAGAACACAGATGGCACTGTGGAACAAGAGAGAAAGTCTATCAACATGCTACATTACCTTCGCATCTGGAAGGCTCCAGGCAATCCAGCAAGGCACTGAAGAGGATCGGGTGCTGCAGGCAGAAAAACAGTGCATGCTCTGAGGATGGCTAGAACCAGTGACACAGGAGGTTACACCATAAGAACTATGTAAAATATATGTATTCAATTTATTGCTTAAATTTAATTAATATTTAATTAGTTTAATTTATATTTTGTTTGTTTAAGAAACCCTTGAGTAAAAATACCAACAGATTTAAAGACTGACATCATGAAAAAAAACATGCTTGAAATGTCTGGACAGGAACTGCTAACTGAGAGCTACGTGAATCAATTTGTATTGCGCAAAGAGATTAGTGATGGGCAAGACAAACAAGCTTTGTAGATAGATTTGTGCAATCCCACTCTTAATCTAATGAAATGCTGGAACTCAAAGGCCGTGCTCCATGGAGGATGGGAAGTTAATAGTCAGAAGATTATTAGTTAAGTTCATAGAGATGGACTTTCTGGAGAAAACTTAGTCAAGACTGAGGATCAGAAAACTAAAGGCACATTTTGCCAAGTATTGTAGATCTGACATGCTGTGATTAACAAATAACCTCAGCCCAAAGCCACCAATTTCAAATGTTCAGAGCCAAAAGGAAATTTGAATTCAGACTGTTTATTCAAGATACATGCTACACAGCAAGGAACAGATTTTTGAGTAAGTCAGCCACAAAATTAATGGTCAAGGGAGTAAAAAAGGGAAACCTCCTTTCCCCAAATGCCTGGAATCACTGGAGCATCAAAGGTACTTTCAACTGCGATCAGTGTAGTGCGTTGTATGTCCCCAATTCCTCTTCTGTTTGTGTATTTAATTCAGTTGCTACCTTTATCAGAAATAGTATTGTAGAAATCCTGGTATTTGGCTGTTGGCTCAAGTGATTTGAGCACTACTGATGGGGTTGCGACTAGAAATGGGTCTGGCTGCAGGTGACTTCTCCAAGGCCCTGGCAGTACTGGAGGGAGCAAGTTTTGTGCTATAACTCACTTTAACATCATTTTTTAATGCCCTGTGGTTCATTTGGGAATAGTATTGAAGAGTTCTGCAGAAAAACCTGTACTTAGAAGTGAAGCGAGAAGGTAGTCTCTATTTATTCTTCCATGTTGCTCCTTTGCCGTTGAGGGAGGGAATGGAGGAGAGCCGCACAATAACTGCTGGATGTTTCAGAATACTTCTCTTGGAATCCGGTATAGGTGGGGAAAAATGTTGGGCTAAATTTTCAAAGTATTTTTTCCCATTTTTGAGGCAGATAATAGGGAGGTAGATTATTAGTAATTGTGCTGCCATGTGATGTAAATCTGAATCTTTAAGCTCCTTTTGCATTGCAGCTGAAAGAAAAAACCCAAAACAACAGAAACAAACCCTAAAAAACAGTTCATGAATACTTAATGAATGAGCAAACATTTGCATCATATAAATATTTTCTTACTTCTCGTCAGCATTCAGAGCCTGTATTGCCATCTGGCAAAGGTTTCAGTTGACTAACGCTGAAGCAATAAATTAATACAGTAAAAGATGCTACCAACGGTTTTAAACCAATTAAAATGCTTGAAGCAGACTCTATGCATGTTAAAATGTCATGTCATAATCCTGCAGCAGAGAACCCAAGAACTGTAATGAGCCAAGTGTGAATGAGCAAGGATTGCAGGATTCAAGGGTATTGCTTAGCGTGAGCCTTATGGCATGCACAAATATTCTCATAATTCAAAACGTAATTAAATAGTCTGGCTGATATTAGGGTGGATGCTAGTTTTACTGTAGAACAGAGTTTGTCTCATGTTTTTTTAGTCCTTAATTTGGATTCAGTAAGAACAAAAAGAAGGCTGAGCCAAGTGTGTGCTTTAGCTTTCGCGTGACCATCTGAAAGCTGTAGGGAGAAGATGATTCAGAAAACCCTCGTGTTAGAAAGAGGGCGGGCTGCTGCCTGGAGGCATCAAACAGCTTAAGGGAGCGTTGTGTACCACAAGGACCAAACAACAGCCGCCTCCGTGGGTCTCTCTTGCCTGGGCCTGGACTGCAGGGTAGCTCCTGGGCTGCGCAGCCCGTCCTGAGTTACCACCTCAAGTGCAGGTTACCTGCAACTGTTCTTCCAAGAAAGGGAACAGAGCTTGCTGTTGGCTTTGGAAAGGGCTGGTTTTCTCCATGGAGAGTGTAAAGGTGAATGCTGCACTTAGAAGTTTGAGACTTTCCTCACAGAAAGCTCTTGTGGTCTGATGCCTTCCTTGGGGAAAAATGTCACTGGATGCGCAACGTGAATGAAAAGCTCTTGTAGCAGTGACACAGAGCGATGGCCATAACCTCTTGTGAAGCACACTAAAACATTTTATTGAACTTTATGGATTTTTAGGTTTTTTTAAGTGGTATAGTACACTTTAAAACCGTCTGTCCAGGGGATGCTATCAAAGATCTTTAAGATTTCCGAGGCAGGGAATACCTATGGGACTATTTCAAGGCAGGGAAGAAGCCCATTCCCAAACCTGTCAGTGTTGTACAAATCTGACAGACCAAATAGGAAGGAAAGAAAAGAGCAAAAATGTTCCTCATCCTCCAAAATGACTGTAACAAAAACGTGGAAACAATTTTCAAGAACATTCCACCTATTTACTTTCTACAAATGATGTTTACAAAGGTAGGGATCGTGTGGCTGTGCTACTAGAAAATAAATAACACTGTTAATGTCTTCTGCGAGTATAGTGTTTGTAAAGCAGAAACATGAAGGATGCTCATGATTGTAAATTATTACTACGTGAAATAAGTTAATGCAATAAGACCTACTAATTGCAGGATTTTACTGGAATGCTCTTTTTTTCACTATCACTAAGGATCAGTGCTAGCTGAATTACATATGGATAAAAGACCAGGATAGATTTGTAGCTTTTAGAGATACAAATGCTAATAGCCGATTGCCACTGAAATATTTGAGATTTTAAAGTGACAAAATAGTTGTAAAGTATTTTAGAAAGCACAAATGAGCCTTTTAATGTGGGCTGATCACATCACTATGGGAGAGAGAAAACTTGTTCTTTTTTCGTGAATGGCAATGATGTAAAGAAAGTTAAAGGAAAGCACTATTTTTACGTGGTTTATTCTTCTGAAGTACATGTTGCTACTGCCTTGTACACTTGTATGAGTCAGACAGCCAAACCTTTCATTTATGATTGAAAAAAGTTTTCCAGCTTAATTACTTTTAAAAAAAACTCATAAAGCTTTGACTATATTCTACTAAATTAATTTGTATATCTGCCTTATGTAAACAAACAAAAAAGGAAACAAACAGTTCCAAATGCATTTACTGAATGAAAACGCCATTTCCATTTGGACTATAACATCTCATATAGTGTCTGTCATAATGAATTCGACGTGCTCAGATTCAGAATACTGGCATGTAGTGGGGGAATACTGCGTAGATTCCTTAAGCGCTCCTTGATCATATAATGTAACCATATAACATATTTATGTGTAGAGGAGTTTTTAGATGAAATTTTAGTCTTTAAGTAATGCTAATGATTTATTGAAACCCAGCCAGTTTTCATGAAGATACTATAACCAGGTAAGGTTATTTTCTTTTGTATATGAAACAAGACATTTGAGAATTAATTTTCAACTCTCCATGACAACCCTTCCACTTATTTCTCTTTTGTAGTGATCTCTTTAAAAGAACTTCCATAGACTATTGTGTATCAGGAAAGGAAAAGCAAAGCAGTGCTCAAGAATTGAGAGTTGTTTTTGCCATCCTCATCTTCACAATTGCAAAGAAACATCAGCTTGCACCTAAGCAATCTGCATCAATCATGCAAAAGTAAGTTCCAATAGCTGAAGAAGACTTAAAGATCTTTCAACAAAATTATTGTACTGCTGTGGTGACATACATCTACACAATTATCTGTTCTGGTAGTTCTGCAACTCTTCTGATAGAAGAGGAAAACCAATATTAAATTGTTTTCTTTTATAAACACAAAGAAAAATCCTAAATTATCTGCATCAGAATTTGATCTGTTATGTAATATGTAAGAAGGTGATTAACTATAAGAAGATATACAGTCTTATTTTTCAATAACTTCCTCAAAGAATAATGTCTCCAATATTTTCAATAGTATTATGCTAACAACAACAGGCAATGGTAAATTGTCAAAGATAAAATAATTTGCTTCTACAACTCCTTTTACATCTTCCACCACTCCTAGCCTAGTTCCAGAGCTGCCTTGAAAAGCAGAGTAAAGAATGGGTTATTGTGTAGTAAACAAATGCTTTAAGAAAACTCTAATCAGATGGGAGTTAATATACCTTTTAAAATACATGAAGCAGATGTTTTACCACGTATTTTCTTTTTAGATATGGCCAAATCTTGATAACGGACGCTGCTGAAATTTTCAGCCTCAGCCTGTATTTACTTATAGGAAAGGGGCAAGTTCCCCTTGCTGCTGGATGGCACACCAGGAAGTAATTGGGAAAAGGCAGACAGACCACCTTGTCCCACCCTTCCAAGAGAACATGATGTGCAGTCAACTGGGAAACTAGGTACACTCTTCATCACAATCCATGTAGAAGTGTCCTTTCTCTTGGGCTGCATAAACTGTTGCTTGAGATCGCATCCTCAGTCCTTAACATTCTGAAATGATGAGAGAGGTACAGGGAAATGAAGCAGTTTCTGCGCATCCTTCAGTGACAGATGGTTGAAGGGGGGCTGACTCCTTTGCTGCCTTCCCCCTCCTGCCCAGCATGGGGAGTGGTGGAAATAGCCCTCTGCACTAACCACCTGGGCTCCTTGCACAATACATATTCCAGAAAATAATCCTTCTGCTCTATTTAGCCCTAAGAAGTACCTAAAATTTTTTGAGAAATTTTTTTTTTTGTATTTCTAAATATGCTCAGCTTTAAGCAGTTTGAAGCTGGACTGGCTTGTATAGCATCATTCTATCTCCAGCAAGGTGACAGCATGGACATCCAGGAGTTTGCAGCTTCTGCACCTCTGGTTTTTATTGGGAAGGGCAAAATATGCAACAGAAGATGATCACTCTTTAAATTCAGACACCTCAGATCTTCTGGGGAACTGAATTAAAATAAACAATTTGAAAGTGTATCCAGTGCCCTTGCAGAGCATATGATAGCTGCCGTGGAACTTAGCTGACATGTTTTAAGTGCTCGTCTATTATTTGAATAATGTAGTGTTGCTATTGATGTCTAAAATACAGATAATTCTTGTGTGCTTTCCCAGTTGCTGTATCTTAATGAACTAGTGCCAGCTGAATGGACTGAGTCATTGGCCTGTTGACCCATGTTCAAAGTAACATTTTGGATTTAGTCTAATTTGGTCTAAAATTATATAGGGCAGATAAAATCTCCAGGGAAGGTTCTAAATAAAGCAGAGATGGAGATGCTCTTCCTAGACCAGATGGACAAGATGATTGAACAGATCTTTTGCAGGTATGATTGTTATTGTTACTGCTTATGCTGAGTTTTAATATGCGAAGGAAAACCTTTTTTGTTTGTTTCAGGGTCTTTGCAAACCGCTGCTGTGTTAATTTCAGTACAGTGATTCCAAACCCACCAGCTTCCATTATATAAGCAACTTGTAAATAAAAGATGACCAGGAGAATTAGGAAATGCAAATTGATGCATTCAATCGTAGTCATCTTTATTTTTGCAGTCTGCACGTAATTGCTATAACTGATAATAAAACCCTCTTTTGGTTCTGAAATTAAAACATTAGCAGTATGCAAATCAGCAGGAGCATCAGCACAGCACTTCACACGGGAGTAGAGTGTAATTCAAAGTTCATTTCATAATATTCCACCCCAAACTTGCTTTGATAACCAGAGAAACATGTAGATTGAACTTGTGCTCAGGGGGTTATCACAGCTAAGATGCTGTCTTTATCATTGTGGTTGAAAAAGTACTAACCCAATCAAATCCTGATGGGGATGTTATTGTTGGCAAGTTTTACATCCCAAGCATGATACTTCTGCAAAATCTGAGACAAGGATTTTCAGCAACTTGGAAAAGATACTTTGTGAGGTTCATTAAGACTTCCCAATACTGAGAATTAGCTTGGGAACTTGAAGGCTTACCTCAAAAAATTTACATTTTGTTTCCTTAAAATTTACTAATGTGAGAATATATTTTAATTGGTATTTCCTGCATTCTCCAGAAGGCAGGAATATAGTACTAGAAAGAGGTAAAATTTGACAATACTCTTTTAATTGAATTTAGTGAATTATATCCTGCTTGAACTTTAGTATCTGAATCAGAAGTATCTAAAATCTTACCCCATACTGAGACAAAAATTTTAATGTAAATAGGGTATAGCTGGAGATTTTCCGAATTCCTGAATTTTACCTTAACTTCCCCTCCTTTAGTTACCTTATGCAAATACCTTGTTTTCCTGTGTACTGTGAAACAATAACTTAATGAGGGGAATAGTTCAAAATACAGATTGTTATATTAGAAGTATGTTTTCTCAGGGTGAAATTTTAACTCTGTAACTTCACTTACGTACTACTTTCTATTCCTGTTTGTTTCACGTATCTGTTGTATTGTGCTCTTAGCAATATTGAGTGGAATATGTTTTGCTATGTAAATCTACAAGAATGTTCTAGGCTACAGTTGCATTTGCAGTACTATTATCCACTGCTGCTTAATCAGTCGATCAAACAACCGTTTTGTATGGTATTATGAGATATGTGGGCTTCCATGGCACTGTGGTTACTCTAAATATACAGATTTTATAACAACATTTAGAAATACGTGACTTAAAAACTTGAGAGTGTGTTTTACTGAAGTCACGCTGCAGCTCCTACAGAAATATGTAGGGATATAAAGCATTTAAAACTTGGAGAGTATGAAGAGGAATGTTTTCAGACAACTTGAGAAAACAGGCTGCAGAACATCTATGTCTCAGACAGCACGGGAACTTGAGTAGAACATGTTGTTGTGACTGTACACTTCCTGGGAAAAGGTGGAGGGTTCTGTAGGAGAACGTGATTACCTTTCCTGACTGGTGATCTTCAGTTATAGGTCTTCAACTGCAACTTCATTTGGTGCCAGGAGGCTTTCTACCTGTGATTTGTCTTGATGATGTCTGTCTTCATTAAGATTCTCTTTACAAGGGTTTTGCCACTGAAGTGTTAGCATTTTCCCAGGAATTTCCCAGTAATTTTTCATGTGAGGCAAGTCTTAGCCAACTGATGGTACTGTGTGCTATGCTGCCTGCATCGATAGCTGGAGCATATGTGTCCTGCTGTAATGCAGGTGATCCCATCACCGCTTGTTCACTGTCGAGTTACTTGAGTAAACGTACTGTCAGTGGTGTGAGAAGCGTGGAACAGCACCTCAGCTGCTTTTTGTTGGATAAAGAGGGATTCTTTCCTTAGCATTTTAATCCTCAATGTGGAAAAGTCACATAATCAGAGGAAAACAAGGATATATTCTAGGTCCTGAATACCTCAACTTGTATCTGTTTGCCATTTATCTTAGCGTTAGTTAGGTATCACACATTTGAATGAAATAAAAAGATATACCTTAAGGGCACCATTTGGCCTAACAGGGAAAGGAAAAGGTTGACGAGAAACGTCCTGGCAAAACTCAAAGCTGAAGTGTTATTGCAAGGTAACAGCTTTGTTTGTTACTACTTTTAGCAGAAAGTGTGATTTAGATGCACGCTCCTGGCAAAATACCAGTCCCAGAAACATCTTAGGTCATCATGACAGGTATTTGTTGTTCTGTTTTATAGTGATGTAGAAGCATCTAGATTTTTGTTATCTTTTGTAGTCAAAGGGGAAACTACTGTCTTTGGACCTTTAGCGTTCGTCCTCTGGGGGTTGGTGGGAAGGGAAGTTACAAGCTATAAAACGATTTCTTCTATATCATTATTTTTATGTTTAAAAGTTTTATCAGGTTTGACATCATCTTTTTTTTCTACAATATGAGAAAGGTTTATTGAGGTATTTCTTAAGCCAGCTGAAGAAAAAGCTTGCGTGTGTGATGATTTAGAGAAAGTCATCATCTTGGTGTCTCTGAAACGCTTCTACTTTGTGTTGTGGTTTTGCCACCCCACACCCCCCTCCTTTGCTTTGTCACATCTGAGGAGATTTGTGGAAGGAGAGTGTAAAGTGATTTTCTCAGTTTCCTAGGCTGCAGGCTGGTTAGACATGTTGAGGTGCACTTTGGCTTTGTGACAGTGCTTGACAAAACTGGTAGAGCTGGTGATTCCCTCGAGGGAATTTTTTTAGAACATAACTCTTAAATAAGGAAACATCTGCTATTTTTCTTACTATCTTTCTCCCTTCTCTTATTCTACCTCTCAAAGATGCAGGAGACAACTGAAAATAGTTTTATTTTACCCTGGAATAAAATAATAAGCCTTTTTAAAAATTATTGCTTCCATATACAAATTAAACTGTTGTTGAGATTCATCAAAGAGGTAGTGTCAGAAAATCATCACAGAATTAACATTAATGCTCATAATTGCTAGCTTTTTAAAAAAAATCTTCCAGCTTTTTGCATGAGTGTTCACAGAGCAAATTCAGCTGTTTATTCTTCTTTGCAATATAAGAGCAATTCTAAGGTCTTGCCTGGATATTTGTTGTAAGCAAACAAAACTTCTTGGTAAATTACTGTTCTGGATGGTTTTCATAGATCACTCATAAATTGCCATCTTCAGATTGGCTACCTCCCAAATCAATGTTAGTATGTTTAGAATAAAGTCAAAACAACAAATAATCCCCAAGTTACCTGGGAGTAGTGCATTCACATCCAGATGACAAATGTTGATAGAAAAGCTTCCTAAAATCTTCACTATCTAGGAAACTTGAAGATTGCCTTACATTGAACCCAAAGCGACAGTACTTGCGGCTCAAAAATTAAAATTTACACCAGTCATTCAATTATTTACAAGTGTAGTTCAGACAGAACTGGAAATTTTTACTAGAATTTGTGTGACATCTTACCTAACATTGCTTAATTCCTCAGGATGTTTTCTGGCAAACAACGAACGCACAGTAGACCCTTTCTATATTATGCTTGGACCAACAAACAGTGACGCAGGCTGTATCATGTCTTAGACCTTGGCTGCTTCTCTGCTCCGTGCCGACTGGCGGAATATTGAGCTGGCATCCCTGGCACAACCGAGTTCGAGGTAGGAAGCTCTCGTTTCACTTATGGCAAGGTCTGACAGTGTCACTTCCCTGAAGATGCAGCACAGGCTGATAGGTAATCACCATATCATAAATAAGAGCTATGGCAAAAGGCAAAACATCTTTGCAATATTCTAGCCTTCAGAAGTCTTAAGTTCCATGGGAACCTATTACGCTACAAAGGTTTTCGGGAGCTCTATAAAATGCTTTTATTCCATGTTTTTGCATGGTGCAGTTAAGAAAATTACTGTCTGCTGCAGGAAAGGAAAAGAGAGGAATCAAAGTGTTGTAGAAACATGAGAGAGATATTTAAGGCATGAAGAAAATCTACTAATTTTGAAACAGGTAACAGTTGACTTCTGCTCCCTAAAACTGAGTAACATCTTGAATATTTGATTGAAAGTCTTTAAATTGATGTTTTTGAACAAAAATTTAGTGTTGATTTCTAATGCTGAATTATTTTTTGGTTCCATCGAGTTAAGAATAAATTCACTGGGAATTGTTTGACAGGAAGATTTCTAGTGGTCTGTTTTCAGAGCACAAATTACCTATACCCTTGTGTTATTGAGGTTTCAGGGCTTCTACACTCTCCTCATAAAGAAGCAACTGAAACAAAAATTACTTTTTTCCAGTTAGATGCATTCAAAACCTTGCTATCAGTTTTTATTAAAAATGCGAAATGAATTTTCAGCAGAGCTTTGACACTTGCATTGTTAATGTGCCTTCAGGCATGTAATTAGTAGAAGAGTTTAATCTTTTATATTCCATACTTTGATCAGAATAAATAAGCTCAGAGAAGCTATAAAGTACTGACCAGCATCTTTGATAAAAGAAAGCTGTAAGCACCACTTGAAGATACTTTCATAAACTTGAATGCACACCATTAGTTCAGAGAGCATGTTCACTTATTACAGTTATTATTAGTATATCAATCCAGCCCATAGAGCGTTGGGGATTTTTTTCTCCCTCTCCCTCTGTTTGTTTAGAAAATGTGTTATTTCTCAATATTCATGGAAAAACTTAAAAACTGCTCTCTGTAGCAACCTGATAAATAAATGATTTATTCTATAGCTGATTCCATGCTAAAAAAATTCATTGCACTTTAACAAACAGGTCTGGTAGGCTGACTGATAAGATGAAGCTCTTTGCCTTAATATTTTGGAACATGTAACGAAGACAAAAATTAGGGGGCCATTAAAGTAAAATAAGAATCTGTCATTGAATTAGCAGAACAAAAATCAAGTTTGAAAAGTCAGCACTTTGGGTTATAGGAACCAGATTTAAAACTTCTTTAAAATAATGTTGAAAGATTTGAATTTCTTAATTCTATGCTTTTCTCATACCTTCGTAGAACAGAGGAGTCATTAGTTACAGAATCGTTTTGGTTGGAAGAGACCTTTGAGATCATCAAGTCCAACCATTAACCCAGCACTGCCAGGTCACCACTAAGCCATGTCCCTCAGTACCACATCTACATGTCTTTTAAATACCTCTAGACGTGGTGACTCTGCCACTTTCCTGGGCAGCCTCTTCTAGTGCTTCACAACCCTTTCATCTTTGTATTTTGACTTAATGATAAAAAACATGGACAGTGTTTATACAAGCATGTAGTGTTTATTATATATGTAATATGATATTTTTATGTTCCAGGTGAAATAGTCAGCAGATTTCTTTCCATGGAACATCCAAAACTTTCCCAGATGTTTGCGGTTACAGGCCCAACCCTAGGAGAGAAGGCAAGCTTAGTCAGAAATTCTAATGACCAGATTCTGGTAATTTTTTCTTGTTTCATCTATTTCCATAATAAATATGAAACTGTCTTTTTGTCTCTGAATTTTACAAGACTAAATTGATATATTTGTGACTCAGATCGTGCTAGACACAAATACCCAAAGGAGAATTCTGTAGTGAAAGCACATACGTTCAGTAGGTCAGACACAAATAAGGACAATGAGAAAAAATAGGACCCTGAAGTAAATGTCATGATAATTTCAGGAACAATGAAAATAATACAAGTATTGTATTTATTCCATGTAGCTGTCAGTTGCTTCACAGTCTACAGAGCACACTTAATATTCAAATGAATGCCTATAAATAATTCTATGTGATCCTTGATGAATAACAATTTACTTATTTTAAATATTGCTTATATTAAAAAACCCCACTTTTATATAAAAGCACTTTAAAGAATTGTGTCATCTCAAATTCTGGAAGTCAAAGAAACTCATGACTCAATCCATCTTCCTGACCTGGTTTTGCTGGGACACAATCATAGGAATGCCAGGTTCTGCAGCCCATCAGCAGTTTGGAATCACCCAGGACAGCTGACCTGTGTTGGCTGGCAGGTGTATCCCAGACCATAAATGTCACACCCAGTGTAAAGGGGGGAGTTTGCTGAGGAGAGGGTCTCCTGCTTGGGCTTCTCCTGCCCCTCTTCCTTTCTCCTGAGGACTGCTTTCCTGTTTATCGTGACCGCTGTTCCGTTTGCTGGGCTGAGTATAACTTTGTGTACCTTATACTGGTATTGGTATTCGTGTGGCTGTTTAATTAAATCTGTTTTCATTCAAACCTGTGGGTTTCCTCTCCTTTTCCTGATCCCCCTTCTTGGCTGGGGTCTTCGGGTGGTAGAACAACTGCTGTAGTTTAGCCCTGAATATGGGATAAATTTAGACATTTCTTCATCGAAACCCTGAATCGAGCACTTGCATGTTATCTCAGACTGTTATCTCTGCCCTTCCAGAGCAGGCGGCACTAAGGTAACAAGGAGCAATGATTTAGCATCAAGAAAAGACAAACTTTTGAAGTTCCTTTGTCTTTTCTTTCTATAGGGCAGGTCACTGCTGCTACGTTTTGTGATGGCATTATTGAGACTTCAGGCTCAGGGGTAGAAGGAAATTTGACAGACAGTGCTTAGAGGTTATCTATTTCAAACTCTTGCAAAACAAGGTAGACACAGTTTCTCCTGTCAAATATCAAAATCGTTTAGACTATTCCTGAAGAGGCGATGCACGTACAACTCAAAGAATTAAATGAAATAGTAGATTTAATGTGATTTTAATTAATTTACCTGTCTCTAGACAATGTCTCCATATTTTTGCACCTTTTCAAGGTTTTGCTCTTTAATTTGTTAGATCTGCTTGTTCATAAACAAGTTATCTGTGAAAATCAAAATTTAATCACTTTTCCATCTTTATTCTAAGTTATTCTGCCATGTGTAACTTGTGTTGATTTATTCACCAAAACAGAATTCATTTTGTAGCTAATGTATTTTGATCTGGGTTATCACAAGAAATGTGCTGTAACCAGAAATAACCTTTCTAAGCACGATTTTGCTAATTTCTCTCAAAAGTGAGATTTAATTTGTGGACTGTGATGGAAACTTGTTTCGTGTATTGTTTTATTTACCTTTGAATGATAATAAAAATCAGATAGTCAAAATTTAAGTCTTGGAAACAAGAGCAGAGTGCTCCAGTGACTAAAAAGGAGCGAGTTAAAACTCATGGGACATTTTAAATAACATTTAGTTTGTAATTTTTTTTTTCCAAATGGCAAATTCAAGACTGTATTTTCATTAAAAATGCAATCCTTTGCACACTACTCAGTACCCTCTGTATTTAAACACTGCACTGAAAGAGATAGGAGTCTGTCAGAAAATAAAAAGGTAAAAATAAACTGGTTTGATTGAACACTGCACCATAAAGCATATTTAAAAAGAGCTCATTTAAAATAATTTTTCTTAAAAAGCCTATGAGATAATATTTTGTATTTTCAAATTTTAGAATCCATTTGCACACAAGGTTCTGAGCCAATCCATTTGAGAAGGTATTAAAAGTGGAAAAAATTACTTACGCTACTTAAAAACCGTATACGTTGTATTTTGCAAGAACTTTCTCACCCAGCAAAAAAATAATGGTGTTATTTCAGATAATAAATGAAGCCTGTAGTTAGGTTATTGAAAAGCTTTAAAGCTTGCAGATATTAAGTAATGTCATTATGCACACATATGGATTTGTGCTAGGAATACAAATCTGATTTCTTCCCCAAACTTATTGTAATATAAGCTAAATAATTGTTTGTTACAAATTATGTGAAGGGTGAATCAACATTACCAGAAAACCTAGCAAGTTTTACCCTGAAAAATAATTTCAGTTGCAGAGTAAGTAGCGCTGCCTGATCTATCATACCTCTGTCGCTAGAAGTCTATTCGTCGTGCCACAAGCTTCATTTAACCTAAGCAGTGGCAAGGCAAGCGAGACACTGTCTCAACTAGCGACTTGCTGATGGTTTTCTTCCTCTTCTCCCTTCCAGGGGAGCAGGCTCTTGCCGCAGATGGCTGGTGATGCTGAACATCGCAGCTGAAGCTATGACTTGCCTACCAGCGGCAGGGTGAAGATGGATCATCTTCGGCCTCAGCGGGGAAGCGATAGCTATGGGCTGTGACTTCGCGGTTAATTCAGAGAACTGCTAGATGAGGATACTTCCCACTGAGGGAAGGCAGCAGCTCCCCAGCAAAGAGGAAGTGACTGACCAGGTAGGACAGGGATAGCACCTGTGTGATTGACTCTGGTCTTCCATGCAGACTCGCTCACTTGGAGAGACTTCAGGGTAGACTAAATTTTCCCCTCAGTAGAGGAAAGTCAGATTTCCAAATCACAAGTTATCTCTCATTAAAAAAGTGTAAGTTATGACTCATTATTCCATGTGGTTGGTGCAGAGGTACCCTTGAGCATCCACGTAAGCTCATATTATGTTCCCAGCCTGAGACCAGTAGACATGATGTACACTCTCAGCCTGAAAAGTATTGCAGAGAAAGACGTGACAGAAATGACACCAACACCTCATCACACATGGTTATGCTGTACAACATGAACTACTGTAAAGAATTTGAAATCTCAGTGTACTCCTCTTTTGGTTTTGTTCATGTTCTATTGCAGTTCCCTCAGGGTTTTGATGAGCTGTTTGTGTTTTGCGTGTAGTATTGATATAATGGGTTAATGCCTTTGTGTAAGGAGACAAGTGCATAAAGGTTAGCTGGGAGGGTCTGAAAGAAGGCTGGAATGTCTGGCCTGTGGTACAACTTAGTTATGGGATGGCAAAATTCTTGCCTGTGCCTGGTGAAGCAGAGATGTCAAGGGCACGGATGTCTTAACGTTAAGAAACTGCCGACAGCGTAACTCTTAGAGATGTGAAGACTTGCTTAAAATTTCTCTGAGGAAGGAAACGGTGTTTAAAACTACTCACTGGCTATTTCTATGCTTTTGTATCAACAATGGAATCCTCCTAGAACAGGAAATTCAGCATAACAGCTGTTTATGTAAATTACTTAATACAATTTTTAAAAAAAATCAATATTTTTAGAAAATCATAATATACTCTTAATAGACAGTTGTTGAAGGAAACATGAGTATGGCAATGTTACTTGTATTCAACTTGCTTGGAGGCTTGAGGTTTGTTCGTGATTATTTTTTTCATTGTCCCTTTTTTTTTAATCTCACAAAACTTCCTGCTTGAATTGGTGATACACAGAATGTTGAAATGTCACTTCATTTGTTCAGACGGAAGTTAACAAATCCTCCATGCTCAAACAATGTAAAGGTAAATTTAACAGAAGTCAGGTGGTTGTTATTTGTGTACTGTAGCACAAGTATTGGTAGCTGTGCAGTGATGGAAGATCAAAGCAAAACAAACAAAACCTTACAATGCTTCTGTGCTTCCCCAAAACAACAGTAATTAACGTTGGATGAAACACTTTTGGCTGTAAGCTGTTGAATATTACTCACAGACTACATTATCCTCCCAAAGTAGCTGTTATTCATTAAATAAATTATTCAGGAATAGTCTTTTGCAGTATTTGACCATCTCTCTATCTGGTTGAATGCCAGCTCATTGAACAAATTGTTCAAAAGATAACAACTTGATTCATGTATAATGTATCTGAAAAGCTTCTTTTCTAGTTCTTACCAGCTCTGCTTAGACTAAGTAATATCCTGTGCATTTATTAATAATTTGTCCTTTAGTTGGCAAAAATAGATAAAGGCAGCAATACTTGACAGGACCTGACTTCTCCTGATGTCAGTGGGAGTTTTGCCATTGACTTTAAATGGGTCTAGAGTCTCGCTCACCATGTTTAAATGTCTTCGAAATGTGATGTGCATTGTTAGTGTATTCAAGTATGTCTAAACTTTAAAGAATATATTCCAGCATTCTACAGTGATAACAATATGCCATAACAGTTTGTTATAAACTTTCTATGGATGATTGATGTAGGAACTGAATTATTATCCAGCATGAATAGAGCTGTGTGTTTTAAAGACTTACCGCTCTTAAGAGTCATTCTTTGAGCTTATACCAATCTGTAAATCACAGAAAGTATGGAAATTGCAGTACAAATACAATGGTGATTTTGACACGTTTTTGGTGATAAATATATAAAGAAAAGCCCTGCAAATTTATATTGTCTTTCTGCTTTATGAGAAGCTAGAGTCAGAGGTGATGTACAATAAGCAAGTTTCCAGAAGCCTGTTTGCTGAGCATACCCTGCATGTTGGAGACGAAGTGACAATGATGAAAGACCCATGCGGTTGATTACATTAGACAAGACAGGACAAAATAGCACAAGATGTATTAATGTTGAAGTTAAATTTAAATCCAGGTATAACCGACTTCTGGCAGCATGCATAAAGCAAAAGAGAGCTCAAAAACAAAGCACCGTGCATTTACCCAAGGTAGGGGGGTCATCTAACCACGTCACAAATATTTTTATGATGAAGTTTGCAGCAGCAGCACTGTAATTTCACTTTGAAATCCATGGATCTCCTTCCCCCTATCCACGGATTCCCTTAGCACTTGAAGGCACTGCATTGTGCATAGAACTCATGTCCAGTTATTTTGACTTCTAACCTTTCAGCCATTTTCTCAGGCATTACTTTCTGAAATACAGTCATCTTGTTTGCGTGACCTTAAATTTCTTCTTCTTGTCATGTTTACGTGAGATCAGCTTATTAAGTCTAATATTGGTCTATTGCAATTATGCAGTATTCCAATAATTGGGTTGGTTTTATTCATTTTCTAAAGGCATTACAGAAATATTTTAATACCATGGAGCTTTGGAAACTTGCTTTCAGAATCCCCACTTAATATTCTTGGATGGTAAGTATATAAGGACTTCTAAAGAAAGAATTTTTTGCCACTGATTCATGTGCTACTTTGATTTTATACAGTTATGACAGTTTTTACTGAGTGTAACAGCTGAAAGGAGATGTAAAGCCTGAGACCCTCTTGTACAAGAGGGTCTTCCTGACTCCTCAAAACAGCTTCAAGGTCACTGATTCCATATTTTGCTTTTTGTGGAAGATGGAGGTAGGGAGAATATTCTGAGAGGGGTGAAAACCTTTGGGATCTTTTCTCCATCCTGCTCAGGTTGTGCTGTGGGCTGGCTGATACTGTGGGATGTTAGTGAGACCTTTTCTACTGTATAGGTGTATTGGCTGAGTCTCATGACTGCCTAATGATTTTTTTTATGGCACTAGGAAGATCATCCTATCGTTCTGTAAAGTAATGAACCTATTTAGGTACCTGAAATATTTACACCTGCTTTTTATTTATTTATCTGTTTTTAAATGAACTCTCTGTTGACTTCATTTAGCAGGGTTTTCCAATGATTGCAAATATTTACCCACCTGAACTAAGGAGATGATTGATGATAGCTAATGAGATTGGAAATATTTTTTTTTTACAGAGTAGAGGAATGTATTCCCAGAAGAATAACATAATAGAATAAGGTGCTTACTCTAGAAGAGCTAAGAGTCTGTGGTTATTAAGACATTGCAGTACAGATGGTGGGTGAAGCAAGGTGCACCTGCATCAACAGCATCCAGGTGTAATATTCTTCCCCTTCCTGGCCTCTTCCCAGGCCTACAATTTAGAGGAGCAAAGAACTCAGCAAGAAAAAAACCAGTATTGAATGTGTGGCAACATTTGAACACGAGTAACCGCAGCTAACACTACCACCTTTTCCCTCTAGCTCTTCTGCTTTGAAATAATAGCTGGAAATATCACTTTTTTTTTTTTTTTGGCAAGGGGGAGCAGTGTTTGAAATATTTGGAACTGTGTTTTAACCAGTAACTGAAAAATGTGAACCCAGTTCACAGCACTCTAAACTCGTCCATTTGAAATCAGTATGAGTGGAATATTTAGGTGGTACATATTTAAGACTTGTTTCTTGTATGTAATTCATGATTTCCTAACTCCAGATCTCGACGTTTTGCTTTTCTTGCCATTGTTCTCCACGTTCCATTATTGCGTACAGATGGCAAAGCAGAGCTTTCGTCATTAGATTTGGTTTCTTATGCTATCTTGTTCCAGTCAAAACACAAGATAAAAGGTTTTTTGAGGATGTAAAGGCTTGGCAGTTTGACTTTGATATCAGCACCTGCCCCATATGATAACAGTTACTTGGAAGTTTTCATTAGAAAGAACAGCAACCAGATGTTTTTTTTACATTCCGAATAGAGTGATTACAATGCTGGTTGTGGGGATCAGAAGTGAATATGTTATGCTTTATTCTTACCAACACTGAAAAGTTTTATAACCCTGTTTTTCTATTGCTCGGGACTTCAATTATAGTTAAAATAATTGCAGTGGTTCCGCACCAGAATAAGTGGAATATTATTTGTGACAGACATGCTCTCTTCTCAGGAGAAGTCTCTTTATTCCTCATTTTCCTCTTCATTAAAAGAACGGTGCCAAACTCAGTTGCATAAAGATGAGAGATTGTTTAGAAATAACAAATTATATTAAAATCAGGTTCTTCTTGCTAGTCTTTGCTAAGATTGATTGAAGCTGCTTTAAACAGGGCCACAGTTTGAAAAATTTTGTAATGATGCTTAACAACCAAAGTATGATTGCCAGTTTTAATCAGTTTATCAAAAGACCTCATCTGAGGGTCGCTGACGTTCAAACTGCTTGTCCCCTAAGCAATGTGAAAATCTTCTTTATTCACCTATAACATAAAAAAATGTGATCTACTCAAGTGCCAGCCTGCTGTTTGAAATGTGTTTGACTAATGGGAAATAGTTTTATAGGCCTTGATCACTTTTTTCCTAAAAGAGAAAAGTGATTTGGAAAAACTCTGATACATGTAAATGGACTATACTATAAAGTTGCTTAATAATTTTTGGAAATAGAAGAGCTGAAAGGAGTTCGTTTATCTTAAATGCTCACCAGTTTGAAACAATCAAATTCAACATGTGGTTTAATCAAATCCTGCTTCTGCGTAAGTAGTAGATACTCTTCCACCTGCAGATTAGCAGTGAATCTTGGGTTGATGCCCAGCTTTCAAGTCTAGCTTGATAATTGTTTGTGAAGGTGATCCTCTCTGTCATGATTTTGATAATGAACTTAGTCGTATTACCAAGATTGAAAATACTGAAGACTTTTTGGTCTTAGTTATTAACACAGAACAGTTGTGTTTATCCTAGTAAGTGAAAACTGAGAAGTAAAAATAAGTAAGAGCAGTAAAAAACCAATATCTATAGCAAGGTATTTGGTTTATAGCAGAAGCATATATATTCCTTGACATCATGTCTATAAAGGACAGTTTAAGTAAGCGTGGGTCGTTTTAGCTGTACAGGTAAATACCACAAGTGTTCACCTGTGGATAAATGAAAATCTCATCAAGATGGAATGCTGCCATATTAATTGAAAAGAGAGTTATCACATTCGCTGTTAACGTTATATTGGTGAGGAGCAGTTAAGGGAGGTTATCAGAATGTAATTTCATTAAGGTAAACGGTTTTTAATAGAGGTCTTACCTCATGGGTCATATTTGAAATGCGAGACCATTTAAATACTAGATTTATACTTCAGTATCTTTTTCTGTGTTCACTTTTCAATTTCTGATATTTGTGCTTTTGCGAGCGATCTGTTCTTTAAAATGCCTTCCTTTTTCATGGTAACTAACAGCGGAGGAATTCAGATTGCTTGCCAGGGTACTCTAAGGTGCTGCTGTGGAGGGGAGTGTGTTACCACAGGCACGTTAGCGTGACTTCACTAATGGAACCAGGAAGAAGAGAGGATGTTTTTCACAAGACTTAACAATTTTGACTCTTTGTACGTGACATCCTTCTCTGCAGTCTCAGCAGGCATGTCTTGGTCCCAGTTATAGTCAGGGGCTGATTTCTACTTTGCAGTCTTATGGGAGGCTGAGGCACAAAGTGGTTAAGAGATGGATGGGTGCTTTGTGTGCATCCTACAAAATATAACTCAGAAGTTAAGTTGAGATCACTTCCTGGAACCTCAAGACAGCTCCTGCACCAGTTCCACGAAGCCATATTTTTGAGTCCCAGGGAAACATTATTTGGGAAGTTTCTGTAGCACGTGTTTGCTTGCCTTGGTGTTCACAGCTAGTTACAACTCCCTGCCACACGCAGTAATCGTACCTCATCTCAGAAGAACGGGGTAGACGGGAGCGCTCTGGAAACTTGTTTGTCTGTACTCTCTCCTAAAATGTAGATGTCCTGAATCTTGAAGGGAAATATCAATCATCAGGACTTAAAGCCTTGCAACTCCCTTCCTTCCAACGTCAGTTCCAACACCGAAACATTGCACAACTCCATTCAAACGCAACAGTGTGAAGCAGATAACATTTAAATGATACAAAGAGACGAAAGCTCACTTAGAGTCTGTGTTCATCCATAATTAATGTGTTGTCAAAACCTAAGAGGAAAAATTGCAGATGACAATACAACACTTATGTGGATGTACATTTCTATCCAGAAATACAATTTGAAAACAGGAAGATAATAAGAGGACTCTTTGTAGACCTACAGAGACTTGTTATTTTCCTAATAGTTTTCTTATTATTAACTTTTCAGGAATGAGCTTATCCTGCAGGAGATGTCACATAGTAACTCTTACAAATTCAGCACAGGCAGCTTATGACGCCTATGGAAATGGGCAGATTCTACAATATAGACGCTGTGCTGCGGCAGTAACTTGCAGTGATGTGTTTATGTAGCCATGCCTAATGGTTCACAATTTCAAGAGAAAATGTCAGAAAAAATATTAAATAAAAATGTTTTTAAAACCACGAGATGCCGGTAAATCTCTCCGTGGATTAGTTCCTGTATTCTCTGCTCTCCCCATCAAGAGCTCTCAACGTGTGACAGTAAATTCTTTCTGATGTTTGGAAAATACAGTGACTTTAAATGACTTTTCATCTTGTGTTAACATCCTGAGACATTTTGTAATTTGTATGGTGCTCAGAGAGTGGTAGGTATCTAGGGCATAAAAGCAGGGAGACTGTTTATGCCTGAAAACTGTACAGCTGGAGTGATTATTTAAAACAGAAGACTGCCTTTTTATTCTTTTTCATTGCTTTTGTTTTCTGTATCCTCAGAAAGTATATCTGTTTTGTATTTACAGACGTATTAGGGTTTATTAAGATTATATGAGGAGTGGTTACATTTAGTTGGAGTTTTGATGTGGTTTTGGTTTTTTTTTTTTTCTGCATAGACAAAATAAAATAGCAAAGTTAGTTCTGGTACTACTCGCAAACTGAGCTTTTTCCCAGTTGATATAACTTCCACATCTAGCATTTCCTACCCTCTCCTATTCCAACCTCTATCTATTATTTCCTGAGAACACTTTCTCAAAGGCCATTCTTTCTCTTGCCGTTGATTCACTTGCTATGTTTTTTTTCCCTTGGGGCATAAATAGTTCTCTTCCTAAATCTCCACCCCGTATTTTCTTTGCCATTAAAATTAACCAGCAGAGTCATTTTAGAGTGTCATCTTTTATGGAAGATGGCATATCATCAAAGTCTTTTTGTCCTTGTACTACTTAAGAGAAAAGAAGAATTTGAGTTTGGTCTTTATTCACTAATGATTAGATATCTTATTTCCCTCAGGTGAGTGGTTTGTAAATCTTCTCATAGCGAAAAAGGAGAATATAATACTTAACAGAAGTTTTTTTACATATATATAAGGCAAAAGTATGGTGAGTTGTTTTCCTTAAAATTCCTATGCCCCTTCTGATTATTTTTTAATTAAAATTTAAAAATCAGTGGTATGTCTTCAACCTTTAATCATATTGTGAAAAGAAATATAGCACTTAAAGGGAAGTGCTCAGACCTTTGCGTATATGTAGAAGATATTGTTAAGGCGGATATGAAGTATGTATCAAAAGTGAAAGAAATCTTTAACACAGTTACCTTCTACTTTGTTTGGAAGTTTCAGGTTTTGTTTAGGAATATTTTTTTAAAGTAGGAAGGCTCATGTTGGAGGAAAAAAAAAAAAAAGACGATAACCAAGACAAGTCAAACAAGAATTTTGATATTTGCTGCTTTTTTTTCCCTAAGGATAGGTCCTTCTAATTATGTTATGAGTAACTGTATAATTACTGAAGTTCACTGAACGATATGTCCATTTTCACCTCAGCAAGAGGCAGTCAGAGATGCGTCCAGGGTGTGAATTTTACCTTTGCAAATTCAAGACGTAGTGAAAGATGATCCTTTTAACATCACCGGAAAATAAAGAGAAGCATTGAACTGAGAATTTGATAAGTTTTAGACAAACAAGCAAGCAAAAACATAAACAAAACATAGTAACCTTTTATTAAGATTGATACAGACATTTAAAAAAGAAAAAGATGACTAAACAGTCGTTGCTGCTGATGGGTACCAAACTTTGTGCATTTTACACCACCTTCTCATTAAGCAATTAATTTAGCCATGATGAAATTACTTGAGAGTTAAGGTCAGTCTAGTTCCTAACAGTACAGCAAAATAATAGCATGCAGGCCAAGAATATAGGAGCAGTTAATTTTAAGATTATTAATGTCTGGGTCAGCTTCAATAAAAACCAGTCATTCTCACTATTAATGTAGTAATTTGGGTGTAAAGTAGAGGTGCTTGAGGGGGGAAGGAATATAAGGCCATACTGATTCACTACTAGTAGGTCATGAAGGTAAAGTGATCTTAGATACCTACTGTAAGGGCTGTTAAACGAGTCTGAGGTTCTCTGCAAATCTGCTGCTGTTCTGCCTGTTTGTGCACCTGCCAGAAATCCCTATTCAAATGCACATGGTGTCTGAAGAGCGAGATAAGGTCGGGCTGCACAATCGCTCCAAATTCTACTGAAACCTGATCTGCTTGGAAGGAGGAGATATCACAGTGCACAAAGAGTGGAGCTGATAACATCCCCTCTGAAAATGAGGCTGAGGAGATTCACTTCTTAATAGAGATGGGTGCAAAAGAAAATTCCAGATTTGCCTCAGAGCTCTGTGTAGGAAACTCAAGTTTACATTGAAGGCTTTTGTTGCTGCTCATTATGGAAGTATGAAATTTGAAATGGTCTAACATTTTGCCCTATTCTGCATTCCTGTTATTTTTTTCATTCCACTTCTTTTAATCTATAAAAGCAAAGGAGTTATTGGGTTGGAACACTATTTTACATCATTGCCTTCCATGCTGCAATAGATTTCACTAAAGAAAAAAACCTATATGGTTATAGTTCTAATTCTGCTTAAGGAGATAGACTCATATTATCTTCAGCAGCCATTCAGAAATGAAATCCAAACAAAAATCTAGTGATCTACCACATTTCCTAGGTTGATCGAGGTCATTAAAAGCACCTGAACTCAACTAAATATTCCAAGGAGAAATATCGAGTAGTAATAGTAATAATTTAATTTGTCCAGATACAGGCTGAATGCCTATTTTATGGAAGTTGTTGTAACTTTGTTGGAATTTACTCTTTTAGTTTGGGGTGTTAACCTCATTATCTGTTCTATTCTACTGACAATCTCTTATGTTTCCATTGCCAGGTGAGGACATCTGCGGTGACAATGTGAAAAGCAATAGATGTAAGTAGACAAACTATTAATATTTCCTGTATTATTGGATGCTTTATATGTATTGTAAAGATGAAAAGACAAGTTAAAGCAGAATATATAGCAGTGCCCATACAAATTGCATTCCCTGATGGCTTGGCACTTCATCACCACTAAGATAAAGATAAATTATGTCAGTATAAATAAAGTAAATATTCAGCAGATAAACAGCCGCCTTCGTTTCAGCTACGGTAAAACTCCCAGGTATGTTCTCTCTGTAGTTTACTCAGTTCTGTCAACATGCAGAGGTTTTTCTTTCCCTTAAACACAACTACAGTCTTGTCTACATGATTTTGTATAATGACATCAATGAATGATAGATGAAATTGTCACTGTCCTTTGTATTTTTTACAAATATTTTGTGCTTTAAAACACTCTACTGTTCAAAATGTGAATTTTTCACCTAAGCTTTTGCTTTGACACTTCAAAGTTACACAATAAATTGACAGAGTGATTACTTCTTCGAAAAATATATAATGAGAGATTTCCTAGAAAAAAATTCATTTTGTTTCAGGTAGGAAAGGAACTGTTTTCTCTTGAAATGTTGCCATACTAAATGGAATTTTCACAGGGCAGAAAGTTAAGCTTGTATGTAATTCGTTGTGAGATTTCAGTTCATAGATACTGCTGGAGAAATTACTTTTGTGCTGTAGACCAATTCTAATATCATATTTTGACTAAGGGAAAGGGACTTTCTTTGAAAAGACATAGTAAAAAGTGAGAAGATATAGCAGCTTATGCTTTTTACAGCCATAATGAGTACATCATTTATTTACCCTGAAGAGTTTCTGATTTCAAGTGATGAGGTGAACAAAAGAACAAAAAGTGAACTGCATAAGCTCATGCAGCAGGTCAGCACTGGAGCTGCAAAAATATTTCAGTGCCTATTAGCCTGTGTAGCTTTGGAAAAGCTTGTGTGCAGTGCATAAATGGACAAAGGATTATGAGAAATCATTCCTGTAGAGTTGATTTTAAGGTATTTTTTATATAATAAAGGTAAACCGTTCTCTCTATCTATAATACAAAGGATTTAACTTTTCACTTTAGACTTCAGAATACTAGAAAAAGAGGCTGCGAGATGAACAGAACTTGTCATAACTCATTAAGGAAGTTATAGACTTTCCCCCCCTGAGAATTACAGCCTATCTAGATCTAGGAAGAGAAAAATATTAAAGTAAATAGCTTTTAGATTCTTAACAGAAGAAAATACTGTGCTATTGTTACTTGAGTAGCTACTGATGAAGCTGTATCCGCAGATAACTGAGATTTCGGTAGCAAAAATCACTACATCTCTGTAGTTCTGCTTTGTTATCTGCTACTTTAGAGTCTTAGCAGGGTTCTGCAGGTCAGTGATTATCTCAAGTCTGTCTTAAGTTTCTTTCAAGTCTGATCAGGTTCCCTAATGAAATGTTTCTTAACCTACCTCACGTGAGGACATTCTCTGTCCTTGGAGAACAAGTAAGGATTCAGTTTCTACACAGAAAAGCAGACACAACTTTTCTTAAATATGGCTGAAAGTAAAAGTGATGCCACCTTTTTCTTACTTCTTTAACAAAAAAAAATTGAAATCCCACAATAGCTTGGTTGTTTCAGCACCTATGCAGATAGTAGCAATGTAGGTATGCTGAATTTAGTGTACCCCTTCCCTGACTGAGACAATCTAAAACTCTATCTGACATTTCTCTAGAGATTGCGTCGAGCCACACTATAAAGCGTGTTCTATAAAAGGAGATGTTTCTCATCCATGGGATCCAATAGAGATTACTTTCTGAACTGGATAGAAGACCCTGAGTTCAGGCCTGGGTTCATTATGTGGCTTTATTCCTCGTCCATATTTTGGAATGCCCTGTTGACTCTCTATGATACCATGGTGGCTCTTTATAACTTGGACTCTGTGAATATATCTGCAGGAAGCAAACCCCATGCTGCAGGGTTTCCATCTGACGAAATGTGCTACCTACTACTCTGTGTACAGAGTGTAAGATGTGTACACAAGCAGGACCCTTGCAGTATCGGGAGATGAACTCCTGGTTCCTGTGGTCATTGAAGAATAGCATCCTATACTGCTCTCAGCCAAATTGTGGCCCGCTCAGTGGACGAGCAGCTGAGACAGAAAGCACTGTGGGGTCATGCTGTCTGCTGTATCTGAGCAGGGAATGTAGTCATATGAAGTTTTAGTGCCAATAGCTAATGACCCCATTCTTCAGTGACAATAAGCGACTGTTGGTTCACTCATCTCAGCCTCTCTCAATGACAGCCTCCGCAGTCCAGCTGTTACTAATTCTTGGTGCTCAGTGGAAAATCAGTGCAAGTCCTTTAGGGGTAAGGAAGAGAGAAATCAGAATAGACATCTGTCTTTGCCCCTGGAAACCTCTGCCCTTCTTCTCTATTTTTTTTCCATCAGGAAAACTTTTACCCATCTCAACAAATTGTACATTTTGCCTCCAGGTTGCAGAAAAGTCCTTTAAGAGTGTCTAGGGACTGTGGCTTCTAAAGCTTGCTGTCAGGTTGTCTGTCTCTAGTTTGGGCTTTCAGCTGGTTAGGAGTTCCCAAAGTCAAATATTTAAGTAGAAGTAGTTCTTAAAACTTATTTCTGTAGTTTAATTTGGCATTCAACTAAAACTGCACTATTTCAGAGACAGTCACGTGCCAGTGTGTACTAGTGTTTTCAGGTCTTCAGAGAAAAGGAGGTTTTTCACCCAGTTACAGTTGGTTATTTTGTATACAACCTCAAAACAGTTCACTTTGTGTTTTTGAGCTAAAACAATCTGCCAGTCTGGAGTATCCAGTACCAGTCATCTTCTGGGGATACACTTGTGGTATTTCCTCAGGATTTTCTGTGCACCAAAACTTTATGTTCATGTGTTCTTCTCTTATATGTTGATGAATAGCTTGGCTTTCTTGGCAACCTGTGTAATTCCCAAACAAGTCCTTCTGAAATGAGATAGAATCACTGTATTTTATAGTGGGACAATGTGACATAACTCAGCAGTACAGTGATGTATAAAATGGTCTGTTAGGACATGAACCCTCAAAAGGTTTTTCAGAAACCAAGTGATGCATCTCAGACTATCTAAGTGCTGGTCATGTCCAAGGTATTTTAAGGGCAGAAGCAAAGCAAGGGGCTGTTCCTTCCATCTTTCTGCTCTGCTCTGTCCATATGAAAGCTAATTTGCATTGAGCGTTACCCAAAAAACTCAATCAGGCCATATGAATTCCATCCTGTTCTGCATCAGTTATTTTCAGATTACAGTTTTTCAGAATTTGTTCTTTTTGCTGTACACTCTTTGCATGTATGGAATATGTCTGTTCCTCCTCCTGGCACCTTCCTCTTTGTGTCTAAATTGTGGACTCAAGAAAACATCTGAACTTTTGTGTACTCTCTACTTGTATCCCAGTCTCTCACTGGACTTAGAAAAAAGGATGGAAAAGTCGAAAATGCAGACTGGAAATGGTAATACTTTGTTCTGGACCCTTATTTGATTGAATGGGAGGACAGAAACGAAGGACTTGTTATTATGCAAATGCTGTTCATTCTTAGCATAACCTTTGCCTCCTCATGAATGAATGAAACCCCATAGAACACGTTTTAAAATGATAATACATTCTTTGTGTGAATGGAATATGGGGGTATATCATATTTAAAAATGATATGTAGTTATTAAACAAGATTAATTGAAAACAAAGGCTTTGAAAACCAAATATTGAATACTGAATCAAGCGGGACATCTGAAACACGAGTGGGTTTCTTGGCACATAAAACTACTATCTCAAAAAGTGCATACCCAAACTATGGAAAATAACTCTTCAAGGTTGCACAGTGACAGCTTTGCATGTCCCCTCTCCATAAAAGAAAAATTGAAAAGAGGAAGCCAGCCTACCTCGATTCTCAGCTGCAAGTAGCAATCTGGTCAGTGAGACAACTATTTCTTTTTTTTCTTTTTTCCTCTCTCCTCTTTTTAATACCTTCACTTTTAAAGGTCAAAGCTGGGCTCAGCCTACCAGTGTTCTCTTATCAAAATAAATTTCCTAAGTCACGGTGAATGTTTTCAGACTAAACTGTTGAACTTATGATAAAAAAATGTCAGTTGTCATCAGCAATCAGATGCTCTCTACAAAGAGACGGGAGAAGAAATGTCTGCAGCTCGACACACATTGTGTATAACAGATTTCTGCATGGGCTTGAGAATGCTGTGCACATCCCTTTCATAGCTTGAGCGTTCTGCTCTGAGCCAACCCTAAGTAGGTGAATAAGCTACTATTTTTAAAGTGCATCAGAGCATATCTGGACAAAGGAAAAACATTTTATATAAAATTAATTTCTAAAGTATTCATTAAGTAAAATGGAAATTTAGAGAAAATGTAATCAAATTATTTTTCTGTATTAGGAAAATGGATTTCACATGAACACTCTCATAAAATTGCTTTGGAAATATAAATTCTGCAGCAAATAGGAATACCTTAAATCAAAAAGTGGAAACAGAAAACCCAAATGTTTCCAGACTGCCTCACAGTGGAACTTACCTGGACCCTTTCCCATCTCAACGATAGCATCACAATTTGCTTCTTGCTTTCCGGTTTTGCTTTGAATGCAGCAAAGTTGCTGAGAAAATAGTGTAGAAGAAATATCATTAGTGCAGTTCATGTCTTGACATTGTTACTACTTCTGGACACAACCTTCCAAACAATTACTCAAATATTGATTCGGTTACAAGGTTCAGCTGATACATTTTAAAAATCTTGGGCACAGATCCATAAGGAGATGTAGTGACTCACGGTGTTCTCCCTGGGCTGCTGCAGCAGAACAGACCTCCTTGTGCACAGCCTGTGTGAAGCGTAGGGAGTTAGCCACATCAGGGTGTGGTGCACAACAACTTATGGCATTTTGGTGTCGCAGGCATGGGCTAAAAACCCCATGTATAGTCCTTAGAGCAGAAGCCAAAAGACAGTCCAGCTCCTGGATGAGTTTCTTACCTGCAAGGCCACTGAGTCCTGCTTTTTCCTCCTATTAAAAATGAAAGATAGATGAGAGAGTGAGATATCCCCTGATACTACAACACAGCAACTAACTTGTATAGTTAGCGTGATGAAGATGTGAGTCTATGCAGAAACAAGGGAGTTGGGTCCTTCCCAGTCTTGATGAGTCCTTTCACCCCAGAGCTGTGGAGCGGCGTGCACTGTGGCTAGCTTCCACTTCTGTGATGCTTTGGAGAGCCGGACCTACCCCGAGACCAGTGTGGGGTTTGATCCCAGTAGACGTGGTGGGAGAAGTTGGGCAAGGCACAGCCTGCGCATTCCCAAAGTCCCCCTGTGTCACTCAGATGACCAGCTGCACAGGCTCATAATCAGAACTGTGCTGCCCAGAGAGCTCTGAAAATGGACAACTTTGCTATCTCCGCGCCTGAGCAACTGCAGAGCAGGGTTTAGCTTATCTAATGTTGGATTTGGTACCTAATGCCTTTGGCCTCATTTCATTGCCTTTTTTTTTTTTTTTTTTTTTTAGATCCTTTGTATTATGATATCTTCCAATAATACCAGAGACCTTTATGCTGTCTCTGATGCATAAAGAAGGTCCCTCCTGAAAACTCAGTGCTGGGTATCCTTAACCCTAGGTTATGAACCATCTGCTAAATCTTTGTTTCGTGTTCTCACAGTCTCTGAATAGTCTGATCCTTTTCATATAGGAGAAGTGTCATCTTCCATGTAGATATGAAGAACAGAGAAAATAAATACTCTATATTCTATGTGGAATTTTGGACTGGGAAAAAGCCAGGCATTTGATTCATAACTTTTACCCAGTCCACAGTTTTCATCCTATTGCTGACTTTGTAACATCGATTGCTCGTACAGAACAGAACAACTTTCTAGTTGTATCTGCAAGTTCCCTTAGTATAACTGCATATTTGATGCAGTCAACCAGTTGACTTTCAGAGTTCCAGTTACCTGTATTCACCTGGTGAAGACAGTCAAAATCCACAAGTTTGTTTATTATTTATTTTTAAAACATCATACCTGTGCTTGCGGGTTTTACTTTTTTTTAATTTTCTCATCTTTAACAGTCACTGGGAACTGCTTAGTGCGAATGGTTACGATTGAAATGGTCTTTTTTTTTTACCATAAACCCCTCCCAATAATTATTATCTAAAAAGTATTTCTATTAGAAAATCTGAAATTTACAGGAATATGGAAATTGGTACAGACTATGCAGGTTTTTCAAGTGCTCTTACAAAAGTATTTTCCTCACTGAGTGCTGAGCAAAAATTGTATTAAGTAGCATACAGTAAAATAAACACCTTGCATAAATAAAGAGTATCTCAAATATAAAAGTAGCTTGTCAAGAAGTATAAATAGCTTATAGGAGATATAAAAACAAATGGACGATCTGGGGAAGTACAAAGGAGACGTATCACCATAACAGATGGATTGGTACTCATTTTTAATAGGGGAACTAGTGATGGGGAGAAATATGACAAGAACAGAATACACAGAGGAGCAGGTGATGCAAGAGATAGTTTAGGAGGAGAGATCAAACAGTATCAGACTGGGTAGGGAAGAGAAAATGATTGGGAGTAAATGAGTGTTCTATAATTGTCATATCTGAAAATATTTGAAGTGCTGATTGAAAACTTTATACACCTTCCTATAATGGTGAAGCATAAAGCAATAGCTCTTGCTTTACGATATGAATCCCCAAATTGAGAGAGGCTGAGCTCATTAGAACAAGTTATAGTATATTCTATATTACTGGATTTGAACCAGCTAAGGACTCTGACTTAGAATATTGAATGATGGCTGCGAGGAAAGTTCGACATACGAAATGTCTGTTAAAAAATAAGTCGGTATTTATATACTATTTAGTATTTATATTGTCTACTATATAGTCTTAAAGTCATTATTTATATTTATTCTATAAATGTCATTGTTGAGAACAGTGCTCTGACTCCTTTCTCCTGTCCACCTTTTCCTGCTTTGCACCCATTTTGCCTGAAAAGTTAGTTGACACTCCCAATAAAGTTTATACATTGGGTGATTAAACGAGCTAATCTTTTTTCAGCTTCTCTATAAATAGTGTTGCCTTTTTAAAAAAAAATCAATACTTCATAGAAGTTTGATGACCTGTTTGTGCACCTGTTAGACAAAATTTTAGCTGAGATCCGTGAGATTTTCACATGTAGAAATGCGTAATAGCACCTAAAGGTTTATCGGGAGGTCCAAGAGTGGCCGTGGTCCGAGGAGCGATACCCTGCTACGGTAGTACTGGCAAATGGCCTGCTTGTGAATTTGATTCTGTGTCTGTGGAAAGAAATGGGTTGTCAAGGGCAGGTTAAAGCGGTGTATCATGAAGTTATTCTAGAGCTCAGAGACTCCTCTTCAGCGTGGAGTGATAGGCCTCTGGAAAACGTTTTTCTCTCCTGCATGTGAACCCCAGGCCTGTCAGATGTACTTTTTCTGCTTCTCAGAGCCATGACTTTTTGGGTAGAGGCTCACATGATCAAAAAAATTGGGTAGGCTGCTTCAGACAAGGCTGTAAAGGTAACTGTTAGCTCATTTTAAGGGCCAAGTGCACAAAAGCGTGTCCATTCCAGTAAATAAATATTCTAGAGCTTCCTAACTTGCACTCACGTGCAGCCGAACTCCTGAGTTACTAACGGATAGTAAGATCTCATTTTGGCAGACCCAAAAGCACCTTGGGTTTCAAACCCCTAGGCAGTTTCCCTTGTACGCTGTTGGAACGTGGCTGCCCAATACACATAAATGCAATAGATTGTTGGTTTGTCTTAAGGTTCTCAGGTGCATATCTTCAGCTGGAGGAAAGATGATTTTGTCTGGCTCTCTCCCTGAGAATTAAGGCACGTCTCTGTGGTTAGTATCTGATGCTACTAAACTGCTGACCAGAGCTGGACATCCTACCACAAGTACACCCCAAAAGGTCTTTTGATTCTTTCAGCTACTAACGGGGTAATGATCCATCTACTCATGGCTCAACCACAAAGGGGGAATAGCACACACTTCCATTCGCAGAATGAGAGGGGCTTTAAATAAATTCTAATGTTGTCTTTTTTATGAATGTGACTTTCCTCTGAATAACAATTAATGCTTTCAATTCGATTGCCAACATCCATTTGAATCATGCACCCAGGGGGTAAATTGGCAGAATTGTATTGTCTTTGCATTTTTAATAGTTACTTCTAAAAAGCTTAGAGCCGAATCGAATTTTACTTTCATTACTTTGATTTAAGTTATTTATGCTAATAGATTTACACTAGAAACCAGCTTTATAACCCATTTCTCAGATTATTCATATTAATGCTGATGATACTTAGCAACGCTGAGGAATCAGTGTCCCCACTCCTCCGCCCCCCCCTTCCCTTTTTTCTGAAGGTATTGTAAATCTGCTGACTAGACACCTGCTTGAATTATTGGGGAGAAAATATTCTTGTAGATTTAATACAATTATTTTTTTCATTACCTCTTCTTTGCACCTTATGCTCTCATATTGAAATTATCTGTAGCCATGCTTATCAGATTTTGTTTGCATGGCTCCTGCCTTTATCTCATCATGCTCTGTGACAACAGAAAAATCAAATTATTTAACTGAGTCATGCTTAGTTGAGATGGAATGTGGACAGGAGAGGCTTTTCTGAACAGTTATTGATTAGACTGTTACAGCATTGGCTGTGTTCTGTCTCAGGCATTCTCCTTTAGGTTGTAATTACCATCTTATTTACAATCATTATTTGACATTTGAGCACCTGTGTGTGTGTCATCGTAAGAGAATATAAGAAGCAACTGCAATGAAAGCAAATGCCTTGAGCAAGATAATAGTCCCCCTGCTCTTGCTGACTTTTAGGCGGTTTGGTGAGTTATATAGATAAAGATATTTGTCTGCTACAGATACAAGGAAGTTGGATAGATTTCAGTTGGAGCTATGTGAATCTTAGTGTCTAACATACTTTTCATATGTTATAGTGTCTAATGTTGAAGGTTCAAAACCTAATGTCATAATATAAACATAACTAAGTTTACCATTTCTGTTCTCATTTCATGTAAGAATGACATTTAAAATTCACATTTACATGGTGACAGGAAAACAAACAAACTGAAAATCTGAGTTAAATTTGGGAGACCAACGTCTTGGTTTACAGAATGTAATATAGATGGAGGAGGGCGAAGAAAGATGACATTTTGAAGTGAAGGACACGCAGCTGAAAACCAGTAGCCCACTGATAGGACACAAGGCTGCAGCTCCAGTTGGGAATCCTGTTACTTCTCTGCCTATTATGTTCTTTGTGTAAAAAAGACCCAAAGAGATAAACTCACTTTTATGTACTTAAAATAAATTAAAACAAATCCTCAAAATTATAATAACATGAAAGATTTGTTATCTTTCTAGGCCCAAGTAGCCATATGAAATTGTATATTATTTGTGTAAAGTTGTCTTGTACTTAATTCTTTAAATACAAAAGAAAGATTGAGTCTTAAATATTCATTGGGTCTGGAAACAGATGGCAAAGCTTCCCTCCTCCACTTTGAGGCTCTTAACTTTGCAGTCCGTCTCACCCTAAAAACTAGCAAGGACAATTCAGAAAGTGCTGAAAAATGTAAGTGTAATTCCTTCAGGCAGAAGACAGGTGCGAATCTGTCTCCTGTTTCTTATGGGGAATACACAACTGGGGAAAGAAAAAAAAAAAAAAAGAAAAAATCTTACTGAAAAATACAACAACTGTCTTTGTTATCTTTGGCCTTTTAAGAAGCACTAAATGGTTTTAGTATTATGTTCTGGTAGTCTCTCACACTACTGTTTTTCAAAACAGTCTTGGCAACAAGGACATGGCTTCACAGTCTGCTCTGAGAAGCAGGAGATTTAGAATGACATTGCATTAACTACCCGAAAATGTTGGTTCTACCCTAATGATATTCATATAATATCCTATTACTTATTACGTTTGTCTAAGTCCAGTCAGACTACGTAGAGTGATATGTGACTGAACTGACACAATGAAAATGAGATCGACTCACGGTTTGTTACTAAAACATCCTTTGTGACTCCGTAGCATAAACCCTCCCGTTTAGCGGGGTGAAGGTGGTGGGGTTGTCAGATCTCTTGTTCACTTAGTCTTTTTACAAAACACTAGCTAAGTAAAATAATATAAATATAATGAATTATCAATTCCATGGAATTATAACATTGAACGGTGGATTAATAGAGCAACACAGACTGATGATTTTGAATAAGAACTTTTAGAATGTGATTCTAAATCTTTTACAGATTGGATGGCAATACTTTGCTGTTCCCACAGAGCTCCAGTGGGGTTTGAGCTCTGAGGGAGGTTTGCCATCATCGCACAATCTACACACAAATGGTTTTTTCCCCATAACCTTGTGTTTACGCTGTTTCCCAAGACAGGTATGGCTGCAGATTTCTGGGCTTTGTTTCTGCTGGGAGGAGAGGAGTGCTTGTCTTTTTAAGATGTTTTCAGCTATCATTTTAAAACAGAGTTAACCTTGTCTGTACAGCTTTTCTTTCCCAGAGTAAATGGCAAATCCTTTATGACTGTGTTCAAGTTGAGTTTAACTCACTAGGTCCAAAGGTATTTCTAGGTTTGTGTATCACAAAGGGTACAATAGCACCACTCTACAGACTGTGACAGGTAGGGAATATATGCAACAGCAAAAGGAGGTGACAGCAAATGGTTCTGTTTCTTATGAGGCGAAGTGATGAAGTAACAGGGTTTTGTTTGTTGGGTTTTTTTTTATAATACGCAATTTCAACACCATCAATATTGTCATAGTGATCTCAACATTATACATGCTACAGCACTTGGAAATAGAGATTTGCCAGATGTTATGACTAATTAGACAGACACAGGGATTATTGATAACATCTAGAGGTTTTTTTATCAGACAATTGGATTCCTTTCTCTCCTGGCTTCCTCTGCTCTTTGTCCTGACCTTTATTCTTCCAGCAACGAAACAGCAGGGAATGTTCTATTTACAAATCAATCTCATTGATACTGGGATCGCTTAGTAGACTGGTAGCCACATGGATGTGAGAATAACTTTAATACTGTAATTGAAGCATATGAAAATTCCAGGTGAGTATTTTGTATATAAATAGTAAATTAATTAAAATATATCTATTGTAAGTCTGTCTGCTTCCATGTGTTCAATATAAAGACAGAAATTCTGTTTGAGCAAGAGAAACATAAATTTTAACCTTCTTTAATATGTGTATGCTCAGGCTCCTGCACTTGAGATACTTTATTATCTATTTCCAATCTGTGTTTTCTTCTACTAGGAAAACCAAGTAAACTGACAATAAATTTTGAACTAATGTACTTTCATGATGTAGGCTTTTGGCCATTAACGTAAGAACCAGGACAGTGAACTGCATCTTCTCTGTTGCTATTAAATACCCTGAAGGGAAATTGGATGGTTTATTGACCTAAATACCATATTCAGCTCTGTCGTTGGTCTGCCAAGTAACTATATCCATGGGTAAAATAGGGAAAACCATGTTGGTCTCATTTCTGTAATTCTTATATACACATGGAGAGAGTTACAGTATATAATAATGATACTTCACTATGGTTGGCATAATATATGGAAAAAAAGGGTAAATTATTTCCTAATTAATTTTGATTACCTCACTTCAGCTTAATAAGAACGATGTAAAATGGCTTCATCTAGCATGTCCTATAGTCTCCCAGATGCTTCAAGCACTCTTTCACACTTGAATACCCCCAGGCTGATTAGGACCTGAAACTCGGATTTCCTTTGGAGCACATTGGTGGGTTCCATAAAATAGACACGGTGATCCCATTGACAGCTTATAAAACAAGCTGTATCTCTGCGTTTGTAGGGACCCCAATCCCTGGTATCTGCTTAGTGTGCTCTGAAAACAAAATCCATGTGGTCATTTGTCGTAAGTCAGTATTCTAAGACTTCTGGGTCAGCTTCTGTTGTGTTAGATGCCTCTATCTTTCCCACTGCTTTTCTCACCTGGATCCTAACCTTAAAGGTTTATATTTGCTCTTCCCAGTGGGATCTGATGTGATGGGTTAATATGAATGACTCTGAGCTGACATCACAAAGGAGGTTTTTTAAAGTCTCAGACCTTTTCTGGACCCTATTTGCATTGGGAATGCGAGTTTGGAGGCTAGCAGACAGAACGTTTGTCAGCTTTGTGGTATGGAGTTGGTAATTCAAATTCTACAGAATGCCTCCAATGTGACCTTCTCTTTGAAGCGGCATTTGCTGCGCAATCTTGTGTTTCTCTAGTTAATGATAACTTAGCATTGCCAGCGCTGCGCAGCCAGTTCCAACTTCTGCTGTAAATACTTTCTGAGCAAGTCAGTAATTAACGTTGCACTGATGACTGGTGGCATCTGTACGAGTTTATTATCATCTGTACTGAAAAACAATGCACAGTGAAAACATGGGGTACTCTAAAGAAAGAGTCTAATAAATTTACATGAATTAACATTAAATTTAATTTGCCACATGCCAACCAAACTGTGCAGCAGATCTAAATCCTTTAAAAAGATATAGATGTGTCTGTTGTAGCTTTTTGCCAGGTCTGAGTGCTACACTTACTTCAAGATTTTGCTCTATTTTTTTTTTTTTTAAATTTCCATAGCTAATGATTGATATATATGGGTTATTTTTTCCTCAATGAGAGAGAGAGATAAAAACTTACTTTAATTTTAACTTTCTATGAATATTTAAACCATTCATTTACCCATGCATATAATATAAAGCACAGAATAAATATGATGTATTATTGTAATTTTCTCAGCCCAAGTATGAAAGTGTACTGGAAACTAACGTGAATGATACACTTTTCTTTGGTAGTAGATTAAAAACATGGCAGCATTGAAACTTGATAGCAACTATAAGTTGAACCATTCCATAATAGAGTATGTGGTGGCTTCTGGTACCCCCCGCCAAACACCAAAAAACTGAAATGAATAATGTTAATATAAAAAATAAATTGTAAAATTTTCCTGACAACTTGCAGGTATTTTGATGAGAAACTTTTAGGAAACTGTTTGGCTTAAACCAAATCTAATATCCCAAACCAATTCAAAATGACATCAAGTTAATCGATTTTTTTGAAGTGTCTTTGGCTTGATTACCTGAATCCAGTGAAAAGCTGAAAACTGAAGGACTTGTGCACATGCAGAAAAACCTGCTGATTTCAAATTTTGGCTTAAAATTTTGTCAGCTGCTGCAGTCCACCCGTGGGGCAGGCACAACTGGCTCCCTCCAAGGACCTGGGGAGCCACGTGCTCAGTGCAGCGGAGGTGCCTCTTCCCCGGTGCCTACTGGTTTAGCTGCAGCTACAGCTTCTGAGGGCATCTAAGTCCTTAGAGCCGAAAGACTGAGATTGTGCATAATCCAGATAAAAACCTTTCTAGATGTACCGTGTACCAGAACACCAGCTTGATTTTACCATCTGTGCTTTAGAAGAGAGAGCATATTGAAGCAATTTTTCAGTGGCTACATTGGTTGCTACTCCTACTGAAGCTGCTTTAGTCAGGGAAAAAAAAGTATGAGTGAAAATATTTTCAAATATAAACTATACATTTATCATGAAAGCAAACTGTTATCATATTATTCTGGATCCAGCATAATTTGCTGTGAAAAGTTTGGTTGCCAAGTTGATAATTTCACAGCAACAAATTCCTGGAAGAAAGGCGGCTAGTCCAGGGGTGTTAAAATTAATGTAATAAGAAAACATATTATTTCTTTTAACTCATCTATCTTCCACAGCTTGTAAAAGTAGATGGGTAGAAAGAAGATGGCAGGATGATGAGTACTTTATATATCACAAAAAGAAGAAATGAGATTTGAAGAAAGGTGAGAGCTACACAGCATTTCGTCGGTCATGTGCCATGTCATCACAGAGGACACTGAAAAGGAGACAGGTACTGTCAAGCCAGCACTGTTTAGTGAGTGTACTAAAATTAGATTTTCAATCTAAGAAATATGCTCAAAAGAATAGAAAATTAGTCACCCACTTTTGTTTCTAAGGGTCTTTTAGTTTACATAAGGATTTTGTAGTTTACCTATATTTTGTCCTTCCTTCTGTCCTTTATTAAAAAAACCCTGGAGATGAAAGGAAAGACTGGTTGGAAATAGGATTAGATTAATACAATCAGCAAAGTATTTTAATGTGTCTATGTAAAACAGCTCCTTCAGTAACAAGAAATCTGCAATACTGAGAAGCCAGAGCATCAGTGAAACAGTATTTTTTTCTGAATGAAGTATAAAAAGTTTCTTCTTAGAAGAAACTAAAATGTGCTGTCAACTTCAAACAGATGTCTTTGATATCTGCTAAGTCAGGATACTAAGAAATCTTTTGTCAAAAATTTCACAGCGGAGTAAAATGCTCTGAAAATAATTGCTACCCTTTATTTTCATGTGTCTAAACATACTTTGTTTCCCATGTATAGCTACTTTATCACATAACTTGACAAGAAAACTATTTCTGCCTCCCCTTTCAGCTGTGTGTTAAAAGCATTTCGGAGCCTGGAAGGGGTTTGAAGCAATGTGTACTGACCATAGGTGCTCATCTTTTGCAGCCCAGATTCTGACACCTACTTTGAAAAGAGATTTAACGTGACCGCTCCAGAAGTGAGCATCTTTTTAGCATACAGACTGCTTTAACTCACTAGAGAAACTTAATAGGAATTATATAGGGAAGCTGTAGTAGCCCAAAGCTGACGGAGCAGTGCTTCATGTTACCAGGTTGGCTCTAGTGTGAAGCCTGACCTTTTTCTCACTCTTCACGTTCATTTCTTTCATCTTTAGTTTTATCTGTTACAAGTAAGCCGTGCTTTCTGTTTAGATCTTCTGACCTTTGAGAAAGATTTAATGTTTCACTGTAGACTGTTCTGTTGTCAGATTAAATAGTCTGAAGTAAATGGAGAGAAGGATGATTATACCTGAAGGGCTACTGAACGCACAGGAGTGGTTATTCTGAAAGGATATTGACTCTTTCAGACCATACAAGACTCACCTAGCTTTTTCTCTACTGCCTTAGTCTACAAAACAGAGCACAAATACAGCGTCCCAGGAAAAGCTTGGAGATGATGAAGAAGAATCTGTGTGTTTCTGTATGGCTCAACTGGACAACTTTTTCATAGCTTCCGGAGTCAAATTATGCATCTCTCAGCGCTGCTTTTTCTGCAGCATCAGGAGTGGCATAGAGCCCAAATAAACCCGCCATCTACTCCCTGTCCTCCTTCCCCTATCTTCTCCCTTGGATATGGCTAATGAATAGTAAAAGAGGATCTGATTTCAAAGGGGAATGCTATCTTGGTGCTCCTCACAAGTGAGACTCTTGTGCATGTGCTGAACTTCCAATGCTCAGAGAATTTTACCAGTGAAAATGCCTAAAGGTGTACCTTTAAAAGATTTCAGATGTAGGCTTAAACGTCTAAATTCTTGTCTAAGTTTATTACAGCTACCTAAATGCTTTTTTGAAGGCAGATGTTTGGCTTTGGTTCTGAGGTGGCTGAAGGTACGCTCACCGAGTGGGGAAACCTGGCTTTTAAGCAAACAACGGATGAAATGACGTGTAGTGTGAAGCTAAACAAGCTTTATAACTACAAAGTATGAAATTTAGTCACAACAGACTTACCAGTCACTGCACGTATTACTAGTGCACAGCCCTCCTCGTCCTTTGCCACTGATGGATGGGCTCAAACCACGGCAGGTCACGCTGGCCTGTGTTAGTTGCCAGCGAAGAGAGCATCCATATGTAACTGATCTATATGTGCCTTATCTGAACTCCTGCAGTGATACCTTGCAGAAAGGGCTGATGCCATCCTAAGGTGTTTCGTTAGGGTGGAAGTGAGTAGAAGTGGGGAGCTGAGATTTTCTTCAGTGTCCTTCCCCTTTACCAATTTCATTAGTTGTAATTACACACTGTTAATGATATACCAACAAAGTTAATGAGTCAACTACACTAACACTGAACTCAGTCCTGCTGTTATAAAGTTGGAGGAAGTTTCAGAAAAGATGAATTATTCAGACATGTCTTAATGTGAGAGCTTTAGAGAGCTCAGTCTCAAAAGATTTAGAGGTAACTTTGTTATTCTGCGCAAGTACTTTCCGGGGGAGAAAGTAGTGGATTCTGAAGGACGCGTAAATCTAACATAATAAGAGCTAGAAACCAAAACCAAATATACATTTGCTTTTCCTGCCATATAGCTGTACAGGGATCCCCCAAAACCCAGTTCTCTTTGAGGCAGAGGGTATTCATGACCTGTGTTGTCCAGCCATATTAACGAATGACTGCTATGGAATAACAAGTGCATCCTGCATTGTCTTTGAACAAGCTGCTTGGGATGCTGGAGGAGGTGTAGCCTACCCAGGAAAGGTGCCCTTTGCCTTGGCACAGCTTGGGTAAACTGCTGTGCTAATCTACCTTTTGAAAGCTAGGCAGAAATTATAAGATATATTTTAGGTTAATAAAGAAATCATATGACATTACTCTGTTGCTGACTAGCATTCTCTTCTGTTCTCTGGCAGATCATTGAACCATTTAAACTTCTTTCACATCTATCAGATAAAAAAAGGTAATTGCCTTTCTCTAGAGAATATTTGTATTTAGTTACTACTTTTAATATTCTGAAAAGGAAAATCATAAAATATTACAATTACTTGGATGTCAGCATTTGTTCTAGTTTGCTACATCAGCAGGTTTTTTGTTGTCTCCTGTTGCATTGCTATGTATCACGGTGAGCTCTTCTCAGTCTGTGGAGTTACAGTGGTGTGAGTAATAGAACCTTTTCCTTTTATGTAACAAACCAGATGATTTTATAAAACTGATTTAGAGAACTGTTAAGAAGAATTACCACCCTATCCCACACTCTGACAATATTTACATTAGAGTGAATTCCTCTTTGATGTTATGACCCTTTACCGGCTGGAGTTTGGTTCAGTTCAGCTTGGGAAGACTGACTTATGTTAGACTGGTAAATACTACTGGAACTTAATGGCAGTTGTTGCTTCAGTGGTTTTCCAAGATTAAAAAAATTTGTCTCGCAGTAGTATAACCATAGAACTGCTCACCCTGCTGAAAACAAAAACGTTCTATATTTAAGTAAGCAGGAATCAATTTTTAAAAAGTCTTGTCAGAAGTTGTGTACAAGTATTTGATGAATGGTATGCGCTGTAATATATACCTTTCAGTGATGACCTTTGATAGTCTGTCTTTTTAACGAGATCTTGAAGTTCAGCAACAATTAGATAAATTACAGTCAGAAAACCTTAATAGAAGAGTTAGAAAATATAACTTGAGAGTATTTTTCATATTTTCCTTGTAAATGGACACCTGAAGAAGTGTCACAATGTTCTACTCAAATACGTTGTTAAGTTTAAACTTTGCCTGACATAAAACTCCAAAAGCTTTATAAACTTTATTTTCTTTTTCTTGGACTCTAATGATTTTTTTTTTTTTTAATGTAAATTTTATGTCTGGGAAGCAGAGTATAAGGCCGTCATCCTTATAAATTCTTTTCAATTAAAAAAATCTAGAGCTGCAGCTACTTTTTTCTTCTTCCTTCTGAGTGGGGAAAAGTCTATTACAAATTATTTTGAGTGATTCAATATTAAACAAAGAACTGGTTTTTTGAAGCTTGCTTATAGTCTTTCCTATAATATTTCAATGAAGAAACCAAATTAAACAACCTTTTCACTAGATGTATATCCAGTATGGAAAACAAAGCCGTTATAAAAGGGGAGCAGTACAACATAAAGAAACCATAAGAGCACACCAAATCACATGAATGTAAATCAGCAATTATAAAATATAATAATTTGTCTTGTGTTAAAAATAATGACAAAGGAAAAAAAATCAACCCCCAAACCCCAGTCTTTGATTTAGCAATAAACTATTACCCGTGTATAGCAAAACAAAACAAAGACATTTTTCCAGAGGAGTTTTGTTGTTTCCAGATACTTTGATGAAAGATTGTTGGGTGGTTGTTGGATTGTTTTCTTCTTTGAGAAGAGGAGGATGTGGAAAGAAGAGAGGGAAGAAAGAAGTACTTGTATGTATCTAGTTCCTAAATTTCTTTTAAAAATGGGTAAACTTTTAAAGGATAGTTATTTTCAATGACAATGGTTAAGAACGCTTAATTAAGAGCTACGCAACACATATTGAGGTAACCACAAGTGCAAATTCCGGAGTAATTTAATAGAACTAACTCATTATCTGATGAATGAAAATTATTTCATCAGTTGCTTCTCTGTTCAGAGAAGAAAAAAAAATGGTTAGGCATTCTGACTGATACAGAGGCAGATTTTTTTACATCCTAGTTCAATTTCTTTAGGTTGGGTTAAAACCTGTGTCTGATACTTTAAGTGTGTGTTCTCATGAGAAGGTCACAGCCTGTGGGAGCTTATTGAATTGCCTCAAATCTTTCCATCACCTTTTTGCCTAAAAATCTCCTCTCTCACTAGCACTCCCAAAGTTATAATATCTCTCCTGAGGCACGTCACTGGAAACTACTTGGTGGGATTTGACAAAAGGAAAATGAGAAAGTGTTCATGAGGAGAATAGTTTAAAAAGAAGAGGGGGTGATTTAAAAGATAAGATGTTTTATTGCAGTGAAGGACAAATACCTGGTTTTAATTGATAACTATTATTATTTCATAGGACAGATGAAAATCAAGCTACTTAAAAAGCATCCAACTGTGAACATGAGAGCTTAAACAAAGATTCTTTTAATCCTTATAATTTAGGAATGTGCCATCTCTGTCCTTGCCTCCTTTACTACTCCTGTTTAAGTGTTGCCTCAGTGAAATAAAAGATAGAGTATTCCTTAGTCTCCTCTTTTTCAGAAGCAGCTGACCCCTTGGACTGTCTCGTTACAGCCGTTACCCGCAGACACGCACAACCCCCAGTAGTTGGTGTGCTATGCTTCTACGCTTCACCAGCCCTGAGAAACTGTAAGTCATTAAAACTTTGCTAAAACAGCTTTCTCACCTAGTAGCTGTTTGGTGGTTTTGTTATTAAAAATGATTTAAAAATAATGGGAATTTTGAATCCCTAGAAGGTTGCACTTAAACCCCAATAAAACCTCAACTCATTACTAAATCTAATAATGTTAGGTGCAATTTAGCATGAATATTATTCAAAAGCTGCTATAGTAGAGGTTCGCAGATAGGGTCTACGTTATTGGTAATGCTAAACTGCTGCCATTGCCTTATACTGCGTATTGTCATTAAGTGTCTAATAATTTTACCGACTTTTATTGCAGTCAGCAGGATTTCATTCTTCAGGTGCCCCCAGTGGGACATTTGGAACATGTAGGAAACGAGAACATTTGCAGCAAACCTTACATAGCACTGCAGGATTCGGCTTTGATCTTGTTGCGATTGGTCATCTTCAGGTAGTAATGAAAAACTCATTAAATCCTTTATTACTTAGATCTATTAGAGAGGATATTTACAGTGCTGTGATTCAGAACTTGTTCGTTTTGAGCATCTATGGATTCTGAAGAAAGCCACGTTTTGCTGTTCTCCCTCTGCCCATTTCTTCCCGCTCCTCCGTTTCTGCTTCATTCTCTAAAGTATGTCAATCATTAAGACCGATTTTGCTCTTGGAAGGCTTGTGTCGCTGCTGGATCCTTACAAATGAAGTATTAATGTGCAAGTACCAGGACCCTCCATTCCCCCACAGTAGGCACTTCGTCCCTGAAGCTTAGCCTTCCACCACTCTGACGCACATCATTGGCAACCTCATGGCTTGGAAAAGTCTCTTTTTTTTTTTTTTTCTTCCATTTGAATTTTCTGTGTATGCTACGTGGCCCATCTATCAATGACTTTTCTGGTTATTAATTGCTCATAAATGTTCATGAATTTGTGTCACTGATGAACCTCTTAACTGGCATACAAGCTATTAATTATTCATTTGTAAGTAATTATGCTGATGAGTTTTGCATCCTCTATAGCTGCTCATTATGTAAACTAACCATGTTAACGGTCCCTATACTGATTCAGACTTGAGATACGGCTCTTCCTGACAGCAGCTAGACTAAGATTAAAGATTTTTGTAGCAAAGTAAAAATTAGTTACTGATATTAGTTATTGCCTTTGTAATAGGCAAAATTAAAAACTTTGTTCATAAACATACCTACAAATATCGTACTTTATTCACTTTTTAAAAAACCCATAATTGTTGCCTTAGGTATAAAAAGGAAAGGTGAAGTATTAATTTTTTAAATAGATTTTTTTTTTTTCCTGAAGAAAGACATTTAATTAGATGATTGGGAGGGATATTGTGGGGATATTTGGGAGGAGTCCCTGATGAGGGGTATTTGAGGGAGGGATTGGGGGGGGTGTGCCACTTTAAATTGCACCTAGCCACTTATTGATGATTAATTTTCATAAGGTCAATCCCAAAAGATCTTGAGACTATGAAAACATCCACTGAGCTTAATAAAGTAGGATACTTTGATCCCTAGGAAAAAAACCAATCTCCTAACAAAATTCTGCATCTTGAGGGGAGAACAGAAACTTGTTTTCTAGGAGGTAAAGTGCCATATGACAGAAGTGCAGTGCTTCTATGATCATCTTTTAATTGGAAGTGTTGATTGCAAGATACGTTTCAGGATAGATCCACAGAGAAAAAAGATGTGATAACCAAGGATGAGTTATCAAAACCATGCTAAGTAAATTAATGATTCACTGAGATGATAAACTACTTGTGAACCGAAAATTCAGTGAGTTGTAAGTAGTATACAAAATATTTTCAAGCATTATGGAAATAAAAACTTTTTTTCCCTTTTTTTGGGGGAGGGGGAGGGTGTGGAGGTGAAGTTGATGCTAGAGAGCCTTGGTTTATTGATTCTGATTTGCTACTTAAACTCTTGATTTACGTTTATGTTCCCGTGTTTGTATTTGTACTGTACTGTTGGGGACTGACATGGAAAGATAAGAAAGAAAAAAAAAAAAAAAACCAAACAAACCAAAACCCAACCCCTATGAGCCTTGGGTCTGAATCTCCTGAAGGTCCCAACCGCTTTACAGCCAGACCCTTCAGAGCACTGGAGTCAGGGCTGTCTGCTAGGTAGCGTTCCCAGTGACTCCAGAAAAGACTTCAAGTGGCAGCCCACAAAACAGGGAAACAATCAACCACAACCTGTTCTCTTCTCCTTTTCTTGCAAAGATTTGTCTGATGTCCTTTTCCTTAACCTTCATCCGGAGGAAATGTAAGAAATGCTTCTTTGTCAATTCACTTGTATTCTTTTTGTGCATTCTGGGTAGCAGAGCTTTTTGCCATTTCCCATGTAGACTTGACTGAAAGACTGGTGTGTTGCCATGTTGGTAAGTCTTCTCTGTTCTGTGCTGAGATAATCCTCTTCCAAGTTGTGATTGAGGTCTTTTGGATAGCTTGCAGTGTGCTTAAAGTCTTCAGTGGAAGTACAGAGGAATTTAGTATTTTGAATTACGTTACATGTTCTCTTTCTGCCTATATTCATTTTCTCTCTTTGGTTAAGAGCCATATTAACTGGAGAATGTATTATTTAATGATGGAAATGCTTTCGAACATACTCAAGTTAACATCGGAGTAATGATTATTTTCTAATAACTATTGTAGCATTGTCTGTAATTCCTAGATTAGTGATATAGCTTTAGACAAGAGGTACAAGTTCAGGGTGACTACCAAGCTGGTGCAATACTTCAGCTGCAAGGATTACCGAAAAAATAGGAAATTACTTTTGAAATTGCTATTTTTTTAGCAGTGAGGATCACAAGTACAGTTGAAACATTTAAAGCTTATGTAGGTACTTTCAGAAAGTGATCAATAGCGCAGATTCATCAGAGACTTTCGTACCAGCCAACATGCTGTACCTATCAAAGTGGTCTTCCTCTCAACTGAGGTGTACCAGTCTTACTAGCGACACATAATAAGCATCTTCATTTGGGATTTTGTATCAGTCGAGCAGCTCTGAGATGATTAGTTTATATAATGAGCAACAGTACAAGAAGCAAAATCTTCAGGATAATTAATTTGAAATGAATAATTAATGACTTATACTAACAAGTTCATCCAACTGTCATGGACTATAAATGCATGAATATTTTAGAAATTACTAGTCAAAGTGATAGGAGTGCATGAGAGTTCAATGCTATTTTTATACTTTTTGATCAAATCCTGCTGTTTACGTCAGACTTCCAGTTCTAGTGAGCTGAGTGGGAGCTTTGCCTGTGACTAGTAAACCACCAAAGGTAGACTTGGGCTCAACCTGAACTGCAAGATTCTCTCAGGAATCAGTAAGTGCTTGTAATCTGTAATCTGAAATACATCCACTGTTACAGCCAGATATCAGTACAAGTGCAAGGTTTTGCTTTGTTCTGTGTACTAAACAACACGCGCTGATGTTCAAAACTCAAAAAATATCCAAGTGTGAATAATATCCTCTTTGATTAACAGATATGAGAGGATAACAGTATATAGGGTATATACTTACTGCTTCTATAAAAGGATATAGAAGATATTAACTTTTTCCCTTACTCAGTTTTACGTGTATTTTGGATTGGAGGCTTATTTCCTGTGGAAAAAAACACTCAGAGAACTATCCTGTTTTTATACATGTCTGATGAAGAGTTTCCAGGGAGAGCTAATGCTTACATGTTAACGAAAACAGGTACTTGGGATACACCTGATGAAAATGCCTCAGGAGAGATAAAAGCCAATGACTCCTGTTATTAGATATTTCAGCAGATCCTTATAGAAGATAGATCTTATAAGTGAGTCTACTGCAGGAAAAGCTTCAGTTTAGGCTCGCACCGTTCGTGACTCAAGAAACATCCTACCAACAGGACACAAGTCAGAGGTCAGGCTTCATTAGTTCCAGTTCTACAGCTTCACTTAACTACTTGTTTGGTTTTGGTTTTTTTAACTTAAATCTGTGGTGACTTAATTCAACGTTGTCTAATTCATGGACCGATAATGGTAGTTTTGTTTTCAATTTATGAATGGTTTACATTATTTTAATTGACGTTTCTGGGCTTTTAAATTATTTCTGCGTAGAACTCATTCTCAAAGGGTTTAATTTGGTTCTGGGTAAAATTTGATGAATGTATAGAGGAATGCGAAAGAATAAAAACAAAGAGCTGAATACAAATCTTACAACTCAGAGCTCCCCGAAGGGGGATTCTTTCAAGCAGATCGGTGTCTTTCTATGTTGGAGTCAATGGAGCTACGCTGCTTTACACCTCCTGAGGATCTGGATACACACCATTAATACCTGATTCAAAGCCCATAGAAACAATTTGCTTTCAGCGTTGTAACTTTATGGCTAGAATAATCTGTTGGTATTTATGACCTTCCTGCTTAATGAGATCTGACATGTTTGTTAGGAAGCCTGTGATCATTCCTTGCCCAGGGTGAATCTCTGAGGAACAGTTTCTTTCCTGGGATGCTCTTGCTGCAGCGCACACCTTAGTGATTGCTGGATATAAATAGGCAATCCAGCTATTGCATTTGAGGAGATGTTGACTGCTTGGGGGTTTTTCCTCACTTGTTTGGTTTTTCTTTTTTTCCGAAACCCATCTCAGACAGTTTTTGGCCTCTAATATTAGAAACCGAAGCGGTTAATTGTGCAGCCCATCTGAGAATAGCAGTGAAAACTAATTTCGATAAAATATACGCCGCCATTCATTTATTAGTAACAATATGTCTAGGTAATATGTTCTTCTAACTACTTAGGTACTTATGCAAAAATGGAATTTATTTGTGCTTTTTGCCCTCGGGAGCAGATGGAGATACGCACCTTGCATATACGCTTCTGGAGCTATTTGATAAAATGATCCTGCTACTGCGAGAGAAAAAGTTATCCTGAATCTTGGCTGAAATAGGCTTCAGAGCAGCAGAATTGCAGCATAAAAATGAGTGAGGGATGACTTAGTGTATGCTTGGTAGGGACTTTATTGGTTTTTATTATCTTAAAATATGAACATTCTTCTTATTCCTTTTCTGCAGAACTTGCCTGAGAATCCTGTGAGACCTATGAGAATTTTATTGTGACGCTTCTGTACGTTCTGTTTTCCAGTAGGTTGCAGCTATAGTATTTTGGCATTTGTACTTTCAGTCCCAGTGCAGTTAGACCTGGGCAGCAGTAAACAGTAAGCAGCATGCCAGACAGAGAGAGCTTGAGGAAATACAGATGGCTCTTTGTAAAGTTTTGGGGTGTTTTTTTTTTTCTTTCACTTCAAAATTATCTGGTAATGCATGTAACTCACTAGATGATTTATCATTTTTTATCACATGGCTCATGTGAATTCCTACCAAATACTTTTTGAGGGTTTGTGGGGTTTTTTGTAACAAAACAAACAAACAAACCCAAAAAACCAATCCAAAACCCCTGGATACTCGTGCTGGATACTTGATAAAATCAGTGCTGATGCTTTTGGATGCCTACCAAAGACAAGGAAAAAAAATAATGCTCACACCTCCCTATATCTTAATATACTGGTTGTAGTGTTTTCATCTCAGCCCATCAAGATGTAGTGACTATCTCTTGCTCCAACAAAAAAAATTAAGAAATCAAAATAACTTGTTGGATCTCAGAAAGCACATTTAATAATTTAATGATGGGATGGCGGATTTCATCTTTGTTTTGCTTATTTGTTCCTTATTAAAAGCCATTCCTTGTTGATAGGTGAAATTCTCAGCTAACTGTCAATGCCATCAACATGCACTCAGATTGGGGAACACAGCTGACAAATCACAAATATAGCACAATTAGAATACTTGTCTTGTTTCCCTTGGACATTAGCAAAATATTTGCATTTACTGCTGTGCTGATAGCTTTGAAGCCTCACACAGTTATGATGAAATTCTCTTTTCCCATAAATTCAACATGACAAAATCCATTCAATACTGTCACACTTAAGGCTAAGTCTAACTAGAGTAATAACAATAAAAAAAAAAGTAACTTGAAAGTAGAGGATGTGTAAGTCTTAGTTCTCAGCCTGGCCTTGGGCTGCAGACTTCTTGCTTGATACCAATAGCGTTCCTTGAAGCCCTTTTCTAGATCCTGTGCACGCATTCCGTTGCTCTCATCTCAAGGTGCATAACGCCTGCATCAAACTTCAAGAGTTTTTGAGTGGTATATTCTGTGTACTACTATTAAATTAAAAGCTTACAAAATTTTGAAAGATTTTTCATCTTGTGATTCAGAGCTGACAATATTGACATACCGGAATAACTGACTTTTCTTGGATCTGTCAATGAGTGGATATGATAATTAATTCTCTTTACAGGAGGAATTAATTTCACTTATACAATACAGCTTATAATTTTGGAGGATATAAAAATTCCAAAAGCCCAGACCAGAACATTTGCATTTAATTGCTGAGATAATTAATTTCAGTAGTATTTCGTTCCCACTAAATATCCAAATTAAAAGAGAGAGAATCCAGGGAACTTGAGAACCGTGACTTTGTGACAGCTATAAGATGATTTTCCCAGTTGCTAGGGAGCTTAGAAGCTCTCTCTCTATGGCAGCGTTGCCAAAGTGTGTGGTGAACAGGAGACTGGTATATCCTAATTTCATGGCAAGCTGCCGTGCTGTCTGGCAACGAACTGTGGGGAAAAAAAGTGCACACTGACATGTAAGCTGTTAGAAAGTAGGCAGATCTTTCCAAAACATAGAATAATTTCCTCAGAGACAATTTTTTTAGTCAAATTGTATTGCCACGTTTGACAGCTATTGAGAAAAAACCCACAACTCCTCTGGCTCAAGCTTATGACCAGGAGGAAATTTGAGGATCACTTATGTGTTTACTGTGCATTGCTTTGGCCGTACAGTATTCTGTACTGGTGGGATGCTTTATACGTGAGGATGTGGCATGGTAATATTGTTTGTCAATACAAAGATAGATACTTTTTACGGATCAGTTTTTTAATATTCCCGCCACTCAATACCTATAAAACACAATATTACTCCCCCACCTCACTGTGCAGCTGGGGGTGTAAATATCGTTGCTCAATGGTGTTCAAATACCGTGGAGATGAGAGCTGTATCAAAGTTCCAAACTTTAATGGACAGTCCCTCTGGGATAGCCAGAGGGTTTCTGTGGTTTTTGTATGCGTTTCCAGTATACCTTTGATTTAGCTAGTCTTTATTTTTTTTTTAACAGGTATAAGTAAACTGTTTGAGCGAGTACTGAGTCATCTTCAATGTGAAGATCTAAATCAGGTGCATATTGCAGTTATCCATACTCCTCTTTTGTTCATTGCCAGTCTGCTGTGTTTCACAACTCAGATGAGAGAGAGGACTTCTGAACCCTACAGAACTGCACATGGATTTAATTACACTACAATGTGTGGACGTGCACCTCTAATGAAGATATACAACTGCAAGGCGAAGTGTTACAGTAAGTGAGTGTGCTGCGATCACATCTGCTTAAGGCTTTCCTTACATCTTTGTCATAAGCAGCTCATAGAGGCATCCATTAATATGGATAGATCAGTAGTTTCATGGCTGCAGTATTCCTTCTCCTTTAGCGAGTAAAAGAATGAAAACAGAAATCTAATTCCACAGATTCACACGCTGCTGAGTCACAAGCCAGGGGCAGTAAATTTTTAAAATGTGCTTTTTTTTATGTGACTACCTCATGACCCTAAAAATGTCAGCACAAAGTATCTTAGCATTGTTGTCGTTTATTTGAAAATAGTCACCTTAATACTACAAGTACGTACTACCTGTGCCTTTTTAATAAAGACAGATCTTTTAGATAGAAAGCTCTGCCTTTTGAGATGCGTAGAATATACACAGTATTAGAGTACCTAAAATATTTAATGTCTCCCTCCCTTCTCACAGTAGTCACTCACTGGATAGCTAAGCTATTTTAAGAAAGCTATGAAAGATTATTACTGTTTCTATTGTTCTGGAAAATTACCTTGTTATAGTGCTTCAGGTATTTATAAAACTACCATATTAAAAAAAATAAGAGATTCTTTAGGGTCAACAGGAACGGCAGAAAAGAAATATGCCTTGTAAATCTCACTGTAGATATGAAAATAAACACCCAGAATAAAGGCATGAGCTTACTAGAGAAATATAAATGATACAGATAATATTCTGCAGAGATCAACAAAATCCCAAATCTGATAAATTTTGTATTAGAAGGAAGATTAAGGCAACAAAGGGCAAGAGTAGGGTGAAAAATCATTTCTTTCATTTAAACTAGTTGGAGAGTTTCATAAACACTTTTTCATGACTGACTTTCAAGTGTCACAAGTGGGACTGTGCTCTAGACAAGGTTGGGGCAGAGGGCATATACAGAAAGTTCTTCCCTTTTTAACCATCTTAGCGTTCGCCAGCTATTTTATGTCTCAATAGACAAGAAAATTTTTCTCTTATATGCTTTTCTCTGCTTGCCAGAGGTCGCGTGTAGCACTGCTCCTGGAAATAGCCCCTCAGTGGAATCATTTCCCACAGGCATGGATCTTGTTTTATCAGAGCTCTAGTAAAGTCATGTTTTCCAGGAGATGTTTTTAATTATACATCATATCTACATTATTCAGCTTTAGAAAGCTACTCTGAGACGGAAGTTTCCTTTCTTTTAAACTGAGGGGGGGATTTCCAATTCCCTTTCCAATTTCTCCATCTAGAAAAAGCCTGAAAATAAATATTTTCACAATTTTTTCCTGATTCATTTAACTTCTGCTGTGAACAAAGGTGCAATGACAAGAGTCAAGCTCCTCAGATGAACAACTCAAACTAACAAAGCATTGTCTTTGTTTCTGCATACGCGTGCACATTACTTCAATCATCTAGCATACCGGTCCTCCTTCACCGCTCTGCATTAGCGTGATTTCAGTCTCTATATACGTCTCTGTAAAAACAAGTAGAAAAAAAGAGGGACACTGTGTAGTTTGGATTATAACAACCTGGATTTATTTGAAAGGGCAGACTCTGCTTACCTCTGGTTAGAGGGAACACTGATGAACACCGTGTTTTCTCCTGGACAGAAGTTGATGTGGGGAAGGGGGAGGAGTGGTGGGACTTAAGTATTTGGTTTTGTGGGGAAGGAGAAGTCACTCATATAGCTGAAAAGGAAACCCGACACTGAAAGTTTCAGAATGATCTCAGGATATAAAAGCCTGCAGAATTTGATGTGGGCATTACTTCGCTAGGATTTTCCTTCCAGATAAGTATTAATTTTTTTAGATTAACTTAAATACAGGATAAATAATGAAGACAGTAAAGGATGAAATCAAGGTTAATTAATATATTTAAGTCTTTGATTACAAAAGTGATAATTACAGTAAAATAAAGAGCAAAGTATCTCCTATTGAATAGCTCCTTATTAGGTGTGCTCAACATTTTCTCTCAGATCCTCAAGGAGTTTTTAATACCCTTTTTGACTCTTTATTCTTATACCCCTTGTGCCCTAGAGAGGAAAGGAGGAAGGGAGAAAACAGTCTTGTTACGTCTGTGGGAAATACCTCTTTCTTCTTTAGGTAGCCTGGTTCCTCTCCGATAGAGTTGTTTATTTGCTTTTCTTTCAAGACACACAGATATTTGCTGTTTACAAGAATTTGGTATAACAACTGTGGGTAGGAAAAGAAAGTCAATTGGTATTGAATTATTGATAGTGGTAATGCACAGTTTTTCTTCAAAGGCTGAAATAGGAAGAACCAAATATTTCAGCAGGACTAGGAGGTAAAGATTCTAGAATAGTTATTAGAGTCTGTGCTGTCAGCTGCAACTGTGACTTTCCAGGAAAAGAACTGTAACTGAGTTACAGGCACATTTCTTTTTATCTTTCACTTTTTTATTATCTTTCCCCCTTTATGTGTAGTCTTCTAAGAAGATTGCACTAGACTGTAGCAACAGGAGTAAAAGGGCCGCCTGAAATATATTCCTGTCTTTTCCCAGCAAGGACATTTCAAATTCCTGGAGACAGTAGCTGGAAGGAAGGAGGAACAGGAAAGATTATTAAAATGGAGGCGTATTTAAGGTTGCCGTGGCGAGGTTCACTAGGCGGCACTGTTTCATATAGTCAGATACATTTTTTCGTAATGAAGATTGTGGTTCTTGTTTGAGGGCTGCCTTAGTGGTTTTGAGATGGAGTTATTTTGAGGCAGGGTTGAACACGCCCTTTGCCCATGCCATGCAGGCTGAAGGTAGCTGAAGGAGAGTGGATGCCACCCAGTGTTCAGCTTCCTCCAAAAGGGGCTTCGGTGGCTGGCTGTCGAAGGACTGCTGCTCAAGGACTTGTGCAAGTAAGCAAGGGATAATAGCACCATTAATGCTGTGGCTCTCTGGAAAATATATCTTGCCCAAAGTACTTCTTTGCATGATCATGGCTTTAAATGACAGGCATAACTGCTTTAACGCAGTAGACTTTGCCAGAATGCTTATTCCACATAACATCTTGATGATCAACAGCACGGTCTCCAGTCAGAACGACCCATATTAAGCAGGCTGAGATCGATTAGGCTGTGGTGTGAAAGAGGGAGAATCATTACACTGCAGCCTGAAACGAGCCTCCAGAGGTGTGCCAAGGACAGTCTCTCCCAAGTTTAGATGAGGACACTGAGGCACTGCTTCATGTCTGGTGGGGTGCAGGAGAGGTCTGCTTTTGATGGGGTACCCATGGACTAGGGCTCCCAACCCCGTGAAGAGGAAGGAGATGTCGCAGGGCTCTGCACTGTCCTGCCAAGGCGGCTAAGCACCGGTGCCAAGGAAGAGACTGCAGGAAGATGAGGTCTGTGGGGTGCCAATGGGGAAAGGGAAAAGCCAGCTTCTGCCATCTAAATGTTGCCTTAATGTCACCTAAATGTTGCGGCTTTGCTGTGCCTTTTTGGACAGACTTGAGAGAAAGACAGATTGTGCTGCTTCAGGTGCTGCTCCCTGAAGATGGATACAGCCTTTTAAAGCACCCGAATTCTTTGTCACCGTTAGCTGAGCAGCACAGCACCAGGCGTGGATCGCTGCAGTGTCCTTCTGGGGACCTTTTAATTCACCCGGTTGCCCATGCCTTACAAGGGTGGTGACTGGAGCCAGTACCAAGCCTCCCCTAAGCTGTCTCTGCACTGGGGAACCCTAACGTTTTGGTACAGGAGTGCAGGTCTTGGTAGCTGTCTCCTGCGTGCGTCGCCTTGTGCCTGAAGAGGCGGTTGAGATGAAGGCTGCTCTGCAGCTGGGCGAGCCCCTGACGGTGTGGTAAGTGGGGCCATAACTTCTTTTCTAATGGGGTTTTCTTGCAAAAGGTTTGCCGTGCCTTCAAGGTGTCCTGTTAGCTTGCAAGCCGCAGGGGAACTCAAAATGTTGTGTCCTTGAGTAGCCATCACCTCGGAGCCCTTCACATCTGTATGGATGCTGTTGTTTAAATCCTCTGCCCGTTGCCTACGCTTCAGAAATGACATAGACTTCAGAAGGTGCTAAGGCTGTGATCACAAACTGCAGCGAACTTGGGCCCTTTCATTTATAGAGGGAGAAGAAAGAAGGGGGGAAAGAAATATTGCGTGTCTTGTTGTTTAGCTGAGGCACAAAATGCTGCAGCTTGGGAAGTGTTATATTTAGCTGTCTTCATTGTAATTAGCTGTTATTCTTTATTTGCTAAATAGCTGGAATAGCATTTTGGCAGAAGGTGCTGGGAGCATTTTTCAGCTGTTTCTTTTGCTGTACCATATTCTTAGTCAATTAATTTTAGTCTTTCTGTATGTTACAGCTAACATTACAATATTACCAGAATAACAGTGCTTTCTCTGATATCTTTAGTATTATAAAATTAAAAATGATTAGAACTGAAAAGGGCATTTTCCATTAAAGTCTTCATTATCTTTTGTAGAAACAAGTGAATTAGTTTTGAAATCCATTGCTGTTACTTCGTGAATGAATGCTTTATGTTGTCAGTAGGCAAATAGTTTTTCTTCTGTTTTCCAATTAATTCCTATAAATCTGTCTTTGAATGTTAAAGTGGCTCATTAATTTTATTTCTTATCTAAAATATTATTTTGACTTCGGATTTTCAATTTCAGCATTTTAGGGAAGATTTCCAAGATGTCTACAAAATTAGCTTATAGAATGGTGTTACAGATGCAACCTTTTCTGATCGTGGCTTTACATGGTGAGCTTCCAGAAAACCGGCCCTCTGGCTGCTCTTCTGGTGAGTGGAGTGTGAAAACATGCCTGATTTTCTAACTCTGCCAAGATTACAAATTACTGTAGAGTAAACAGGCTTTCTAATTTTCCTTTAGACAGACCGGTGTATATATAAAAACTTCTGACACTATTTTCGACTGAAGTTTTACCTACCTTCAGGATCATTTCACCAGAAAATACCAGACAAAGGAAATCTTAACTTGTGGCTCGTTTATATTATTTGTTTTGTGTATTTTTGAATTTTGATTATATGGAAATAGAGGATTGTGGATAACATCATTTTCCATTTCCAAGCTAAATTAGCTACTGCACTACATTAATTATATGCTGCAAGAGCTTCCAAATTGGTATATCTTGCTGGGGTGGCACTGAAGAAACAAAAAGCATTTAACTGCTGAGACTTTCCTTTACTGGTTTCAAAAGATAAAGCACTTTGAATACATACAGTTATTGTCTGACTTGTCACTTTTTAGCTTGGCTAAAATTGGTTCGAGGTTTTAATATCCATAATTTCCCCCCAAGTATGGTTAAGGAACCCATTTTCTCTGAAGTATAATTAAGTTCAGTACACCGAGATCAGTAGTGTTGCTTCTCTTAAAACTGATATATGAGCTTGAGATTTTGTCTTAACTTCAAGGGAGTTTTTCTGAGAAAACTTTTTCTAGTGCTTTCTTTTTCTGAGTGAGTTTTTGAATTCTCAAATCGTGAATGACATACTGTCCAAATTTCCTGTGACAGGTGAAAACTGACATCATTCTTCCAAGTTTTCTGCTAAATTTTAGAAACGCAAGTGCACTGTAATAACTGCCTGCTTTGACTGGGTACCCCAGCTCCTCTTGATAGAAAGTATTACAATTCTTCGCTTATTCTTATGACAAGGTGTATGACCTTTCTCTTTTCTCGCATTATTATTCATCCTTCTTTGATATCATTGGCATGTTGTTTTCAGTGCTTTGACATTCCTGGCATTCTGCCATGTTCTTCACGCTTTTGACCCAGAAATGTTAGAAAGGGAGGCACGTTTTCAAAGAAGTTTGTTCCTCCAGGAAAGGTAAACATATTGTTTTAAAGAAACTACTTTTTTTCTGCTCTTTAGGCTTGTGGTTTGCTTTGTTATGCTTTTCCTTACGAACAATTAATCTTGATGTCTGCAGTCACCTGGTGGATAGTAGTTTTGAAAGTACCTATGGACTGATGGGCTGTGAGGTAAACTCATGTCAAAATTTGAGTGGCTATTGTGGCATAAGACCTGACTTAAATCAGACTGCATATTGTTTTGTAGCACTCCAAACAACAAAGTTCACTGTGATGGTAAGATATAAAAGTCTCTCGTTTTGTGATACACGCATCTGAAAAATACGACCAATGTTTCTATAGGCTGTGTCCTTATGCAACAAAGACAAACTGTTCCAAATGTTTCAGAAAATCCTAAGATAAATTATTTTAGGGAAGGATAAATGTCAAGTACACATTTTACGTGATACAATTAATAGAAAAAAAAATCTTTGTCTCATAATTCTGTTCTGCTGTTTCACATGTATTCGGACGCAATATAAATGTCCATATCTAAAGTATTGTAGCAGGTAAAGTATGAAAATCTCTATAATGCATTTTGTCTATGAAGTGTAGATTACTGCATAGTGATTGCTGGCTATAATTTTATCTGTGCAATGTTCTGATAATGAATACAAGTTAGTTGCTTTTTTTATTCCTTGCTCATGGAAAAGGATGGATTCTCTAAGCATAATGTGCACTGATTATTAACTGGATGTTCCAGAAAGCCTTGCTTACACATACAAGTTAAATTGTCATTGACATTTTTGATGCCTGGCTCCTGCAAAAGATCTTAAAACTCAACAGTCCAGTGTCAGTAATTTATGAATGGAGACATGAAGTGCAAAGTAGTCAATGCCATGGACTGACAGATGCTTGCATAGAGCTTCTCAACAGAGACATGTCTGCATTTCTACTGTGCACTGAGATTTAGGCATCTTAATTAGATCTGTACCTATGTCCAGTCTATGCCTAAGAATTCATGTCAGTAATAACCTTTGACACATAATTCGTGGACTGTTAAACTCCTGCGTAGGAGTAGATGATGTGCACTGCTTGACTGTTTAAAAATCTAGAGGCTAAAGCTTTTGCCCAGCCAGTGGGTGGTTCACATTAAACTGCCTCTACACAAAAATCTGAAGTAAAACGGAGAGAGGTATCTTCACTTAAAGATACCTTTGTTTCCCTGCTGTGTGCCCTCTGCTACTTTTTCCACGCTCTTTTTATAACAGCAGGAATTTTGCATTCTTTGCTATACACTGAGCCAACTTGGACAAAAAGGCTGTCCACTGGTTCTAACTTACTAGTTAGCAAATTCCCTAGTAAAGTATATTCAGTGAATTTGAATACCCACTGGCTGAGATAGTGTCTCTTCTGTTTCCTGAATTAGACAGTTAACTTTTGAGATATTGAATAAGGCAAAACGACAGCATCTGTTTTCATGGAATCAGTTTGGTTGGAAGAGACCTTTAAGAACAGCAAGTCTGACTGTTAACCCAGCACTGCCGGGTCACCACTAAGCCCTGTCCCTCACCACCACATCTACAGGTCTTTTAAGAACCTGCAGCGATGGTGACTCAACCGCTTCCCTGGGCAGCCTGTTCCAATGCTTGACAACCCTTTTGATGAAGAAATATTTCCTAATATCCAGCCTAAACCTCCCCTGGTGCAACTTGAGGCCTTTTCCTCTCATCGCTTCTAACTTTCGAGAACAGACTGACCTCCACCTCTCTACAACCTCCTTTCAGGTAGTTGTAGAGTACCACAAAATCTCCCATCAGCCTCCTTTTCTCAGGACTAAACAACGTTGGTTCCCTCAGCTGTTCCTCATAGGACTTGCTCTTGACACCCTGCACGTGGTCAGCTCTTCTGGGTATGCTCTAACCTCAGGGGTTCAGGTAATGGTCCCTGTAACATCTGGCTCTCAATGGGACTTAGCTGTTCAAAGCTGCGTACGTGGCACCTCAACTAGAGTTGTTGTGGGCTTCTGCACGTTGGGACCTGCAGGTGCACGAGGAATCACAGATCTGTAAGGGCTGCTCTGTTGGTTCACACCTCCTCTATAATTTGTGTGTAGTTTACCCGGAATGTGTGTGAATCCTCCTTAATCAGCTAATTCTGGCTGTGTTTCAGTGCGACACTTCTCAACACAATACAGTATTTCACCAGATGTGCTTGAGGCTTCAGTGGCTAAATGAATTGTCAGAACAACATGCACTGTGCAGAAACTTCCAGTTCTAATTATACAGCTTTAACATGGCCCAATAAAAAGGGGCTTTTGAAAAAAATGTTCAGGGGACAACTAGTATTGCTTGAAAAAGACCTAAGCAAGTCTGCCTTGTGACTCTTAACTGCTCTGTAAGAGGGAGGATAAACCAGAAATCTATGTCACTTTTTATAATCAACTTATTAATTCACCAAAATTAATTAAACTAGTCAGCTAATACAGACCAGTAGGAGAGATTTCAGACATATGATGTGTGAAACCCTTGTTCCTTCTTGCATCTGTTGCTGCTTTGTACGCTTTAGGACAGTTATGACATTGTTACTGAATTTCTCTTTACATTTGGAGAACACCTTTTTTGCAAGCTCAATAAATCTCAGATGGTTTTCAAATTGAATTGGTTTTTGTAAGATTAACAAAAAAAATTCATACCCATTTTTCATTCAACAGTAACAGCACCAGGAAGATAAACCCAGGAGATTCATACACGTCTTTTATTAAACTGTTTTCCAATCCTCCCTTTGATTGATGGTTTAAAAATTTTTTGTCTCCAGTTCCTTGCATTTGCAGATAAGATAACATGCATTCCGGTATTGAGAAATCATACAGGAGGATTCTGACAAAGTTTTACCAAATGTTCTGACAGTAATTTATTGTCCCAACAGTTATTTGTCTGTGATTATTTTACTGTGAGTATATCACCTAAGACACTTTAGTAATGAGGTGTGTCTACTGTAAGCAGGGTCTGTAAAGTACTGTTAGACACTTACTTCCATCCCCAGATTAAAAGGATAATTAAAGAATATATGATAAGCTTGTAAAAAATGATATGTAATATCTGACCAGCTGAGGTTTTTTATCAGGACATTTTGAATGTCCTGCAGTAATCTGACTGGAAAATATCTTTAGATCTGATCCAGATTTTGGAAGTTGAGGAGTCATTTCATATTCTGTCAGTTAATTGAAACAAGAACATGACCGCACTACAGTCTTTGCCTTAGAGATTGCAGAAATGGGGAAAAAAAATTTTGTAATCTGTACCACTTGGTGAATGAACTGGGTTTTTTTAGCTTTTTCCCCACTCGTTAACTGTTTCAAGTGGAATATACTATTTTGAGTTAATTTCTAACTTTCCTACAGCTTTCTTTTCCCTTTTCTTTAGAAGATGCTTTGGTTCAGACACTTGTCTTGACTTATACAGAAAGAAAATTGTTATAACAACATTTGTTTATTAAGCTTTTATGTTACCAAGTACCTGAAACTTGCTTCATTGCTTCTGCATCACACTGTCTTGAAGGGTATTGCAGGGAAAAAAAAAAAAAAATCTGACCCTGTCTTTTTACTTATAAGATAGTTCCATATTAATTCTTGGAACCTTTTTTGTGATGAAAAGTGTTGGTGTAGAAAAGTAGTGAATAGAAGGAGAATGATGTTTTAATGTGAACTATGGAATTCTGAAAGATCTTACTGGTGGCGCTCTATACAAGGGGTTTCTTCCACAGTGGTTATGAATCTAAATAAAAGCTTGTCTGACAGAACATGGAAGTTTAGCCTCCTATAAACTAGGTGGCCATGCCATTCTCTTTTCCACTGGAAATTAAGAAGACTCATCTATGTTTTAAATCTGAAATCTGTTACTTAACAAATCCTTGGATCCTGGGCTTTGCTTTTCGTTTAAAAAGATATGATGAGGGTAAAGAAAAGACTGAAACAAAATGTTTAAAAGATTCTAATTTATCACTTTATATCTGTTATTATAGAACATTTTCTCCAGAATTATGAAGAGGCTATTGCAAAACAGGAGGTGATTAACCTAACTCTTGGGTTTGGGTAATGATAGATTAATGTATTGTACCTGAAGATCTTTTTATTCCTGCAGCTCTTTCAGATATATGTGGTATTGAATAACTGCGTAGTAAAGATATTTTTAGTTTAGATTTTTTAGATCACTTAAATGACTCAGTATATGTGTTAATTCTTTAAGTAATAGAAGAGAGGTTTTTTTAATACTTTCTTTATGGGTAAATCTGTGATAATAACAACAACAGGAATTTAGTAAACTGAGGAGACTGTGCTGAAACTTACACAACTGAATTTATCAAAACTAAACTGGCCATGACAATCTTTTATTTTGCAGCATTATTCGTACTTAGAGCAGAACAGAATTTTTTTAGATGGCATTTTGTTATAGCATGGACAAATAAGCTTGGACAAGCAAACGGGTTGAATTACTGAGAATGAGCTGACCAAGTCACTGAAGATTTCAGGTGTAGCAAATCATTTAACAGGATTTAAAGCAACCAACATACACGCATACATATATGTATTTATATATAAAAATATTATCGACCCACAAAAATAAAATGGTTCATATGTCAGTGAGCTTGGCAGGTGAGGGGAAGAGTTTACTCTCCGGTGCATAGATTACTCTGGGTAGCCAAACACGTTGGATTATGGTTTTCGTAAGGCTCAGCTATGATTTCCATTACATCCTTCTGCAGCTCCTGTGTCTACAACATGTTATTACTGATAATGTTATTGATGACATTGTTTCTTTTAATAAGGATGTGTGATTATTACATTGACATTTTTCTGGTTTATATCAATATCAAATGTTATCTTGAAAGTAGCTGTTCTTGAAATCAACACTGTGCAGCTTCAGAATTCACCACTGTAAATCCATTACGCTTCCTTTTTTTCCAGTCAGTTTGATCTCTTTGGGAAAGTATGTCATGCATCTTTATAAGCAACATGTTCTGCTCTGTGGAGATGTGTGTTAGTAAAACAAACAGAAAAGGAAAACACAGCACAAACAAACCAAAACCCCAACATGGATCCCCTCTGTAAAAATTCTTTCCAGTTGGTGAGCTTTCTCCATAGTTAGGCAAATTAAATTTGGCAAGACTTTTGTGACAGCGACCATGCACTCATGTTGACAGTCATGTCAAGATTAGAATTGTAGGTAATTATCCTGTAGATTTTACTATATGGTGCCATGTCTCGATCTGAGACACGAAGTCACTCACAGTGAAATCCACCTGCTTATAAATATTGATGTACACAACATGACTTGTCAGATTGGTGATGAGTACAAGCTCTTTCTTATAATCCAGAGAATTATTGAACAACATAAGTTTGCTGTTGTTTATCTTGCCAGCTTTGTGGTGATCAGTTGCTGTATACCAGATGTCAGCTGCCAAAGCAGCGCGTTGAAGTCATCTGTGATGAGCAGTTTGCCTGCCACAGGCTCTGTGCCACTGTTGCAATGAGGGCTGTTGAATTCTTTTTTTCCCTTGCTATATTAGGGGCTTTTTCTGCAAGTTCCAGTGACAGTAGTGTTGAACTTGCTACATAACGGTAGTATCAATGGCCCAAGATTCTTGCCTGATGTTTGGTTTTGGTTTGTTTTTTTTTTTTTTTTTTTACTAGACTACGTAACTTTGTAATTGCAAATTCTACAAGGTTGTTGGCATTGCCCGGACAGGTTTCTGTGTCTGTTGTGTTTTGTTTATTCCTTCACTAGTATTGCTATGGGCATGTTGGTCTTGATCATTTGTTATACCTTGAGCCATCACTAACCTGCCTCAGTTCTCAGTAGGATCATGTACATCAGCAAAGCCTTTCCAGGGGATGGGGAGAGTAGCACCTGGAGAATCCTTCTTCTGCTCTGTGCCCCCAGCCCCTCAAGACTTCCTTTGATATGGTAAAAGTTTTGCTTGGCTGCATAGTTGGTGCTTACTGGGGTAAGCAGCGAGAAGTTTACAGCTTCTAACTCCTCCTTATTGCTAAGCTTTTGCTTAGCAGAGAGGGGTGTATGGCTTTGTTAGTCCCGTAGCACTGCTGTGCTTTTAAAGAGATGTGTACGGCATATTTGACCATTCCTCTCTAAACTAGGTCTCTCTTCCTGAAGAAGTGACTGGGAGCTCTGTGAGGAATAAGATTGAGGATGATATGACTATAGAAAAGTTAAAGCACCACTTCACCCAGTTCAGGTATCCAAATGCCAAAATTAAGCTGATTTTTTGTTTGTTCGTGTGGGTTTTTTTCCAGTACTTATTATTTTACTGCAGTGACCATCATATGTTTAAATGAAACGTGTGTCTTACCTGTGCATCTAACTTTCATATTACAAGCAAGCTCCTCATTCAATATAAAATACTCTGATAACCAACATCTTGTTTGTCAGGTATATGTGCATTGAACAGTATTGCAGGGAGAAGGAAGACTCACTGAAACTTGGACTAAAAGACTGTGTAGTTCTGACAGGTCGTTTGGTAAGGCTCCCAAGTTTAGTATTTCTTCAAAACTCCTGAAATAGAATAGTTCTTTTTAAAATTGATTGTGTTTTTTATTGCTATACCAATGAAGTATTCTGACTTTTGTTGTTCTGGAAGGAGATGTAACTTAATAGTTCTAACAGGTATATGAGTTAGACAGCATGTTAAACCTATATAAATATGTATGTCTTTATAAATAAAATATTTCAGCTTCCACAGAAAATGCAATAAGAGATTTTAAAAAATGTTGCATGATCTGCAATACATACAACTGAACCAGTTGCTGTTCAGTGTGAAAGGAGAATAAATGAATAGAATAAATGTGTCAGAAGTGAAAAAGAAGTGTAATACTAAACGTAATTTTAAACATTCCTGACATCCTAACCTGCTAAGAGAAAATAAGATTCCGTTCCACAAAGCCAATATCTGTTGGCAAAATTAAATATTTGTACTTACAGATATGGGGAAATGAACATTGACTAGTGTTACAGATAATAGGCTGGTAAAAAAATATATATCCATGGAAGAGGATCAGTATCTGTATATTTCACATAAGATACATGGTAACTCTGGACCAGAAAGAAACAGTCTATTTAAACTGTCAGACTTTAATGATAGAGATAACATTTGTGAAAGCAATATGAGAGCTGGAAGAGATACTATAAAACCCCAATGAATCCTCTGTAGTACAGATTTGAGTCCCTCTACTCAAGCAAAAAGAAAGTCTTAATGCCAATAATGACTTCTTTCCAAAGAAATAATAGACACAACCGTATTTCCTGGGGGAAAAAAACCCCCAAACTTAAAAGAGGAAAAGTAAATTTCTTTTGCATGTATAATGGACTGAGGCTGAAGAAGCAGTCTAAGAAATATATTTGCATTTGTACATAAAAAATTATTAAATTACAATTTTGGCTTTTGAAGTAGAATGATGTGCTGTAAGGTATTAAATACCTAACAAATAAGTAATAATCTCTTTTTTCTAACTTGAAATTTCAGCTGCTGGAGGGTAAACAAAGTGTACCCTAAAGCATGTTAAGAACATCTTGAACACCTTTGGAAGGGGATATTGCGCTCTATATAGCCTTATAACACAGAAACCTGTCCCATGATATCCATCAGAGTTAAATTTAATAGGCAGGGGTGAATAGCTGAAATGAAACACTTTAAAAGTGATTTAAACCAGTCCGCTGTGGTCTTGACAGTATCAGCTGGCATAGCAAACATCTTATCTGCATTCAGTTGTTGCTCAAACCTTACAAGTGATTCCAGTAGAGCTGTTTTGTATCTGATTCACCTGAAAGGAGGAAGGGAGGAGTTGTTACCTGTTTCTTATATAAACTTGTGACTGTTGAAACATGCAATATCCTGAGTTGGAAGAGACCCATGAGGATGATTGAGTCCAACTCATGATTCCAGTGTTGTCCAAACACATGACTGGGGCCATGACCACCTGCCTGGGGAGCTTTTTCCGGTGCTTGAACACCCACCCAGTGAAGAAGTTATTCCTAGTCTCCAATCTGATGAAATGGCGTAAAGCAGGTGGTAGCCTCAAGGATCCAATAATGAAATACACATTTATCTAAATGGCTCTTAGGTATCTGGAACAGCAAATGCAAACGTTGCACGGGTTACCCAGAAAATAAATGGACAAAAGTGGAATGCACTAAGACAACCTTACAGTCATTCCCATCACCTGGCCCTCAGCCTTGGTTCAGTTGATAGTCTTCAACAGGACATGGTGTCTGCAGTGAGAACGCTGGGGAAAGGAAGCAAGCACAAAAGTAAATCAGCTCAGCCCCTCTTACCGAAGGCAGTCTTCTCAGCAACTTAAACAGGGTATCAGAAATCATAAGCACAGGCCAGAAAGATATGGGGGAATAGAAAGGTTAATGATAAGGCAAGCTGTTAGCTTTTAGAATGGAAATAAAGGGAAAAGGGGGAAAAAACACTGACTGTTCTCAATGGCATGCTTGGTAGACAGAGCAGGGTGTTCCAGGAAACCTGTTGTCAGTCTTGAAGAAAGCCCTGAATATAAAACTTAAGTCAGAGCCCTTTTAACCCTAATCGGGATAGTCTTACATATTTTATTTTCATTTCACAGTCGAATAAGGTATAGTAGTTATAAGGCTGTTAGTTTTATGCTTTTTTTTTTGTTTTTTCCAAATCAAATAGTATCCTAGAGAAAAGTTCAATGCTTATTATTGGATGGAAATAACATAAAATAATATCTTGGTATATTTTCTCTATCTTTGGTCCTATCTCCAAACTGCTAATTGCTGACTTGTGCTTCCATCAAATGTATGAAGTCTGTACACACCACAAGTGACTTTATATTTTTTGTCAAGTATCTTACTATAATTTTTAAAGTTATTAAATCATAAAAAAAAAAAAGAGTGACTTAAGTTATGTCTATTCTGTTACATTAACTAAAATTCAGTTTTGACCCCAGACTTTTCTATTGCCTGTGCTTTATATCAGTTCCTTTGACTTTGCAATGGGCTAATTCACTCATCTGATAGGGAAAATCTTACAGTATAAGCTGGTATAGGTCATGCTTTTGAAAACAGAAGTTCTGCAAATTCTCTTGGGTTCTTGGCTGATGATTCTTTCTCCAAATATGCGTACAGTTTTTTCCTCTGTTGGGATAACACTCTCTAAAGGTAGCATTGAAACTGTGATTGTAAGAAACATCTCTGTAGGATTAATCTATGTGGGCAGAGTGATGAAGGCAGACTCATCCAGTCAACGCTGAGGATGTACTCAGCTCCTCACTTTATGGTAAGTACAGAAGCAAGCGCAATAGTGCAGAGTTTCTAGAATGTGGTTTCCTGCCACATTCTAGAAGCCTGCACAAAAGTTCCATGCTGATGTGGGTGGAGGAGAAGGGAGGAACATTGCCTTCTGTACACAGAAATGCTGAAAGACTTTGCCACATATGTAGTACAGACACATAATCTGAAATAAATGAACCAGAAATAGTAGCAAATTTGGTGGTATTTCAGAAATACTGTGTGGTCTTGAGCCATTTGGTAGCATAATTCATTGAAATTTAAATTCAAGCAGAGTCGCAGTAGTAGCTCGGGTGCTTTTGTCTAGACACGTGCGTAGGTTGGATTTGGACCTGATAGATTACTTATACAGTAGAATGTATGGCTCTATGATCAGTTCATTTTCATTACTTTCTCTGACACTTTCTGGATAACGTGGAAGAAAACCAGTTTCCATTTACCAAAGCAAGTTCAATAAGACAAAGTGATTTAATCTTTCTTATTGATTTATTTTTTGAGTTGAAAATTAATATTTCCATTCAAGTATTTAGTGATGAAATTGAAAGGAGAAAGGCTGAAAGGGTCTCTTCAATCCCAGCAACTAAATGCATAATACAGATACTCTGAGAAGACCATTTAATGGTAAATAGAAAACAGATTCCTGACTTCCAATTTGCCAAAGTATTGACTCTCTCACTTTCCCACTAGTGTTTCCAGAATATTAAGAATATTTACCTCAGCAATATAGATAAAATTTGCTAAAGTATCACAAATCCATTCTAATATCTTTTCTACTACCGTAAGGTGAAAGACCTGTAGAAATAAAAATCTGAGAGGTTACTTTTCCCATTCTTTGAAGTCGAAGTTTGTACAAAACGTCTCTCTCAATACACTTTAAGGAACGTTTCTTAATGGTAGCAATTCATTTTAATTTTATTAAGTTTATTCCCCAATCATAGTGTTCTGAACATATGCATTTTAGAATTATTAAATGAATATCCTAAAACTAATTTTGTGTAAACCCTGATAGCACTTAATTCAATAACAGGTAGATTCCCCTTAAAAATCCAGATGCAATTAATCACCGCTGTGATACGGTAGTCAATGCTTTATGATCTCCAGCCTTTTCACAGTAAGGTAAGATGATCTTTACATTTTATAGAGATTTATCATCCTCATTTACAAAGAATATATGTGGTATTTTTCACCTGATTCAACGAAACCAGCTGAGTGATCCTGAAATTTAGGTTAATTAAGTTACAAATGATTTTCTACTGACATACGGTTTCTGTGGAATTTTGAAGCTAGGTGTAGTGTCAGCAATTTTTTGTGATTAAAAGGAGTTTCTCTAAATGAAGATAAACTAGTCCTTGCACAAACAAATTACAACCATTGTTTTTTTTTTTTTAGTTCCTTTCTCTTTAAAAAGATGCATAGGAGCCACAAAGACACTGAGAGAAATAGAAAGGAGCAAATAGATCATTAGCAAACAGAGGGTGTGCCTGGTTGTTAGGAAGATGCATCGAAGCGTTCTCTTCACCTAGAATATCAGTTTGTACTGATAGATGCTGGTCTAATTTTAAAATGGTTACAACATTTCGTATTCCCTGTAATCCTTCAGTTTGTTTAGAAGTTTACTTTTGCTCTGTGTGGTGTTTTCTTTGTCTCAGAAAAATGTGATCAAGGTCATTTGTTACTCAGAAGATTGTAAAGAACTTTCTATTTTAGGATGTTAATATGAGAACTTGTAAGCATGTGTGTAACTTTATTAATGCAAATAATAGAAATTATTTGCTATGAGGAATGTTAAGTTGCTGAAGATAATTTTTTGATCTGCTCTGAAACAGAACGTAGTACATCTGTGGAATTTGATGGTCACAGAATTTTGTAGGTTTCAAACAATGAAATCGCCTAGGAGATAGGAAGTATTCTTTAATAAGTAATTGATTTTATCTTCTGTATTATTCTTCCAGAATTCTTTTGCTGTCTACATTTTGTTCAAGTTGTAGCTGACATTTAAGGTAATCAACCACTATCTCCTGTGTAAAATATGTTATCGTTATGCTGATCTTATTCTTCTATTTTGGGAAGATAAACTGGATCCTCTTGCTGTCCTTAGGAGTGTTTCCAATACGTCTATAAGAAGGATATAATAATGTGTAACATGCACTTACCTGCTTGCTCACTGTCTCTCTCAGCAGGACAGGGTTGAGGGAAATAGAGAGAACATGAGTGAGAAAACTTGTGGGTTGAGATAAAGACAGGGAGGTCACTTGTTAATTACCATCACAGGTAAACCAGACTCAGCTTGGGGAAATTAATTTAATTTATTGCTAATTAAAAAATATTTTATTACTGAGTACTGAGAAACAAAAACTCCACAAACATTTACGCACTTAAGGAAAACATCTTTCCTTCCCCTTTCCCAGGCTCAACTTCGCTCCCATTCCCATCTCTACTCCCAGCTCCTCTGCTCCCCCTGCCCCGTATCCCTGCAGATTATCACTGTCCGTTCATTGAGGCAATGGTCACCGCAGGGGTGGCGGATGTGGTCAGGACTAGTGGTTCCTCTGTGCTGCTCCTTCTTTCTCTCCTTTTTCTTCTGCGTCATTGCAGGTCTCCTCCAGGTTGCAGTTCCTTCAGGGAGTGCCTGCTCCAGTGTGGGTTCTCAACAGCCTACGGTTCCTTTAGGAAATGCGTGCTCTGGTGTGGGCTTATCCATGGACTACAGCCTCCTCAGAGGTGTACCTGCTCCAGCGTGGGCCTTCTGCAGGTCGCAGTCCCTTTGTGGCTCGGGGGTGGGGATTGGCCTGCTCTTCCATGCAGCACCTTATCGTCCCATGACCTTGGTGTTCCCTCTGCCGTTTCTCACTCTTTATTCCCTCTTCTTCACTTTGTCCGCTGTTTTCTGCCCTTTCTTAAATCTGCTTTCCCAGAGGCACCGCCAGTGCAGCTGGTGGTCTCAGCTGTGTCCGGGGGTGTGTCTGCTGCATTGTTGCCTGGAACCGGCTGTTGTAGAACGGGACACCTCCAGCCCCGCTGGCTGCAAACACCTTGCCGCTTACACCCCATGCAAGCGTCTTAAAAATTGCTTAGAAAGCAGGTATGCATATACCAAGTATGTTCTAAAACACTTCCCTAAGGCTGTAAAGAAACTGAATACAGTTCCTCCTGCTTTCCACATGACTACTATAACTATTAGCCTGAGGGGAGATGAGTGTTGTGCTTTCAGATCTGTGTTAAAAGTGTTGCGCTTCCAATATGCAATCACTCTTTCAGAATCTATTCTTAGTAGCAAGTTTTGTTGCTATGAATCCTGAGTTCAAGACGGTAGCAAAGTGTCTAATTTTGACCAGAGTTGAAGAAAAAAATCCTGTTAACAGCATTTCCACTTAATGATGGACAAGATTCACGAGCTAGGGTTCACACCATGGTACCGTGGTCACGTTAGCACCACTCTGAGGTGCTTCTCTGAGGTAGAAATATCTTTCAGACCACAGCTGGTTCATAGATTGCCCTGGTCATGAAGAAACTTATGTGGTAAAGAAAATCAGACATCCTGAGACTAGCATCTTCCCATTTAATTTTTGCTGTGGAGCTCATTGAAGGAAATCCAAGTTTTTATTCATTAATTTAATGGCATTCCTGCAACTTGCACAAAAAAGAGGTTTTGATTTCTAGTGTATTTCTTGGTCTCAGAAGAGAGGCCAAAAAGGTATCTTCTGAAAGTGCTGAACGTTTTGTATTATTCTAAGAAATGATACTAATGCTCATGATGCTCATACTTGTGTTTAACATGGACATATTGAGAATGCCCTGCTTAAGCAAACCGCTCATCCATCTAGCACAGTATTTTGTGTCCAGAAGTAACAGAGGGACTCTGTTGCCCTCACACTCTGCCAGCATCAACAACTGTTGTGTAAGGGATATTTGAGGGACTGTCACTGACTAATCGGTTTTGTGTGCTGGTTGTCCTATAATCTAATTCATATGATAACCTGCTGATAGTGTCTGTCTCCACATGCTTTTGCGTCTCCCAGTTCTAATGCTTGCTATATAAAGAAATACTTTCTGTTATCCCTTTTCATCTGATCCTCTACTACTTTTATCAAGGACCCACTAGATCTTGTATGTGAGCACTAGCTGTGCATAAATTGCGCCTTGTCTTCATGATTTTGTAAACATTCATCAGCTTTTTCTCTCCAAACGTAGGAGCCTCAGCCACATTAGTCTTGTACAGCAGCTGCTCCACGCCTTTGATCTCCTTCTCTAATTCCAGTATGCTCTTCTGGAGATGCAAAAACCAGAACTAGATGCAGTGTTTGTAATGTGGGCTCACCAAGTTTTCATATGGTAACAAATGATGATTTTCTTGTTTTTCTCAATAGGTGTCATCTTGATGTGCAACATGTCATTGGCTTCTTTGCCAGATGCTGAACGCTGAGCTGATGATTTCGAAGAACACTTAAAAAGTGATTCAAAAAATCTCTCCTGTAATGAAACAGCTAGTTCTGAGGTTGGCATTGCAGAGGTGTGGCTCAGTTTATTCTTTACTGTTGAAGCTGATGGTATCATCTTTTTGTCCGGTGTACTCAGTTTTGTAAGGTCATTCATCATTTGAATGACATTTGATTATCCATTCAAAAATATTTCAGTTTCACAGAATCATAGAATTGTTTAGGTTGGAAAAGACCTTTAATATCGTTGAATCCAACCATTAATCTGACACTGACGGGTCCAGTTAAACCATGTCCCTCAGCACCACATCTATGTCTTTTAAACACCTTCAGGGGTGGTGACTCTACCATCTCCCTGGGCAGCCTGTTCCAGTGCTTGAAAACCCTTTCTGTAAAGAAATTTTTCTTAATACCCCACCTAAACCTCCCTTGGTTCAACTTGAGGCCATTTTCTCTCGTCCTATAGCTTGTTGCCTGGGAGAACAGACCAACCCTCACCTCAGTACAACCTCCTTTCGGGTAGCTGTAGAGAGCGATAAGGTCTCCCCTGATCTTCCTTTTCTCCAGGCTGAACAACCCCAGTTCCCTCAGCTGATCCTCATAGGACTTGTGCTCTAGACCTGTCACCAGCTTCGTTGCCCTTCTCTGAACATGCTCCAGCACCTCAGTGTTGTTCTTGTAGTGAGGGTCCCAAAACTGGACACAGTACTCAAGTTGCAGCCTCACCACTGCCGAGTACAGGGGAACAATCACTTCCCTGTTCCTGCTGGTCACACTATTGCAGATACAAGCCAGGATACTGTTGGCCTCCTTGGCCACCTGGGCATGCTGCTGGCTTATATTCAACCGGCTGTTGACCAACACCCCCAGGTCCTTTTCTGCCGGGCAGCTTTTTCCATTTACTGCTTCTTTCAGGTAATTGATTAGATATTGAATAAAACTAGTCTCAGGACCAACCTCTGGTGGACAGCACAGCTGACCACTCTGGAAAGTGACCATTAACTCTACCCTTTGCATCTTATTAACAGGCTTTCAATCTCCAAGAGAGTGTTTCTTCCAGTCTCATAATACTTAATTTCTTTAAAAAAACCCATTGGTATGGCTTCTTGTCTAAAAGTTTTCTTCTTATATTCTATGTTCTTCAGTGTATTAGAGAATGAATTTAGGCTGATTTAATTTAGATTTTTTTCTATTGAGTATCATTAATATGCTTAATAATCTTACCAGAATTTAAGAACTCAAGTTTTCTTATCTGGCAACCATCATTTTTTAATATGAGACCAAGCATTTGAGAGCAGAGAGAAGATTGCTTCTGGCTTTTGGGTTTTGTTTCAAGATTTTTTTTCTTCATAATCAAGTATTTTCTGTTTGAAACCCTGTTCAACTGGGAAACTGTTTTTTATTCTATAAGCAAAACTAGTGCAGTTATGGACTGAAATTGCGCTATTATTCCGTATAAAAGTTTATATAGAGACTTTTATGTTTCCAACAAGATGTGCAAAAGGGTATCTTGATGTGGTCCAGTGCAGTGTCACTGGAAACAGAACAGATAGAACTAATTTTTCATGTTACATTGGTGGTTTTGATCCTGTTCAGTGTCTCAGGTGGCTTCTTATGTTGTTGTTCCATTTGACTGTTTTCTCCAATTACTGAATTAGGTTTATCTGTCAGGAATAGAAACAGAAACTTGTCAGTGGTCTTTCCCAATGTACATTTGTTCTCTGGACTAGCTTAGATAGAAGATATAAAGGTGGTTTTTCTGACATTTCTTATTTGAGGTGGAAACTTCATGTTTTCATAGAGATCTGATAACTGTTGCAGATGCTGCTATGACCCATGTGAAGGTGAAGAAAATACGTTTATATATTGTCATAATCATTAGAAAGACAACATTTTTAATGTAAAAATAATTCTGGGTTAATAGAGATGTGATGATCTTTCATTTACTGATGCCGCTGTATTTATATTTGTTTAGGAGTAAATCTCCATTTAGGTGTAAGATGTGGCAAGGTTAGAATGTTTTAAAGGTACAGAATACTATATGGAATTTTGAAAAAATAAAATTGGGAGTGAGATCTGGTTAAACTATGTTCAAACACGATGTCCCTGCTGACTGAAGAGGGGTCGGACTACATGACGTTTAAAGGTCCCTTCCAATCCAAAATGATCTTTGATTCCTGTACAGGTATTACGAGAAAGGTTATGTTTGCCATGGGTGTCAAAGACTGTGGGTGATAATGAGCTATGGAATATTTACGGATCATTAATCTGAGCATGAAGATCATTAATTTGCATATGAAATATTAGAATTAAGGAGTTTTACTTTTAAATTTTTAAAACCTCACTATACATGTGTAGTTGTGTCTGTACAGCTGAATTCTAGATGGCTGTATTTTTGTCTCAGTTTTGCTCCCGTTCATTAGATAGTAGGTACATGCTACGCTTGTTCATGTATTTGCACCATAAGTACTTTAACGGGGCTGTATAATCCACTAGCTCCTCCTTAGAAAGGAGAACTCATTGAATTGTGAGTGTTGTCTATAGGGCTCAACGTATAAACTGACATTAATGCTCAACATATAAATTGAAAGCCTCCTTGAAAAGGGTACTGCTATGTAATGAACAGCAGTATGGAATGAAATTTTGGTAATGATCTGTAAGAGATTGGTTTAAAAGATTTTTAAGTCCAGCCTGACCTCAACCATGTCGCTGACCATAAAATTTTGCTCATTAAAGTTTTCAGTTGGTAGCTGTACTATAGTGATCTTTCCTCTCATTTACTGTATTGCTGTTATTTTTCCAGTACTTGATAGGTCAGCCTCAGCTTTCTGGGCAGGTTTTTGGAACTTGCTTTGCTTACACTAAAATCTCATTTTATTTTGCTTACAAGTAATTGGCAAGTATGGACACCTGTTAATATGAAGAAAGATTTTTGGTTGGTGTTCTTTCTTTATGCATTTGAAAATAACATAAAAGAAAAAGATGCCAGTTATAATGCTGGTACAAGTTGGAACAACAGTTAGGGTACTTTTCTGTGAATTAATTTGCACAAGCAGATGATGATGCTAAAGTAATTGTGCCTTGTGGACCTACCTTTTGTTGTTTGTTTGTGGAAAGTAAAAGAAGATTTGTTAAATATTCCAATCAGCTGAAAAAAAAAATACTGAAGTGTTAAAGAAGAGATAGCTTGCATTCTGAAGGTCAGTTAAGAGATGATCTAATCCAGGAATTTTTTTTAGGTTGTGTTTTAGAAAGTAAGAAATGAACAGGATTAGAAATCAGTGGATTAAAATTAGTGCATTGGAAGTTATCTTCCTGGTAAAAAAAAAAAAAAAGAAAGAATACCTTTCCCCTTCTGAGATCCCTTTTTTTTTTATGCAACTTATTATTTTATTGTGGCAGATCCTGTTCTATGTGTAGGGGTGTCTGACCACCGCCTGTGTCTCATTACAGTCTTCCACACATGTGAATCCTGTAACTCTTAATTTCCTTGATGTTCCTTCCTTTCTTTTTCCTTTTACTCCATATCCCTTTTTCTTTCCCATTCTGCACTTGATCAGGAAACCAAGAGAACCGCCTAGCAAAAACCGTTAGAAGGCAGACAGTCCAAATGTATTTGCCTGAGTATCAGAGCTACTCAGTGGCCTGAGAAGACAGAAGACCTGTTTCAATTCTGTGTGTTTCTCAAGGCAGGAAAAGGTATGGTTATTCACAGCTCAGAATTTAGCAACAGAACATGTTCTTTTTTTCCCCCCACCCCCCAATGGAAAACGTGTTTATAAAAAAAAAAAAAAGTAAATTTTTCAGAAAGAACTTTTTATTCAGTTTCTCAAAAATGAAAACTGTTTTGGTAAGTTTCAAAACTATCAGTGATTTTTCTACTCTTTGCCATGAAATTCAGAGCCCCAAATATCATCTAAGACTAAGGTACTGCCATGTGATAAGTGGTGGATCTTTGTGTGTATCCATTGTATTAAAATTGATAATGTGGTACCTTTAAAATTTGTTTTGGAGTCTGTCATATTTTGCCTGTACTGCCATAGTTTGCTCTTTTTATTCTAGATTTCTGATATTTTTCATTTATTAATAAAATACGTAGAAGGCTGTTAAGCCCCATAGACTTTTTAGCACACTTAAAATTGGGTTATTCAAGATCAAGTTCTTTATAGATTGATTCAGCTTCATTGATGTACCAGGCACAGTGCCAATTTCTGCTGGCAGAGAATTTTCTCCTCATTTAAGGTTCTATCAGCTAGTTGTATTCTGCCCTTTTCCCTGTGCCGCTTCTAAATACTCTTTCATTATGTGATCGTGGAACGTTATGTTACCTAGCATAGATGAATGCATTAATATCAGGGAATCCTGCTTTTCTTTGATGGCAAATGTCCACAGACATGCTTTTTTTCCTGTATGTTCATAGTCATTTGAATGACAAAACAACCCTAACGTGAACATACTATTTCAGATAGCAATAAAGTTGTATTTCTTACCTGCATCAGCTTCAATAATACACTACTATTGTACCAGTTCCTGAATATACTTGCCTTTCTCTCTGTTTTTATGTCTACTTTGCTTGACTTTTGATTTTTGACTTCATGGGGTTTTGAAACCTATTATTAACCTTTCCCTGTTGGTTATTTATTCTGTTCCTTCTAGATGATCTAGTGCGTGAGGAATAGAGAGAGTTAGAGGCTTGAATTCTCATAAAGATTTGTGTTCTTCACATTAGAGTCAGTATAAGGCTGCTCTCTCTGTGACCTTCCTTCCTTTATTACAGCCTGTTCTACTTCTCAGCAAGATAGAAAGATACCGTTGCAACGGGGCCATGCTGAAATTGTCTTTGCTTTTGTAGCCCGTCATCCATGTATGTAAAGCTTCTTGAACTTCCATTTCCAAATTTTCTTGTCTCTAACGATCTGCTTTGCTACATCTGTGCTTGCTCAATAGCTATGAATTAAGGCAGGCTGCCCTAAAGGGATTTGGTCAAAGCTCTGATGTTGTTTTAATATTCCCCCTACATGCAGTTCTTGCTCAGTCTCACCATTACTTTCATCGTAATACACCCCAAGGCCAATTTGGGTTGCTTTGGAAAGCCTTGAAAGACAGCAGTTAAACATTAGCAATTCATGTGAACAAAACCTCCTAATAGCTGTGCTGGAAATGTTGAAACGTTTACTGGAAAACAATGGAGACAAAACATGTCCTTTAAAGATTTAATGCCAGAAGAAAAAACAGTAGGCTGGTAAAGAGAAGGTCTTTTTTAAAAAGATCTAAACCATGTTTTTATTTTCTGTGCTGGTGGCACTATAAGAATTAGAGACCGATGAAAAGAAAGAGAAAGCAAGCCCAAAATGAAATCTTTTAATCATTTTATTTCAAATGAGTGAAAACTAGGAAGCCTTAAGAGTCATATGAACAGGAGGGCGTACAAGGGAAAAAATACATTCATTTTAACCGTCCTTATACAAACACTTCGTAATTCGAAATATAAATGACTGGGAAAATAACGAGGCTCTCCTTTCTGTTGATGTGTTACTCACAATTGTAGATAACATTACTTGCAGTCAGATGTTCTTATGTCTAATTGCTGACTGTCCTGTCCAGACCTCAGTAGGGTGCCTAATGCTTTCTGTGGAGTGTACTGCAGGGGCAAAAAGACACACACCAAAACCAACCCAACCCGGTCACTGGTCTTTGATGGGACTTGCAGAGTCAACATTTGCTCTCATGCTGTCAGGAGTAAGTGGTACATTGTCATGAATCGATACCTTATCAAAGCTATCCAAACCCCAGAATCAAATGGCATACACAGATGGCAGAGTATAAATCAGGTGGCTGGGTTTCCAGGGTGCTGTTTTGTAGCGTATTCATTGCTATGGGGGAGGCAAATGTGTTCTTACTGTCTCACCACAAAGGTGTAACTACACCACAAGTGTAACTGCCGAGCAGAATAGAGGAGACTCGAGTTCAGTGTTAGGTAAGTCAAGTTGTACATAGGCAGGGCCTGATGACATTCTTCTTACGGTACATAACATTTAACTGAAATAACGTCTGGGCCATCAGCAATTATCTCTGAGAGGTTTTACAGGACAAAAGGAGGGTCCTGGAAGAGTGAAGATGGGGAAAGATAAATTACTACATTGGAAAGGAAGGCAGGCTGTGGGGAATTACAGGTCTGTAAGCCTCGCTTTGCTAACAAAAAAGGTTCCAAAGGAAAAATGAGAAACATTCAGTTTGTAAACACCTTGAAGGGAAAAAATTCAATTTGGTCAAGAAACGGCCATGTCTGTTAGTCATTATAGAACTGGCTCAGTGAATGGCAAAAGCAGAAGATAAAATACTTCTAATTTAACAAGTCCCCTGAATTCTTCGAACATTCAGAAGGTATAAACTGACAGTGATCAATTCTCCCCAGAGGTAGGAAAGGAAGAATGATCAAGCGAATTTGGCCACTACATATCTTTATTCAGGTTGATAGTAGGATAATTGATTCCACACAAAGACAGATTTTTCACTTGCTTAACAAAGGCTGTGGAGATTTTCAAGGACTGACAGACAGAGATCCTTTAGAAATAGTAGTAGTTGTCAGTCCTGCAGTATAATCAGCAAGTAGGTTATATTTTTATCCCTGCCTCCAGAGGAATGATTTTTGCATTGTCAGGCCTCACAAATGAGCAAGGAAATCAAGGAGCTCTACTTCCCACCCTCTGTTTTTAAATTGATGGATCAGAAGAAAAGTTAAGTATTTAATTGCTAAGTACAGCTTAGAGCCAATAAATACTGTGAGAAGAATGAATCGGTAAAACTTTCTTCTATGTTGTTTCTATATCCTGTAGTAACATTTTTAAAGGGTAATCAGTCATTTCCAGAACTCAAACAGCAGTGAACAGAATCCTGTTGTTTCGGTGAGAAAACGAGAAAGTTGAGAGGGATCAAGTGATGAAGATAAGGAGCTCATCGCTTTGCTTACCTGGGCTTCGCTTTGGAGACCACTGGCAACAGTGGAGTCACCTGTTGTGTTGTTCCTGTCCCGTTTATGCCTGTCCTCCCCAAATATGTAATGTGTTGAATGACCCATCTCCCAGAGAGAGATAATGGAACAACCTAGAACGGGAGATCAAGTTTTAGGCAGAGCTTTCTGGCTACGAACAGAACAGCTGATGTTAACTCATCACTGGGTCACCCCGAACGCCAGCAGTTGTACTCGATAATCTTAAAGGTCTGCTTCAACCTGATTGATTCTATGATTCTCTGATTTATTTTTTTAACCTGTCCTTGACTCATTGTAAGGGCGGATAATGTGAGGGCACACAAAATACAGAGTTATTACAGAAGGGAAAAAAAGTTGCTAAAACAGAGGTGAATGCAACACAATTATTAATGGAGTTTCAATTGTACAGTAAACATTGTGCATCCTAAGTGAGCAAGGGGCCTGTAATATCTTGAGGATCTACATCTGCAGACTTTTTGTAGACATGTGCTGTTTGCAATTCCTCTTCATAATAGCAGCAGTAGCATCATCGCGCTTATATGCAGCTTGGCCTAAAGCACTTTTTAAGACGTTCTGGTTACTACTGGGTCCCTCAGAGTGACAGCGCACCTTTTCTTAACTTTCTTCCACTATGAAAAGGTAAGTTGTCCAGTGTGGCTGATCTCATCTGTCTGCAAAATGCAAGGTTTATAGTAAGAGAAGTTTATAAAATCGGATTTAAGGTCAACGTTAAAGTTACGGAATTTAAAGCAAAAGGTTGCAAGTAACATTAACATCGGTGACATTGTGCTCGTTATTTTTTACAACTGGACTCTAGTCACTTCGTCTGCATCCCGAGTAAAAAGCATCTAGGATGATAGGGTTAGCTCCATCAGAAATGCTGAAGAAACGCATATCCTTCAAGGCAACCCTCGGAACGTAAAGAAACCCTAGAAGGTCTGTCTGTCTAGTTGAACATGGTCTGTTATCATCTGGGCTTACCTAGCTCTAGAGAAACTAGCTGAGTGCCTAGTTTTCTTTTTTTGTTGTTCTGTTCTATCTTAAGCTTTCAGAATCTGACTTCATTTTCACTTATCGTAACCCTGCTACTATCTCCTCTATTCTAGATACCTTTTTTTAGGCTCTTTTTTGCCTTTTGCAACATGTGATGTAATTTTAATTACTAAGATTTCTATTATCCTTGGATTTGAAGTGTGTGGTAGTAAAAATAACATTGTTCTCTAAGGAACTTAGCTGGTCAGGTGCCGTTACGCCTCGCTCGCCCATACTAGAGTTCATGTGTGTGAGACACCTTGGTAAGTGTCCTGATGACTGCTGCTCTCCCTGTAGCCTGGAATAGCCACTTCACACTGTACGGATTTAAGTGCCAGCTGCTATTTTACTCATCATGCATCAGGTACACTTATTCCATTACCTCAAAAACTATGGGATGTTACCGGCTGTCAGTGGAGAATGGTCAGCAAGTTGTCCTGCTTAGTCCTGACTGTAGCAGCAGCTCATTTCTTCCTCACATCTTACAGGGGGTCCTTTATCATGTGCTCATCTAAAGTTCTTGATTTGTGTTTGCTACTTTTGAATTTTATTAAGTAGAAATCATTACAATTAAAATAACTATTCAAGTTACTCTCAGCAAAAGCATATTAGCAGAATCAACCTTATAACTAATTGTCTACTGGAAAATGTTAGAGCTGTATGAAATTGTTGCTTGAAAAGTATTTTCTTTGTATGTTGAAAAGCAGACATAGCAATTTTAGGTATGTGGAAATTTTTCCTGGTCTATGACCTATTGTGTTGAATATAATGGATAAACTAAAACAAAAAGTTCTCAAATTATAACATTAAAAAAGCATAAAAAGGAGAATACTAAAGCATAAAAAGACAGATGCAGAAAGATAAAATGAAAATTAAATTGTATGGATTCCAGCTGGCTGTTACAACACCTGCTAATAGGTGTGGGAAAGATTCTTAAATTAAATTGGAATACATTTTTTTATAAATAGCGCATAAGAATATTATGTAACACATCATCTAAATGTATAGCTCTGAAATAAGTACAGTTTTAATGTTTATAAAACATTTTATTCTTTCTTTGGTATTTCGATGCTCACAGTTGTCATTTTAACTTTCTGTGAGCTTTTGCACTTGGTAATCTATCATGCCATTATTTTCATTGGATTTTGTTTGCTTTATTAATAAAGTTCAGATTCTAAGGCAGTATTTCAATTAAGAAGTGTCTCAACAGTAAAAGCAATGTTCGCAATGATAGATTTGCTACAACTCATTGAAAATTTTGATTTCTTGGTGTTACACTTGGCAGTGGAGTATAGATTATTTTTGTAGGCATCAGCTACTTGTGTGCCTTTATACATGTGACTTAACTCCTTTATAATGTAAAAAGTAGCTACTCTAAATTAAAGATTATATTGCATTTTATGATAGGAAAACTAGTATCACATAGTAATATAGCCTTTCGCTTTACAAATAGTGATTCGGGGAACCTTTCTAAACTTTTCAAAGTCCTGAAAAAATCATGGCAATCTTACTGCTTTTAAAGTGTTCTCAAAGTTGTAGGTGGTCATAAAACTGTGAGAACGGGGAATACAGAAAATGATAGGCGTGATGTTGTTCCTCCGTATTTCAAAGCATCTTTTGTTTTCTGACGCTGCAGTAACCATGCTTGCAAAGTATTGCACCATTACAGGAGTAAGTTAGCTATTAATTGCTGATACTTGGTACCGTATTAGCGAAGCAACTCACGGTGCGTAATGCTATTTCCCTCACAATGTTGTTATGATATAGAGATAATTATGTCCCTTTTAAGAACAGAGATTTAAGAACTGATTCTGTGCCTGGAATACCCACGGGGATCCTTGGTGGTGAGTCTTTGGATCTAGATCTGCCCATTCCTATCATACACCAGAACACCTAATAACCCCTAGTTGAAATGTCCTTATGAAAACCAAACTGCGGCAGGGAGATAATGTGCACAGGAATGGGGACCTTGAAAGATTCTGAAAAACAGCTGCTAGGAATCTGTTGGCCTGTTCTTGAATCAAGGACTTAGCAGAGTAGATAAGGACGACACTGGTGAGAAACATATATGAAGCACATACATACCCTAAGAGCCAAAACTAAGGTCTTGAAAAGCTCCACCTTCTTCAATGCATCTTTCTCAAGCAACACAGAGCTAAGGGGAAAAACTTACTGCCTCAGTTTAGTTTTTTTTTTTTTTTTTTGGTCTTACCATGTCTAGACTCCTTAGCCTAAGTGCTGTATCTGAGTAACTTGCATAACTTGTGTGAGTTTGTATCTCATTTAGCAGGTATCTTCCAAACTGCATTCAACAGCTGGGATTTGTCCTCAGTTAGGAGACTTTTGGTTGGGCTCTTCTCTTTCACAAACAGCTTGACTTTTGTTTTTCCCATTTAACATAATGACAATAAGATTAGTTCTGCTCCTGATAAATGATTAAGAAAATGTAATTGAATGTTTCCACTTGAGTTAGGAAGGTGTTTCCAAGTGGCTGTTAACGTGTAAAGTGGAAAGGTACTTTGATCCTTTTGTCTTTCCTTTCTGTGAAAGAAGAGCAGTTAAAATAGTGTTGTGCATCAGCATGTTCTAAGAGAACAGATTCTCCAAGAGTAGTATCAAAAATTATGTTACTGGTTGTTCCTTCACATAGATTAATATAATATGGCAGAGGACCACAGTACCCTAAGTTGTGGTATCATGGTGAGACAGAAGGACTGTCCCTCCTTAAATGGTAAGACTCATGTTTTGTACATTCTTTTTAGCAGCATTTTACAAATTGTGATGAGCGTGTTATCATAAACAGCGGCTGGTGGTGGCTTGTGTCTTTGTCGATCTGATACAGAAATAAAATGGAATCTGACTGCAGCAAAGCTAGAGCAGAACTTCCTGGACTTCAAACTAAGTTTTGATTCCTGCCAGAACCAGTGAATGAGAAAAGAATATAGAAGAAAAAATATGCTTCCTCAATGTATGTCTTAAGGATATTCAATATCTTTATCAGATTTTCTACAGCAAAAATTATTGTTTCAGGCTGGAGTTGGTTTTCTTTGCTGTGCCTATTTTGAATGCAGGAATACTTTTGAAGCCTGTTTTGGCTGTACTTCAAAGAAGGTGGCAGCATTGCCTAGAAGAAAGTAAAGAAATCTGAGAATTCAGAACTTTTACATATAATCATGTCTCTACCAGTGACTCATCGGGTACTTGAGTGAACAACTGACTCCTGTATGTGCCCAATCAAGTAGTCAAGCAGTTTATAGGATTAGATTGAGCTCTTAGCCTCAATTCATAATTTTTTTCCAAGTTTTGAGGGAAAAATTGCTTCACTGCAGTGCTGATGGAATTAATTAATAGTCTATAATTTGTCAAGGACAAAGGCTTATGGCTGCAAGAAAAGCAGTTTTCTTGTCCTCTTCTTGCTAATAATAAGTACAAAGCTGCGCTGAAGGTCAACAGACAGTGCCAACAAAACTTTGGAGTTGAATTTGATAAATGTTACTGTTGCAATATATCCCTCTTATATTCCTCTCTCAAACTCTGCTGGGGGACCAGTTACAGTGATAAAAATCTCAAGCATATTGTATGATTATCTTGCATTTTCTGTGGACTCTGCTGAGGAGAGCTTATTCTTTGCCCTTGCCTAAAATTGCAGATCCCAGTGGAGCAGAGATTTCTTTGTTGAATTTTGTTAATGTGATGCTTCTCATAGTATCTTTATTTTTTTATTTTGTGTGAGGACTCTGATTTTCTTTCAGCTTCTTTGTAATTTTGATAGGAACTTCGGAGGACATGCACAGATGAGGCAGCATCTACAACAATGGCTGTTGTTGAAGGCTTGCTGAATAGAGATTGTTGTCAAACCATTTTCCTTTGTAAAATCTGGTAACTACTGTGAACTACTAATCTGTGAACTGCTACTGGAGGGAGTCCTGCAGAGGGCTATGAAGGTGATTGGGGGACTGAAGCATCTCTCTTAAGAGGAAAGGCTGAGGGACCTGGGTCTGTTTAGCCTGGAGAAGAGGAGACTGAGAGGGGATCTTATCAATATCTAAAGGGCGTGTGTTAAGAGGATGGGGCCAGACTCTTTTCAGTGGTGCCCAGTGACAGGACAAGGGGCAATGGGCACAAACTGGAACACAGGATGTTTCATCTGAACATGAGGAGAAAGTTACTTTGAGGGTGGCAGAGCACTGGAACAGGCTGCCCAGAGAGGCTCTGGGGTCTCCTTTTCTGGAGATATTCAAAACCCACCTGGACACAATCCTGTGCAACCTGCTCTAGCAGAGGGTTGGACTAGAGGATCTCCAGAGGTCCTTCCAACCCCTACCGTTCTGTGATAACAATATAACTCCAGAATTACAGTATATTTATCACCAGAAACGTTTCTATTCAATATGACTTCTGTGTTTTATATATTGTTATATATATGTCAGGGTTGTTAAAATATAATAACTGATGGCTAAAAATACTCTTTTTTTCATCCAGACACAGTAAGTTCCTAATATGTGTAGTTTTAACTCTTGTGGGGGGAAAAAAAAAATGAGGTTGGGCATGTTTGAGAAAGAAGACTTATCTTGTGTAGTACATTATATCTTATCACAGATCGTAAAAAACCACCTGTAGTTCCCAATTCCAGATAACTTGAGACCCATATGTATTACTGGAACTTTTGAAGAGTTATTTATGATAAGGAATAGGATTCTTAATCCTGAAGAAGTAGAGTTTTGTTGCAAGATAGTGAAATGTACTATAAAATCAACTTTTTAAAAGGTGTTACAGCTTTTTTCCTTAAACTAGAATTACTCAGAGAAGCTAATGTCTGTTGTGTTCTTTATATATTTCAAACACAGACTATTAGGATATGTAAGTATTTCAGGGAAAAACTGGCATAATGGTTGCAGGTCAGTCATAGCAAGCTCTTTTATGGCATAAGTGTATAAAAAATAAATTCTTAAAAATTTAAAAGACGTTTTATTATCCATATGTGATCTTGTTATCCACTGGCTACTGTTGGGAAAAAGTTTGCAGTTGAAATATTTCCTTTCTCTATAAAATGCAAGCATTTTCATAGTGGACAATTGAAGTAGTGAGAAGAAAGAAGTTTATTCAGCTGGAGTATCATAGCAACTGAGAAATATCAGGATTTTAGGCTGACAGAAGTCGTAGTGTTACTGGTTGAGACACCCATTATAGATTTTTGATGTATTATAGTTATATTCTCCATCTGTTTGCTTTTTTATTGGTTAACTTGTTGCAGAGAGATCCTCACTTTCTTAGAATTATGTGTTAAATGTTTTTTAGCCTATAAATGGGTATCTTTCTTCATTCTATATTATACTTTCTTCTAAAGTATCCCCTCTTAGAGCAAATGGAATTACTGAGAAAATATATGTCAAGTCATGACAACAGATATTGGTGCGTGTCCTGAAATTTTCTTCATGACCAGCTAACAGGTCACGAAGACTAGGAGAGGAATGATGAAACACAGTTTTGGAATTACTCAAAATAAATTGGAATAGCCATCAGTAAGAGTAATAAACTCATTTAGAATTCAGAAATGTTGAATAACTACCTTTGGTTGTACATGTTCCACATTAGTTTGCTCCCTTTTGGATTTCATTGAATATTGTTAAAGAAATTATTGTTTTTACTATGGAATAATGGAAAGCTTCTTTTTGATTTAGAGGCATGTTGGATTGCGTTGGACCTTGTGAATTATTTCCATGTGTTTATGAAGGCAGATCCAAAAACCCCGTCTGTCCTCGGCCATGCCGATTCACAGGTATAGTCTGGATTTTAGAGTGTGGGGAAATATTTCTGTTAGACTCAGTAACCACTGGGTCTTGGAATTTCTTGTTCATTGGATATTTGACTTTTTTTTGGTTTCTCTAGCTGAGGCCAAACAGAGTTTTAAAAGGAAAAGGCAGTTCAAACAATCTGGATTTTTAGTCAGTTTTGGTGAGTAATATTTTCTTATAGTCTTTTCTTTTGGTTACTTTTAATAATGGAATGTTTAAAATTCATTTGTTAAGGTACATCAGTCTTAGAACTATCAATGCATTCAAACCATAAAATTAATCAACAGTCCAAATATTTCAGTGCCTATTGGCAATTACAGTAAATATTTCGATATAAGGGGAAGAATAGCTATTAGGATCTTTCTTTTCTTTACACTGACCACCTTGGCTTTCAGTTTGTGAAACAAAAGATATACATCATTATCTCACTGTTCTTAATACTATTCTAGGGATAATCTGTATAGCACTGAACACAACTTCTGTGTGGTCCAAACTCATATAAAGATACCTTGAAGCAAAGAATGTTTTCATAGCACATTACATAATAGACTAGGTGTGAAATTAGTTTTATGGTGAGTGGACACCCTGAAGGTTGTTAGCCTTTCATTACGTACAGCTTCTCTTATATAGCTGCATTAGTATTTTTTTCATAGTTAAAGTACACTTCAATGAATGAATTATTCTTAAAGCCTGTAGAGAAGTTCCTAAATATCTCCTCAGCTGTTTTCGTACTGTTATATTCATGATACTTTAGAAATTTGCATAATCTACTTTGTTTACAAAGATTAAGAAGTCAAGAAAAAGATGAAAATTTGTTTCTTGTTAAAGTTCACGTCTTACATTTGTGTCAGTTTTATGGTTAGAGTTTCTCAATATTTCTCTGGTATATCATTTTAGTTATACTGAAAAGGCATTAGGAAGAGTTTTCTAATGTTGTCCTGGAGTTACAGGGTTTTTTCTGATGTTGTTATGGGACCTCCTTGGTGTTGCTGCAAAGCTTTTCTATATAACTTCCCAAGAGAAATGGTTTTGCTCTCTGTTCAGTAAAGCTGAATTTCAGTTGGGGACACACATAAGAAGCCACCCATATGCTTTAAGATGTTTAAACTGGGCATTCGTGTATAAAGTAGTTTCAGAGAGGATTATTTAATCTGGACAGTCTGATTATATAGCATGAAACAATGTAGAAGCTCAAAACAAGCAGAAAATTCCTTACCAGACAAAAACCATATTTGCTAACTGTTGAGATTGCTTTTTGCTGGAAAATGTCTATTTGCTAGGACAGAACAATTTCCTGTAAATACACTAATTTTGGCCTAACTTTCTTAGCTCTAGCAGTGTAAGCCTGTAACAAATCTGATAGTTCAGTAATTGGAAATAAATCACTTATGTAGGAGACATTAGGTTGGTGGTTTTTTTTTCCTTCTCCACCTGATTCCCACCTAGGTTTTAAACCGTAGCTCATCCTGGCATCTTCTGCCACTTTTTTGTGCATTTTCCCGCTTCTGATGTTACACCAGCACAACTGCTATCTGGTCACAGGTTCAACCCTGTAACAGAATGGATTCAGATTGCTTATCTATATAAGCAATATAGACGTGTGTGTGTGTATATGCGTTTTCCTAATGCAGAATGAGGTGGGCTGGCAAGGTGAGCGATGCTGCAGTTGGCACAAGAGCTGAAGGCAGGGCTTGTCAAGCTAGTCCTTTCAGTCTCAGTATTTTTCATCATTGAACCGTTCTCTGATGGCACTTGAAATGGTTTGATACTGTTGTAATGAGAACACTTAAAATCTCAAATTCAACAGCTACACAATCATTTCTCATTGATTTCTGCAACACATTTTTAGCTCCTTGACCTAGATTTATATCCAATTTCCAAGTGATGTCAATGCAAGTTCTGTCTGAAGAGTACGCAGAGAGTGTGCGCTCAGCATTTTAGAATTTTTCAGTATGGATTGGTAGCTAGGCATTAAGTTTGCCTTAGCAGTTGCAAAATAGGTCATAGATAATAACTATAAACCATAACCATTTCTATTTAGGCCATGTAATATCCTATTAAAGTGCTGGTTGAGTGGTTTCATGACATGTCTAATCTTTAATTGAAATATTTATTGTTAATTTGGGAGCATCTCTCGCTATAAGGTATCTCATATTCTTTCTGTAATTTCCCTATACTGACATAAATCTGATTATAGGAAAGTCCTGCAGAAAGTCCTCTGGGGAAGACTGAAGCAGTCAAAAGCAGCACACTCCTCTACCTTGAGGAGAATTGCAGAAGGCAGCGCTGCCCAGAAAGCAGGCGTTGTTTGGGCTTGTACTCAGTCAGCGCATACCTTTTGACAGAATTTGCCTCAAGGGCTACTGTCGAGGCCCCAGTGGAAATTAAAACTGACCCTGGCCAGTGGAACTCCTAAGAAAGGAAAGACAGATTGGTCTTCTCTGTCTTGAGAGTGATTCAGATTTGAGTTGCGTTTGCACTTCCCTGTACGAACTGCATGAAAATTCACCCCACAGTTGTAAATGTCTTAATTCAAACACATAAAAAATTATGTGAATTGAATTGTTGATTTATAACAGGATTTTCATGGGTCTAAGTCACCCCAGTAAACCGAATATTCTGTATTAGCCTTTCATATACTTTTTTTTACAAGCGCTGTTTTACCATTCCAGATGAGGGGGCGGAGCAAACAAACCAAACTTAAAAAACCTACGTCTGGAGACAAGGGCAGGTCGTGATTTCTCTGACATAGTTTTCTGTTGACCTGAATTTCCTGCAGTCTCATTAATTCGGGTCATAACACTGTTCTTCCTGTTTCCATCTCCACAGCAGATAAGAGTATCTGGAGACTTAAGCAGTCTGCTCTGTTTCTAGTGGTTTAAGAACCTAATTCCTAATACGGAAACCTTACTAAGTACCTGGTTCTAATAGGGAAATCTGATTGTCTGGTTTTCTATTACAATGTGGCTGCGTAAACATTTGGAAGGCAAGACTGATGTCATTGTTGTTTGAAAAGGACAGTGACTGAAAAAAAACCCACAAAGAATTAAAACTTAATGAGTTCATTCAAGGGGAGGGATAGTGAATTTTTCTTTTAAATAACAGGAAAAGAACTAAATCAAACAAGTGATTACAGAATTTAAAGTGTCATAGCACAAAACCAAATAAGTAAAAATCGGGGAAAGGAGCATTAATAATAATCAGGGGGAAAATTAAACTAGAAAGATTTATACATAATTCAATTCTCTAAAAAAAAAATTTTCAGTAGAGGTGAAAGTTCATAAATTTTCTTAGATAATTTATAGTATCTGATTTTAAACTTCTGGTATGCTTAGGAAAAAACGGAACAAAGAATACTTTTCTTTCTTTGGCGGTGTCTGATTTTGGAATTTCCTCTGCATAGATGTCCTTATCCCATGTAGATGCGATCTTCCTTTGCAAGTCTATCTGCGTACATACAGTTGCATGCTGAGGACTGGAATCCTATGTTTCGTTATTGTGGCAGGAACTTTGCATGTACAAAAAGGTGACATTTGCAAAAATATGGAATTGTTACTCCAAATTACATCTGCTCTGGGTTCTCTTACTGTCAATATACTGCACAAACAGTATTCCAGTCCCTGCAAGACTTTCTACATGCATACGTAGTGTAAATTGTTTACGTGTCAATAGCAAATAAATGATGGCTGTTCTGGGTTGGGCATTCTGTTAACTAAGATAAAACTGAAAGAAATTATACTTCTACAGTTACTGCAAACTTCTTCACCCTCTCCTTCTAAACTAGTTTATTCTTAAACTAATCTTGAATTACAAAGGGGTTGATGTTGTCATAAGTCTATCGACCATATATTCGTGATCAGTGGCACATTTTCCAACTCAGTGCAAGCGGTATCAGCCCATTAGTGGAAAGACTTTCTTTCTCTCCACTCAAAGATAAAGCTTGTAAACACCATTGTGTACCGCTAACACCTTGATTCTGAAAGACTGTCATTACAAAAAATAGTCTATGCCTAGAGAGACAGTATTAAAAATGGAAATTAGTGTATTTGTAAGCAGTTTTATTTAGCAATTTGTGGTGTACGTATTCATGGATTAAACTTTGATAAAAGTGGTTTTGGTTTTGTTTTAAATGGAAAATTCGTAACGCAGTGACAGGAGGCTGGGTTTGATGAGATTTCGTTTCTGTCCCTGAGTTTGCCACTGGTTACTGGATGATTCTAAACTGTAAGATGTGGATTTCTGAACTTCCATTATAAAGAAAAAAAAACCCATGCTTTATACCTTTTCAAGAAATACATTATTCTCTGAAGTGTTTTTTGAGTTAGATGCCCACATACTGTGTTCATTTCTTTGAACTCATCCATTGCAGTGAGTTTAAAACTAGATTATAAATCATTAACTTTCACATCGAGCAGTCAGTGCTTAGGATTTCCGAGCATTAGGAAAGATTCTTACTTGCCTAAGGATGTCGTTTAAGGCAACTGTTAGAAGACAGAGAACCATGTGATGGGGAAGAGATTGACAAAAACTTAACTAACATCCAAATATCACTGCAGAATTCAAGCTTTAACCATTTAGTGAAAAAAAAAAAAGATGCTCCCAATTTTTGACCGAAGTGACAGGAAGTTTCAATGCATGATTCATTGTGCTTTAAGTTACTTTATATATATAATGTGCTTTTTACAGCAAATAAGGCCAGGCATGAGGGAGGGGAAAAAAGCACCTGAACTTCTAATTATGTCTTTGATAATTAGACTGATGACTTAATTTTCCCTAGGAGAATGTTCATTGCGTTTAGCTTTGAATATGTGTTACTCAATTAAAAATCACTTCAGTTTTTAGGAGGAGGAAGTTTAATAAATACAAAATCTGGTAATATTTGTATTTCTGTGTGTTATAAATCAGTAAGATCTCAAGGAGAATGCTATCTCTACTGGAACTGGTAATAAAAGAAATAAAATAGCTAAATTTAAACTATGTAATTAATTCTATCCAACTCCTTTTCATACTGAGATATCCAAAATATGAATGAAAATTTGCTATGATTTTTTTTTTTTACATAGTAAAGTAAAAAACCTCTTTTACTCAGAGCTCAATAGTACTCCCCGAAAGGCAGTCCAAAAGAACGTGGAGCTGATTGAAAATCCTGGCAATTCAGTGTAAACTGTGGGCGCTGTGTTTTTAGCGGTGGAGGTCTACAGCTCAGCCTTGTCAGATGTTCACTGTGATCATCCCGTAATTGGAGGTTTGATTGTTCTGAACTACTGTGGGACAACATAACCTACCAGCAGGGAAGTGTTGTGCTCGTGCCCTCTCTGCTTGGTAAGCAGAGGGGCAACTAGAAAGCCTCGCTCATTAATTTAAGCACAGTACCACTCTCAGCGCTGCTGTTTCTGGTTTAACCAGTTGGCTTTCGCACAATCACCCTTTGCTAGGTTCTATACAGACCACTCTTGTGAAGAAACCCAGGGTGCTTTCTGGGCTACTTTTGTTCATTCTGTGGTGTCATTTGGGTGCAGAGGGGTTATTCAGACTGAAACTATGTCCTTTGTGTATGAAGGAGTCGGATTCTAAACTAGTAACTTCTAATAATGCCTAAGAACACATACTGGGAGACAGTGAAGCCAGTCATGAGAGACTAAAGATTTCAATAAAAGTGCTGCACAGAATTCTCAATAGCACATCACGTACAAGGGAGAGCAGAGAGAACTGTGTTCTGTAGTAGAGGAAATAACAATGATTAAGGTGACTGTTCTGCTAATAAATAATAAATCAACAAGAGTTCACTGGTAATAATACTATTAAAGAGCAGAAAAGAGACACTAGCTCTCTGTAAAATAAGGATTTTGCACAATGTGAACAATTTAACACACCTCTGAAAGCTTTGCTCTAGTTGATCAAAGAGAATTTTATGATCAAAGGTGCTTTTTAGAGATGTAAAGGAACGGTGAGAAAATAACCTTTTTTGAGCGAGCGTAAACTCAATATGTAATTCATGACCTCTAATAGTGTAAAATCCTATATTGTGGACAAAAAAAATGAGTCCGTAATACATGCTAAGGGGAAAAAAAGCCTTTGTTTCATAGGGAGAAAAAGAATGGGACAGCCTGGGGAGAGATGCAAGGAAATGTATTTGAAGTGACTGACAAAAGCTACAGGAAAAAAGAAAATAGGGGGTTTGGGGTTTGTTTTGGGGTTTTTCCTCCACAATTGATGACCATTCACAACTGGAAGTAGGAAGAGGCTGTATAAGGTGATCTGGTAAAAGCTCAGCTTCCCATTAACATGGGTTCTCAGAAACATACAAGAGAAAATAGTGCTATTGGAATTTCAGAGAAATCCTCAGAGAGACGAGAGTTAACTGGCTTCTCATGAAGGTTCAGGGTTTGGCTGAGAGGGTTCTTGGTGCAGCACTGTGTAAGGAAGTGCCCTTTCCAAGCTCTGTGATACAAAAAGCTCAAAATGACTGAAATAATACTTTCAAACATGTTTTAGTATTTCATTTTTGCATGTTCTAAAACAAATCGCTATTAAACAAGTGAAATAAATCTCAAATAACCTCCTGGTAAAAAGTACGTACCAACAAAGTAGTCATGAACCAGCTGGGATTTCTTTTGAAATAAAGGAGATCGTGTCCATCTCCTTCAGGTAAACTAGTCCTGATAACCAGGTATGGGTTACATTTATTGGTGTGATCCAGATCTAATTCAGAACGCAGCAGCCTAGGTTTAAACTTGCTGTACATCCTAAAAGAAGCTGGTTTAGCCCACAGGTTTATTGCCCTTGACAATGCGCTGCTGAATTCCCCAGTTCCTTTCTGGCATTTGTTACTTGTGCCGTAGGGTTATTCACACACCGCGTTTCTGTCGGAGAGGTCCAACCCTGCTGTTTTCTGTTGCTCTGCCTCTGAAGCTCTCTCCTCACACCCAGACTCTTGGAAGGTGGCAGGTGATTGTTTGAAGATACAGAGAGAGACAGACTGACTCCTCCTGCAGCCCTTCCCTTGCTGCAGTAGTAGAACTAACTAAACAAATAAACAGAACCCCCTGCCCTTCTTCGCACAGAAGCCACTTATTTAGTATTTATTATATGCCAATAGTATTCCATCATAGTTTTATCAGGCATCCTCACATAATTTACTTTTATTAACAAAGTAATGGTGACATAAGTCCAAGTCAGAACAAATATAAATCAAGAAAGTTATTTTCTCAGCTTAGATACAGGCAGAACCTTTAGATAGTCACACCCTTGTGCAAATTTAACTAACTTAACGCGTACAAACCCATTCTGTGGAACATCATCTTAGTGTGAGAAACATTTCTCCATTAATTATCCCCAGGTAAATTTTGAGGAGAATTGATCCTGTTAAAAAAATTCAGAACTCATGAATTTAGAGTGGCTGCTGTTTGCAAGTAATAAAGTATATAAAATTTAATATTTTATTTTCAAGGCTATTGTAGTAATTAGCACAAAAATAATGTTTAAGTAAAATGTGCTGGCTATCTCATCAGAAGGATGTCAGGGATTTCTGTGTTTTAATGATTTAGTATCTTACCAGCGAAAAGGTCATCATCAAATATTATCTAGCTAAGAAACAATGTATATTCTCATTTATGGAAGGTTATTAAGTGCCAAAACTTCCATTGCAACTTCATGACTGAATAAACTACAGGGAGAGGTTTGGATCACGAAAAGAAAAGCAGTCGTACACCACTGGCAGTGTGGGGAAAGATGTGCTGCCTGTTTCCTGGACAGGTAGTCAAAGGGAAGAGAACAGGTGAGAGAGTTCAGACCTTCACAGTGCCTAATGCCTGTGGTGTGTTAGGATCACAGATCTCGCCTGTCCTCGTTTGTTTAAAAAAGCACGTGTGTTAAAAACCTGAAATTAGAAGTCAATAGTTTTACATTTCTTCATGAAAAGTTGTGTTCATCTCTTTTCTCCTTTTCTTTGTCTTTTTCTCTGTGGATACGTGAGTCTTTAGTAGTCCATAAAGTAAAAAATTGCAATGAAATAGACCGTAGTTATTCCATGTTAAAAGCCAACGTTATTCCAAAGCAGTTATTCTGCAATGTCTTAAAATCATCTGTATATTATAAATCATTGGATTAATAAGAATGAGCTACAATAACTTGCAGTTAGGGTAAAATTGCCTGGTGAGTCAATTTCCATGTTTGCTCCTCAGTCTATTTAAACTTTTCTCATTAAATATGCTGGATAAAAATAAGTGAATAAATAATCCTGGAAGCAGGAACCATAACTCGGAACTCCCCAGCTCCAGGTGAGTGCTCTAATCACCCTCCTACAGAGTCATGCCCATCTTTGTACTCCCTCTCTTTTCAGCCCAATGATTTTTTCATTCTTTGTTCCATTTTGGCACAACTTCAGTAAGGGGATAAAGAATGCCTCTGTGCTTTGGTGGAGACCTGGGGTGGAAAATGCCTATAAGCCTGTTAACTAAAGCTCATGGCTCAGAGGTGAGGGGAAGGACTGAAAGAGGCATTAGTTCTTCTTGGACGTTTAACCACTGGAATATCTTCTTGTTTAACCAGCAAGATCCCGTATGGAAATTGGCTGGTGGCAGGTAGCACTGCAGGCTTCGTTGCAAAACAGAGCAGCTGCACTTTCATTTCGTGAGGAGTCTTGTCCAGTTTGTGTGTCGAGTGTGCTCTGGAGATGCTCTACTGCACCAGGCAGGACCATGTGTTTTTCAGATCTCAGTGTGGAGAGCCTAGGCCTTTTATGTGTTCTTCACGCTGGGCAGCGGTGAAGTTTTAGAACACCGAGTAGCTACTACCTAGGAGTTGTTCAAGTTCCACGACTAGCTGCTTAAGCTTTGAGTACTCTTATTTCCATCTAGACCGTTTCCAGAAGCAGTGTACATGTGCGGTGGTGAATACGAATCCTGCTTTGGATTCTGGTGGCATCTGTTCTGCTTCAAGCACAGGCACGCAATAACATCACTAGCAAGTCACTGACTTGCCTTCAGCAGGGGCTGTTACGTTCCCATGTAGAGAGAAACACCTTTGTGCAAGGAGAAACTCTTCACGCTGCCAGTTGCGAGTCTCAGCTGAGAGCACCAGGTCCCAAATGAATCTGGCACCTGTCTGTGTGAGTGATTTGTCCCTGTTCCCCTGCCAACCTCTCTGACTCTCGGTGGAGTAGTGCTGAAAGTGCTCAAACAGCGTTTATTGGTCGTAGGTGAGAGGTGGCAAATGTCACCTTCTGCTCGGAGGCATTGCTCTTAATTGTCACTTCTCAGCCCAGGCCAATACCTCGCTATAAAAGTACCTCCAGTTTGTTCAGATTCCGAGTGAAACAGGTTAGCTTAAGCTAGAGCTTCAAAACAAGTGGAAAAGACACTTGGCAGCTGGCGTGAGTCACAGTGATGATGTGACAACTTGCAGCCTTGCTTCTCGCAGGCTTGTTCACAGCCCATAAAGACCTGAGATATAAGCTGCTTGGCTCCACTTCTAAGTGAATGCCTTAATCTCTGGCACCCTTACTGAGAAAGAGTGCGCGTGGAAGAACCCTGCACATCAGGAGTGTACCTAAGGACCTTCCTAGCAAAGTGCACTTGCTGAATGTGCTTCTGTCCTACCTGTGTGAACAAGGGGTCAGCCTAAGAGCTCTGTTGATTGTCAGTTTCTCCTTAATATTTTTATTTTGTAAGCCCCAGAACTCTGTGTGTAAATGCCTGGGTTTTATCATGTGCTGGTAAGTTTGCAGAGTTTGCTTTACAGACCCCTCTGAGGGGGGTTTTTTTTTCACTTTTGCCATTTACATCTTAGTTTTCAGGATAACATAACACATCTGATTTCACTGCTGAATTTGACTCTGAAGCTACTGAAAAGGGAACAGGAACCGTAGCAGATTCTAGAAAGACCGTGGTAAGTGCCCATGAAAAATGGACTGATTTGAAGTTTAAAGGGAAAAAAAAAAAAGCCTGCAAATTGATCAGTGATAAGTACCTTTAATGGAAGCTGAGAGAGAGAGGGTCAGCTGAGAAACCTTATAAAAAAGAAACTTGTAATTTGGTTCTTTCTCCTGCTGCCTCAGTTTTTGCCCTCTCCCTCTCTACTGCATTTCATCTTAAAGATGTAAATGATGCAAGTTTGTAGTAGGTCTGGTTTTGCTTATATTTATACCATAATATATCTGATTGTATCAACTTCTTGTACTCTAAACATAAATGTGTTTATAAAACCATCTATCAAACTGAATATTTGTATACATCCAAATCCTCTAAAGACTTACAGACTGGGGTTCAGACTTAATATTTTTATTCCAGAAGAATAAAATTTGAAGTATAAGGTTGTAAATGGAAAGCAATGACTTTAATTAAACTTAAGGATTAGAAAGAGGGCTGAAAGTATTAAACAAATTTGAACGTATTACTGAAATGCCTGCTTGAATTTGGCTCAGTCCAGGAGTTTCTTCTTGGAGATATTTTCACACTGCAACTGGCAATAGAAGATTTGGAATAGCAACAGTAATAGAGAAGCTGTGTATGAAAAAACAATATGAAAAGACCCAGCAGCCTTTAGCCAATAGTTCAGAAGAGAAAGTCTCTACCTGCTTAAAATTAAAGAGATGCAACTGTGACAGCGCTGGGAAGAGCACATTTCCATTTAGCTCAAGGCTTAATATTAACATGCAAAGAAGCTGAGGGATGTCTTTTCAATGCATAAGGATTTATGAAGTCAATGGAAATGCTCACAAAGGGTCAAATTCTGCCAATGCTTCAGCTCAGTAAAATTACAGGGGGACTGAAATTACTCAAGGGTGATTTACAGGACGGAGCCTACTGAGTGGGTAGGCAAAGGACAGACAGGATTACAGTGGTTGTGAAAGATCACCTCCCTGCTGACCCCCAAATTACTATAATTTTGTCTGGATTCTGAGAAAGCAAGATAGAAATCTAACATTGTGTTAAGAATAAGCAGAGGGATAAGGCTGTATATTGGCCGGATAATTAATCCACAGCTTTGAGTTGGGCAACACTGTGTTGATAATACTAATTGTAATTGTACAGATACGGTGGATGTTTTACTTGTAACATTTCTTTTATAGAAGTGTGACTTTTCATTTTACTCCTAGGTGATTAATTTCAAACAAGGTAATAATTTTGGGGTTTTTGGTCAGACACAAGGTTTCTTATGGGTGTTTTTTTCTTTTTTTTTTTTTTACTTCACTCTTTCCTCCTGTAAGATGGAATAGCTAAAAATATTTTTGCCATTAAAAAAAAAGAAAGGAGAAAAAAAAGGATTTCTGAAAAGAAATATCTGTGTCTGACAGGATGATCCTCTGAAAGTCATGACATACAGATCTGTTTGACTACCTGATCCTATCCCTCAGCTGTTCTTTCTATCAGTCTGTGTGGCTGGCGCACTGTTTGACTAGGTATAAGGAAGAAATTTTTTACACTGAGGTGGTGAAACCCTGGCACAGGTTGCCCAGAGAGGTGGTAGATGCCCCATCCCTGGAAACATTCCAGCCCAGACTCAGTGGGACTCTGGGCAACCTGATCTAGTTGAAGACGTCCCTGCTCACTGCAGGGGGCTTGGACTAGATGACCTTGGAAAGTCCCTTCTAACGCAACCCATTCTATGATTCTGTGATTCTGTCAAATAAAGTGTTTCCTCATTTTTCTGTCCCTCAGGAAGGGAATGGGAAGGAAAAAGAAATTACCTAATTTGGGAGCCAGAAGGAAAAGATGGTGTCATTAATGCACACATTTTGTTTTCTTTCACCTTTTAAACATTTAAGCACTGTAAAGAGGCAGGGATATAACTATTAACATCTTATCAATCACGGCTGAAGAGATCTCTTGTTACAAAACAAGAATTTGTTAGATAATATTTCAATATTTCCATATAGCTATCCATGCTAAGTGAGAGTCAATGAAAAGTTTTATATATATGTATTTAGACCATAATCTTGTAAAATCTGCTTGTGTGTGGATACTTTGCGGACAGAAGGGGGTTGCAAGTACTCAAAATATCGTTTTGTCCTGATCTCGAAACCTTTAACTGAGGTTATTCTTATTTGCTGTAGGTGGGAAACACCTGAGGTGTAGACGTGTGTTAGCTCTGGTATAACATTTTTTTGGCAGACCTTTACTCAGATCGAAACTGTTGTATTTGTTCTTGCTGTGATGCTATACTATGATGTATGCATAAGTAAGTTTCTGCTGATGCTAGATTGATGGGGGAAGAGACAATGTCTCTGCCATCCTCATTGTTCAACCTAGCAGAATCCTTCCAATGGTGTTGCCATATTAAGAGAGACCTTTCAAAACTTTCTCAGATGAGGGAAATACTATTTTTGTAAATAATAGAATAAGCTTAAACTTTGTGAAAAAAATATGGATCTGACCTTTAAATGTTCCAAACACCAGTAGTTCTATGGCATTACAATTTATTTAACCTTTGAGAGAGTGTTCATTTAAGTCACTCCAGCTTATTTTTTTTAACTGTAAGAAAGTGAATTATGTCACAAAAGGTGCTTTTATTTTTATTGGATAAGAAATTTCACTGCCTTTTATATTTTTAGTCATTCTTTTACAAGAAGTGACCGAGTCATTTGGTATGCGTGTCTCATGTTTCTTTTATTTTTATTTAAAATACTGTTTTTAAGACTACATAAACAATCTTTTCTATACATTTTTCCTCCTTTATGGCATTGCCCTTTGAGAATTCTACTCTTAACTATGCAGGGCTTTGAGACACCAAGTGAGTCTGCTGTTAGCTCAGTGCTTGCTTTATCTCTTTAATATAAGATTTGCCATATATTTCAATTGTAACCATGCTGCATCTTGAAAACATTGAAGTAATGAACACTAACAGTCATAACAGTAGAGGACCAGTGACTCAATCTGCTGTGTTCTTTTTCTTCTAGGAAAGGATCTTTCTTAGCCTCCATTTCAAGCGCAGTGTTCAAAAGGTCTCATTTCATGCACAGTGTTGAGATACTCTTTTGTGGTGTCTGAGAAAAGTTCCTCCTGAAAAGGCAAGTGGTGTTTGTTTATTAGAAAGCAAGTTATTCACCAGAGAAGGTATTTGGGGGAAAGGGTAAAATGCTGCTCCTTGGCTGTGAGCGTATCGTCCTTTCCTTCTGAACAGGAACACCTGGACTTCATCGGTGAGCAGCACAATCATCCATCTGGATATTTTGAAACAATACAGTGCTATTTCAGTTATTGTATAGGCTTTAAAATGGTAAAAAAAAAAAAAGCTAGTTTTCACGAATGCAGGCACCAATTCGGGAGCCACAGGATGGCGTTACAGGTATTGTGTCTGTGGACAAGAATCTGCTTCAGAGTCTTCCAGAAGAGGTATTTAAAGCATTCCTGGGAGCATCTAATTTGTGGAAAGCATGTTTTCTGCATCTTCAGCAAGATTTTGAAACGGAAACAGGTTATTACCTTTTGTATTAAAGGCCATTGAGAGCCCCATAAATTACGGTCAGAGGCATTTCGTAGTAAAGGTTAGATGTATCTTGAAAGGTGAGAAAACTCAAGGTGATGTTGAAGTACCCTTCTGTCATTTCACATGAGTGGTTGGCTCTGAACGTCATGACATACAGAGCTGCTTGACTACCCGATCTTGTCCCTCAGCTGTTTTATCAGTCTGCATGGCTGGCCTACTCTTTGACTAGCTCTCTTGAAAACACTGGAGAATTTGAAGCCAGCTGGGTCAACTTCAGCATGTCTGTAAATCCATCGTCTTACAGGCAGAGGTGGGCTACTCTTCAACTCATTTGATGCTAATCTCAGTAGGGCTGTTTTACCAAAAGTTCTTTATTTTTCTTCTCTAGCTTTCTGGCATCTACAGTAAAGTTAACTCTGTCCAGTGTCAGGCTGTATCTGTCTCTGCAAGGACAACTTTTTTGTTAGGAAATATATGTTGCATATGAAAGAAATGCAAGAGGTTCTGGAAAACATTTCACACCCATCTGGGTCATCAGAATTCTGAACAAGTTTATTTTTCTCTTACCATTTTATAAAGTGATATAACCATTTGTACTTGCTACAGGAGTGTCATTTCCAGCTTGAGCCCCTTTGTTTCCAGTTTGAGGTATAAGCTGCCCAGGTTTGCATTGTGTGGGCCGTTAGCTAATAGCTCCTACCTGGGCTTTTGGGTTGGCAGCAGCTCATAAGAATTTCAGTGCAGTCACCTGATTCATTAGGTAAATCTTTCTTGCATGGTTCTCTGCCCTGTGCCTCCAGGTAAATTCAACTCCTGTGTCCTGGCTGTGCTACTCTCTGCTGGGGCTTTGGAGCTCTTTGGTAAGCACATATCACTGCTTTGATTTTGTCTAAACAGATCGGAAATGGCATCAGAGGGGTTGGGCTGTCCTTTTACAAAGACTGATTTGTCTGTCTCCTTGCTAGACTTGCTGTTGCTCCAATCTTTTTTCTGGTTTGTGCTTGGAGGTCAAGTTGTTTTATTGTGGTCCTTCTCCCAGGACGCTATGGTGTAAAATGGTCCCTAACATCTTCTTTGGGCTATCTAAGGATTTTTTTTTTTTTTTCTTTGAGAATCATTATTAGAGGAGTCTAAGTTAACCATCTTGGGAGTGTGGCTAACTTGCCTTTTCTTATATAGAATGCCAAAGGATAAGAAAAGTCTCTAACTGCTTTAAGCATAAGTTGGTGCATAGTAACAAGGCAAGCTCAACTGTTGGGGCAGGTTTAAATTAAATGAAAAAAAAAAGCCAGGAGTGACTGCTTAAACTTTTTCTGCTGTTTTCTCATGATAGGTCTTCTTCTCCTTCTGGTTTACTTTCTGCTTTCGCTCTCTGCATGAAAGCTCCTTGCTTAGCTTGCGTCCCATGTCCTGCCCCTTTTGCAGGTAGCCGAGAAAGCTGCACCAGCTCCACATGTTCAGTTGCAACTGAAAGCCAGAGAGCAAGAGTTTCATCTTTCCAGGAAGTTTTGTGTAGTTCAGAGCTCACAGCCAGTGAAATTTAAATAGATTGCCTTTTTAATGCTGCATTTAAAAGTAAAAATACAGTGTATAAAGGAAAAATTTGGAATAAAGATGTAAAGGACTTATATCAGCAATCATAGGACTCCCTATAAAATTGTGCAGGAAAACAGTGAGCTTTAAAATACAGGATTTGTGAAAGACTTAAATGTTCCCCTGTTCACATTGCCGGTGTAAACCTTAAGTTTTGAATAAGCTCTCAAGAAAAAGGCTGCTGTTTCTTCCAATTTAATAGCTGTGTCGCTGTTTTCAGGAGAACTATGCCAGTTTGTCTAGCAAATAGTTCATCTCAGATGTTTAAGGAAGGGAGGTGCTTGCTCTAGTGCAGCAGTGAGACTAAGAAAAAAAAATATAAAGAGACTTTAAAATTTCTTAGAATTTTGAAGTTAAGAAGTTGTTAAATATGTTGGGGACGGAATAACTTATTTTCTGCAAACGAGTCTATCAGTTAATAGAAGCAGTAAGAGATCTTCACTAACACAATTAGAATTAGGTGGCTAATACAGAGAGAAAGATTTCCATCTGGCATCTTATTATTATTAAAAGAACAACAACAATAAACAATTTCACTAGACTGATGCTTTCTTCCCTTTGAATCTCAATAGTAAATGTAATTAGGGCTTCCGAGCTCCAATGACTGGTATAAATTTCTGTCTTCAGCTTTCCTTTGTGCAGACTAATGAAGTAAGTAAAATATTATCTTTCTTGTCTGCTAGAGAAGTTTTCCAGACTTTAGGTTCATGTCAGGCATAAATCAACCCTCCGAGTACTTTATATCCTCTGAATATCCTGAGGAAAGTAAAATTCATCAAGAGTAATGCCACTCGTGAATGCCTGAGGGGCAGGTGTTTTATTCTCCCAAACCAAGGAATAAACTGCAAGCATACCATCAGAGTTTTAATCGATCAGTATTTGCAAGGAAAAGGAAGATAAAAAGACTGTTGTCATGTTCTTTTAAGATCTGAAAAATATTGTGACTCCAAGTTTCGTTATCAAGATCTATCGCATTTCTTGTGTCTTGCTTTATTTATTTAATATTTTGTTACTAAATTTTAGATGTTTGTTTATAAATTCATCATATACTTAATTTTTTTTTTAAAAAGGGGAGAGAGAAGCCCCTATGCAGATGACAACGGTTCCTTTTAATGTCTTTTGGGACATAAAAATGCACGATGGGTTTAGGTTTGAGTATTGTGGGGTTTTTTTTGTCCTTCTGTAATCTGTAACTAGAATTACTTTGAGAATCTGATGAACAAGATGTGATGATTGATATATTTGCACTTGTTTGTATTTTCTCTTCCAGTATCAAGAGCTGCATTGTTGAGTGCCAGGCTCTGATTTGCAGATAATCTGGATCATATTTTAGAGGTAACTTTTACCTGAGATTCTGACTTTCATCAGCCTAAATACATATTTGTGCTTGAATACATCTGTGTGTGCGTATGTAAGCTTTTGCTCATTCTGCGGTTAAAAATTTAAATACGTACTGTGAAAAGCCACAACTTTTTGTGTTCGAGTTGACACTGGAAAGTCTTCTAATACCTTCATTACTATTTTAATTAGTCTGTCTTTTTCTGGCTATTTAAATAAATTGACTCATGTTTAGAATTATTTCCTTTTGTAACCTTTTAGTAGGAAACGTAATATTACAGTCAGATGAAATTCTTGCAGTGTTGGTATTCTACCATCTACAAGATACTTCCCTGGTAATTGATCCATATTACTTGATGGCAATCATGCTAGTATTTACTTTTCCAAGAGACTTGAGACATATTAATGATTCCAACTTATCTCGTAAAACACTGAGAAAAACTTTTGGTTTTTTGGTTAAGAGAATCACATTATTTTATGGGACTTATTTTTCAAACATTCTTTTGGTAAAACTTACTATAACAATGTGCTCTAAGGGGATCAGAAATTCCATGCTGCAAGATCCAGATATGCTTTGCAGTAATTTTAAAGTGTGAGAACTGGTCAAAATTGAGAACACCATTTTTTATTTGTATAGCTATGAAAACAGGAAGCACAAATGAAATGGAGAGAGAGAAATAAAACTGACCCATAAGCCAACAAAATTGCAGAATAGAAAGTTACACATAGGTCCCTTTTTCAGTTTTAAATTCACGTGACTTCTCGCTTAGGTAAAATGTCTGTTGCTTCCTTCCACTGCATTCTTGACTCTTGAGTCAACTCAGTACTCTCCATCCAGTACTTTTCTCTAAAACTTTTTATTCTACTTTGCTGTGTACTGTGGTTTTAAAGCAGTTAGTCAAAAGACGGTGCCTTGAGACTTTGCAAACTGTATAGGGTCTATTAGAGGGGAGCTGAGGTGTGTTCACTGTTTCCTGCTCCAGAAGAAATGTTAGAGGTTTCTGTATAATCTCCAGCTGTGTCTCAACAATGTTTGTAAGTGATAGCATGCAATCAGATTAGAAGTCTCGCTTTAGAAATAATTGGGAACTGGCTTAATGAAAAGTAATGTTTTAAAATGCATAATGGAGAAGAATGAGGAGACCTTCATACAGTGCTTCCTAACTTCTGACTGTTCTACAGTGTGAGTTTATCTTTTTAAGGAAAAGAAAATCAGATCTGTTCTGATGACATTTTTGCTCTCTTTGAAATGCCCGTGAAGGATTGGCACTCTGCACTTTTCTCCCCAGCTGCTTGCAGTAGTGGATGAAAAGTCACCTAGCTCAGAACGTTTAGACTTATCAGTGATGCCTGTTGGAAGAGGGACTCCATATGTTCCCCAGACAAATAACTTGGGATTTGGAGCAGTTCAGGGTTATCTGTTTCTAGTGAGATTAATCACTTTAGTCTTGGTCTCTGTTCTTCATCAAATACAGGTCATGTACTTTAGTGCTGCCTCTTTGTCCCAATTATATCTATATGAGCTTTTCCCCATATATGAATTTTTCTATAAATACTTAAAAAAAAAAATCCAAGGAGAGATACTTGGTGTTGGACAGAACCTAGATATTTAGTAGGGGCAAATGATGCTACAATCATCTTTAGCTATATGGTCTCTCACTCTTTTCTCTCTATTCCTTACAAAGCCTGTGCAGATAACATGAATATCATTTACAGTGCTTTTCAGTGCTTGTCTGAGAAATCATTTAAATACCTGTAAACCACCTCTGAATAATCATGATTCCCGTTGATAGTTTCTATTTTGTATTTATTTTATATCTTATTGAGTGTGTTTTCAATTCAAAGCAGGAATTTTGGGTGCTATATGAATTCAGATGATTGACACATTAATTTTCTTTTTATGGTACTTAAAATTGTTTGTAGCTTAAAATTCAAAATGGTCTTGGGAAAGAAGATAGCCTCTGAAACCAGATCAATATACTGCTTTTTGAAGTAATTACAATGAGCCCTTAAATATCTTTTCCGCCTTTAAAATAAAATACAAAGGTACTTTGTTAGGTAGTTGCTGAATGAAAAATTACATCTAAATACTGATGCAGGCACTTGGGAGGTTTTTAAATGTGTGTGGCAGTGGTATGACCAAAATGAGAAACATTGGAAGTACTGTATAATTATTTCCTTCTCCTTCTGAGACTAATGTACTTTCAGAAACACATCATTGAATTTCTTCCCCTGATCTATGGGACATCCGGCAATCAAGCTTCGAGGAGGAATGGGATTTTAATGGATACTCTTTTCCATCAAATGTCATTTAAATACAGTATTTCTTCCTTTAATATGTTTTCACTGTGTCTGTAATTATGATGCTCAGTCCTTTGGTTTCACTGTGAAAACTGAAAAGCTGTAATATGCAAGGTTCTTGGTAATTAGATAACGTGGAGGAGGAAACTCAAAGACCTCACAAGATCGAAATGATCATGTTCAAAGCAGGTAGAACCTACATTTGTAGACTAGCTAAGTTCCTGCTTTGTAAAGATTGATTTTATTGGTTTTGTGAATACAATTTCCTTTGGCAATGAAAAGTTGCAGTATCTCGTCAAAGGGGGAGGGTTATAATATTTTGTTCCCTTTCCATTTTTTTAGGACTGTTACTTAAAACATTAGTTTGCATATGGTAATACTAGAAAAATGGTGTGGTGACTTTTTGTTGCCCTTAATATTACTGAAAAGTTAATTTATAATTTTCAGGCAAAAATATGCTATGAAACCTTTAAAACAAATGGGTGAAAAATTGCACTGCATTGATTATTCAACCTTACTTACCCGGGACATGATTATACAAAATAGGGTAATCTGCTCCCTGACTGCAACTTAGCTAAAAATGTATCTAACAGGAGTTGCCATGGCAATCAAAGTTAGAAAAGTGCTTTTTCAGACAGGAATTCAGAAAGTGGAGGACTCCTGATCTTGTGATTTTTCTGGAGCAAAGGTCTGCTTCCAGTGGTTTTAGAATCTTGTCAGAAAAAGCAGTGTGATTCTTGAAAGCTTCACGTTGAATGCCTTCTATCCAGAAATACTTCCAAGTTCCCTGGTAATTACAATTGCCCCTATTTTAAACTCCTTCTCCTCTATGTTTCAGTTTTCCTGAGTTGAAATATTTTGCTTGGTGTAGAGGAACTAAAAGAAAAATAGGACTAAATCAATAGATTGTGAAGACCCCTAAAATGAGGGTATTGCAGTTTTTACTCCCTTGCTTGGAATAAGGAATGTTGACTTGAGGAATCTTACTTAGCTTCTTTAGTGCAAAATGCAGGGTCTATAGAAGCGTTTATCTGGGTGGTACTTTAGGTACAAATATATCTTTCTGCTTTAAAGTTTAGATTGTAAACAGCAAGGACAGCAATATCTGCGTCTCATGCGAGGTCGCAGGGAGATGTGTAGACTTGTTGGAACTCCCCAGGGACAATATCTCTCCTGAAGATACCGTATTCCCTATTTTTATTAAATCTATCCTACAGGTAATATGATAATCTGTAATAATACTGCAAAAACATAGAGCTAGCTGAACTATATTTCAGCAATAGAGAGCTCAGAAGATTTGCAGTGGAAAAGTAAACATCAGGCAAGAAGTTTGGACTTTTGGTTTAGAAGAGAAAAACGTGGTTTAGGAAACACCACCTTTAAGAAAAACAGGCTCGTAAGACCAGGGAATTGAAATCATACGTGTAATTGAGTTTGGATAGATTAAATGTGAGGAAAAAGATGATGATTTTCAATTAGAGAGAGGCTATGGTGCTTTATGGACAAAGGAGCTGTGGCGGAGCCCACACTGTAAAGCTGTTATGAATCTAGGACAGGAATATTTTCCGAAAGAAAAAAAAAAAGTCAGACAGTTGTAACAGATTTAGATACTCTGCCACCATATCAAAATATTTTGGGAGTCTGCAGAAATGTTCTCCACTATTTCTAAAGGTAAATAATGACTTTTCAACATTCTAAACATTAAAAAAATATGTATTTACAGAATCATATTCCACAAGAGCAGACAAGAAGTATTTACAATAGTTGCTCAAATGACCAATATTCATGTGCAAATGTTCCTGTGGAATGTAAGACACAATTACCAATAATCAGTTTTACTTCAGAAGAAGAATATCAGCATGTGAATGAATGTTCCATGTTAATTATTTTTCAATTTTTCTTCCTATGAAAAACCCCCCTCCGCATCTTGCTCTGCTTCAGAAATATTTTAATTTAGATATCTAATCTCACAGCACACTCAACAATAAAGAGTGAATAGGAAAAGGAAAAATTCATCAAGAACTCACTGGCTGAAATTTGTTTGCTTACAGGATTTAAGCAAATACTAATAAAATTCAAAATCTGTTCACATCTGGCCTTGGGCAGAAAGTTGGACCAAATTCATCAGACTGTGTTTGTAAGTAGTAATTTGTCCAACTCCAATTAAAGTCCACTAAAGTAGCGATCACAGAACAGTGTTGTATTGGAATTAAGTAGAAAATAATAATCTAAAATGTAAGTAGTGAGCATCTCCTCTCCCGTTTTGCCGTAACAGTGAACTCAATCATATTTATAGCCAAAAGATTGATATTGTTCTTTGTTGTCCAGGATTCTTTAAATGAAGAAGTGATAAATGCTTCCTTCATAATTAACATAAAAGAGAGATTGGGAGTGAAGGACTCACTGTTCCAGGCTAGATTCCACTGAACTAGCAAGAACTACGTTTAAACGCTGTATGTGACATACAGTATAATAATGGTTTAAAGGATAAACGCCCTACTTGGTAATGCATCACTTTGTGGCATCCAGTTTTTGACCCATTTAAAGCATGTGCTGTTTAGAATGTACAGAATTATTTAAAAACAGATTCCATTTTTCTTTAGCTTAATTTGCAGGTATGTTTATACTAGAAAATTAGACATACCTTGAAGAGCTCTTGGGAGCTGATGCTGCCTGACACGGACAATCTCGCGTTTATGGGAAGTAAGTGATGTGTGCTAGCCACCAAACCAGAGCAGCTGCATTCAGACTGTCTATTAAACATGGACGTTTTGGCTAACGTGTATCTGTGAGTTGTTTGGGAGACCACTAATTGGCAAGGGTCATAAGAGTACTGGAAAAGCTCTTAAAGTTTATTAATTTGGATGGTTACGTTCCAGTCGGTTGGGACTGTTGTTGGGCACAATTTAATACATTAACATTGGTAAAGTCTGAAAGTTTTTAGCTTAACTTATTCTATGGTAACTTGTTTGCAGGCTTTCTAATTCAGGAATTCAAATGGTGAGTAAAACCTAATAATTCTTGCAAAACATAAAAACCTAAAGCTCACACATAAATAAGTGTATATACTCTATAAAACTTAATTCATTTGTTCATCCTCCTTCAATTACTTACAATAATACATTATTTTACAAGAAAAATTTTGGTAATTTAGTTTTACAATTTATCTTCATACAGTAAAAATGTATGAAATCAGTGTAAATTCAGATCAAGATTTTTTGAAGGTTAACTCAATTTTGCAGTCTGTTAAGAACTTTTTTTTTTTCTTCAAATTTAGCACTGAGATTATTCAAGGAGGCTTTCTACAGCAGTCTGCATAACTTAGAAAATGAGTTCAAGCCACTACTTAATTCAAAGAACTTTTATTTCATCCTTTACTTATGCTTAAACCAGCTAAGAAGTAGTTGAGTTACACTTTTGTCAGGCACTAGTACTTAAGTGTTGACCTTACATAGTACATAACTAAAAGTGCCATGCTTTTAAAATGTCAAAAAATTTAAATCTCTTCCAAAAACTTAAGTCTATATGATAGAAGATGAGGAAAATGTAAAACAGGCTAAAGCTCACAGCATTCAGAGTCATATTAATGATGAATAAAATGAATGGAAATATACTTAAAAATAAGCCATCTTCAGAAAAGCTTATGGTACAAGGTACATTTATGTGCAGTTAAATAAATATCCAGGGTATAGTTCTTGGATGGGGTTGAGTGGAGGGTCATGCATTGTAAGCCAGATTTGATTCTCACCAGTGGGAAGCCAAAAACCTATTGCTCCCTGTTTGTGGTGTTGTGTGTGTGTGTTTTGTATTTATTTCAGGCCAAATCCTTAAGTCCCTAGTCAGTCTTTGCTGCTAAAAACCTCACATTATCCGGAGTATTCCTCTTGATTAAAGAATGATTCAAGTAAATTTGCCCCACTATTCTAATTAGTAAATGTGTCACTTGCTGCAGGGATATCCCAATAGTAACATTACACAGCTCTGTGACTGGACTCATACATAGCAGTGATACCTCGGACTGTAGCGATGTAAGTATGGGATTTCAAATGTGTGACTATGACTTAGAATACCAAAGCCTTTAAGGCTTTATAAAGCCTTCAAGTTAATGCGACTTTCGATGCCAAGAAAAACGAAAGGTCTGCTATACGCACATACAACCTATAGATGTAGGACAATCTCTTTCTACAATATTAACTAGAACTGAAGCAGGCAATGCAGAGAGAAGTAACAGCGCTGGTGGGTAACCAAAACTCATCAAGCTGGTGAGGTGAGGACTGTAAGGCATGAGCAGAGTGGTGTCCACACTGAAATACCATGGGTTTTGAGCAGAAGGATACTGAAGATACGAGTACCAAGTTTTGTATTAAAGTTCTCCATCATCCCTGCCTGCTTTGAACACGTTATTTTAGGCATGCTAATCTTTAGAGATACTTCCAGATGCTGAACATCTACTATAACTTCCATAGTATCTTCTGTTCTTAGGTAGCCAATGATTGAAAGATGTTTAGCAATTTTGATCCCTTCATAGGGTTAAGTCAATTAAAAACATTACTTAAGGTACATTTTGCTTCTTTTCCCTAGCACAAAGCCTTTTTAAAAGCAGAAACTGGTTGTGACATCAGTGTTGTAGCAGTATAAGGGACTACAACCAGTCAGAAGGAATGCAGTCCAGCCCGTGTATTTGCACGCTAAGCAAGAAGCGTGTAGGGAGTGCCCTGGCAGCTCCCAGCTGCTGTAACAGTCTGTCTAGGCTTTACAAAAACTCTCTGGGAAGGACAGAAGAGCAGGGGAACTGGAGATGTCTTGATGCACATTGATGTGTTCTATGTCCCCTGAAAATGACTCTGTTATATCTGAGTATCTGAGTCCAAGCTTCCTGCCTGCCTGAGCTGACAATCCTGACTGTGCGATGGCGCTCCTGCGCTGCCGTGAACATCCTGAGCTACCTCCTAAGACAGTAAATCTGCTGAGAATCAAAAAATAGGCACTAGAAATTAGATGGATGTTTATAAGGGTTTTGAAGAGGTCAAAGAGAAGCGGGGGAGTTCTCGAAGATGAAAACCTGGAAGATATGTGGGCTGATTTCAAGTGTTATCGATTTGCAACTGTATATCAATTACTAAGTTATCACCAGAGCTTAGATTTTGACTGGGATAAATGAGATAACATATTTTTCATTCAGGTACTTCAAGTCGAGGGAAGCTTTTTTGGTTTGGTATAAGTGCATTTAGAGGTATAGTTGTTTGTAATAGAACTTCACTAACAAAATCAAGCACAGGGGGAGGAGTGAAAATAGTAAACGAGGGAAGTTTCCCTATATTTCAGTCATGTCCACCCTCCCACCAAATGTTTCTAAGTAGTATCTAATATTTCAAGTCAGAACAGTAATACTTAGCGAATATAGAACAGTTTGCTTTACTTCTGTTTCCTTGCATTACCTCTGCTTACAGACTTTATAACCCAGTCACATCCAAATATCTCAGTTTTACAATCTGTCCAAAGTACAAAGCTGTGATGCACCTGTTCTTCCATCTATTATGCATTATAAATTGTCTCTCTTACTCTATCGTTTATTTTATTTTGGAAGCTTACCCACTGCTTAAAAGTTGTTTCTACAAAGTTATAGCAATGAAAGAAATATTGAATAAAGGCTGTACCAGGATTGTAAACATTTTAAACGAATATTTCATCTGAAATCAAATGTACGGTTCTTATTGCATTTGGTCGCTGCACAGATTGCAAGACTCATGTTCTTTCCCAGCATAACATCAATAAGCTATTTTCTCCAGCAGCTGCTCACAAGTTTGGTTTGTTGTGACTATTAACCAAAGAAAAGCTACTTCAGCGTTAGATCTCGCTGATGAAAAGAGTCAAAGCATCTCGATTTCTTGCAGTTATTGTTGGGCATTTTCTGGTTAAATATATTTATATTAATATCAAATTCTTTGCTAATCTCTAATATCCATAATTCAGACAAGACTTGCCAATGTTTTATATTGATTTTCATATTCAGTGCTCTAATTTCTGGCATGATTCTGCTTATTTTTTGAAAAAAGATTGATGAGGGAAGTATTTTTCCCATAGCGACTTTTACTAGATTCATAAATACATGTGCATACATCTATGTGTAAATGTACGTGTGTGTACATATATCTATTTACGTACATGTATATACACATATAGTTGTACGCTTTCATTTTTAAAAGCACACTCCTTATGACAACTCTAATTCCAAATTAATTCCAACAGTTAATAGTTCCCCTTTGCTTCCTTATCTTTTTAGCACACAAGTGTGTAAATGTTAATTTATGGGTTTTTTTCCCCCAAGCTCACCAATCAAAGCCAGGCTTAGGATAAAGGACACTTGCATTGACAGAAACAGAAGAAAAAATCAAACTCTTGCAGAGTCCCTACGTCAGTGAGTTGTCATCAGCTCGGTGCTGAGAAACTCCTGAACCAGGGGTTACCATAGCGATCAAAAGCCATTTTGGAATCTTTTCAGCAAATAAGATTATTTTGCATATAAACTAATACAATACTTTATATATACATTTTTATTTTCACAACTCATATATACCAATTAGTTTTCTGACTTTGTAAAACACCCTTTCCCCATACTACCAATGCAGTTTTATAGATCAGAACAGATGGTGGTTTAGAGTGAAGATGTACTAAACTACTACGAAAGTATAGTTACTGGGATACTGTATGGTGACAGATGTTAGTAAGAGCTTATGAGTTTGGGGTTTTTTATTTTCTGTACTGTAGCTTTGTAGTGCGTGTGATGCAGTTTAAAGCAACATCATCCTATTTTCATTCAGAAAGTTGCAGTTTGAAGTGTTGAATCTTTGCTTCGTAGAGATTCTGGGATGCTCCTAAGTTTTCAGCTGCTCTATTATTTAAATTTGTCTTTTTTAACAAGCATTTGAGCACAGAAATAAAGTCTAATAATTTATACCTCTGTTTTTATTTCTACAGAAAAGAAAAGATCTGTCTAAAGGCAACAGGGTTCCAAAAATGAGACAAGTGTGAGAGAATGGAAATCTGTGCTGCGCTCAACAGACTTGGAGTCTGACAGAGCATATGGGGATGTGAATCCTTAACTGACAAATCTTTTCCGAGAATGAACCTGTTAACCAGAGCAGTTTAAATCCAGGCAGTGTTAGTTTCCCTGATAGCAGGGGGAAGCTTTTAAGGGTTTTCCACATCTGAGCTGAACTGAACCCATAATGCACAGGAAAGCGATGCATTTCTTGCAGGTTATCTTTACCTGAATCTAATTATGCCTAGTCAACAGCTAGCTGTTGCCTCAAAATAGTCTAAACAGGGGACTCTATGCAGAAATGTTTGAAAAATGCAAGTAAGCTACTTGTAAGAATGGATTATACTGGTGATTTTTTCATACTGTTTTGTTTTGCGTTTCTGAATGCCGTTTTGTACTTTCCATTCTAATCTAGCACCACTAGATCACTCTGATCTAGATGCCCAAGTGGAATTGCCAACTGAGATTCTCTTGAGAGAATTTCTCAGGCAAGGAGGTGGACTAAGTGTGCAGCTCTGTATTCTGTGCAGTTTTCCATTCATTTAAGCTTTGGGAATTGCAGATAGCAGCGGAAAGAGCATCCACTTTAAAAGGGAAGGTGTGAAAGTATGAAGTGGGGAAGGATTTCCTGACTGAGATCTGACCTCAGAAACTGAAGATGGGTTGCAAAGCAAAGCAAAGGAGCTGTCTCAGAGTCGTCAGGATCATGGACTGGAAATGCAAAGAAGAGATTGAAGATGGTCTATGTAGGCGTGATAAGATTCAAAGGATGGAAGAGAAAGTTCAGGTAATTTTGTGGGACTGAAAATTACAAACACATTCAAATTTATGAGTAAAGTGACTTAGTGTGGAAAGAATGTAAATTTTTATACTACAGAAAATAGTCTTACAAAGAACAAAACAACCAGCAACTTTCACAAAAATATGTGTGTGGAGTGGAGGGATGAAAGACGATATTATCAGACAAAATGAGGGATAATTTTTAAAGAACCTCCAGTGGGAGCACTGAGAATGAACTGCCTTTAAACCTTTCAAAGTCAAGGAATCTTGTCCTCTTGTGGACAGTCTGTAAGTATTTGTTGTACTCAGCCATAGGGAACAACTCTTTAATGTTGCCATTTTACATTATAATTGTGGCTATAAAAGACAAAACCAGAGTGCAAACAGGGTTTTGGGATTAAACCCTAGACCAGTAAAATGACATTTTGCTGCTGTGTCGGCTGTAAGCTGACCCTGACCAGCCTATGTGGTGTCACTGATACTGCTCTTCGTAGCACTCGTATCTTAGGGACAGATTTGCGTACCTGCCTTTCCTCAGGGAGACTGCAGTTTTGGTTCTGGCAAAGAATCAACGACGGACTGCAACGGTAATTGTGAAGCGAAGTTTTATGCAGAACTTGAGCACTCTAAGTATCAAGTAAGTGTTTCCTTTCAAAACTATCACACAGCCTGCAGAACCAGAACTCTGTCCACCGAGCGGATTTGCAATTGCGTTCTTCGTTAGTGTTTTGCAAAAGTACGTCTTCGGTGGTATGCTTAATGGGCAGATTGTGATTCTGACAGCGTTCTTGCTAAGATACTCATTAAGTACCAGTAAATAGGAGGGGAATGCAAGAAAGCAGAAAGATTAAAGGGGCAATGACGATCCAGTAGAGGAAAGACGCATTTTCATTCGCTGTGTAAACAGAATTGCAATTGCCGTTGCGGCGCTTATGTATCAATGGCAAATAGCTTGTGTGCGAGGAGAGCGTTTTCTATCTGTATAGTGTAACTTCGTGGGCGTGCAGGGAGTGGGTAACATGCAGCAAGTATTAAACGGATAAATATGCATAAAGATAGTGTTTGGCTGGGCAAGATACAGAAGCCTGGCAGAGGGGATCTTGGTGACACAACACAGCGAGCTCTGTGCGTCTTGTTGGATTAAAGACTAGATTTGTGTCTTAGCCAATAAAACGTCATGTTGAGTTATGTAAATCCCGTCACAGAAATGCAAACACAATGCAGCAGCAGCATTCTTTGGCGTGGGCTCTTCAGCCTTTTTCCTGGAACCGATTTGATGTCTTGCTGCAGATTGTTGTTCTCTTGCGGCACAACTATGCTGTTAGTTGAATTCAGTGCTTTTTTGCTTAATTATGATGATGTAAACCCCATAGTTGAAGAACTGCAGTCTTAAGTGCAATTTCTTAGGACAACTAGAAAGCTGATACCATAGTAAATAGTAAAAATTGTATTATACAGCTGAGGATGCAAGTAACATTCAGCTAAAAATTACTCAGTGTTTAAGGCAAAACTCCTGACTGATGGTAGGGTATAAGCATTTGTATAATCAGACAGATTTTCTAATGTGTCTCGCAGAGGCTGAAACTACTGAAGACTGGCATTAACCAGTCACTGAGCTCAGTAATGCCATTCCTCAGACAACCGAAGATCATCTTATTTGCCCAGACTAAGCTCAGACTAGTTCAGAGCGCGTGGAGAAGGAAAAGCAGTGCACAGGCTTATTTGACCTCTTTCCATAAGTGGATAGCAAGAGGAGAGAGTCAAGCAGGTGATGGAAAAAGACAGACCAGTCCTTGTCTCTGTTCAAAGCAACGAAAGAGGAAATCTTCCAGCGGGTAACAAGGGGTTGAGGAGCAGAATAAGACAGCAGTTCAGAATAATTGTGAGAGAGTGTTCTCTGATGAGGTGTCCTATGACTGTCAATTTGTCCTTTGCTTAAGGCACCCTAATTATGGTTCTAATCCAGCGCTAAGTGCTGGAGCTGTGATGCTAAGGATCCTGCCCTACTATCCTGGCATTTTATAACAAACTCTAAAATCATTTTAGGGATGAAAGTTCAGACTTTGAACGCAGCTTTGGGATGCAAGCTTACATTATGCCCTCAAACTAAAATGCCTACAGGTATCTTCCTTTCATTTTGCAATATGCTAATATTAAATCTAATGTTGCTAACCTAGCAGCGAATTTTCATTTAGGTCAGCTTTTTAGGGCCTACACTGTACATGATAGGTATTTTGAACATCATGAAAAAGGATTTTTTGAAAGCGTCAACTTTAAGCTGTACAGTGCATCCGAAAAAGATCAAGAGAACATCAAGATTGTAGCATAATGTTCTTAAATTACATATACTGGAGTTTATTTTCCTTTATAACATCTTTTACGATAAATGTGAAGTCATTTATCAGTGTAAAAATGTGAGCTTAGCAGCATTTAGTTTGCTAGCATTCTCTGATTTTATAGATCTACTTACATTTACCTCTGCGTTCAGGAATATCGCATAGCTACGTGGCGTTTATAACTTCTCCTTCCAAAGCCGCTTTCAGTTTATAGTAAAATAAAAATTAGAATGTTATGTTGGCAAAGTCAGTGTTCCCTTTAAAAGGGAGTAGGTATTTTCCAATGGCACTGTAATTCCCATGCTTTAAATCCTCTTTTTCAAAATATTTTGCTTTAGTCTTCTGGTTTGACACTGATCATATGTAACAGTTGTTTGCAAATGTGCAGCAACACTGTCTGTTGAGATCTGTAAAAGCACTAATAGCTTCCAGAACTGTTTGCTCTAGGAACAGTAGGTTGATGGCAACTGTTGGCAGTGATGAAAATGGGCATCAAGCTGAGACAGTCCCAAGATTGTCCTGATGTTAAAGGATTACCCGTCTACACGAGAGAGAGCTAATTGGAATACTGGATCAATGGTTCAGCTTTGAAGTCACTGGTTCAGGTCACAGGTGAGGTGATCTGTCTTGCCTGCAGATAACTAGTTCACACGAACCTTCCATAATTCAATGACCCACCACAAAATAATCATTTGGTCCCAATTCATCCCTGTGTCAAGAGAAGTCTCATTACTAGTTTATGAAAGCAGTTCAAAGGCGCATTAACGTTATTTAGGAACTGTCTAGAGCTTTGAAAGAGCACATTTGCACTCCCTTAGTATGACAAACACTAGATATTTCTGGACTCTCCATAACTTGAAAGGCAATGCGCACATTAGCATCTTCTTGTGCTTACTCAGCCTTGGGAGAAGGTGAGTGCATTCAAATGATGACTGCCACGCGGATCTCAGTGTAGATCTGTAAGATTAGCCTAGCGTCAGCTGACATTTCATTTAAAGTATGTACCTCCGTTACTAACGTTAAACACGTAAATAACAGCCAAGCTGAATTTGTATTATTTTCGTGTATTTTTAAAGTTTCTATCAAGTTTAAAAAGCCTGTGTGTAAAATACTGTAATTAAGTCTAAAAATATAATAGTAAATGCATTAATTTTCAAGAAAACTAAGTCCTAAAGCAAGGAGGAAAGCAAAAATGGAAAAAAAAAAGTCAAACTCTCTGTGTTTCAACTCCCATGCAGGCATGGTAAACTTAAATATGTATCTATCAGTCAAAAGGAAGAACCAGGTTCAGAGAGATGGCTTTGTCCAGCAGGCCTGAAGTGTAAGGCACCCTCTGCGACGGACCTGAGTCACATACCCATAGGAAGAAACGTAGCTACCTCCAGATGGGATCCAGAACTACTGAGGAAAACAACTGATTCATGCCCTTGGCATGATGGTTCCTGACAAAAGCCAGCCAGCCAGCCAACGCTACTGAGGTCTTTATTGAAGAGCTTTACATGGATCCATGTACCCTGGAGCATGACCAAGAAAGCAGGCAGCCTTTCTTTTGCGGACACAGCTGGCCCTTGTCTTCAGAAACTATCAACGCTCCGTTGTGTTAACAGTCCTCTTTGCTAAAAGGACTTAGCACTTTCTGGAAAGGAGGATGAAGGTGTGGGTTTGTATATGTCTTCCTATATGTCAAACCTGTGGCTCTGAGGGTATCCAAACTACTTTTCCCTTCAGTGTCTGACACTGAAAAAGTCCAATTGCTTTATTTTTTGAGGAATTAACTCTATCAGTTCTATTCTACTACTCAAAACACCTGGAGACGTGACAGAGAAATCCGTTTTCCCTGTAAAGATCAAGGGGCTAAGGAACATACAAGCTGAGCTGATGCTGAAAGAGTTGTGACTGAATATTTGCAGAAACAAAACTGTAGGCATTCAGTAGACGTAAATGATTTTTCAGGTACTGGTATTAGGTAGAACCTACGGGATTGCCAGATTCAGAAGAGAAAATGAAGTCCTCCTTTAGAAGTTTGAATCTTGTGTTTTATTTTAGTTGAATATTTGCTCATTTTTGTGAATCTCTGACATAGTAACAGAGAGAAAAATGGTTAACAGAAATTGAGACCAGGATTATAAATTACAAAATTTGACAGTTTGAGTTCATACACGTTATCACAGGAAGAAAACTGATTTTTTTCTTTCCTCGTTGTTTTAACTTATTTCATTTTATAATGACAGTTAGGGAAGTTAGGAAAATGCCGGGGGAAAAGGCACGAAGGAACTTCTTTTGCCTATTTTGTTTAGAAATTGGGTATATTAGGAACTTCTAATGAAAATGTATCAAATTTTTAATTGGCTTCTCAACAAGATCTAAAATCTAAAAAAAATAGAAAATAATAAATGTTGTAAAAATAAACAGATTTATTTTCATAATACCAGTTTAACTTACATTATTTAAGAATTAAAATAGCTGTAGCACAAATGCAAAAGAAATAACAGGACAGAAAAAGTAAAGATTGTCAATGTCATGAGCTTCACACTTCTAAGAAATATCACTGTTGGTTTTAGGTCATAAGAATGATAGCTTCCCTTGCAAAAGAGCAATGAATCATAGGTAGAAGGCTTGGGAAAAAATGAGCTTTCATCTACCCATTACTTTATTATTAACCAGAAAAGTTATTGCCTTATCTTGGAAACCTCCACTCCATCTGGAAGCTACTCCATGGTTGAAGGATCTATGAAGCTGTGCTTCAGTGGAAGGAATACATTTATGTGAAAACATCACACCTGATGTACGATGCACTAAGCTTTGATTTCATGGTCTCATGCAGACTGCACAAATATTACTCAGTATAGCTTTTACCAGGAAATAACAGCCAGGAACGGATGAATAGGAGCTATATATCCTGTAATTTCTAAAGCTTACTGGCTGTATTTTAATTCGCTCCATTGTTCGGGAGTTTTACTTCTGATAGGATTAAAACCTTATTCTAAATGACACTATAATGACACACTTGAAAATTTACCTCAGAGTTGTCTGTGGTGAAGAGTGAGTTTAATTTCCTTGAAAACACTGGCAGCAGTTGGATGCTTTTAAAAAATCTAGATATTTACATCTGTGCATGAAAGAAGAGAGCAATGCTTGGAGTTAAGAGTTGAACTAGATTTACAAAAAAAAAAAACAAAAAACACCACCCAAAACCCCCCAAAATGGGTCTAAGGAATATATCATAGTGATAGACATTGAAGGTATTACTCAGCTGAGAAAGAAATTATAGCAAAGTCCATAACAGTATGCCAGTTAACACTTTCACCCAGCTCCCTCGTGAACATTGATTTTAGGCTTTACCGTTTTGTCGATTTTTGTGTGACTTTTCACAGGATTGACACAAGCTCCCCTTTGAACAAATCTCTGCCAAATTTCAAAACAACCTTTTGAAAAAATAATAGCAACAATCAACCTGCTCAGACAAAGGACTGGCAAACCACTTCTTGGGAAGCCTCATAGCACATTAACTTCCCTGTCTCTGTCACGAGAAAGAGAGGAATCATCAGTATAGAAGATGCAGGCAACTAGGATGGGCTTATCCCAAGAGAGAAACTTTGGAAAAGTTCATGCAACCAAGAAAAGGGTCTTAAAAATAGGGCAATGCTGGAGTACGGTGCTTTGCCTCATTTATTTAGCATCGGTACTACGCAAATTTAGCAGAATAAGTTTATACAGATGTACTTAAGGACCAAAATCAACACTTGGGGCCTGGCATGGTTTCAGGTCAGGACATATAGATCCATGCTGTATACCTGTCTTGTTCACAGTAATGAAGTAGGTTATTAATTCTTTCTGTGGAGCAATTAGTAGAGCAGATGAAATGTGTGTTTTGTGCCTGGCTCGCTTGATTACTAGTTAAATATAAATCAGATACTGAAACTATTCCTAGGTTTTTTTTTTTTTTCTAGAAAGAAAAGCTAGAAAGCTTCCAGAAATAATATATAGCCAAGATAATACATCGTTAAAACATTGCTGTTGAAAGATGCTGTAAAAGGCAATTAAGGCTTGGCGACATCACTGGCTTGTGGCCAATACTCACAAGTCTTCTGATACATCCTTCTATAAACTGTGCTACGCATTTCTTTAGGCTCAGAGGAATGCTGCTTAGGTTACCTATTGCGATACACAATGATTTCTCTTAGCAGCCTGGAAAAGAGCTTGAATGTGAATCTGTGGTCTTCATCTTACTTTTGGACCAGCATTTCTTCTCAAGAGTTGAAAAGGATGAAACCAACTGTTCTGCCCTACCTGGAGATCAAATTCCATGTGGAGCCTTGAATAAGTTCCATAGAGGTACAGTATAGAAAAATATTAAAACATAGAGTCTAAGGTTATGGCCATTACTCTTCTAATTATTTTGCTCAGAAATGTGCAAGTAATAAAATTTACTATTTACTGCTTGAAAAATAATTGTCTTAGAGAATAAGTCAGGTATTTGTGACTGTAATAGTTTCAATTTTTCCTGTCTGAGGTGTTGGAATGTGGTTTGTTTTTTTTTTTTTTCCCCAGTCTTTTCATGCCTTCTCTTTAGGCTTTATGTTAAGAGAAACATTATCATTAATGCAGTTATATTTGGAAAACGTCGCCTTCGCTGTTATTTAAAAGTCACATATGGGTGGCAGCTGGTTCTATCGTAGGATTGTAACTGGTTTGCTGATACTAAAACTGTGATTTAATATCTATTTGACTTGATTGAATCTAGTTAAAGATGGGCAATAGCTTTTAGTCAAGTGCATACACTTCTTACAAAGACTTTGTTGTGATAAATTCCTCTCGGTTTTTCCTATAAACATATGGTTTCATCCTGCGATGTGTTGACTGTTGCTTGGAATCTACATCTTTATAGGTTGTGCCAGCCATATGATTTCTGAAAACTAGTGTTTCAGCTTTTATTATCATCGCATAAAAGCACTGAAAATGTGTTTAGGGAAAATTAATGGTATGAAAAGTTTCCAATCTCAGAAGGAGCATTTACTAAGAAAAAGCTAATACATATATAGCAAATATTCCAAATAAAAAAAATGAAAAATGTGAAACACTCGGTGTCCTAAAGTAATGTTGACTGTAAAAATTTAGCAATTCTTTTAAAGCAAGACTGTACGCCAGACTAGCAGGGCAAAGTGGCAAATACATATTCTACGTGTGCTTAAACTAATGAATTGGTTTGTATTTTTTAAACTTCTTGGCATTAAAGGCATTCATTTATATATTGCTCACAGTGGCAACAGTGATGTAGATCGGCTTTGTCTCAGTTTTACTTATTCTGTCATAGTACTGTGTCTTTCGTTTGGATTTTCTAGTGAGTACAGAGAATGACACAAGTCTAATAGATGACTCGAGTCTTCTGGAGACTTTAACTGGTAGAAAATAGAAAGAATTAACATGCAGACAATATTGCAATTATCATAATATCATAATTACTTTCTGTAAATATTTTTATAATACTTTGTTCTGTGTTATCATAACTTGATAGGCTATCAGCTGTATGAAGTGCCTTGTGGAGGAACTAAATAGTTGTGATAAGATTTAGAGACAGTTGTACCTGGTTTTAATACCTGAAACCAGTTCTTGCCCTTTTTTCTAAAAATAGACACTACACAAGCTTTCCACAGTTGATAAATTTATTCATACATCTAAGGGGGGCTGGCTGGAAATTTTAACAACGGGTTATTACCTTTGTAAGTACAAGACTGTCAATTCTGAGACTTTTAAAAGAGTTTTTTAATATGGCAGTTTCTACAAAGCATTCATCAGGATCTCACTGGAATCTGTAGTCGAAGTCAGAAGTATTCAGCATCCTGATGGACTTCAGTGCTCTACATCCTGTAAGAGTGCCCTGGACACTGGCCTTTTTTATCTGTGTCTGTCGTCGTCTTTCTGCTTTTACTACTGCTGTTATTTCACTCTGAACTCCAGGTAAGCTACTTTACAGGTGGTAAAACATTTAGAAAGCAAACAAACGCACACCCTTTTCTCCTGCTCAGTCTGGAAGTAATATCTTTCCCAGAAGGTATTTTAAAGGTCATAAGATCTCTATCGTTGGTTCTTAGAAGTGTAACAGATCTGGATGTCCTTTAGTCCCTGAAGAAGAGGAACGGATCAACAGCATCTCCCTGAATGTGCACAGGCGTTTTCTAACCACTTTCCAGTTGTGTTGGATAAATAAACTTACGTTCAATAATCTAACAGTCAAGCAGCAATAGCAGTGGATCTGCCATTGTGAGGCGCTGCAACCAAGTTTGAAGTTGCTGTCTGAGAAAGTACTGCTGTGTAAGAAACCCTTTGTACTGCAGCAGTGAAAGGCACTTATTGAAAGTATCTCTTTACTGTAAAAAGTTTGCCTTTTATCTGGATGGCATATCCTATCATCAGGAATATTCCATTTGTAATTCCCTTTTATATTGCAATTGCCTGGCATTTCTTGGAATGTTTTTTACTTCCGTTGCCACCGGGGAAATGTGAAATGTTTTGGCAGTAGAAAGTCTAGCGGTTATCGTTTTTGGTTTGAGGGGAAGAAATGTGTAGGAGACTATCAAATTTCCCATTCAACATAACTGACCATCAAAGCCTTCATGCAGACTTATGGCAAATAGTGTGACCAGCTGATAACAGTCTTCCTAGTGACTCCTCTGCCAGTACAGCTTGAACAACTTTAAAAATTATTTAATGCGACTCTAAGCATTTAATTAGCGCATAAGCAAAAGGAAGAGAACGCTCTCTCTGACAAGGAATTCATGTGCTTAGTTAGCTGTTAAACATTTTTATATACCAGAACATATGGTAGATAGTTTTTGCCTTCATAAATTTATTGTCATCTATCAGGAAGCATTGTGCCTTATAATAACAAGGTATTGTGTGATGAGTCCTACTTTTCTGGCACTAGATGGCTGCAGTCTAAGAACACTTAGAACACAGGTCTTCCAAGTCTGTAAGACTTTTTATCATTATTGATTTTTTTTTTAATTTTTTTGTTTTTTGTAGCTAAGTCGTTAATTAAACATTACCGTGCTTCATCTCACAAGGAGAATTTCTAAGCTGGCAGCATAGAAGTAGTAGGTACAAGAAACCGTTCTTCATTAAAGAGAAAAAAAGACACGTTCCCCCTGCAATGGAAAATGATTGCTTTTGTAAAATTTTTTCGTGAAAGTCATATTTCCTTACATTTAGAATATATATTTTTCAAATATTTTACAGTTCTTTTAATTATTTGTACATTATGAGCCCAAGATTACTTAATACTCTAAAAACTTGTGAAGTGCAGTAAACATAAGCATATAAACGTTATGTTAGACGAGCATAAGCCAGCCATTTATTATTATTTTATTATATAAAATAATACAAATTTCCGTGGCAATAACCTACAAACATGTAACAGCTGAGAACAAAATTTAAAAAGACAAACCAAACAAAAAAACACCAAGAAAGGAAAAAGAAAGTAGCATGTTACCTTAAAAAGGAAACGTAAAAGCTAGGAATCAGAAGTCAATGCACAAGTTATCACTGTGTTCATGAGTGTTAAAGTTAATTAATTATAATTAATTTAACTCTAATTTATATTGAATTGCTGTTATGAATAATGACAAAAGTTCTTTGAGTCAAATTAACGTGATGCTTATAGGTCAATAAACTCGAGAAGGCAAGAAAGATAATACTAAGGGAACTGTAAAGTTTCATTGTTTTCTTTCCAAAGCTAGACAATACATTTCAAGTACTGGTACTTCAGAAGATTCTAGCTGTGGTCATTTGTTTTGCGTTATTTTGGGCAGGAAATGTCAGTCCTGTGCTTGCTGGCATTTTGAGGGCAAAATATTACTTTATAAATACTGTTGTCAGCTGGAACAACACACACTTACTTGTACATATTGTTTAATACACAGAGTCCGTGGCTTGCCTTCTTTCAGACTATCTCTGCGGCGCACAGGGAACACCTCTGAGCAGCACTGGCCGCAGGCAGCTTCCCCTTCCCCACCGTAACGAAGACACGTCAGAATCAAGAACGTCACTATCGTCCCTATCTTTCAGATGCTATTGAAGCCATCTGAGCCTAAACTGGGTTTAGGAATGACCTTACTGGAAAGGTTTAGAGAAGTAACCTATAAGGTAAGTGGGGATGCTAAGGAGGAGCTCCTCCCTTAGGCTTACAAGAGAATCCCCTAATGTAGTGGCTGATAAACTCAGAAGTGTTCCTTCGTTTTACCTTGTGCTGTTTTTTGGTCTTGGCTTAATGCGAATTTTTGCTTAGCGTGTGATTGCTAGCTAGCATGGCGTGAAAACAGAGTAACACTAGAAACGTTCTCCCAAAGAATGGTTTTTGTAGTGAGCAAACGTTCATGGCACTTCTTTCTGTAGGCTTTCTGCCCGCTCTCGGAGTAGTGACTTTACTGTGTCATTTGGAGTGCGACAGCTCATTGAGTTGACATGTACGCAAGGGTAGCAGCCATGAAAAGAACCAGTGATTGTGGACAGGACCATCTAGGTTATTAGAGCTTCTTCTTTTCAAGATTACAAGTTACCTATGTTTTTATGTTATTAATTCTTTCTGGAATCATTGAATTTGGTCGCAGATAAACGTTATCATTTGTATAACAGATAGGGCTTGATAAATAACATGTATGTAATTTGAATGGAAATGCTTAGAGGAGAGTGCCTTGAGGTACTTCGGGACAGTTGCCATTAGATTACACTGTGAGAAAATGAGGAATGTCATTTCCCTGGGAGCTGTTGAAGGGCCCTTAGCTCTCATCAAAGGTAGGAGTTGCAGATGATAGAAGTGCTATATTTAGTGAGTTTAGTAAAAATAGTAGAGTGCATTTTAGTAAAATTCAAGATAGACAATTATTGTGAGGGAGTCTGCAGAGCAGTTTTTACTCAACAGCTATTAGATAAATCCATGAAAAATTAATTCTTTCGGGTTCCACTGAACCAGGGCAAAGCCTAGGGTCAATGTTCGACTTACGAATAGGGGTGTGTAGACTAGAGATTATGTAGTCATGCTGAGCCTGATAAGAAACTGCCTGGATTTCAGAGCAGTGTCCAGGGAGGGTACAGTAATCAGTAGAAGAAAGCTAAGGTATCCCAAAGCAGTAGTGAGTAGCCACTGGAGAGGAGAGACCCAGTTAGGCTTTGGGCATCTCCCATTGCGTTACTCCCAGAGAGAATAAAGAATGCTGTTCCTCTTTCTGCCACTGAACTCCACCTCAGCCTAGGGTTAAGGTTTGGGGAAGTTTGAACTATGTTGTGTGAGAAGGCTTTGAGGCGGGGAGAAAGCATACTAATCAGCTCGGGACCCATCTCATTAGATTGCTGTGAGAGAAGTACGGGAACACTGTTTATTCAGGCATGATTGAATCTTGTCTCAGGCTTCACGTAGGGATAGCAATAGGATGTCTAAACCAGACACCGTGGCATGACATTGAGACTCATATAAGGAAATCTACTCCCAAATAAGTTTATTATAGCATTCTTTACATTTCTCAGGGAGATAAGGAATTGTTGTTCTTTTCCTGTGTGCCCAGTTTCGGTGGGAAGTTAGTGTTCAAGTTCATTAGGATACATGGAGTGTGAGTAGGTGTAACACAGCTCGGGAGCCGTCGGGTTATTCCATGTGTGAAGTGCAAATGCCACCTGAGGGAGTATCCTTGAATGTTAACTCTGTTGTGGATCAGCGTTTAACAAAATGGTACCAATCGATTGATAGTAAGTACCCCAAATTTCTGTAGGACAGGAGCCAATAGTTTTCTTGGGGAGAAACTAGATGTGTAGCTTCTCAGTCTAAGGTAGATTTTGGATCTACTCCTTGAAGCATGTCTTTTTGGAGGGTTCTCCACCACACCCATACTGCTGGGGGGGCTCAGAGCCGATGGGGGCTGTACTGTGCTCTCTGAACGGGGCAGAATGTCTGTGTACCAGCCCAGTCTTGCCCTACTGTTTGAACAGTGAAACGGGGCACGTGGCAGTACCTCCCTTGCTGCTTTGACTGCAGAAGATCTTAGTCTCAGGGTCTCTACACTGTTGTCTCTCTATGCTATGTGGCAAGGAGATGCCCAGGCACCATAAACCGAATGAAATGCATCCTGTCCGTCAAAGGGTTTCAGCTCTTCCCCAGGGCACTTATCGCTCACTGTGAAAAAGGGCTCAATACAGTGGCATATGACTTAAGAGGATTTCTCCGAGCTTTAAACTGGAATGAAGGGTTCTGCTCCTTTGATGAGGCTTTGAACCTGCAACTTTATGCTGGCAAAGCCTGTGCTAGCACCTCCACCTACCTCCTCCCCATGCTACGGGTGTGCTTCAGGGAGAGCTAATCCACATTCTCATTCCATGAATTTAAAACTAAGGGGGGCTTGCAGCAAACGTTAAACTTTACCTTAGGTATTGAATAGTAAAAGACCATCCATATGTCAGTCTGGTTCCAAAAGTAGATAAGGCACTCAGCTGCATTCTTTAATGCAAATCCCTCTAAAACCTGATATGCTATTAGTAGTCTACGAGTTATTTGATGAAAGAGAAAATTAACTTTTCAAAGAGCAAGGCAAAAAATAGATCTGAGTCTATTACACCAACCAATCCAATATTCTGCACAATGAGATAGTGTTTCTTTCTACTCATTATGGCTAGCCAAAGCAATCAACAGAAGCCTGAAATGATAATTGTACAGAAATGAGATCTGATTAAAAGTAGAGATCGGCAGGTATTGGAAATACCCCGCCTGCCTCTGAAAGAAAGTGCCAACTCCATACAGTGCAAGTGCTGGGTTGTTTAACTCAGCATTGCAGGTCTGGTTTTATTTCTAGTTAATTATGCTGTGGATTAACAACTGTGGTCATAACGGACACGTGTCAGTTTAAAACTGCAGTAAATAACATGAGAATTAAAGCCTTAATGTTCATTTAGCAAAAAGACTAAAATACACATTAAAGTTGTGATCTCTTTGTCACTTATTCTACCCCAAAGCATTCAGGAAGCTACAGTAAATCAGAAGTTAGTTCTGGGTTACAAGAAGGTTAATTAGAGAAGATTAAAATGTTACTGGATTTGCCCGGAAATTCTGTAGCAAAAGTTAGTAACCATTTGGTGTTTATCTAAAATTGCTGGATAACACAAAATTGTGCCATTCACAATCTTGTACTTGCATTAAGTGGGGGGAAGAAGATATTTCAGATACTGTTATTTGGGGATTGCTAGTGAGTGGCAAACTGTCAGGGAAATTGCTCCTTTAGGAATAAATTGGAATAAATGGGAAAAGGTAAGTGTGAGACACAAGCAGGTTGGAGTCTCAGCATGTTCAAGATTAATTTGATAAATAGCAGCTCCTTTTCCAGCAGTGAATCTGCTGAACATGGGGAGGGATGGAGGGAAAATACAGGAGGATGGCTCTAAAGCGTACCTAACTCCAGTCTTTCATAGTGCAAGGTGATACACGTACCGTCCATCTAAGCTCTATGCAGTGTCTCCTCTCTCTTCCAGCACAGTAACTGCATTTGGAAATTACTTTTGTGCTTGTATCCTTTTTTATTCCTTCTCTGGTTTGCCGCTCCCTTTTCCTCATCGCTTCATACAAAGCAAAACTTGTTCTTCCTGGGTTCCTACTGCCTTATCCACACATTGCACTGGGAGTAATCTCCAGTGTGCTCCCAAGGGAGAGGGAAAGACTTGAGGGTCTTCATCAAGAAATCATGGATATAGGAAAAAAATCTCGGACAGTAGGTTTTTCAGGTGCTGAAGAGGATGAGGGTAGAGGAAATGTAGGAGCATTATGGCTGACAGACTCCACACATCTGCAGATTGTGTAACCACCCTGTTTTGCAGCAGCAAAAGGTTTGTGCAAGCTGGGACAAAGGCTTTTGAAGGCTGAAAGGGTCAATGCCCTCTCTCTAGGCACAGGCAAATCAGGTGGCCTCTGGCCCCTACGGGTTGCTGCCAAAGGCAGCTGAGTACTACACCTATTCTTGGTGCCCATCCTGGGACTGATCCACCCCCATAGCGTATCTGAGAGAAAACTGGTATTGCTGGTGTGCAGCAAGGGTGCAGTCCAGCCCATCTCTTTGCTGTGTCGGCGCTGTGGTGGAGACTGACAGCAGAGAACAAATATGTATTTGAAAACATTTCATTTTCTTTAGCTTATTGCCACAATGGTGCCCATCTCAGCGTTTTCTCACACAGTCACTGCTATTCTTCCTTCAGCTTTTATCCCAAGTAGGTTATGATAAACGTGTTTATTAACGTAAGTAATTTATTAGCATTTGCATGCATTTAAAATTTTTAATGGGCGCACTAGAACTACTTTGAAACGTTTGTATTTACTGCTGTCCATTGAATTTTGATGCTCTAATTTGGTCTTTACAGCAGCTGCTTAAAGGTGATCATCCGTACAAAATACCGGAATCAGGCCTGTGAGAGATAAGAGTGCAAAAAGGATGTCAGTGATACAAAATAAATGCTGTTCCTTACAAAACTGCAGGAACTAAGGAATGCTTCCCATAAATATTTATTGAGAACCAACATTGTGCAGTAGTTCTGCCACGAGGGACTTGGATTCTAAAAGCAGCGTAGAAGGAGAAAGCTTCTATGCGTTTTTCTGTCTTTCAGACTGTACATATTCACAATGACACCCATTTGCTACATTGCCTTTAATTTACATATTTGACTGCTTCATCTGCATGAATCTCAATTACCCATTTTTGTGATGACTTGCATCATTCCGACTCTTCTGAAGGAACCATCATTTTAAGAAGGAAGGAAACGGAGGGGGTGGAGGGGAAAATGAAGGTTCTAGGGTCCCAAATGTTCCAGATAGACAATAATCGTTCACAGGCTATGATTGTAAGGTTACACAGTTAGTGTCCTTCCGGCCCCTAGAGGTGTGAGGGTTTTATACCGCTGTAAATAAGACAGAGTGCTGTATAAGCTGCAATACATAGCTGTGTTTGGTACTGAGATATTGTCTATTCTACTCTCATTACTACTTTATGCCTGCCATCTAAATTGTACGGGATGCCTTTTGACAAGCAGACGTGCAAAGAGGTAGAGAAGAGTTATTTTAAACTGTTTTTGAGGTTTCTTAAAAGAGAAGAACTTAAGATTGTATGTATTTTTGTGAATTCACACACACACACACACACACCCTCCCCCAGCATGCAATTGCTGGAAAGAAATAATCAGATTTCATGGGTGTATTTTATTTTGTATTAATTTTATATATTATAACTCTCTTCCCATTTGAGGTCTGTGAAAATAAGCTGACAGTAATTATTCTACCCATTTTTAAAGGGAAAATTATGGACAGAAAAAGGTCACATCACTATTTTTTCTCTAAAAACATATTTCTAAGGTGTATTTTCCTGTATCTGGATCTTCCAGAATATTTACAAAAAGCAACAAACAAACAAAAAAATCCCACATACCCCACCCAAAGAAACCCCCACAGAAAGCATCCTCAAAGATTCCAGATTCCAGAATATTTTACCTTCTTGAACAAAGGGAAATTACAATATACATTACTGTATGCATCATCTGTCACCTCTTCGTGTGATGTTATGTATATAGAAAAGCATAGAAATGAAAAAAGCGATGTATTCATTTTGTATCTTGGTGAATACCAATTATTTTATACTAATAGTATTTGCTGTTCTGTTCATTATTCGAGTACTACATTATTATTATCTGTGAGAAAAAAATAACTTGTCAAAGTTAAATACTTATGTCAAAAGTGGGCAATTACACCTATTGCTTCTGTTTCCTTTTCTCCAGAAAGTGCACAAAACGTGTGGGTCCAGTCTGCCTAGGCAATCTCCAGACTGCATATCTATTTTAAGGCCACAGTTCTATAGGTTCTTTCTGTCACCTTTAACCTTTTATCCTTGATTTTACTTTTCCCTGAAGAAACAACACACCACAACGCGTTTTCACTAACTGTGGTTTTTGACTCTAAAGGTGTTATTGAAAGAAAGACTAAATCAGCTCATCCTACCCCAAATCGAATGGCAGCCCTACGTAGTACTACAGGAAATATATTAGGAATGAGTAACCATTCTTTACTTATTAATGCAACAAAGGAGCTTGAAGAGAATAATTTCAAAATCCTAGACCCTACAGCATAAAGAATTGCCAGCTGTGATAAATGTGTCTCGATAGAAAGACATAAGTATAAACATAAGTGTGTATCTTATGCCCAGTAAACAGGATGTGAAGAGTATAGACAGGACAACACGTAGAACAGCCTAGAACACACAGATTGCTTGATAACCATCACAAGTGTGGGCAGCTCGTGTAAAAGCAAAACAATTTTAAGTCACCTCTTTTTATGCAGGATGCTGTGCTCCAATACATGACACTCTAGAACTGGGCAAGTGGGTAAATAAGCGAGTAAGGATCTACCTAAGTAACCCCCTCCCACTTGTATCTGTGTGTCTATGTAGAACTACACAAACACGTATGTCAGGTTTACATGCCCAATGCTCAGGCCAACTCTATGAGCACTCTAAAATTTCCATTTCTCCCAATTTTCCATGTACGTCCCCAAGTAGGCAGTCAGATTCTGAACCCAACGTGCGTTTTGCCAAAATAAGCATTTTCCAAGTTGTCACTGGATACTTCATAAAAATGCATTACGGTGTATTTGTTTCTGTAGCAAACTGCGTGATGCTGGTTCTTACAGACGGCTGCATTTTAATGTAGTAGAGGTAGCCAACTGGCAGCAAGGTCACAAACAGCCATTCCAACTTGCAAGGCCAGTTGCCAGCTTTAACAGATTTGTCTTTCATGGAATTAATGTTCTACAATAACTTGTACCAAAGCAGATAATTGAAAATACTTTTCTTTTAATCAACAATTATTTTGGCAATGTGGATTCCTATCTTAGTTTTAGCAAGCTGATATTCTATAAACATACTATTTTTGTATGACACACCCAGGATTGAGTGGAAGTAAAATTATTTTCGATGATATTAAAGCACAATTGCTAGAAAAGCTGTGTAAATATTGCCACAAAGATGGTTCCTGTGCAGGAATGGCACAGAAACCGTGCATAAATTAATATGCTGTGTACTATTCTTGTTGCCAAAGTGGAAGGGGAAGGTGTTAAAAAGGGTAAACTTGAATGCTTCTCGGTTTTCAGTTGTGATTGATACAGGTTAACATACGTGTTGAGGTCTTCAGGCTACTTTGAGACAGCTCTGCCTAAGGAACGCTGCAGAAGCGTTCTTTGTCTAGGCAACATCCTTGAGCCGCACTCGGTACAATGAAATAATATCAGAAGATTTGGCTGAGTAGGCTGTATATTCCGGAAAATTTTGATTTCGCTGTCTCTTCACTGGCCACTCAAAGTTGAAAAGAACTTATGCAAAATCTTATTTTGGATGCTCAGGGGAAACATAGTTAAATCTGGTGAATCATATAGTCTTAGCAATTACTGTCAAAAGTCTTGTCATTTTGAGAGTAGAGAGATGTAAAATACTTGCTTAAATTTACGAATGAAAAAATAGAAATGGAAAATAAAGAAAAAGCCATTTCAAAGTAGTTGTTACGAAATAAAGTAAAAAGAACGCAGAGGCAAGAACCGCAGTGATGGCGTTTTCCTCCTTCTTTCTTTGCTGTGAGGAGGTCCGTAGCGGTTTAAACATGCACTGCCTCAGTCTTAGTCTCAAAGAGAAATCAAGGAGAAAAGGTGATGTATTTCCAGGCTAAAGGTAGACTTTCATCCTCCAGCCCTGCGGTTTGGATAGATTAAGGGAGCAGGGAGGGCAGAGCAGGTGATATGCAAGCTGGGGGCTTTACAATTAATCTGTCATCTTGAACTTTCTGTTTGCTGCTCCGGCAATACGTGTGCTCCAGAAATCTATGTGCGTAAATACGCTCAGCTTCAGAAGAGGTGATCATTGCAGATAGTATGCATAAAAGCGTTTTGTTCCATATTTTCCTTTTCTTATCCAGCAGACCCCTTTGGATGTGGTTTTATTTTTACAGTCTGCAGTTCAATGCAATCATGAAGCCTGATTCCAATTTCACTGCACTGTTGTAAACTGGAAATAATAACAAGCTAATTTGAGTTTACAGGAAAACCTGCTGCTATGGAGATCAGAGCTGCAAATGTATGGAGATAAACTTGTAGAGATACAACAAGATTTAAGTCAATAAAACAACGTGGCACACACTGGCTGAGGGAGAATAAAGCCAAGGACGTTTTTGTATCCCGGTAAACCCTATCATGGCAGCAGGAAAATCCTGAAAAAGCAAACAGGACCAGACGCTAGCTTAGTCTAAGTGGGAAGCCTCGGGTCACCTTCTCCAGGGGCAGTCAGCTACTGTACTGCAGGATGTCAAGCAGTAAAGCTGTCAGTCTTCTTGATGTAGTACTGAAAATAGCCACTCATGCAAAAGCTGAATGTCCAAAGATCAGTCAGTGTGATGAGAATTTGAGAACCTAAAATTATTTGGAAAGATGCCAACGGGTATCAGTGCTGCTCACATGAGTGCGTTTGTTATCTAGTGCTGACAGATCAGGAATCCATAGGGTAAAGGACCTAGGGCTCTCGGCATGTGCTGAAAGTGAATTGGATCACAGGCATAAGCACAGAAATTGCTGATAAAACGTGTCTTAATGGTTGAAAATCCATAAGAAATGACTGTGAGAATAATAACCTGTGGTCAGGTTCTCTTCTTGATATAAACCCTCATCATTGCTGTCAGAAATCATTTATGCAAAAGAAGTGAAGAAAAAAACGAGGAAGGTGCTTAGTTATTTTCTGGCAAGGCAGAGATCTTTCCTGGGAGAAGGCTATAAGAATGTGAGGACTTTATGCTAGTTCACGTGTCAGTGCCACCTCTGCGAAAATGCCAAGTTTTCACCGAGGTTGTGGACAGGCTATGCTAAGGGACTACCCTTTCTTTACCTCCATGAACAGTTTCTACCATTTAATATACACATAAAATTCAACTTCAACACCAAACAAACCAACCACGTTTCTAGTGACAGAAGTGGTGTTGTAAACACGAAGCAGAGGTACAACCGAACCAAAAAACGTGCAATGTTTTCTTAGATGCGTGCAAGTGCTTGTGTCACAAATGTTGGGTTTTATCTTTTCTCCTGTTTCTCCAGGCCTGTTCATCTCTGGTATATTTTTCATTCTGTTTCTTCATTTGCACAAGTAGAGATGTGTCGTTACGATGGAGACGGGTAAGTAGTCTTGGGAGGTGATCTTCTGATTCTTACCACAAATCCATCTCCAGATTACGTTAGTGTTTTAGGGCGTTTTTTGTGGTAAGGTCTTTCAGATGATTGTGTCTCTTGTCTATGGTTGCCAGTGATGGGAATAGAAAGATGATGATTACATTTCAGTGAAGTAACAGTACTTTGACCTTAATTTGAGATTGCTCCTTTTGCAATGAATGAGCTATAATGAAAATCGGACATAAATTTATTTTTACAAAGTATTTGATTCATGAAAGCAGATCTGCAGGGCTCCAACTAATACTTTATGGTGTACGGTCAGTTATTAACTCAGCTTCCTATCTACGCTGGATGTTTCATTGCGTTTTCATAAACTGTTACACACTGATTCTGCTGGTTGTAATTGATTCCTTCTCTTTTTAATAATCCAAAATGAGTTGCGTAGATCTGAAAGAACTGTTCATTGCTTTTATCTTTGCATGCTCTCAGATATAATATCTCAATCTATTAAAATGGTAATTTAATTTTTTGATTAAGCATAGATGGAATGTTATACTCCGAAATGGGAGATGATAAATATGGAATAAATTGATAAACCTCTATTTAAGGTAGGACACTGGGGTTCTCTGAATGGTATTGATTCATTCATTTGCAGCCAGATTTGGTGGTTTTCAGTGAAAATACTGTTGAATATTTCTTCACTTTTCTTTACTGAAAATTAAACTGCCATGAAAGGAGTCCTTAATAAGGCTCTCTCATAAGAATATTGAATTTATGTAAAAGGAGGAAGGAATCTATATTAGGAGAAAATGATGTGAGCTAGCTACAAGATGAGACTTCAGATGTGATTTTTAAATTAGGTCTCAAACTTGGCATGAAAAATTTTAGCTCAACATTTTAACTTTTTTTACAAGGAGACCCTGGGAATATGCATAAAACATTTGAAATATAAGATCTTTACATTTTAAACACTTCAGATTTTTAAATTTTAAGCAATTGGAATTTTAGAAGAGGATTTCCTTTCTTCTCTCTGCATAATGAACAATAACAGTCAATAATTTTAATGTCCAACATACACAATCATAAAACATCTTTAAATTGGAAGACTGTCATTATATGTCCGTATTTAGATATCTGGACAACTGGTTTGACTATACAGAGGATTGTGTTTTCTCTTCTCAAAACCAGGCCGATTATATATATACGCTACTAAAAAGAATTTTGACACCTAATGATAAACATTTTCGATGATAACTTTGAGTTGCTTAAAACTGTGAATTACTGAGGTACAGTGTTTCAATACATTGGATTTCCCTGTTGCAAGCAAATTATTATGTTCTGCTTAAATGTAGTATTAAGACAACATTACTATGCAGTTGTAGATTATATTAAAGCTGAACCTCGTAATATCAACTCAGGAAAGCAGTGGTTTCCTATTTAGGTAGATAGCCCACTAATGGTGTAGAAAGAAAAAATATGTTAAAGCAGGAGGTGCTGTACACTAAGTGCTATATATATATATTCTAGATATTTGCAGCAGAGTTCTCACCGCCCTGGGAATCCTCCAGTGATCTAGATTAGGACAAGACAGTGGAATCAGATGTTTCATACAGCTCTGCTTCCTACCTTGTTGCACAGAGACACATCATGAACAGAGGCTGATGATGTTGCGAGAGTTGAAGATTGCTCGGAGTGGTGTTAGGTTCTAAGATAGATCTATCTCCATTAGCTAAGTCCAGTTATAAGCCTCCTCTTTTCAGCTGTATTGGGGCTGCATGCCTGAAATGATGAAAAATAAATCTTTGCAGTCAGTAATGCTGACTGAACCTGCTGGAGGGACTCAGTTTTCTTTTGCCTCTTTTATGCATTTTAAAATAGAGAGCATATGTGCAATTGATAATCTCAAAAGAGGAGATATTTTGGTTCAATTTTATTTTTAATTTAAAAAATAGACATGCCACTGCAGCTGGGAAAAATATGACCTTTGAAGTATGAATGTCAAGACAGGAATGACAACTAATTAAATTAACCTAAGCTATTTCTAAATATGTTTAAATAAATAAATAAAAACCTGCTTTCCTTTACTGAATGTCAAGATGAAAGAGTGCTGTGTCTCAGCTAAGACATCAAAGCCTTGAAAGAGTTCGGAGAAGAAATGGAGTGCTAATTCTTACTGAAAGCAGAAGTATTGCTAAGGGAGCCACTTCTTCTAAACCATATGTCTTTGACATAAACTGGCAATAAAGGAGAAAACTACTGCTGAGAATGAGAAATGCAGCTGAAATGCTTCTTCCTTTTCAGAGATATTCAAATAATTTGACCTCATTGGAGGTACATTGCACATCCTTATTTTGAGGCTCCCATCATCTGTTGAATTGAGCTTGGCACTACACACTGTGTTAGAAGAAATGGAATACATTTGAAAGTAAGCTATAATGGTAAGATTATAGTATTACTAACTGGAATGAAATCATCAGCGGAGTTCGCTTGGAGTTTACTTGGCACCTGTTCCAAATGCAGGACGCAGGATTCATTGCGTATGGTAAGTTCCCATGCCTGGGTCTATGTGTTTTGGTCCATTCGTGTAGATGTGGCACTTAGGGACGTGGTTTAGTCGTGGGCTTGGCGGTGTTAGGTTTATGGTTGGACTCAATGATCTTAAAGGTCTTTTCCAGCTTAAATGATTCTGTGTATGTCCTAACTCCATGTTACACCTAGACATCCACCGCTCTTCCTCAGTAATGTGGTGACTATTTGGAAGATACAGAAAGTTTTGGTTCTTTTCCAGGTCTGTCATGAAGTTTGAAAGAGATTCAAGACGTACTGTAGCCAGGATCCTTCTCTCAGTGTTTGGGTTGGGCACACCTAAACACTGGGAATTCATCCTCCAGTATACAGTGGAGATGGTCTCAAGTTCTTTTCGTTGGTATGATTCAAGAAAACCCTTTCTAGGAAATGCTTGATGCTGCTCTGTGAGAAACTGCACCTAGCAAATAACGTGCAGGAAACACAGTAAACAGATGTATCATGAGAAAAGATTTCTGCCGGAAGATAGAGCGCTGTGAATAGCTGATGTTTAACTGTGGAAGCCGCATCACATAGTTAAATTATCACATTCCTCTGGCCTTCTAAGTAACTCAGTTTTATTACAGCACCTATTACCCGTTGCTAACTTTTCAGAACTGGGTTAAACTGAAACGTTACCCTTGAACCATTATGTGCATTTGCAACTGAAAGAGGCAGTAAATGATAGATCCAAGGAACGGCTTTAGCTCCTTTCCAATTTCTGTGTAAAAACCCCAGAGCAATTTTATTTTTTACATGATGTTTACATTTTAATATAATGGAAACCTAGGTAAAATCCTTACCGTTGTACTGTTTCTGCTGTAAACACTTACTCAATAGGTAAAATGTAAAATCTTCATTGTTTTAGGGACCTGAAGACAGCCTTTCCTCCCACCCCATTAGAGAAATTCCGTTACCAGTTTTGTTTATACTCCCTCTTTCACCCATTGAAGCTTGAATTAATTTCTGCACACTGGAATAACTGTAATGGAATCAACTTACTCCTTCTCTCTTGGTAATCAGCCCATAGCCTTTTGGTCAGGGTGCTCATCTTATTTCTAAGATGAATATTGTCACTCAGATGTATAGGAGTAGCCATGAGGTTTCTCTGTCTACTCAGTCTTGATTTTAGAAGGAAATGGCAGTTTCAGCTTTATTTTGCCTGGAGTTTAACCTGATGGGCATCCGTTGACAGCGTCTATCATACCGACGACCTTAGAGTATGTAAGTTTTCCTTAGCCAAATTTATAAGAACTCAGGGATGGACTGATCTGAAAAATCAGAGTACATTTTTTTTTTTACCGACTTAGAGTAGTTCTGCTCACTAAATGAGCTATGGGAATGGTGTATTTGTTTACAAGTTGTGAATTCACAATTGATAGATATTTAGAAAAGTGTATGACTTGAGTGTTGTAGGATAAGTTCCTTAGGACTCCTAAAAATATTGTCTTGCTTTCTTTGTGGTTTTTTTTTTTTTTAAAGGCATTCAAAATCCAGAATTTCCCACTGACCCCATATATCTATGTGTGCCAAATCACTCCTTTACAGAAAGGTATATAGCAAAATATTTTATGTAGAGATGAAATAAATATCCTTCCTTGATTTTTCTCTCACATACCTCCTTGAGGATTACATTAAAAACATGGCTTTATGGAAGTCTCTCTCGTAGCATTTGTCGAAGCCACAATGCTGAATTGTTATGCTGTGATGCAAAGAGATAGATATAATACAACACACTGCTTTCTCAACTAATTATTAATGCTACATTTCAGATGAGAAAATTGGTAACTAAATGCATGTGTTATTCCTATACAATTTTGATAAGCTGAATTAATTTTATCTTTATCAGTACAGTGTTTGGAAACCTTATTTCTTCTTTCTCTGACTACATTCTTCTGTTTTGTAAGGACATTATAAAGTAATTGTCATGTTTCCCTATTATCCAAGAGTAAGTAAAACAAAAATACTCATTGTACCTTTTCACAATTGAGCCCATAGAGGTTTAGAAAGTAAGGATGTCTCCTACTGAAAAAAAAAATTAAAAATCACCTACTTTTAGTTACAAAAATAATTACTACTTCTGATCAACACCCTATCAGATTTATATTTTTGTACTGTTTGAGATTCTTGGATAGAAGTTAGGACAGAGGCTGAACAGTGTTTTGAAATGTTGGACTGAGTCCTTTGAAGATACGTTATTATGACTTTTACTTGGAGGTTGTGTGCTTGTTTTGAACCTGAATCAAACAAACCAACTGGAACTCAGGAGTGGTAACTGTGCTGACTCCAAAGTGAAAAAATATGTTGTCAGTTGAACTCCTTAGTAGCGTGCTTCATGCAGCTATCATCTGTAGTCAAAAGCAGTACCTAAATGACAGAAAATTTAGAGAAAGCAAAGAACAGAAAAGCTTATGTCTGGAAAAAGACTTGAGGGAAAGAAAAAAATGTGTTTTCTGTTCATATATGAACCAACTCCACCATTTTTGTTGGCAACTTTAGTAAAAACACGTTTCTATTTCAGCAGCTCAAAGGCTAGTGTTCGTCCCATTTGTTCCCTCTTCTAAGTACGATTATTCTTGTTTCACTGAAAGAAAAGCTGAGGAACAAGGAAGAGTACAGCGGCACAATCAGATTGATGAATTTGTTACATTCAAAAATCTTGTTTTAGGCAAAAGGAAGCACAGCATAAATATGAAGTCAAGAACTACTGTTTGTTAAATTAATGCCGGAATGATCTAATAATAAGATACAGCTACATATTGCTATTATTTGGCCAGCTGCAATTCTTAAGAACACAATGAAGACCGGCATGTACCTCCCATAGTCAAGTCCATCCCTTTTCCCTGGTGGTGTATTCACCACTCAAGAGTTCCCTGGGTCTTTCGGCTTTCAGTTGTCCTGAAGGAGTGTGTGAGGGGGAGAGAGCGACAGGCTGTCCTCAGCAGCGCGAGTCCTACCCCAAGAGCAGCACAGCTCACGCTAAAGGGCTTCTTCCTCATCAGAGCTGAGTCTGCGTGAGGTGATACTTCTGTTTTCCCGTGCACTGTGTTTGCCTTCTTCATCAACTCCAGCTGAAGTGTGGCCCTCCTCACCAGTTACCTGTTAGGTGGAGTGTCCCAACAGCCTCCCCCAGCCCCAGGAGCAGAGAGGGCTGCCCTTGGTTACTCCGTGGCCGTGTAGGTTTGTTAGACCTCCCCTGTCCGTGTTTGGTAATTAGGGGCTGACCTGGAATGGGTTACCAGCAGTCGTTTTGCTGTCCGTGCTAAAACAAGCTAAAATCAGTCTGGCAGGTACCTGGCGCGATCAGGCCAGTTCAGAGGGGTCGGTTTTTACTGGTGATGGCAAAACCATGTTCATTGGGCTACCAGCTTTCTATTTCTCAAACCAGCTCTCTGATAGCTTATCTGATGATTTGTAGAGAAGCTCCAGGGTCTCAAGTAAGCTATGAAGTTCGATTTTTAGATAAAAAGGTCTAGGTTCTATTTCTTCTTTTTAGAAGGTAACATGGCAGAAGAAGTTAATGACGTTATTTTTTGCTAGAAAGAAAGATCTTAGATGTTGAGTGCTAATATTCATTTTAACAATTTGAGTGTTGGGAATGGAATTTTAAAGCAGGGGCTTGTTCACAGCCAGCACTGGTTCCCTTTGTGTCTCCAGCATGCCTCTTCCCAAGCCTTACATGTAGGTGATTATTCCCCACTTAATAACTTAATTTGTAATTTAGTAGTTACAACAACTACTTTTTAGAATCTCGTGCCCTGCGAACACTCCTATCGGTATGCGTATGGAAGCCTACCATGAACCAGTGGGAGATAAATACTCGTGCAGTTTCTGGTTATTCAGTGCTATTTACCGGTAGAAATAAGCTGCTGGTTTGGCATTTTTTGCTTGTTTGTTACTGTTTTTGTTGAGGGTGGTTTTTTTTTTTTTTTTAATTCTATCCAGCATTCTAATGTATTGCTATATTGGTTTACAGAGCCGTACTTCAAAGGAACTGTGATCTATGAATAATATTTCTTTAAAGAAAGGCTAAAGTAATTTTCTTTGTAGCTTGAAATCTGTGTTCGCATTACAGTAACTTTCAGCATATTAATTAAAAAAACATAATTCCCTTTACTCCTCCCAAAGTCTTATACTTTCAACTGTTCCCAACAGTAAATTGAAACCCAATGAAATCTAATTGCCTGGTGCGCAACCTGAGACACATTTAAGGAGAAATTAGAAACTCTAATTATCTGCTAACTTTCCTCCATTTACGTTACGTTTGCAAATTTAACTTCCCATACCTTTAATTTTCTGTCTACTGCTTTAATTTTGGCTTTTGCTTACTAGTAGTGCTAAACTGCTGTCTAGCTGCATCGGTATATTGTCGTGTTTTCCTAAATGAACATAAATCTGTTTGTTTTCCCTGATGTTGTTGTTGAAATCGGAGCTCTCAGAAGAGGATCGTTGCATGTTGTTACAGTGATCTTTGTGACAAAAAGATCAAGTAAAATGACCCAAGTATTAATAGAACATGAAGAGACATACTCTTTCCTGATGCAGGATTGAAGGTAACGGATTTTACCCCCGAAGTCTGTTTGGCTCACTACCCTTTCAGCTGTTAGAGCTAATGAGAGTGTGATTTTTCTCAGTTTACCACACACTGCAGAAGGTGTTGATTACAAACATATTTATTTAATTTGTCCATTATCTAGTTTGTATTTTCAATGTAAAGTATGATGAACAGTTAAGTTGTATTTTTTTAATTAGTATTCCAGTGGTGTTTCCCATGTATGTGGAATGTATTTGAAATTTTAATATCTTTAGTACGTATATATGTCTATATACACACACGTATATATATATGTACATATATGTGTGTGGTGACCTCTGTGGAACACTCAAACCACTAAATTAAAGCACCTCAAGTTTTGTAAGGTCAAAATACGAGAACACAAGACTGTACCGATAGCCCAAGTTGCAGCTAGCCCAGTACACTGTGTCTCTACCAGCAGCCTGCAGCAAATGCTTTACAGAGCGAGCAGAGAAGCTTGTGGTCGTTCTGTACAGACAAATTTAGGACAGAAATATTGTCTTAAAATTAGTTTGATCTGGGAAACTCAAGCTGATGCTGTAATCACATCGCTCTTCCCTGCCACCACAAGGCACAGTTCAAGGAGCACTTAGTATGATTATTGTGTTTAGCTCTGATTTTCATACGTTGAGGATAATGTCAGCATTTTTAAGTTTACCTTAACTCCGAATTTCCTTCATTTTTTAAAATCCGTTGTAACATTCTTATACCCTTAAATTCTTGCAGTCTCCTGTGTTACTTGTACGTAGTTGTGTTTTTCCTTATTTAGAAGTATTTGTGTTTTCATACGATCTGGATTGTTTAACACTGAAGGGTGAAGCATTACCAAGACAAACGTCCATACTTATGTGGACAGTTGCACGTGTATTTTCTCATTTACTTAATTTATTTGCATAACTGGTATGTCGAAGCTGCACTACGCACTGAGACCTCTGAGCTGTTTCCAGTTGAGCCTGCTCCAGGACCGCCAGGAAAAGCCGAGTGCCTGGAGAAGGCAGAGCTGCTAGGTTTAGACACGATGCTTTAAGCAGCTGAAGGGCAATGTGCATGAAGCTGCTGCCACTGTAAAATCTGTCAGGTGGATGTGCTTTCGTGGGACCTCTGCAGGGCTCTTTGTATGGAATGTAAATGCCCCAATTACTCATTCGTCATATATGTACAAAGACTCCGTATAGAAAATGATTGTCTATTGTGTGTACACAGGTTTTTCATTGAAATCTGTGGTTTTGATGCTCCTGAAATGCGTTTCTGCAGGCACATAGAAGAGCTATATATATTGTGCATTCTATATGGTATATAAGATACATGAAATATCTATAAAAGGTTTTATTTTTAGAACTTGAAAATCTGGATACCTGCCACGATGTTACTGAAACTACACTAACAGAAAGTAACACCTTATTCTAAAAAAATTCCTTTATTATTCATGGATACTTAAATCTGCAAATTGAAGATATACCTTTTAAAATAGTTCTGTTTCAAAATTACATTCCTGCTAATCCACATAGGAGCTGTGAAAATAAGATTTCAAATTCTGCTCTTCTTTTGTGCTTATGTAGGTTTTTCAAAAGGAATTGATTACATGACTGTATGCTAGAAAGCTTGCCTGATAGTTCCCCATTATATCAGCTGGTCTAATAAAAGGTATTGCCTCTGCCAACAAACCTCATTTCTTCCCTCTGAAACTGCTTTAGAAACTTCTCGGCTTGCCTGAAAAATATCAGAGAAATTACAGTTACCCAGCGAGTCGTCTAAAAATGATGCACCTAATGCTAGAAAATGTATCAAACATGAAATATGCTCTAAGTTTATATCAGTGATGGAATAACTTCGCATCTTTTAGCATCATAACTGATGTGATTTTTTTTACAGCTTAGTGAGAGGAAAGCAAATTATTAATAAAGACAATAACTGCTTGAAGGATTAAGAAACTCACAGTGATCACTAAAATTAGTTATATGGTAGCTGAAATGTCTTAGCAAATAAAAATAAACTTGGTTACGACTTGGGTATTTATTAGCTGCCAATTACCAGGAAATAGTGTACCAATACAAATTTAATTATATTAATGCTAGGAGATTAATTTTGCATATGCTATGTGATAAAAAAATTATACTTTCAAAGGATCACTTAAGTTTTTCACTTGTAATTATTACAGCTAACAAATTTCAGATAATAAACGAATAGGACAAAAGCATGTGGTGATAACAAAGTGGTCACACCTACAAATTGTAGACTGAGAGTAACCTCTGGTCAAAGTGAAGGCATCTTGATTTACAGTAGGAGCTGACCTTCCTATCTCAAATTTTCATCCTGCAGACTTGTCTGCTGAGGAAATCTCCACTAAAGGTCTAAAACCCTTGTGTTGAATATATATATGGATGACATTACTAGACCCGGAACTTCGAGACAAATGAAAAAAGCATTTAGATGTGTCCAATTTGTAGGCATGCTGCTCTACAACTGAAACCTCGAATTTCTGAGGTCTGGTAAGTACCACCACAGAAGTGGGAATGTGGCATTTAGCTGGGATCTATAAATGTGTCCTAAAATCAAAGCAAAAGTCATTCTCTTTTAACCAACAGCGCTGTGATCCAAAAGGCTGTTCAAGGGCAGAGATCAGCTGTCACATTCACTCGAAGGAATCACAGCTCTGATGCGCAGCGCCTGGCACAGGACCGTACCTCCCAGCCTGTCCCACAGCAGCCCGCCTGCAGCCACAGCTGCCCACCCGCTGCCCGAGCACCCTTCGGGGAAGGCAGCGCATGGACGTGCCATAAAAGTCATCTTGGTAAGGGTCATACTTTTATTCATTGCACCAAATTTTAATTCGATCGATTCCAATTTAGATTCAAAAACCTTCCTTTGCCTTCTCGTAAGGTTTCCTCCATGTCTTAATCTCTGATGGGGTCTGTCTCTAAGCTAATCATTCCAAGTGTCTGTTGTAATCAGTGGAGTTCTAATCAGTATCATCTAAGGTAATTATTTGCATCTTGAAGTAGATATCTCAAAAGCTACATTAATTGCATTTTGAAAGTGGCTATTTCTTGCTATTTGGCCACAAAGAAAATAAAAAATTACTCACTTAGTGCCTGTAATCTGTATTATAGAACCCTGAAGATAGCTATGAGGAGTTGTATAATTTTTGCAGTAAGGCTTTTTTTTTTTTTTAAAAAAAGTAGTAATCTTTGGTAGTACTTTGAAACTGATTTTCATAAAAACATAATTTGTATTCATTCCTCTTGTGGACCCTATAAGCCTTCATAGATGCCACAAAATTGTGGCTTGTGGTTTTTTTTTTGTGTGTGTATCTTGTTATCAAAACTTGATTTCAAAGTTGTCTGAAATTTCGTATATGAGACTGGCTCTGAACCGATTACAGGATTTCAGTTCATGTTGCGATTACACCAGTTTTACAACCCTCAGTATGAAACCAGCAGCTGTACCATAGCAAGACTTGGTCTTCTAGTGGGACTTCTGCAGAGAAGTGATGCTGGAGTGTAACTTAGGTGCACCTCTGCTCTAGTTTGCAGCGATCCGTGTGCTTTGCCTTTTATGATCTGATAGTATTATCGAGTAGCGTGTCCCTTTTGCTTACACTGGAGAACTTCACTGCGCTTTGCTGCCTAATCCTGCTCTTTAGGAAGACTGTGTAAACAGCTTCTTCGTGGAAAATGAGCTCAGCTGGGATTTTCCCTGCCCTTCGTTATACACAGGTTTCAGTTTAATCTCTTGTAGGTGTTAAGCCAGCTTCTCTGAACTAATGTCTGCGCCTCTTCACTGTGGTGTTTTTGTCAAGTGAAGGGCCTCGGGCTTTTTTATCTCTGTGAGTTCTGTATTGGGAAGTATGGCAGGGTGTTCAGGTACACAGAGACTCATCTCGGCATTGTACGTCTATTATAACACGGTTTCAAGACCATGTTGTGTTTAAAGATTAAATGATGACTCTTATCTTCCTCTTATGAGCATCTTGGGAACAGAAGTATGAAATCCATTCCCTTAAGAATAAAGTATTTTTCTACTTTAGTTTTATTTACTTAGTACCTTTCCAAAGGTCCATTACTGAGGGTACACAATACTTTCCTATTTCACTGTAGTTAAGCACTGACATGGCCCACGTTAAATTGCTGGTCCTAATACTTAGGACACAAGGATGATGTGGTGGCCAGCTGTTACTTCTTGAAGTTACCGAAAATATGATCAACAAACTTAGGAGTTTGTTTATTCTGGCTCACAATCATAAGTTAAAAATATAACATCATATTTTTGTAAAGATAGTGTGAGCTCATGTGTCTGCTCTCATTTTAATTTCTTTTGCATAATTAAATGCTCCCTTTTATGGGCCAGTCAGAGCCTACCAGTCTGACCCTGCTTTCCCACCTTATTCTAGAAGAATGTGCGATATGTGATTAGGTTAACAAAAGGGTGTTTTAATAATCACTATCGAAATTCACGTAAGCTAACATGTTTCTTCAGCCAAAGTCTGTCTTTTTTTTCCCCAAGGCCAAAGTGTTTGTTTGTTTTACACATCAAAAAAGCATTCTTTGGCCTAAAAATTTTCCTCTTCTGGAGTCATTCCTAAGGTGCATTTTGGGGTTTTTTTTCCTTTTTTTTTTTTTTTGATGGTTTTGTTTCATTTTTTAGAGAGAATCAAAACGAAATAGTTTTCTGGGGCTGAAAAATTTTCTTATTTCAGGGCTTTAAGAAAACATTCATTTTTTCATATGACCAAGCTATTTTTCAGGGTATTTGCATATATTTACTCTAGAAAACTATGTTCTCATCTGTATGCATCAGGGGCTTTAAAATCTAAACATACCCTCAGGTAGAGCTGGGACTATAAAATAAGGTATTTTCTAAAGCAAACAAGTATTCTGGAGGTTTGTCCAAACTATTGACAAAAAAGAGATTGAACAGCATATACTGTACTGCATAGTTTACTACCAGCCTCGCTTGCTCCCTTTACTCCTCAATAGTTTGCTTAGCGTGCTATAAAAACCCCCAATATTTTGCTGTCTCAGTCCTACACACCACCTTGCTTATCTGACTCTGATCTTGGGGATCTTGCTGACTTTGTTATTTAACCACTTAAGATTTCCACTCCCATAAAAAGTTGTGTGGTTTTAACTGTTTTGTCCTGTTTCAGATTAATTTTTTTTTTTCCTTTCAAAAAATTCTTCTAAACTGAGCTGAAATTCTGCTAAAAGCTCAGTTCTGGGTTAAAAAAAAAAAAAGTAATTACATTTAAACAATGCATTTGCATTCTTTGCATTTCCTTAAGCTTAGAAACCTTTAGAAAAAAATGACCTTAAAAAAAACCCCGCAACCCAAAAACACCCCAACAAAATATAATTGTACTAATTTCTTCTGGGATACAAAGACGATTCAAGAGTCAGTTTGGAAGCCACTAGGTCAGCAGGATGGCAGCTGTTAACCCAGTGAAGGCTCCCTAGACAAAGTTGAAAGGCTCGTCGCTGTTTCTGCTATTGTGTATTGCCACGGAGGAATTGCAATTGAAAGTGGAAATGTCAGCGTTGTATTTGCTTTGCAGGTACAGGCAAATAACAGGTGTTGGATTGACTAAAAGCTCATAGAGACAGAAGATTATTGCTGTTTGCTACCAGCTGCCTTCCACTAGAAACACGGCGCGTGATTCCGTGTTGTCTAGGTGCTTTTTTTTTTTAGAAGCTTCATAGTATGCGTGGCGTTTTTTTTCCACTTTCTTTGCACCAGAGTATACTACATCTTCAGTCACCTCCTGAGCTGTTCACAAAGTTAGCATCTAAGAAATCTAAGGCTACTCCTTCACTGCTGCTCTCTTCAACCTGCAAAGGAAGAAATACATAAAAAAAAACCCAAAACACCACACCCCGACCAGGTAAGTATATGGTGAGAGATGAATGTAGAAGGGATGACAGCCAAGTAGTGTGCAGAAAGGCTTTCAAGTCTTCAGCTAGGTCGTCAAGGAAGCTTTGAAATAGCTTAGTTTTGTTGACCTGGAGAATTTTTTGAAAGGCTCTTCTATTTGGCATAAGAATCTCCAGTTTGGAATTTTGTTCTGCTTTTGCACAGAAGTGTTGAAAACAAATACACGCACAAAAGTGTTTCCTTTTTCTAGTCTTGTGTATTGTCATCAAGGAATAGCCTTTGGCCGTCTGCTGAAATCTTCTACCTGTATAAAAAGAATAAGGTCCTGCTTTCTATTCTACCATTAAGGCTGAGTGTAATGTGTGGCAGCAGAGGCTTGTGACAAGGATGTAAGGAGTAAAGCTGCTGAACTTTTCAGAGTTTTCCATGCTTTGAGAGACCTTGAAAAAGTCCTTCAATTCCCATAAATAAGAACACAAGTCACAAACTCAGTTTCTCAATGAAGCTGTAGCTTTCTTGAGATCTGGAGAGATTGATAAAAAAGTAAGCATGGAATGAAATGATCCTGAGAAACTGGCTGGAAAGCATTACTTGAAGTGGTCAAAGTTGAATTCAGAAAAAGAAAAAGAAAACCAGTACATAAGAGTCTAATAGTCTAATCACATATATTAAGCACAGATACTTATTTCAGCTTCAGATTTGCAACCATCCAGATATTTAATCCAGGCCAGTATGTACAGATTTTTTATCCCTTCCAAAAAAAAAAAGTCCCTAGAACAGCCAAGAGTTGCACAGTTAAGTCACTCTTATGGAGATATTCACATTTTGACAATGGGATTAAATTCCTGTCGAGGGTAATCCACCTCTGGAGTTTAAAGTAACTGGAATTTTCTTACAGCTAATATAAGAATCAAATAATGAAAATTTTAAAAATATTGAACAAAGATAAAATAAAACCAGCTCCAGACTCCTGCTGACCCTCTGCAAAGTAGAGATTCACAGTGCAAGCAGTTCCAAAGCCTGAGCATTGCTGAACTTCTGAAGTTCTGACAGGTCGTGTCCTGCGAGACGTTCCTCAGCACCCGCTGCCCTGCCGTGCTGAAGGGGTCCTGGTTAACACCTGGACGCGAATGCAGTATCTTCTCCAGCCTTGTCACAAGTCTTTCGCACTGCACCCGTGGTCGTTTTAGCGCTGTGGCTAACCACGGCGCTGCTCTGCAGACTCCATCGGGGAGCTCTTGTGATGCACAAGTGTTTGCCTTGTAAAGGTGAAGTGCCTGAGGTTGGTAGCTGCAAGCCCGGCAATGCCTTGTGTGTGTACGTACGAGTGTGTTTACCGAGAGTGTTCGGTGTTCCAGGACAGACTCCGGGAGTGAACCGAAAGCTAATTTCCACCCTGCCCCGGTTTCCCTCTGGTTAATTACCTTTCTCCTTCAGATCAGGCAGAAATTACATTTCTCCAGGGACTAAGCTAAACAGCCCATGTACTCTGGAGTACTCTGAGTGCTTGGACTTGGTATTGCTACTCGTAAAATGGTGTATTGACCCCTCTCTCGTTTTCAGGTGTGTTGCAAGGCTTGTTCTATGTTCTCGAAGGACTGTGATACTGCAGTGTTGAGTGCCTAGAAACGCCTGTGCATGACTGAACATCGGAGGTGAGGCCCTCAGTGGGATCCAAGGGTCCTCAGATGTTCTAAACATGGTGAGCAACCCACAAAGAGAAGGTTGCACAGCTACGGGAAGGGTCATTTACTTCTCTTGCTCAGCATCTCAGGGAATTATAATTTTATTATGGAATACAAAACTAACAAAATGTGGAGGCCCAGCCTTTGAATCCAGCAGGATGGATTTGCTACCTGCAGCGAGATCTGTATGCCAACCACCTGAATGTGTTCCAAGCAATTTGGAACGTCTAGCTGTTTTTTAAGGAGTAAATGGTTTCCTGGCAGCTGGGATGAATATATTTCAAATCTGAAATGAATATTCTGCAATTGTGCCAGTGGGGAAAAAAAAATAGATGACTGTATACCAGTTTATTAGAGATAACCATCAGTGCCACAACCAGAGTTGTTCTGACACCGAAGTGTTAGATAAGTAACAGATACAGATATATGGCTGGAATATATTTTTCACAAATAGTACAGTAATATTTTCTGACTGAGTTGTTAAGAAATCATGTCATTTTGTGAAGTCCTTGGGAACATTCCTCTCAGCACTTTGGTCCCAATTCTGTTTCTGTGGCCGTTTTCCTGTTTCTCACCGTGCTTTATGAACAATGCTGACCATCGACAACCTCAGACGTGTGTCACCTGGAGGAATGCATAACAAACCAACATGCTACCTCTGATGGTGTATTTCCATGGGTTTCGGTTTGTAGATTGCAGCTTCCTGATAGGCTTTGAGTTATTTTCTGGGAAGTCAGCTAAAGAAAAGGAAATAAATTAATCTGCTATCCAACAATCATACCGTGTGAGATTTGTGAAGGTTTCAACACTACCAAAAGGGGAGGACTCCCTAAGTGTTTACAAATCAGAAATTAAACCACAAAATACCAGTACAGCCAGAAAAAGGCTGGCGGGACAATTGGATACTTAATAAAGAATTTTCCAGTGTGTCCAAGAGATTGTGACGGGTTTTAACGTCCCGTAAACTAATGTTAAGAAAAAATTATGGTGATTGTATAAGCTTATTGTGCTGGCTTCCAACCTGACATTTAGCTGAGACTATAATCGAGAATATCAGGACTTTTAAGAGTATTGTTGATTTCAGTAGTGATTACAGGGATGTGCTGTCTGCCATCACTTTCAAGGTTGTTCTGTTGTTGATATCCCCTCATAAACACGTAGTGGTGGTTGTCAACCTGAAAAGCAGAAAACAATTTTTAAATTGAGTGGAAAAAACCCTCACGATAAACTAACTCGTCAACAATTGCGCTTTTCCCAAGTAAGGTGTATCTATCTGTAAAAGCTGTCACGGGGTTTTGGCGGGCAGGCAGCCTCTGCGGGGAGTGGTGGGACTGTGCAGTGCCGTTAACCATCTGTGTAATCGTGCTCTGGACCGTCTTAACACTGGTTTGTTATGCGTCTATAACTATATATACACGTATATGTGTGTTTGTATATCTATATATGTCTGTATAATATTCGATCTTCTTGAAGGAATTTTTTTTTGGCATTTGTTAGGAGAAATTAACTTCCAGAAGAACAACGTGTTGTGCAGAAGTTTGTGAAGAAACTTCCTTGTCCTAGCTATTCTTTAACATGAAGTGATCAGCTGCCTTGCTGTGTGTTTAATATGCAGTCGTATATTCATTATTAAACCCTGCATGAAATGTCATCACTGCAAACCACGTACATTATTTCAGTCTGTCTAAAATTAATGAATTCTCATTTTTGGCAAAAAAAGAAGATGATCAGTAAAATCAAGCTGGAGGTAAGCAACATTCCTTGCCTCTCCAGAAGAAAAGTAAGAATTTAACTCCTTATTTCCATTTAATAGTACTGCAGAGCCACACTATTTGAATATATATATGGCCGTATTCCTACCTCCTTATGACAACTAGTGAAAGCATCCATTGCTCATCAAAAGCAAAGAAATATTTATAGGTGGATAACTCATTTCTTGTGTTTATGCTGATTTTGCACAAAACAAAACCTTGCACAGCTGCTCTTTCGAAGATAAAAAAGATTCAAATTGCTGTAGCAGACTTGTGAGTGAAAATGTTCTCAGGCGTTTAGGAAATCAAATCGCATGGGGAAAGGGCAGCTTTTATTTGCTGTGGATTGTTTGCCTCCAGAAGTACTTTATCCTTTACTTAATTGATCAGCAATTCCTCATAAGTAGAGGTTTTTTGCTACTGTGGAATGCATGGAACCAAAGAATAAATAGTTTAAGAAGTTGATCTTGTAACCACCAGGACTGTGATGCTACAGTGTTGACTGCCAGGAGAGACATCTGCAGTGAGAATTTTGCTAAGGTCACAGTTCGGAGTGGTTAACTCATAGGTGTTCTGATAGTGGTCCTGTTTTTATGTCCGTGATTTACTTTTATTATCCAGGCACTTATTAAATGTCTGTCGCCTTACATAAACAGGTCACACAGCCTTCTGCGAGGTAAGCTTGGATGTGCAATAAGGCTAGTATTTAATTATTAGCTATAGAACTAAGTATTTTGTGCTTAAACTGCTATGACATTAGAGAAATGGTTTATTGAAGGGAAACACAACGTGAAAATACAATAAGAGATAAAAATAGAAATAAGGAAGAACAGGTTTCCTTTAAAGAAGTTGTGTAGGATTTTTTCCGCATGGAATCTAAATGTGCTATTTGGAAGATTGAATTTTCTTCAAAATTGATGCCCTATTCTGAAATGAATGTAAGGGTAAGCTGAGCTGCTCCTCAGGTTCTCAAAATCACTCATCATCTAGATTTTATGGTGTCAGCGTGATGGGGACTATTTCAGGCATTCCTTCTCACTGCTTGATGTACTAGGAGATGTGTCATGAGATTCACCTGGCCTGCAAATCGGATCTGAAGAGGCAGAGGAGGACAATGACATGACTTCGAGCAGTCAGTCATTCATTATGTAGAAATATCCTTCAAAAGATCTATGCCTGCCTCGGGTGAAATAGATGTCAAATTTGCCCGAAGGATACGGATCAAAGACCACTGCCAACTCACACTACGCACATAAAAACAGCCTACAGCTGAACTGCCCCTTCCGACTGAAGCTAAGTTTCTCCTTGTGTGGGTGTTGCATAAAATACATGATTTAATTTTAAAATGTATTTTAGTTATTTGCACTGACCTCACAATTTCCTCTGTGGCTAAAGAAATATTATGTAAGATAATTGGCAGCGTTGGGCTAATTCTTGATGTCTCAGACCTGTAGGAAGATAGGAGGTTTAGTCAGCCTCTGGTGGTCTTTTTAACCAGTCAAGGAATTGTTTGGCAGTAACTTATACTCATTCAGCTATTGTTTTGCTACTGATTCTGTCTGTTAGGAAGAAAATCCCTGTAGTCAGATTCTGTCTCCTGCAAAGCTAGTCCTATTTCTTACTACCAGTCAATTATTTCCTTCACTTCTGCTGTGAGTGTTCCGTGGCACCAAAGGGTTTATTCACTCACAGTTGCAGAAATTGGATTCTAGCTTTGGCTGTTATTGTTTCAGGAGATTATTTCCTTTAAAAAAATTCTGATTTTGGTTTACTAAGAAGTCAGTGCCTCTGGACGGACCAATTATTCATACTATTTATCTGTTGCTAAAAAGTAGACTTCTACCTCACCTGGTTTACCAGGCAGGAGAGGTCTAAAGCATGCTAGCTTTATAAAAAAAATCTGCTAAATAATTTGCAGCCATATTTCTTGGATAATTCGAGTACCTTGCAAAACAAGTCTCTTAGATTTTGTTTACTTGCCAGTGGAGGAAGACTGTACTCTAAACCTGCCTTGTAATGTGGCATTTTCAGAAAAGTTCAGTTAACAGTAAACAGAAGTCCTGGTTTAGACACATGAACCTCCATTACCCTCTGCCTCTAGATGCAGAAAACCCCCCAACCTGTCTATGGTTACTCCTCTTGCGCTCTTTTCTGGTGTATGGGCTCATCCTATGCCATGCTTCTCATTTTAAACTGGTTTAGAGGTGAGAGCCATCATTGCACCCATGGGTTGACGCATTCGCTCCCTTCTCTCTGAGGAGCGGGTAAGAAAAATATGGCTGTAGTTCGAACTAGGGATCTCTGAGATGTGTTATCTGTATATGAATGCTAATGGCCAAAATGTTTTTTCCCTGCACAGATGCTTTTTCCTAGTAGAGCCATGACAGTTAATTGCCTATGCCAGTCAGAGGAACTGCCTAAGACCAAACTGAAGTTCAACACTGTTGCTTAAACAAAGGTACGAAACCCTTGGTGCACAAATGCTTTTGTTGGCATCTACTTTCTAATGCAGGTGATTAATTGTTCGGTGATACTGGATATATTGCCTTTCAAAACAGCATAAATTATTCAATAGCATGAAGTGCCTTTTCCCAAGTTCCGTACTGTACAACACTGACTTTTTTCTCCCGCTGCCCCCACCACTAGAAGTCAGGAAAGGTAAAACTCAGAAGCTTCGTGCAAAGCTTTATTATTCTTTTGTTCTATCATTCCAAGGTTTGTTTTTCCTAATATATACGACATTTTCTTCCCAGTTCAGAAGATAAAACCTCATTCATTTATACACAAAGTCATGAATAGAGAAACGAATAAGAAATGAAACGGAGCTCATTTTTACAGTGGCAGAGATCAGAGCACCCAGGACTCTTTTGAATACTTGTTGAAGAAGCAAACAAATGGGAGAAAGTCTGTCCTAAAGCATTGAATTTTCAATTTTGGGGAGAATTTTTTTCATTTAGATACTCATGGCTATTTCATTCAGTCATGCTTATTTTCATTAACTATTGAACATGCAGAAAAAATCTGATGCTGGTCTTTGCCAGTTCACAATGTCCTTTTCCCTTCTGCCAAGTATGGCATGTATGAGAAAAACAGCTGTTCTTTGATTCATCCAGGAAAGCCACTTGTAAAATGAAGAATTCTAAGTACGGAAGTTGTTACGCTGGTTTTTGAAATGCTACTCATGTAGTAGAACTGGAGCAGACTGCTTTCCTGGATTAGGTATATGGTTCAGAGGGGCTGTTCTGAGGACTACCATTGTGCCTACTCTGAGAGGTTAAAACACGAAGGGTTATTTCCAGCTACCATGATTATGAAAGTGCCAGTTTTCATAACACATTTAACCACACTAACATATTAAATGCTTTCATCATCTAAGACTTGGAGAATTTCATTCTCTAAGACTAATGCAGACAGCTGAAATAAAGAGCTTCAGACATTGGTTTTGCAGTAGTTTCTCCAGTGGTAACCACTGACCTAACAGTGGTTGTTCATCAATGTTAGGGGTGTTAAAAATATATTTAAATAGTAAGTAACCGCTCTGTATTCATGCTTGGCGTATTGTACTTTGGGAAATCAGTATGTTGTGGTATTTTTGAGACCAGGGTTGAAATAATGGACCTTTCTGTCTTAGCAGCTCTCCACCACTGTCAAGGAAAGGTAAGAGTCAGTGGCGACTCTCTCACTCTCTAGCCTTGTGGTTTCCTTGAAGAAGCCTGGATGTGAAGGCTGAAAGGGACCTTTGTCCAAGGGGGCGAGTGTCCCACCATGGCTGACTAGATGAGATTGCAGTTTCTTTGCTGCACGAGCGTGTAAGGCCACAAGTCGGCTAAGCATTTCCTCTGTAGCGTTGACCACGAGTTATCCAAGGATTAGATGAACAGAAAGGAAAACCTTGCACGTAGTCTTGCCTGAATTGAATTTTGTGCAGCTTAGCCATGGTTCACTGCCTGACCTTGTGTTTACAGGATTTCATTACATGAAAACAGTACCCTTAGGAAAAGGTCTAATAGAATTTAATAGAGATTAATCCAGACGCCCTAACCAAATTACTCTAACAAACCTTAATCTGGAAAAATATTTTTTTCCCATGGATATTCTTCAACCAGGAGAATCCTTTGCGAGGCGTTGAAGAAAGCTGTATGGATATGAGCACTGTAGGTGTACGTGCTAATGCAGGAGGGCTTGCAGATTTGACATAGAGTAATTAATGTCTGTTATCAGGCTGTAACAAAGTACAGCTTTCAAGGAAATATTTACATACTTAATTTTAATGTATTTAAATAACTATAAATATTACAATTCATTCTCTTGGGGCATAAAGCTTTAGAAAACTAGGTGTCTACACCCAATATAGAAAGTGGTAATGGGAGTTTTCTAGGAAAATTAAATGTGTTTAAATAAATATTAGCATGAATAAGCACTTCAAATAAACTGCGATTTTGTAACTAATCAGTTATTTTTTTGACACCATGCTGCTTGAAAAATATTTTTGGTTCGTAGGGTGCTATGAGTAGTAGAAAGGGGCTGAAGAAAGGGATCTGATAATACTCTGTGCTCTTTACCACGACGTGCTATTTTATGTTACGTGCATATGTATCTTAAGCAATATGCTAACCTTAGCTATGTATTTCAATTTCAGTCAAATGTCAAAAGTTAAAAAAAGATATGTTAAACTTTTTATAAATGTTTTTGTTAATTAACACATTCCTGTAATACAAAGTACATCCATGTGCTGCTAAGTAGTTAAGAGTTGAATAAATTAATAGTGATGCCAAAACATGTGAAAAACGGGATATAATAGTAACTAAGATTAATTAATTGATGGATTAAGATAGCTTTAGTTCATTTTTAATATAGCAAACCCTGCTTTGACCCTCAGTTCTAAATTCTAGTAAGTAGCTATGAAGAGGATCTAGAATAATTTATAAGATATGATCTCATGTCCAGATCTAGAGGTAATTGAAACTGGATTTGTTTCTTCTCCGGCTGATGTGCGTTTAGTGCAAATCCTGTTTGTTTACAGAGGTGATTTTTTTTCTTTCAGCCCATTAGTAGGTGATACTGTTTTAAAGTAGGGTATAGGAAATGGGATAACGTAGTGAAAGCATGAAAATACTAAATATTCCATGTGACTGCGAAAATGGCTGCCAAACTCGTGTTCCATAGAGTTCAGCAAGTCTTCAATAAAGGTTATTCATAGAAGTCTTCTTAAACCGACAGTACTAATGTAGTTTTATTTAGTCTTTTCTTTCAACGTTTAAAAGATACAGAGACTCCTGTGTGTATGTGTTAGCAGCTTCCATCGAATATCCTTTTCATTCTGCGTTAAGACAGATGGGTCAGTTTGACCTTTTCATGGTTCTTGATAGGATCTGTATTTCTGCCAACTTTGGCATCGCTGGTACCCAGTTTATTATCAGAAGTCAAAAGGGACAACAGAATGTTTCTAGCTCTATTTTGTTTGTAAAAATTTCAAGCCTGCAATACATACAATGTAACACTTTTTCACAACATGCTGATTTTTCAAGCTGATCGGAATGTTTGTGTTTTACTGCTTTTTCTGCTTGGATAACAAAGACAAGATTTGTTTGGTTGGGTTTTTTTAAACATACAAAGCTAATACCATTTCCTAACTCTAAACATGTGAATTATTTGCTTGCATAATGTGAATTATTGTATTGACAAGTATCCTTGTATTGTTTATGCTGTCCCATGGCGCAGTAGCCTCACGTTTCACTTCATTGCTTACTCATCATCCTACTTGATGTCATTCACGTTTGGGGTGAAGGAGCATAGCACTTTCAGGATCCACATGTCCTGCTGTGCTTAGACATAGACTGATTTGTTGTAAGCTGTCTCTGTCACAAGCACAACTTGATGCTTGATATTTTATTTCTCTGAATTAATATGCACCTTCTTTTGTTATAAATCCAGTATTTAGGTCAATGCTTAATGGATTGATCGGTAAAGTAAAATAGTGTTTAGTTTTGTCCTCTTCCTGTCCAGCAATAGCAATCCTAACAGCTGGCTCTGTCCACATTTCTCTCGGTGCAGAACTGTTTGGAGAGATTAAAAGGTGTCTTTTGGGTCACTTGGCCTACCCTCCTGTGCAACGCACTTCTTTTCTTTGTCAAATCCTTTCTCAGCCCAAGTCAGATGCTGAGGTTTTGTTGCCACATGGAGATATTATTTAATAAAAAGTGAGTTAAAGTAAATTTTGTATGTACTTCTTGGTACCTCATGTTGGGATGATGCTCATGGAGCAGTTAAGGTGGATCAGATTCGCATGGACAGAGAGTGGTAGGAGAAAGAGTGGCCCAAAGTGTTAATTCTGTGCTGGTAAAAATCAATGTAATCTGCTGATCAGCATGAAAGAAAATATATTAAAAAAAAATCTTAAATTTGAAAAATGTGGCTTTAATACATTTAACAAATACAGGTATTCAATAAGTATTAAGGCAGTTAAAATGGATAATGTGAAATGCTAGAAGCTCTAAGCATTTTTGTTAGGTCAATAGCATATTCAGCATCTGTGACAGTACGGTCTTCTAATACTGCGTGGAAAGACTTATTAATTCTCAAGGGTCTCATTAGTCCTTACGGGACTAGGTATGTGCTAATACCGTGACTAGAAAACTGTCAGGGTGTAGCACCTGGCTTGAATTACCTCACTCGAACTGTATTTTGTGTCCAGGCTTTTCAAAGCAGAACCTTCCATCTTTAGTGGAAGCTGAACCTTGCTTAACGTCATGGAGTACTTAGCGTCAGCCAAAGAAAATGCTCTTCTGCCTCAGTAAGAAACTTCTATGGTTTTCTCCAGATTGTTTCAGGACTTTAATTAGCTCCTGAGTAAGTGAACGGAAGTCCTGCAAAAAATTAGTAAAGCTCAGATTTCCTAGTTTACAAGTGATCTCAAACAGACCTACTTCCTTCAGTGGATAAAAGCTTTGCGGTGGTATACAGAATGAACGGCAGAAGCAGAGTTTAAAGAAGCAGGTAGCCATGACCCATTCTCTAAATCCTTTGCCCTGAAAACATGAGATCACCAGTGGTTTTTCTGCTGCAGCATATGACATGTGTCAGAGCTATAGTACCTGAGGACCCTGTATTCTTGTTTTACATCTCTCTCCTCACACTGGAAGAAGTCATTCTTCAACTCAAATTCATCTCAGAAGCTACAATAAGATACCTTTCAGGTTTCAAATGTAGCATATTATTTAAAAGGATTACAGTTGTGAACATTTGTCTTGCTTTGACATTTTTAAAGGACAAACAACTGACCTAGAAATTGATCCGGTGGAGATGGTGCTGAATATCTTCTGTCACATTTTCCTTTCACAGTTTGTGGGACTGCTGAGGAGGTTTCTTCTGCGTGTTACTGTATTTGACCTAACGCGGATATTACCGTGTAGGACATAAGTCCTTTATGAGCACGCTTGTCATTTCTGCAAATGCTTTGCAAGAGCACTGTGGTGATTTTAAAGGGGATATCACTCTGAGATACGTTTTAGCAAGCATATATGTTGATTTAATCGGTAGACCTTATTGTTAGCAGGCCAGGAAAGAATATACCTCGTTGTAATCAGGTACAAACACAGCACACAATTGTTGTTCCTCTTCGCTTGGCTGTATAGTCTTTGTTGTTCTTGAGTTGGAGGGTAAGGTGAAGTCAGCACCTTCCAGTTCAGGCACGTATTTTTACTCCGTATGCATAAATGCTCAATGGAAATAGTAAATAGATTGTACCAAGCTCAAATGTCCACCTCACATATTTGCAGTGTGTGCATCGACAAAAAAAATCCCTTTCAGTCCTACGTTCCCATTTCCAGTGACAGTCCAGTATTTATTGGTTAGGTACCGTTGTGTGCTGAATATTGACTCTTGAGGACAATGGCTTGAATTATCCTTTTTAGTTGTTGCATGAGGACATCTGTTTGAAATCTGTCTCGATTGGAAAGAACAAAGGTTTGTGATCTGATTATTGGACCTGAAAGTTAACTTGAAATCCAAAAAATAGACTGGCGGTGTAAGATCACAGACTTCAAGAAAGATGCCTTTGGTGATACTCTTGTAGTGGCAGCTGTCTTATGCCTTATTTCTTCAGAAGATTTCTGCACGTAACGTTATCAAAACTTTTCAGTTGTGATGAAGAATAGTATTTTTTTCTTCTACAGCTATACTACTTCTCTGCAATCCACAAAATAATTAAAAAATTAGAAGCTTATTGTATTTAAGTCATTATCATTAACAAATATCACTTGTGACAGCTATGCGCCTTTGTGTCTTCAGGGCACTAAAGCAGTTACAGCTGTCTTATCATAACTCCATGCTAAAATATTTTTCTACATATGGCTGTAGCAAAAAGAGGTTTGGTATTGCTTATATATAGTGCTTCATGCATAGCTGTATAATAGAGCAACACTTTCATACAACAAATTTTGAATGTCAGAATAACATTTTCCTTACACGTTAACGTATTTGACTGGCGTTTCCATATTAAATAAAGAATTGATTGCAGTTATTCCTTTCTTAGGACCTATAATGAAAGATAGAATAGTGCTCAATTGCTCGATGTACAGCATGTGACTCCTTACAAGTTCTCAATTTATACTGTTTTCTCACCTAATAAAAATAGTATTAGTCGAGATTGAGGATTCGGTATTAATTTTGTTATCCCAGAAATTCAAATAATTAGAGCTGGAACAATTAATCAATTAGCCGCTGCTGCCGTTTAATAAAATGGCAGTTTCTTTCAAGCTGACTCTAGTTAACAATGATAAATTATTCACAATGGTTTCTTAGCTCATCCTTGGTGCAAGTGTCTAGTGCAGCTATTGATGGTTGTTCATTTGCATTTGGGACTTCTAGCTGTAATTTTGTGTGGTGTCTCTATATTTCCTGCCAAACAGATCAATGGCAGAACATAGCTATAACGTGGGGCTTACGTATAATCTGGTTATGTAGTTTGAGTAAGTTATCTGTTGTCCTTTCCTTTATAGGACTGTTTTTCCTATCATTCTCCTACTTCTTTATTTTTTCCTAAATTACTTGGGATGCAGATCTTATCAAGCTAGATGTTTTAGGACGAATTCTGCAACCCAGGTGATGTGAAGAGAGGGTTGTGTTGCCTGTAGTCGTGTCTTTATGCTGGTCAGAGCAGTGGAAGGTCCATGCAGTAGGGTGTGATGAAACAAACTCACTCGAGTTTTGGCAGGTCTGTTTGATCCGTGTAGTGCGTGACCCAGGCGCTGGCAAGATTGTAGGAGCCCAGAGCTCCTGCAAGGCTGCTGCACAAGAGCCGAACGTACTGCAGAGGCTTTGTGGTCATGGTTAACACCCTTCTCAAAATAGCTGCAGCTTCATAGCTTCTGATTCACAGCTCGCTTGTTCTTGGTTGGGTAAGCATCCAGGAAAAATAGATATTTCCAGAGACACTCTCAGTCATTTTGTTAGTTATTGTTAGAATCCTGTGTCCCTAAAGGTATATGAACATATACGAAAGCCTGTTTGTTTTCTCTGCAGTGGTCCTTTACTCCCTGCAAATGCAGAGGCTCCAACTCTGTCACTTCAAACGCAACGCACTTAAAAACCAGCTGCTGTTCTTCAGTCTTAAGAGCGGGAATCCACACTTTTTTTTCCAAAATCTGCCTGTAGAAGTTCTATTATAAACTGCTTTGTGCTGTATAACAACCTTCCTGCTTGAAATGCTGGGAAGACCGTAGGGCTGGTTTCTTATAGTGTTGATATTGAACATACTCAAAATTCACACAAGAACTGTGCTCTTTGTCAGCAAAATTTCTGTCAATAAATACGGTTTTATTAGAAACTGATTATTTTCTAAATATTTGAAATGAAGATCCTCGGTTTATCCAGTAGTGATGAGATAAATGAAAGCTCTGTTTTACAAGCTTGGTCAGTCTTCTGTTTCCTCACTAGCTCTGGTTCATTGCCTGCATTTCTTGAGAGGGAAAAATAAGTAATAAGGGGGAAAGTCTTCACAGAAGGGATTTTTCTGGTATTGCTGTCTTGAACACATTTGTAAGATCTTTCAGGGCTAGAATTCAAAACGATATGCTAACCTGAAAGGTTTTAGGTTGCTGGTGGTGCATTGCCTCAGCTCCGTTTTACATACCAGAAGTTTCTGCAATTTGCTTTGCTTGGCTGTGAAACTACCACCTTTGAAATCGGCACGTCTGCCAAAATACAGGTACCGTGAAAATAACGTAAGTGAAAACTTGTTGCTTGACTAAAGAGTTTTCTGGGCTGTAGTTAGTTATCTGCCCAACCTTGCTGGCTTGCAGTATAATAAACACCAAAGTTTGTTTGATTTAAAAAGAGGGAAGAGAAAACATTGATATGCAAAACATTCTTTTATATTGTATGTGGGATATCTTTTTTTTTTTAACCTGTTAAATGACAGTGATTAGCTACAGAATGTAAATATCTGGAAACAAGTCAACTTCCTAAAGTATGCGCTGGAAGCCATGGTAAGTTTTAAATTTTCCCTGCCACAATGGAGTGTAATCTCCAGAAATTCGAAAGAGAGTTGAAAGCATTTAGAGGTAATAAAAAATGGATAGCTATGCAGTTCTACATAAGAAATTGTGCTCTAAAAATTTCTGCTTGCTGACTCTGTAACCACATACATAAAACCCATTTGCTCTAGATAACACATTTTTTTTCTCTTATAGCAAATAACATGTGATTAATGCTGCCATTTATAAATGTGAGTCTGGATTGCTTTTAAGGAATAATTACCTACCTGTGCTTTTACATTTTTCTTTCAGCGTTAGAGAATAATTTGTCATTAGGAATAATGAGACACTGTTCATTGTCTTCCAAGTTGAGTATTTGAAGTGGTAAATGTTTTCACGTTAGGCGACATCAGAAATTCTTCCCTTCTGCCTTTGCCTGCCAGCCCTCTGGTACGTAGTCAAGTGTCCTAATCAGAAAACGTAGTTTTGTGGGGGGGAAATTCACATACGTGCTTCTCTGCCACAGCTAAAAAACCAAATAGTAATAATTAAAAAAAAAAAAAAAACAACAAAAGAAGTAAAAGCAGGGTCTGACAGTGTTATTTTAAAAATTCAACTATGTAAAAGTGCAGCTTTAAAAAATCAGGTTCCTCTGGTATCCTAGTTTCTATCTCCTGGGGTGTTGTTTGTTTGTTTGTTGCTTTTCAAGGATGTTTCAAGACATAAAAAGACAAATGATGCAACTCTATTCAAATCTCTTTGGCTTGTGCCTATACTATGTATGCGTTAAATGTGTAAGTGCTGAGCTTTAACCTCTAAGCCTAATGACCTACTGCTGGGGTTGAAGATGGTGATTGAAGCTTATCTTGGTTTAATTTGCCTCAAAGGAAATCCACAGGGAAGTGCTGATACTTGGTTTTTTGGAACTGACAGGAGAATTTGCAATTGAGCCCACACTTGGGTGCGAAGTAACCAGAACACGAGAGGCATCAAGGAGCAGTTTCTCCAGTGGTTGCTCGTGACCCTGTTGTCCCTGCAGTGACTCTCTGACTAGTGGCAAACTGGGAAATCCAGAGTCAGGACAGCTATGGGTTGTTAACGGATGTACGCAGCCTCAGAACGTCTGTCAATCATCAGGTAGGAACTGAAGAGGCTTTCCCATCTGCTGCTTATTGAATAAAATTACTGTGGAAACAGAGTATGTACTGATGTAAAGCTGGCCTGGGAGTCTGTGTCTGGGAACAGGTGAGGATGCAGAAAGGAAGTATACTTGTGTTGGATGATTTTATTAATGTAACTTTAATTTATGGTTTTGTTTTACTTGGAATAACTGGAAAAAGGTGGTAGTTAAGCTGGAAATTAATTTTATTACCTAGTTAAATAGGTTATCATTTGGCTTTAAATTAATAAGAAAATGATTTCTTATAACTATGATATGTACTTTTAATACTGTGATAAAAGAAACTGAGTCTGGTATAATACCTTTCTCCATTCTCTGTTATACTGGGTGTAATGAATAGAAACTCGGTGTGTACACAGAAAAAGCCACAGCACTCTACAGCCTGGCATGCTCTGGGAGACCAGAGCTTCGAGGGAGAACGCTACAGAGAATATCTATTTTAAAATTTTGACAAAGCCCAAGGTGAGGTGTCTAGGCTTCCTATACAGTGTAGGGAGAACTACGCGTTGGTCTGAAGTGTGAGAGCTTGGATATTAGAAACCTAAAATGAAAGGTAAAGTTTAGACACTAAGTCATTAATTTATTTCATTAATCACTAAGAGCAGCAGTATGCTGGAGTGAGTTAGAATCATTTATTATTGTTCAGTACAGTCATCAGCCTGTCTAGACTCCAGAGGACCTTGTTCAGAAAAATATTTGGTTCTATAGAGAAGCAGATTCCTCTTCACAAAGTGGTGTTACCACGTGCAGGCTTATGTGGAACCTAAGCCTGTGCTCCAGGTTCTGTCTGTGTTTTCTTGATAATTTCTTGAACTGTTACTTGGTCTATTGGTGAAGTTTCACCTGGGTGATGATCCTCACATGTACACGATGCTTCACTCAGGTAACAGCTGCTCCGCTCTCTGGAGCGGACTCTAAAAGTCACAGCCATGCTCTCCTCAAGGACTTCTGAAAAAACGTCTTTGTCTTCCTATGCCTATGAACGATAGGATGACAGAAGAGCAGAGGGGTGAACTAAGTGCTGATTAAAGCTCAAATGCTCTGGCTTCTATGGTCGGTGTTAGGAAATACATTGTAAATGACGTCTAAAAAAAATTACATTTCAGGGTAGCAGATCGATAGTTTCAGTTAAGTCAGGCATCACTTCTGGCTGAGTGACAAGTGTCAGGGCAATACATGAGTAATCCTTTTCATGAGTAATTTCTAGGGCATATTGGGTTGATTACCTTTAAATTCAGTTTATAATTATCAGTTGAATGCTACTGGAATTTTTATTTCTGCACAGAATGAGGGAGACAAACTTTGCCCAAGAGCATAGCTATGAATCTATCAATAATGTTCAGACATAATGCACTGAGTCTACAGGAGACTGGTAACGTATGAAGATTGGTGTGTCTGTATGTACAAACCTGTATAATAGCTACGTCTGTACGTAGAGATTTTACACCACCTTTTTTGTAAGTGGGTTACATAGCAGACCATACCTTCTGAGAAAAAGAGTTGTAGTGTTAATTTGACACACAAGCCACAAAGACAAGTATGGGAAGAGGATACAAAGTGGTTTAAGAGGATTGGCTGGATAGGAGTAAATATGAGAAGGAGGAGAAAATGGAGGCGTTCAGGATAGAAATGAAATCAAGCAGACTTCAGAGTCTTTCAGAGATGAGGATTAAAAGCTTCAAATAGATGGAAAATGGAGTGGGGGGCAGTGTTAGCAGCAGTGAGGAGGCACACTCTGAAAAGATGCAGAAGGGATGCTCCTAGAGAGGGTTTGCTGGAAGCCAGGACAGAACTATGTGCATCCACAGCTGCGCTATTTGGGGTGCAATGCCCCCAACTCTGCATAGAAATAAAATTGATAGAATATAAAGCATTATGAATATTACTAGACAAGGTAAACACCTGTTTGGGGTAGGGGATTTTTTGTTTGCTTAATAGCAACAAACTTAGTGCTGGGTTTAAAGTTCAATATGTTGGATATAAGACACTTGAGATCAGCGTCTTGTTTCGTTAGGCGCGTGTTATTTCTGTCTTATATGGTGAATGTTTCAGTGGACAAATAATGAAAGTACTCGGAGGACACTGGAAAACCTAACAGTGATGTAGGGACTTGCCTTGACTCTTTGGTGCTAATACAGAGTATTTGGAAAAATCAATGGAGCTTGTCCAGGCTATCAGTGAGCATCTCATCTGTGATATCCTCCAGTGCTCTTTGAAAAGACAGAGCATGGGCTTGATAGCTAAAAGGCAGAGCACATTTTCAAACAGCAGAAATGGAACGACTTTGTCGCGATAAGATTTCCAGCTGACATTAAAATTCTTTTTTTAAAACCACTTCTTTGCGTACTGATATTCATGAAATCCCACACAAAGAAGTAAAACTGAAATGTTTCTTCTCTTCATTATTTTTGTTTTGTTTTTTAAATTTGGCCTTTTTATTTTCTGCAAAATGAATTACACACACACACACACACGCGTGTACACTTCTATTTCTCATTTGCTTTATGAGGAAGTCATAACTGCTATTCTTTCACCTATTTTTGTGGGGGTTTTTCACTATGTGACTGAGACAAATGTTTATGCAAGGCGCTGACTTCAATTGTAGTAGCTTCGTTCACCCACTAAAAGACGGGCTCTTACCCGAGTCATTACTTGAGGTGTTTTCGTTATAATAATGGGTATTCCGCCCTTTAGTTTCTGTGGTTTTAATCGCACACTTTAAGCAGTGGAATACCAACACCTTAATTGGTCTAGTTTAAGTTTTTAGAAAGAGAGCATTGATTCTATATTGTTTTATTTATTTTAAACAATTTCTTTTTATTGGGCTTCATAATATATACAGATATCATAGTAATAATAGATAGAGGCTTGTATACCTGCAGACGGGTCATAAGTTATTTGTATCACACTGAGAATCATTGTAGGAAACTTTGTTTACACAAACTGAAATGTCAGGATTCATAAAGAAAACGTTACTAGACTGCACTCTTTTAGAGAATTTGAGATTTTATTTTCCAATAGTAATTTAATTCTTGATAAACTAACCTTATTCATTGGTTCTTTACCCTGGGAGTCCTTTATCCTGTGTTAGTGCAAAGGGAAACAGACTTATTTTACTTTATATTCAACAGCATGTATCTCTTGTCAGATTATATGCAAATGAATGAATCAAGGGCTCACTCCCAGTCCCCTGGAATAAATTGAATATATGAAAAAAGGGTAGCATTGAATTTAAAAAGTAATAACAATAATAATTCATAGAGCTGATTATCGTGGATTGTTTTAAAATATGCTTTTTCAACCAGTCAATTACTTCATATTATTTTATTTTAAGTTGAACAGTGTTAGACACAGCAAAGAAAGAGGCTGGATCAAATAATGAAAGAGAATTTGGTATCTAATTAAAATAATCAAGTCAAAGGTCGTCTTTTACATTGAAATGCCCTTCAAAATGCTAAAACCTTTGTACTGCTGCATTTTCTTCTCTTATCTGCAAAAAATACTAATTTTTTTTCAGTTTTATTTCTTTTTAGTATTACTGTACCCGTGCAGTTTTAGCTTGCAGCTGTGCATGATTTGGGGTTCTCACGTTGAAGGGTTTTCTCATTCAGGCACTTTAGAATGGACCTAGTTCAGGAAGGTATTAAACATGTTAACTTCAATATTCAATGTAAGGAAGTATTTGAACATGCTTAGATGTGTGTTACGAGTGCTTTGCTAAACTGGGTATTACATTTCTACAAGGAGGAAAAAAAGCCTGTGAAGTGTGTTGCATAATGAAAATTTAAATTCCCTGACATGCAGAGAAGAGACAAACATTAAAACCAAACAATCCTTCTTTGGTGTCAGACAACTGCATCTTTGGCAGTTGTTCTTTTAACTTAGACCACGCTATAAAGTGATATCTGAGAAATAATTATAGACAAATGTCTCAATTTGTGTATTTGTTTCATTAAATGTACATTTTAATTTTAACACAATCCAATCTCTGAAGATATCTTGACTTTGGAGGCATTAGAGACTGGGAAAATACACTGGTGAAGGTTCTCTGTATGCACGCCCTGCTCTTAGGCTCTTCCTATGGCCACCGTTGGGTAGTGGATTCAGCGGACCTTTGGTCTGCTTTAGTACAACTGTTCTTAAGTATACTTAATTAAAAGAAAAGGCTAAGTGGCTTTCTGTTGTATTCAAGCGCAAAAGGCTATGGATGTCTTGGGCAGTGGTAACACCTGGAACATGAGACTTCTCAAATATCGTTTGTCATTTTTGTGAGGCTCCAGTACACAAAAATGACATGTCAATAGAACTTGTACCTCTCCAAACACTGAGATGCTGCATTCCCGGACATGCTTTATAAATGACTTAATATTCGATGTGAATCAGTTATAGAGTAGCTTGTCCTAGCCATGCTCATCTTAGTAATTAAGACCAAAAAAATTTAACCAATACTGAGATTATATGTTGAAGACTTTAGATCATCAAATACAAGCAGCTTTTTTTAACATGTTGAAAACACTGGTATGTTTTCATGCCTATGATCCATGCTGAGTCCTTTCAAATGTCTTACTTGAGCATCATGAAAGTGAACATATTGAACTTGACTTAAAAAGTGCCACCATGCCACAATATTCATCTCACACAGACTTGAGTTACAAGCAGATATCACCTTGAGGCTTATGTGTTCCACAAATCCTACATGATCATGACATATATGTCAGAATTTAACTTCTGCAGCACTGCCACCTTTCCTGACATATTTAGCCCTCTTTCTGATTTGTGTAACTGTGGAGTCATACTTCAGAGAGAGCTACTGCAATACCGTACTGCCGGGCTGCGTGGTTGCAAGCTATGTTGCCTTATATTTGTGTTTGGCTCTTGATTTTCCTTGTGTCCTCAGTGATTTTGTAACTGAGGAGAACAAACTATTAGTAATAGAAATTGCAATAAATAATAAGATTTGTTTGTGAAGTCAAAATTAATTCCATTAATGTGTTTTGGAATTGCTTAAACAATCTCACTTTTAAAATAATGTGTTCTTGCTTTACATTTAGTTAGTTAGTTATATTGGCCCAGCAACCTGTCCAGCCAAATCTTTAAAGTGTCCAGTGTTGGGGAATCCACCATTTCCCTGGGAGATTGATCCAATGGCTGGTTGTTCTCACTGTGAAAAATTTTCCTCTTGTGTCCAACTGGAATGTCCCCAGTAGTAACTTGTACCCACCAGCTCATGTCTTTCCCTGTGACTCATTGTAAAAAGGGAGCCTCCAACTTCTTTGTAGCCACCCTTTAAATACTGCAACATGGCGAAAAGGTCTCCACTAAGCCTTCTTTTCTCAAGGCTGAGAAAAACCAGTTCTCTCAGCCTTTCCTCATAGTCCTTTGATCATCTTTGTGGTCCTTCTCTGGACTCTCCAGCCTCTCCACAGACTTTTTCGTATAACGGGGCCAAAACTGAACGCAGTATTCCAAGTGTGGCCTTGAGTAGAGAGATGAGTAGAGTAACATATGGCTATGATGTGGAAGATGTGAAACAAGAATGGGCACTAACAGTTGTTTGGTCATGCAGTCTCTTTTCATTTCCTATCTCAGCACTTTGGTGTCACCAGACCATACCACCAGGCAAACTGCATTAAATTTTTAACAGATGTTATGATGGACAGGCAGCATAAAAAGGCTGAATGGAGCTGCTGTAGGCGTTGTGCTGGAGTTGTATTTGCATAGTGATTCTGTAGCCAAAGAGAAAGGAGGGTGCCCACTTCAGAGTACTCACACAAAAAGAACTTAGAGCACACAAAAATGATCAGTTACATGAAGACACTTTTGTCAAGGCAAGGCTTAATTTTGCAGCCCTGGTGATGTGTGGAGAGAACAAAAGAGGGTAAGACTAAGAGAGAAAAGGGTGAGCTTAGACCAATATCTGTGCTTTAAAGTGAAATACTTTATTTTCTTGGTCTGTCTCTCTTTTTTTAATGGTTTCTTTTTCTATCAGTGACTAAAGGTCAATGTACTTGCTTTAGAATGCCTACCATGTAGTGAAAACCAGAAATTTTTAGTTCAAAAATAACTGGAATTAATATTAGTTTTAGATTATTCTTGTACGGTTTAAATATCTTGTGTAAAAATTACAATAAGGAATAATAAATATTGGTAGATATCTATTGATTTGTAATGAAATAGTGGGTGCTTAAAAAATATCATAGCTTTGTCTTATTCCAGAGAACATTGCTGATATCAAGATCTCATTGTTTATAAACTATGTTTTGATTTAAGACCAGTGGAAGGAAGCAGCATGCGTCCAGTCTACAGTGGAGTTACTATATTATTCTCAGTCATTATGTCAATGCTTTCGCTCCTTCTTGAGCACTTCCACTTGCTCAAGTCAGGTTCCTATTTGCTTAAAGTAAGTTAAAGCGGAGCTAGAGTTGAAACCATTTTTGTGCAGCCTTTCTTTTATCCATCACATGAGTAATTGTGTCGGTGACACCTAGAAAAGAAGCTATGTGCCAAGTAAACTCCCACATTTTCCCAGAAGCATCAAGCAGAAGACATTTGTGTGAGGAGGCTCGTGATCTGGCTCACTTTAAAATTCTCCTGAACTGATAGTTTGACTATTTCTGCTGAAGACAAATCTCCTTTCCTGAAATTAGGAAACGAGTGACACTTTGGTTGTTTATTTAAAACTTTCTCCTTTATATTGCAAAATCACTGCAGTTATGCAATCAAAAGCTTTGGCTGGTGTAATGTACTTTTGCCTAGCTATTGACAGTAATTCTGCTGCTGTCTTCCTAACAGTCATCGTCAATGCTCCAGGGCAAACCTTTGTGGCCCCTTAGCTATAGCGAGACAACCAGAACAGTTTGGCATAATTTGCTGAAAACATTATGACAAATAGTGCTGGTGGTTTCCTCACTAGTGGATGAAGATTATCGGTACGTTAGGGCCAATTTGAAGTTATTAAGGTGGTCAGCGATGCAGTATGCTAACTATATCCACGTTTGCTTGCAGATGGGAATGAAAAATCTTCATCTAGCAGGTGAAGCTTGCAAACACTTTTTCCTCCGGCCCCTGCTATTTAAAAACAGCAAGGAATGACAAAAGAGGAATTTTGAGGAGTTTGCTGGCCTTTTGAGCATGTGCCAATGGGACATTTATTTCATATTTGCTTTTTTCTTCGCAATATCTGTTTACTTGTTCTCTGGAAATAAACTTCAGTGGTGCCTGCTATCTGCAACAGCTGGGACACTGCAGCTGTGGGGTACTTATGGTTCAGGTCTCCCTTATCAAACCGAGAAGCCTTCACAGCTTCAGCTTGAGAACCAGGCTGCGGTTGGGCTCTGTACCAGATTTTCTTTCTCTGTGTCAGGCAGAGAGGGTGATTTCCAGTAAGGACTTCATGAGATCTTTCTGTTCTTGTTAAAAAAATTGCTGTTCATTTTGACCAGATGATGGGAGATGCAGTCAGGACATAGCTAGAGTTAGATATAAAATGTTGTTATGGTTTTATTATCCAAAATGATATATTGACATAACTTTGCTTTTAATTTGAGTATATGGAAGTGTTATAAATAAGAAGGTGGTAGGATTCCTATTTTAAAAGGGAAATACGCTGAAGTAATGACAAATTGGAGAACAATACTTTGCTGCTTTGGTGCAAGTATAATTTTATGTTTGCATCCTCTTGTACCTTCTTATGCTGTTTAAAATACTAACCTTGTAACTTGCGTCCCTTCTGCTGCCTTTGCATTTTAAAAACAGGTTCAGCTCAAACTGAACCAGCTCAAAGGCCTGAGTTCTGCGGTTTTTACTGAGCACCTGAAACGCTGGAAGTCTTTGCGTTTTGATTCCATGAAACCAGAAATGGAAAACTGAAGTTTGGATTGAGTATGCACCAGTTAAGATAATTTAATAGCCTTTAAAAATAACAAAAGAGCTGAGGTTTATTCCCTCTTGTGCTATCCATGATCAAAAAAGTTACTTGTTAAAGTGTGACAGTGTTTTATATTGCCTGTACATAAAACCTCCATGGTTATTATACAAAAAGAAAAGGCAAATGACAGTTGGTGTCAACACTAAACAGCTTAGGGCAAACTATTTTCTCAATACGTGTGTAATTTAATTGAAATGCAATATTTCATGAATATTAGAAAGAGAGGCTTTATTAAAAATGGCAAGGAAAGTGAAAGCATGACTGTTTAGAGTAACAAGCAGCACAAATTTATTCATTCAATACATCACTGAATTATTAAAAACTCAGCTTAAGCACAAGGTCATGGAATAATTTTGGCAAGTACGCACTTTTGCATGATACATTTCCATAATTCCACTGCATCTCTAAAGTTAATCACAGCTTTGGCATGCAAGCCTGCTTCATGTACTAAGCTGAGCCAGAAAAAGGCTCTGAATTAAAATCTAGGAAAAAACCAAACTACTGACGCTACAAATGATTTGTGATAGTTTAGAGCAGATGTGTGCTCCATAATGCTAACAATTCTTAAAAATATTTCATTTACTAATATCCCATATTTACTCGCAATACATATTTGCAAATGAGAACACGTCGCTGATCTGGAGACACATCCAAATTTATGTACGTGCGCACAGACAGTTGTCACGAGTCTTCTGGAGGATATACTCTTGCTGTGGGGAGTGAGAGCTGACAAAAGGTGGTCTTTGGATTAGGGGGAAGAGAGTGTTTCAGCTACCCTTGATCAAACTCCATGTACATTGAGTTGAGTTTATAGGATGAAACTAGTATTCATCTGTCCGGAGTCCAGGCTAACTTCCAACAACTTCTGCAGACCACGAAGGCAGCGAAACGTCGTGAATGTAGTTCTCGAAATTGCATTGTCATTTCTAGGCTCCAGGTAAGACAGAATGCTACCTGTGAATTGCATAAGGGCTTGAGGCTTTTTCCCAGGGTATATTGGAGATTCTAAGACAAAATTCAGGGTATTTTGAATTTTGCAATAGAGTTTGTGCATCCAGGATTTTGCGTCCTATTTCTATATGCCTCCGTCAGTTAACAAAGATGGTGTGAGTTCAACTAAGTTTCAACGGACTCCCATAATCATGGTCATGCAACACCAGCTTGAAGAGAATCTACTCTCTACTAGTTCTGATATATGGCTGATTTATAATACCTAGTGTAGCTGTTAAATGATTATTGCTAAAGTTTAGCAGATTGTTGTTATTGCGGTCCTTACCAATTAATTCGTGTAGTTCCAGACTAGCTTCCCAGCGACTTGGTTGTGTCCTGGTATCTCATGGCTACCAATTGCAGGCAGAGGACCACCTAATAGTACAAACAATAATCGAGACACAGTGATATCTTTCTCCTCTTGGCAAGTTTTGAAAGAGCTGTAAGCCTGCTGAGAATTGCTGGACTTATTTGGTGTTTCCCCTACGCTGCCTTCACACACACACAGGGAGTTATGGATCAACCAGCCTTTCAAACAAGAACATGGTTTTCATTTGAAGGCTTTGGTGGACCTAATTTTCATTTTAGATAATTCGCTTAATTTATGAACTGTGCAGCTCAGTTTTTTTCCAAATTAGTCTGGAAATGGATGTAATTTATCTCAATATGCTCTTAGACCAGTGCACAAGTGACATGAAAGATATGGCGTCTATATTTTGAATGTGGAGTGTGCTGAATCTACTTTTTCCGCACATTTTATCTCAAAGAGTTGTTTAGTTGTTTTTAAAGGAGAATGCAACGTTTAAAACAATAATTTTGAAAGAGTATCTTGGTGCTATACAGGTTGTTTACAATTTGATTGACTTCCAAAGCATTCTCAGTTTGATTTTTTTAAAATGTAGACATTTTAATCTTGGTCCCCTGTTCTGTTCTTAAAGTAGATCTATATGTAGCAATCAGCGAGTCTCGGCTGAGGTGATGCATATGGATAACCAATCGCTATACTGCCTTTAAGAGAAATAACTTTTGGAATTGTTTTGGAACTCTGACTAATAATGAAATTAAATGAGATTTTTATGATGTTGTGTTTGTAGATACTGAAAGCTGCATTATATGTTAATAGTCAGAAATTGCTGTAAATCAATTTTTGAAAGAATTAATATCTTTAGAAACTACTGGAAGTTTCCTTGTGTTGTTAAATCTTAAAACAGTTTTCTTCCTGGAGAAACAAGCAGGAAGAATGCTAGAAGGTTAAGACGATTTTAAAAGTATTTATGGAGAGTAATAAGCAGTCATTTTTTCCACATTTTTACGTGTACGGAACAATGTCACTCAAGAAAATAGACGCATTAGAGAATAAATCTAAGCGTTCTATGTGTGAACTTCATTATATAATTTCATATCACTATAAATTTGCCATCTATTCAAAACAGAAATAGCAATTGCTTGAGTACGGTTAAAAGAATTTGCCAGTTTTGGGGGCTGAATTTGTCTACTGAGAATCTATTCATATTCATCAGTTCCTAATTGCAGTTCTACACAGAACAAGCTGCCAGATGACTTACCACCCCACAGATGACTATATTTGTGTAAGGAGAGAAGACACATCCCAAGGATTTAGAAGGCTGTCTTTAATATTTTAGGGATGATGTGTTACCAGTTTGACCCTGAATTACATATTCAGTGCCACGGACTTATTTTCCCAAGCCAGCAGGACTGGCTGATAAGAGCCTGCTGCAGATAGAGTTCCTGCAAGAGGAGGTGTTTTGGGTGTCAGTAGTTTGAGAGGTACCATCAACTCGTTGTTAAGTCTTGAGAAAATGATGCTTGAAGAACAGAGTTTATCACTGAATCAGGCCTGGATTTGGTGGTGTTACTGTACCTACCCATCTTAGACATCTGCTGTTGGGTTGGTGCAGGAGTGCGCTTCTGAGGAAAAAATCTCAGTTATTGTGCTTTGGCTGCTATGACCTGAATTGGGTTCCTTTTGGATAAAGAAAACTGGAAGGTAGCTCTTGTGGCCACATCAATGTATGAGGATGTGGGTTTTTTGGGGGGAAAAAAAAAAGAAATTAGCATTTTTAGTATGATTTTAACATTTAGAAGAACTGAGAAAAACAACTTGTACCACTGCAACCAGATATTGGCAGTCCAAAGAGTATCGCTGGAGCTCTGGCACAATTTTCATTACAAATTAATTCTGTCTTAAAAATGTCAGAAGTGCAACTGTGTCTGTCATATCTTGGGAACATTTAAGTGGAGGTGACCTTCTGCCTAAATCTGTGATCAGCTTATCGGGGATGATAGCTAAGCACTTTATGTGTGCAGTTCCACGTTATGATAAACAATAGTATTTGCCAAGATAATATCCATGTAATTATTTTCTTTTTCTCCCCATCAATCTAATCGAAACATCAGCACTTCCAAAATGCTTGGCATTGTTGTTTTAAGTACCATGGTCACAATAATTAATCCATTTATTGTATCATCTCTAACTGGCTTAAGACACATGAATAATAATTACAGAAATTGATTCTTTTTTTTTTTTTAAATGTGGCTGTCTGTAAAACTCCACTTAACACTGCAAAAGAAAGCTCACCAAAATCCTTTGAATATAAAATGGGTCAGTCTTGATCTGTCTTTAACTGCACTACATTTTGAACCTTATTTCCTGACATTTGAAAATAGTCATTTGGAGCTTTATGAGAGGACAGCAAACATCTTCTGTTTGCCTTCAGCCTAAGTTTGTTGTTGACTTTCTGTATTCATTTAGCCGTAAGTACAAAGAAACTGTCACCCTGATGTGACATTTTGACTCCAGATGTTAGTAAAACATAGCGAATCATGCCTACCAAACACGCAGCGCCTTTGCTGTCACAGGCTGTGCATTGTCTTCAGACGGACTCTTTTAACTCTGGTTCCAACGGGAAATCTCACTGCATTGGCAGCTGTATCAGAATGATATATAAATCATGGATTATTGGATTTTATTGCACTTTTTACACGTGAGCCTTGCAAGCCAGACAGTTCACAGGAAAGGGACCGTAAAAAGATGATATCGTTTTTCTAAATTACTCTTTGGCTGTACTTAAGGGAATATGTCCTTTCCTTAAGCAACTGGCTTGATGCCATTCCTTGAAGATTCTGCTAAAGTGGTTCTTGTGTGACATAACAGATAATAGTGTTGGGGTTTTGAGATGCCTCTTCTTCTCACCCATAATTTAACTAGTCTTAGGAGGAGCACAAACTATGCTATTTTTGTATTTAGTGAAAGCCTCTCTTTAAAGGTGGGCGACAAACAGCCCGGTTACTCTATCACAGATCATATCCCTGGCAATTTATGTGTGCGTCTTCCTAACAGTAATTCCCACTGAAGCAATTAACCCAGATAACCACCCTCCAGAATCAAAGCTGTGTTCCATTTGCTTCATTTCTCTCCTTTTCCAGACTCTGAAGATCCCTAGAGAAGAGGAAGAGACGAAGAGAAGGAATAGTAGGGCTAGACTCAGAGGAGAAATCATCGCTGTCCTTCAGAACCAAACCTTTGGTGAAAAAGGTAGTACAACCTTTTCTGCTGATTTCTCTATAGAGCTGTTCCACCTGTGCTCAGGGGCAGGTCATCTGAGCGGGCTATTGATCACACAGGTCTGGAAAAATAGTCCCTGCTTTGAGGAGGAGGATAACACTGGGGCAGGAGACACCATAGGTGGCTTTGATGTCAGAAACCTGGAAAATCCATTTCTTTGGGTTAGGAACTTGCTGCCTCCTTGGACCCAGGAGTGAAGTTTTCCCCCAGAAGTGTCACATTTCTTAAGATTCGTTCATGCGCTTCTACAGGAAGAGAGAATGCAAGCCTTGCCCACAGAGCTGCCACTCCTGCAGATAATGACCAAGTGGTTCTTATGGACGTGAAATACTGGTAACTACTGGGGGGACACAAATACCCTCTGCACCACTGTTAATAAATGATGGACAGGACCATGGGCTTTACTGTCTCAGGTGAAGAATATTCCTGTAAAAGGTCATAAGCAGCTTATTCAACTTAAGAACGGACCAAAGATGTGATTTCAGCATATGGGATTCTCAGGCTGTCCATATTTTAAATACGACATCTAGGGTCTAAATGCTGCTATATTTAGTTCCTCAACAAAATCCCACACGTTACTGAAAACAAACAATTGATTGTATGGGCTTGTGCCAACACAGAGTTGTTTCTCTGTGCATAGGTTTGTGGTACTCTGTGAAATGTAGAAAAACTGCTCATCTTAGATGCCTCTCCAAACATTCTGAAGCTGTGAATATTTCTGTGAGATAAAATAGAACAGAAATGGAACAGGGCTAAAGGGTGGTCTTGCTTGTTAAAATGTTATGGAAGATTAAGCTGTGAAAATACTTGCTGTGATTTCGCTTTACGAATAAAACACTGTTCGACTGGTGGGTGACATTAGAAAGTGCAGAAGACAGGAAAATGACAGCTGTCAGTCCTTATGAAGTCACGTCCCCATTGCAAGTTCTGTGGGGCGAGTTGTAACCCGTGCTATCCGAGTGAGGACTATTTCAATTCTAGGGAGCAAAAATGAATATGCAAATAGTCTAAATAAAAATCTTCCCCCTACAGTAAAGTACATATTTACTTTGGCGAGCAGCAGACACCCCCTCTCAAAGTTCCTACATCATAGTCCTTTCGCTCACCGTTTGTTTTAAAGGTAGGCTATTTTCTCCAGCAGCGTGACAGTGACGCTGCTGCAGTCAGCAAGAGTTCAGATTCCCATCAGTGATCCGCCTCCTTCCCTGGAGGTCCGCAGCCTCCTTGGCACTGGTAGTCTCTGTTCCTGGCTCCCCGTTAGGCACGGTGTTGTGCTACCGCTAGACCACGATTCCAGTTGGCATAGGCTCATTTTACTCTCCATCACATGGATTTTGTGCCATTAGAACGTATTAGTGCTCTTAATATCTTCACCTTTCTAAATCGCTAAGCTGGCAAATTGTCCCGTTCTCTCAAGAGCCAAATGGAAAGAAAGAGTGTTTAAATGTCGTGGGCACCCCCGTGGCTGCTGCAATATGGTGAAGAAGCGTAAGGAAACGCAGTCCACACTGACTTCGTTTTACACGCAGGGTACATGTCTAGCTTCATTTTGGGCGAATAAAGGTGACGGCGTACCTGTGCTTTAAGTGAAAATGTTGAACAGATGAATTACAGGCTCATCACATGGTATTTTAATAACCCCGGTGCGTAATTATTTGTACAGTGACAATTACTTTTTAATGGCTATTGTGTTATACACAAAATTAAGACGAGCCACAGAGGAGCAAGCTGTGTTTATAAAGTACTAACTGACGTTACGTGAACAGCCGCTACAAACCAAGAAACCCCAAACTTTCACAGAACACCCAGATCTGCTTGTTCTGCTCTGTACAAAAAAGTGAATGAGAAGCGACAAACGGATATTTCTTCTCAATCTGGCTACTTTATGTTTAAAATAATGTATTATCAGAGACTACACTCCCATTTTATTAGCATTACCTACAGTCTTGGAGTGTTAAAAATCTCTAAGGGTTTCCTTGTCTCTATCACCTAGATATTGTACTTTGTTAATAAACTTAATAGAGCTCCAAGCCCCACATTTTTGTTATGGCTAAAGTAAATATCTCCTGCAAAATCTGGGGGTTAAAGCTAATTGACCTTTCGACTAGGATTGTTTTTCAGCTCTTTCCTTTGTTAAAAAGGAAGATGGTTGCCTATAGCTGGAGGATTCATCTGTAAGCTCGGAAGGATTTTTCTAAATATCATTTGTTAAGGGCATTTTAAATTTATGCTGCCGAACGTACTGTAGGTCAGTCCGCAAGGTATTTGGGTATGTTGTCTGTATCAATACTGATGTCATCCTGGGCGGTATCTAAAAGGTGTCTGATACACTTCCCAGAGGAATTCAAGAAAAAGGCCTATCAGCGGTCATCGTAAGGAAAATATGATTCCTTTTTGTTTCTTAGAAAACAGCGTTTGAAGATGTGCTAGAAGTGTGATAGTAGAATAATATTTTTTAGATTTAGTTTCTTTATAAATTTAGATAAACTGTGGGATTACACAAACTAAATGACAGCATTGAATTAGTGAAAAACTGGTTTTCTTCAACAAATTTCAATATTTTGTTTCCCGCAAGTATGGCTGTAACTGGAGACCCTGGGAGGAAGATTCAAGTGACTTTGACAGCGAGACTGAATCCTGAGGTGCGTCAGTCCAGATGTTACACAAACGTACCCGGGACTGAGCAATTCTTAAGCTAGATCCATCTCATAATGAGTCTCTAAACGCCCCTTTGACCCAGTATGTCCTCAAATACAAACCTGCAGAGTAAGGAATTAGTTTAGATCTACATAGAAATCAGCTTTACTATTGAAGTTTTTCTAATCATTCCTTCCTTTCCCTTCCCACACCTGAACATGTGCGGGGAGCCCAAGAATTTGTTTTGCTTTCAAAGATTTTAAGAGAGTGGTAGAAAAATACTCATACAGATGCCTGAAAACTTCTTCCAGGTGCTGAGGAATGGATAGAGTATATTCCTCTGTGTTTTTTCATTAGGGCTTTTCATCAGACTGCTTACTTGCATCCAGAAATTATGTTTCCAAATAATTATGGTTGCATCATTTGCAGGAAGGAGAAACAGTTATAAATCTCCAATGCAATTTTAGGATTTTTTTTTTTTTTAAACCAGCAATCATGCCTTGGTGGCATGAAGATAGAGGCAAATATATTATCAGTTACGATCTAAGTTATCAAAAGACTTGTAATAGAGAATTTCTTAAAGTGCATTCAGCAGACTGAAGAAGAAATTTTGCTACCCAATGAATTTTTGAAAGAATTTTGCATATGGAATATTTTAACACTCTTTTATAACATGAAATGAAAATCTCAGGGGGGGAAAAAAAGGGATCTGAGCCCTGCTGAAGTAAGACCATGCTTGATCTTGAGAATGGGCTTGAGGTGTCCGTTGATTTGTCTTGCAGTCAGCTGAAGAAGTCAACTGTGTGCTGTTTCCTTGAACAAATCCACTGGATTGACTGAATTCATGGAACACTGTGTCAGAAGGAACTGCTTTTCTCGCCCCAAAAATGGAAGTGTAGAAGCTTGGTGAGCTATTTTCCACCTAATACAAGAAGAGTAAAATAACAGAACTATGTGTCTAAACACTTAGTTGAAACTGGTATGAATCATATATGACCATAGTTGCCTGAGCTGGCTAACACTTATTACAACAACAATTTCTTTTCCCTCCGGAACCACTTTAATAGGAGAACATACCTGTGTGTTCACAAGCTTTGCATGGTAATAATACTGTGCTAATTAATTTATTTTTATTTATTTTATCTGGAGCCAAGTGAGAGTTTGTGTCTTGCTCTGTTTTTTTTTCCCCTATTACTTGAAAATATATGCAGCCTTTTTACGTTCTTCTAGTGTGAGAAGCATCAGAAAGAAAGCAGCAGGTAAGGCCCCTGCTTAATGTATGGGGGTAGAACATTGAATTCCCATTTAATTCTAGCATTTGATGAATATTGTAATGGCTATTACTCATTAAAAATCATAATATTGCAAGAAAAATTACTTTGATTAGCAGTCTTTAATAATACATTTGTAAATATGTATATTTTACGGTATCACTTAAATTCTTTTGAATTATCCAAAGGGCTCCAGGCTCTGTTAGGGGATTATCTGAAATGAAAAGTTCTGAAAAATTTTCAACTTAGAAAGATATAAAAATGTTGAAATGCTGCCTTCTCCAATTATATCTGAATGAAACTTTGGTATTTTTATGTCATATGCACGCTGCTCTGGCTCCTAAATGATCGTTAACTTTCTACAGGAATATTTTTTAAGTTAGAGCTGTCATCTACACGCTCTCTTAGCAGCAATTAAGACTACCTCTTTGTTTTAGGATGTATAAAATGCACTAAAATTCATATAGCTGTGCTTAGTGGGTAAGAAGCTAGACAGGACTGAGAAGAGTAATGGATTTCTGGTGGGATGTTTGGCCGGGTGGAATTCTCTGTTCTCCAAGAAATTGCACTCTGCAGTAAATGAAGAGGCAATACCAGTAAATAATAGAAGCTGGGCAGAGGAACTGGGTGCTGCTCTGAGAGCACTTCTTGAGCTAGGAGGAGGGAAGGCAGCACTCCCTAGAAGAGCCTGTGTTAAACCCAGATGAAAGATGGTGCCAGGTGTCTTCATGCCTCACCATACTGGGGCTTTTGGGAGGGGGGGAAAAAAGAATGTCATCTGTCATTTCTGTATTAGCAGATAAATTGCAGAAGCAGTTACCAACTCAGCTGAGCTGTCATTTCAGCTCTGCGCTGCAGGGGCGAGCTGCGAGCATGAGGTGGTTGTCATTCTCGGTGGAACAGGAATTAAGTGGAAATTGTAGTGTCAACGTTCTCGGTCTCTTCTGCCTTTGCGTCCCCACGTGCCACTGAAGTACGGGTGAGTACCGTAAAAACTTGCCTTGCTGATGTCTGTCGGGACAATTTGCTGCTGGCTGCCCGCAACAGGATTGCACGCCCATGGAAGAAGAGAGGTTGGGGTGTTGTCCTGGTGTTGCTGGGACAGAATCCTAGCCCAGCCATAGCATGCAAGGCGTTAGCAGTTTCGAGTCAACCAGGAGCTTAAGCTGGGAGGCACAAAAGTCAGGGCAGCTGCCCCAAGTTGGCTCACGGGTGTATCCCGTACCATAAATGTCACACTTATTATAAAGGGGGAAGTTTGCTTAGGATGGGGACTCCTCCTGCTTCTCCTCTCAAGTGTCACCATCCCTGGAGGGGCTCGCTCACCGTTCCACTCCTGAGGTCTGCCTTCCTGTTTATCGTGACTGCTGTACGTTCACTGGGCTGAGTATGACTTTGTACACTTTATACTGGCATTAGGATTAATATTAGTTTTGCTGTTTCATTAAATCTGTTTTCACTTGAACCTGAGGGTCTCTTCTTGTTTTCCCAATTCCCCTTCTTGGCTGGGGAGGAGTCATTGGGTGAGAGAACAACAGCTATAGGTTAGCCCTGGATGTGGGCTAAGTGTGGACAGGCGCTAAATCCTGTCTTCTACAGGATTCAAAGGGCACGCTCTGTACCATGCTAATTTAAGAGAGAAATTATAATCTCTTAATCTGAAGGCAGAAAGCCTACTTAACAAAATATGCCAACCAGAAGTATCAGAGGGAACTTGTCAAATGACTTTATGGGAAGGCAAAGAGAAATTAATTTGCCTCAGTGGCCAGTGCTCAAATGATAAATCCAAAAGAGAAAAGCATTTTTAAAAAAAAAAAAAAAAAGGCAGCTTCAAATCAGAAGAAAACAAGACGACTGGAATTAGCTTGAGGCTGCCTAAAGCATCAATTAAAAACCATCAGACTAAAATATTCACAGAAAGGTGAAGTATAACTCCAATTCACTGAGACAAATAGTGAACGTAATTGCTGAGGTAAGCTTCGGAATGCCATCTATGTTTGGAACATCCTTGGAGATTTTACTTTTAAATGAACAAACTTCTCTAAACACAGAAGAGGGTAAAAGTCATGTTTCTCATAGATAGGTGTTACCTTTGGAATTAGGACGTTCTGGGCCATGGGACACGTGGTTTTGGATCTTGTTAAAGACAGCTGAAGATTGGGGCAGCCAGGCTGTAGCAGGTGAGGCAGCCTTCCCACTAGGAGTGCAGATGCCCAGCATCTGAAGGGAAGCTCTGCAAAGTCAGTCTTGTCCTCTCTTTCCCAGGAAATACTGAGCAGTCCAAAGACAACCCCTGTCCAGCAGACACAAAATGTTCTCGCCAAGCATTAAGTCAACGTGTATCATCCAATCCACGCTATTAGCGGGGTGCTGTTAGGTGGTGGCAAATGCAAGATATTTCAAGTAAACTTAACTTTTTCTCATTAGCCAAGTGTTTCTTCGAATGGAGAGAATAGTGGGTTTGCCAGGAAATTTACTTCTAAGTCCAGTTATGAGTTTAAGCTTAAATTCTCAGAACTATTTAACATGTGGAAAATGTCAGCTGTTTCAAAAAGACTAATGGCTGACACCATAACCAGAAGTGAGCAACAAGTAAAAGAGAAGATAAGAGCTGGCTTTTCAAAAAGTGAGTGCAATGGGGAACTCGTCTTTACAAAACATATTGGCAAATTCCTTTAAAATGCCACACTCCAGTGGAAGCATAATTTCATCCTTACTTTAATTAGGCTAATCAAGGTAATGGATAATTAATTGCTTGGAACTGGATGGTAGTTTGGAGACAAGAGGGTAGAAATTTTAAATAACTGTTTACTAATCAAACAGTAGGATTGTTAGATCTTGTTTTAGGTCTCTAGGACAAAAAAAGTTCCTGACCGCAGCCCCACCCTATGCTATGCACTCCTTGAGCTCTCAATTATATTTTCAAAGGGAAGGTTTTTTGAAGTTAATGATATTATACATATAGGTGCATGTCCCTATATCTGTAAACTGACTTTGTCCAGTTCTAGAGATCTATCCATTTAAAAACAGCTTTGGTGATAACTCCCGCTAAGGTTATTATTCCCTTTAAAGCATATTAGTGAAAATTTACAGTTCAAAATGCTTCTACTGAAATCCAGTACTATAATTTTGAACTCCAAAATTTTCTTACAGGAAGTGCAGTAAAATGAATACACTTAGTTCTGTAGAATAAAGCTAATACTTCACCTAAAACAAAGCATTTTAGAAATCACTTTCTTCAGAATACGGTACAGATGTGCTCTGAAAGCAAGCGGTTTTATTTCCCTTTTCCTGGAGAATATTTGGCATATCTATTCCCTTTCTAATATCTGGATGTCATGATGTAAGATTGCATACCTTGTCAAATAAATACAGATGCTGCAGCTCATTGGAAAGCTCAACATCTATGCAGGCAAACAATCAACTACAAAGGGACTTTGCCTGTCTGAATATAATTGCGTGATTAACTCTTAAAATGTTTTTCCCCTCCTGTAAAACATGATTACTTAAAATGCCTCTAAGAAAGGGTGGAGATGGGGGGGGGGGGGGGGGGGGGGGAGGGGGCGGGAAGGAAGGAAAAAAAAAATCATTGTATGGTCTTGCAAAATAATCAGAAAGAACAGCTGAAACAAGGATGAGAGACTGCTCAGATTGCACAGATTTTTTTTTTTTCTTTTGAAACAAACAGGACTTTGTGGATTTCAGTCATAAGCAGATTGAAAACCCAGCTCTGACTTTCTTCAGGAATATGTAAAATGGTATTGTTAGCCAACTCAGAAAATAGCCGAGGGCTAGAAAATAGGGCAGGGAGGCATTTATTTATTTATTTATTTATTTTGAACTTTGTATGTTTACATTGAAATATTAGTTTTACATTATGTTGCAATTTATAAAGCTTTTGTAGAAGACCTGCAGCATAAAGAGAAAAATTTTCTTCAGTATTGTTTCTTGTCTTGGTATAACTGCTCTTGGAGTGACTGAAGTGTAATGGTAAGCAACGGCCAAACCCAAGAGCTCTCTCTCGATATATCATATGACCAGGAGTGATTTAGAGATGAGCAATTAGGTCTTTCTAGCCTGACTGAGCACCGTAGTGCTAGGTGGAATTAGTTTATGGTTAAAGCAATGCAGGTGCCAAAACACAGGTACCTACCTCCAGTTTACGTAACACTTTAAGGTCCGTTTTAGACACTACCTGGACAGCAGGGCACGATTCTGCTGTAGATCCAGCAGCACGTTTGCAAGACCAACACTGTGGATGTTACTGGTATCTTAGTGACGCTGAAATAAATTTAATGGGTGTGTTTAGCATCTGAGGAGTGTGAAATCCTGTTCATCATCCTGACAAATTTAGCTTTTTGTCTGTTCTGTGTTCCAAATACTTATGGAGGCACGTTGTGGGAACTGAAACTATCCAACACCGTGTTTGGACGATGCCCTTAATAACATAACATGCTTTGGTCAGCCCTGAGCTGGTCAGGCAGTTGGAACGGGATGATCCCGGTAGGTCCCTTCCAACTGAAATATTCTATTCTATTGGACATCTGGTGATAAAAAGGAGATTGCAAACAAGCCCCATTTTGTGGCAGTTTAATAATCAGTGTCACGGCATTATTTCCTACCTATTACTAGGACATCTTGTCTAACGGGTAAAACCTAAAAGCTCAAACAGTGTTCTGTCTGAGGAAGACAGGCTCTGAAGAGGCACTCAGGCTTCTTGTGGCAGCAGGTCTTCGGGTAGCTTCAGGTCTCTTAGGATTGCGCTTTTTCCAGCCCTGCCCTGTAAACACCTTATTCCAGCCCGGACCAAGCTGGCATGTTGTTTTGTGTGGCTGGTCACGGACACGCTCTAGTTTTCAAAGAGATGAGAGAACATGGACGTTTTCCAGTTACCGATCTGGTTCACCCATCCCATTCGTATTGTTGCTGTGTCAGTGCAACGAAGGTACGGTGCACTGTGAAAAGGAGGTGGCTCAGAGCAGCAAAGGGCTGGGAACTGCCCCAGAATGCGTGCATTGAGTTACGACCTTTAGGTTGTGACGGCAGACTGTAGAGCCAGCGCTCCCAGGTTTCCCTGCCGTCACGACACCGCACGTCTCCTGGCTCGTGTGCTTGGGTTCCTTCTGGCGAGCCAGGCTGAATGATAAAGGGACCAGAGATCAATCCTACCCACCCTGCCTCCAGGGTGGGGGCTCTGAAACGAGCCCATTTGTTGCTGTTTAGACAAACGATGTAGATCCCGCCGCCCACAGCCGCAGAGGAGGTCTGTGATGGAAATGGGATTGGATTGTAGGTTTCTCAGGTGAATAGTGTGTAAGTGGTTGAGAAATTCTTTGGCAGAAGGGAACGTGTCGGGGCAGTGGAGGCGATACAGCCGGCTTTACATCATTGCCCAAGCCTACAGCTGTGCTCTGAAAATCCCTGGCTGCCTGACTAATTCCTCTCAGAGCAATCAGAATACTCTAAATTGCTTTTTAGGAGCAGACTGACTCTTGCTAGTCTGGGATTCAGAGTTTAATCTCTCGGTGAGTTTTGTTGTACTTAAAGGTCCCTGGATTGTCAACCTATTTCTTCTGTCTCACAGGCTTATTCTTCATATCGAAGAACTTTTTTTCCCATAATTTCCTGTGTGTTTCATTTTTTTTCTCTATATCTTATTCCTTTTTCTTTTTTCATCTACATGGTGTGGCTGTGACTTGTTATATGCATTACAACACTCAGAAGTCCTTAACCTTTAGTATTAATAAATGTAAACAAGCAGCAGGTATAATTCCTGGCTAAAATTTAAAGTATTTAAGAAAAAAGTACAGATGTCTGTGTTCAACAGTAGTCTTCTCAGGCTATTTTTGTGAGTGATTTTTGGGTGATAGTTTTTATTGAATTTTTTTTTCCGTATTTCTGCCTAGCTGTGACACTCTCATGATTATTGAAACCTTCAAATACAGTCCCCCTCTATGTAAAAATAATTTTTGTAGCCATCCTCTGCTAAGCCTTTATGTGTATGTGCGTATATATTTTTATAGGTATAGATATATTAAAAAAACCCCTCAAACTGCTAGTCATAGAAGGTAGTTTTAATGAAAGAATACAAATCTTTTTTAAGATAATGGCATATGAGATCATAAATTGATCTGAAAGGGCTGCTGGCAGCCTACTGTTTAACTATATTAGGTTTGTCTCCATCAGATCAAAACGCAGGAGACTGGATCTGTGTCTGAATGTCAGATTCCCATTCAGCAGCACGACACAAAGTCTGTACGAGTAAACATGCCTATCAAAGATGAGATTATTAAACTAACGATACCAGGAAAGCAGCAGCGGCATAGAAATGTGCCCTCCTAATTGCATTTAGCGTCAAATCATCATGGTATTGTATCAGTGACATCCTGCCCTGTGTTGTTATACTCTTCGATATCTTGCTGAGTAATGGTTTAAAATACTATCACAGATCGTAGTCCTTAAAAGGACTTTCATTTATTTAAAACTAGGAGAAAATACAGTTTTTACTCGTGTCAAGGTCTGTGTCAGCTCCAGAATGTAGATCATCCTCTGCCACAGTCTGCCCTCTCCATTTCTCTTCTTTCTAGTCTGTAGAAATATATTTTTGACTGACATAAACAAGAAGAATTTCCAAATGATGAGTCTGTTTTGTTTAATGCTTATGTATAATTCTTAGAAATCAGTCCAAAACATTTTACACAGAATAAAATGTAATCCTAGTAGTAAGGCAGGTGGAATGAACCCGGAGTTTAGGGAAGGTTGGGAAAGGTGTCAGAGGAAGGAAAAGAAAGGATAGGATTCTGGTTCAAGAACAGTGAAAAAAAAAAAAAATTGAGAAAAAAGGTTGTTTATCTATTCTAAGTTTCATTCACCCTCTTAATCACAGCTGGTTGTTTTGGTCAGAGGTTTGGTACGTAGAGTAGTGAAGAAAGGATGATTTCCCTGATGGGAACAGCTGGTAATTGTTCCTAGATGATGGGAAGTGCTGCAGTTTCTGCTGCACTGACAACTTAAAACAACTACATTGCATCCACTCTTTCTGCCTTTTTTAATTGCCATTTATGATGCCAGGCATAATTAACAGCATTCTCAATCTCTTTTGCTAACATAAAACCTTTTCTTCACCTTCGATTGTGGGGGTTTTTTCTACCACTTTTTCTTTTTAGCTAAGTCCTCTTCGTTTAGTACCTTTATGTCTGCCTTGCTTGATGCACTCGGAGCATATGCTTGATTTAGTTTTCTCTCCTACAGCCGCTTTCGTTGTCTGAGTCTAACGTCTACTGATACTGAGCAATTTTCAGACAATTTCAAGCTTCCCTCAATTGTGCATGCACTTTTTTTTCCATTTACAAACCTGTATCTATGCAAATCAAGTATTTAGGTGCTATGGGCTAGGTTCATGCAAAGGACAACGACAACAAAACACTCTGCATTACAAATTTAATTCAGGTCCCAACTGTCCTCTAAAATTTATGTTTGGTGCCCATGCCCCCCTATCCACTACCAGGAAATTTAAGTAGAGTTCACAGAAGTCAAGCAGCTCACTGGAGAACCTTTGAAGATAGTCAGGAGGAGGAGACAGCAAAACACTCTCAAAGCCAAGACGCATTCTTGAGCATGCAGACGTGCTTTTCTCACTTCAGAAATCGCCGCTGTGAAATTCTTTGTCCAAATACAAGGAATATTTTCTTTTCTTTCTTTTCTCCTTGGCGATAAACCAACCAAAAAATTTCCCTCCTACTAGACTTGAGTATTGCCTTGAGATTGATTTTGTTTAAAAACAGACATTTAAATTCTGGCTTTCCAGAAGAGAGAGGAGAATGTAGGAGAAAACTGGATGGAAGACTTAATTAATGTACCTCTGCATGTTTAATTATTTGACGGCAGCTTGGTTTTCAAACCTTGTTGAGACTTGGCAGTGAAGTGACTATCAAGCTGCTCAGTGGTATCTACACTATAAAGCTGTATTATATCACCAGTGGCAGAAACTTGTGCATCCGGTTGGGTTGCCTAGCTGAACTTAGACCAGATTGGAGCACCTAATGAAACACCAGTGGGTTCAGTGTTTGGATGTTGGACTAGATGATTGTTGTAGATCCCCTCCAATTGAAATAGTTTATTTTAAAGTAGTAGGGCTGCAGTAGTCTATTCAGTGATAGTTGAGACTGTAGACCAAATGGAACGGGCGCTGTGGAGTCTGACCTGTGTTTACCCATTTCCTTCAATTTAACTTTTAAATTAGCTTTTGGGATTTTTTTTTCCCCGTTTGTTTTTTTTTTTCCCCCTAAAGCTGAAGTCCAGGGCTAGTTTCTATTTGTCTGTAAGTTGTGTAGTCATGAAAGCCAGATTTTTTTATAAACTGCATTATACAGAACCCATTCTGCTCTTGAACAGTTATGGTGGAAGTCTAGTGACAGTTATGGGGTTGCTTCTAAGAGCTTGCATCCTAATGCTTTTTGTTTCTGTTAGTTCATTTTTTTCTAGCTGTAGAGTTTCTTCCATAAAAGAACAGGGAAGCAATCCAGAAGGGTGTTATAATAGTCTCATTTCTCGGTACTTAGTGATTGTCTGTAGTTAAATGTGTAATGTTTTTCTTGTCCTTAAGAGGTCCTTCAGGATGTAGAGTTTGATTTAAGACACAAGGGGTAAATAGCCTGCCCAGTTCTCAATTTGTAAAGTGATTTTGTAAATTGAACCTGGAAACTAATGAGTTGTTTTGTGCCATTCAGCCGTGATTTTCAAGAATGAGTCTCAGAAATCCCATAACCTACCAGTGCAGATTTGCTAATACAGTACACAACCAGAGGCCTTCAGAGTGGTCCTTCTTATTTCTTGCAAGGTGTAATGCCTGAGAAAAATCCACCCCCTCTTTTTTTTTTTTTTCATTTATCTCAATTCTGATTTTCTTCCCTTAAATGCTTTAATAACAAGCACCTTTATAAGAGACTATGTACTTATTTCTGCACTAATGAACAGACGGCACGCAGTCCGGAATGCTCACGTATGGTGATGTATATAAACCCAGAGCAGTTAATTGCTATTCCTGCCTTATTTACAGCCTGGGCCGGTGGCCGCTGTCACAAACCATGGCTGTGCAGAGCTTAGGGGTTAGCATGGGCCAAGGACCATTTGCAGTTAGCAGCTCAGATACAGCTTTCTTGTTCAGAGGGTAGAAGAATTTATGTGATGGGTAGAGCCAATTTACCTGTTTTCAATCCCACCTCGTTTACAGTTATTCCCCCTACTACCACCTAAATCCAAGCAGACTATATAGAAATAAAATAAACTCTTGGTGTTGGAATTCCCTCTGTTTTAAGAGCATGCATTGACGAATTCAGAGAAGGACAAACAAAAATGAAATATAACTACCAGGACACTTAATAAATATTCAATGAGTACATTAGTAGTAAAGGCAACTAAAAATAGACTTAGTCTGCTGCTCAGTGGTCCAGGAAAAAGCTCTTTGAAAGATAACGCCAACAAAACTGGAAAATATTACCTCATTCAGTCTTCTCCAGTTTATGCAGTTTGACATTCTCAATATGAGTAGTACAGTTATTATCAACAACAGATATTTGGTATCAGAGTAAAGAAAGATAAATTTAGATACTTGAATAAATTGTGTTTGAATGGGCTAAAACAGATAAAATTGATTCAAAGGATTCCAAAGTATGACTGAAACAGTATCAGAGGCTGACGGTTTATCACTCAAAGATAACAGGAAAGGTTCCAGAAAGCTGGAAGAACAATCTCTTTGCTTTAAGGCAAGGTTTAAAAAGGAAACAGAAAGAAAATTATAGTGCTGTCAATATAGCTTAATTTATGAGCATAATTAAACTCCTTACCAGCACCTAGGAAATAAAACAGGGTTATGAGTAAGAGCTAACAAGAAATATCAAGAAGAAATCAAGTTTAGCTTCCTACGTTATCTTTTAAGAGAAGGTAACTGGTTATATGAATAGAGAAAAGTAGTAGATGCTTATAAGTGGTTTTTTTTTTTCAATCATGTCTTGGTAGAGAGGTCTCCAAGAAAGGATACACTGTGAATTTCCAGGCAAAGCATTGAAATGAACCTGTATGGCCTCTGTTTAAAGCCATCACGCTCTACCTCCTCCAGCAAAGATATCCTTTCACTTTTTGTATGGGTTTTTGTCGTGGTTTTGGTAATAGTAGATGATCCATACACGGTATTGTTGAAAACAGATACTAAAAATTCTGGCTACCCAAGATTATTAACTTGCTTGTATGGGAAATAAGTAAGATTCGTTTATGCAATATTTTAGATATTTCTTCAGATTTGGGAATACCAAAAGATTTTAAAGACAGGTATCCTTATTCCAACGGCCGAGGCTTAGGAAAAACACATTGTTCATGAATAAATGTAAAGCGTTAGCAATAGTCTATTTAGTTGCTAAATGACATGTGAGTTTTGATGTAGATCGACTAATGTGAAGGTCTTTACCCCAGAGTCTGATGAACATCAAGGTTTCAGTCACCAGGCTAAATTATTGTTGTACTCTTGTAAATGTAAAATGTGCTGTTGTAAAGACAGTATTTACATGGTATCTACTTGGTAGTTAATCAGAATTTATTGAAGAAATTTTTCCAGAAGTTCCTGTTAATTTTGTCAAGAAGGGAGGGCTAAACAGGGATTCGTATTGCTGATGGTTATTCAAGAATCTGCTTGGTAAAATAATAATCGCGTGAGAAGAAATTGAAAAAATGTGACACAATTTCTCATAAAAACCAAGATTTTGAGTTAAGCTATATTCAGTCTTTAATCCTACAAATCACAGTGCCCTTTTCTCTCCCTAGACTAGCAGAAAGCTAAACCGCTGTATTTTTAGTTAACACAGTCTCTAAGGACTGTTATTAACCAACCACCTTGGGTATGAGAACCCTAGATCCTTTTAAATGCTGATGGTCTGATGGTCTGTGTAATAGACATCTTGTTACAGTTAATGAGATGAAATAGTCTTTTTTCGTAGTCAGAGTCTTGTGTTAGCCGCGAAGGCCAGGCGTTACATTTTAATCCTGTTTGTGATACTGAAATTTATCTGGTTTGAGATTACTAGGTCTGTAAAAGGTAGAAATGGTCTTGTTTAAGAGCTAGAACAGAATTACGAGGATTTCTTCCAGTCTTTACTAAAAACTACCCTCAGCAGATTAGTTGTCAGAATTCTTTAAATCAGGTACTAGAATACTTCAGAAGATGAGGACTTAGTTTTCTTTAAAGTCCTCTTCTTAAACTAGTGAAAAGGAATAAAAAAGCCTTCTTTCTTTAAAGGTCTCTTTTGATAGATCCATATGTTTTGATTTGAATGTATAGACAATAATATTGCACCAAGTAAATTTCAAAGACTTATTTTAAAATTATTTTAGGAAACATTCCTGTAATTGGCTTTTTTATTGTAGTTGTGTCGGTTCAGATGAAAAAAATTTTCATACAGTGTCATTGAATCCACCCAGGCATTAGATTTGAAAAATGGAGTGAATAACTTAATTTCCCTGCTGAGTTAATGTTAAACATCTGAGTTTGTGGAAAAAAATAAAATCTGAGTCTCAGCATAAACACAGCAGGCTTCTTATTAGGGAGTGGTACCTTGACACCTTTTATTGTGGACAATGATGCTGTCAGATACAGCACGTAAATATCAATTCATTGGCAATTTTCATTTCTGAAAGGCACTTCTGAAGAGCCCAACGTATCCAGTCCACTACCCAGGTGCCATTCCTTGCGTGTCTAAAACCTGATATTTCTAGTGGTTAGCACAGCATTATAACCATAAAACGTTGCAAATATTTTGCACGTAAATTAAAGAACGGGGGACAAAACTGAAGATTTTTTGTAGTCCAGCTGCATTTATGATAACGTGCTCCTCAGGTGGTGCCACACAGTAGTGCTGTGCTGGGAGTACTCTGTTCCTGCTTAGTGCTCTTTCCTGAGAATTATCCATCTTGAGATAAGTAATGTGATGAAACTGTGATAATTTTATGACAGTGAATCAAAGAGTAATTTGAGGATTTTATTTACGTCACTGGAAAAATTATGAATAAGGAAGCAGAAAGAACAAAAGGCCTTTTGCAAAAAAAACACAAATACAAATAGAAAAAAATTGCTTTGAAACAATCCTATCGGCTTATGGTTATGGGATGTAAAGGGATCTTAGAGAAATGATGCAGACTGCAAAAAGAAAGTTTCATGATAACGAAGTTAATTATTCCCCGCTTCTTTGGTGTTTGTTGCATCAAGGTTCAGCGTACCTAATAAGAAAAAAAAAAATTTCCGTTTTAGATTTAATAAATTAAAAACAATGCAGTGATTCTTCTAAATGTTAGCATTTGGAAAAGCATACATCAGTGAAATTCTCTTAAGGTGCTGAAAAAACCCAGTCAACGGCACGTAGCTTATTGCCTTGACAATATATTAATCTCTCAGCAGCCTCTATAAAATAACACTTCAGATGATGGTTTTTCAAATTTCCTCTAACATTTTAAAAATGAAGCTGAAAAACATTTTTGTTGTTGCTGTTAAGCACAGATGAAACAAATGCTTTAATTGATTCCATTTTGCCACAGGGAAAGCAAAATTCTATCAATAAAGTCAAAAACTCTGGTCAAAAGCAAACACAAAATACGTCATTGATTGTTGGTCAGCTTGTCTTGAAAAATGAAATGATCTTTAAAAGGTCTTCAAAATGGAAACCAAAATTAAAGCATGCAATCGAGTGGATAGACCAACACGACACACTTCATTATGCTGTTACGCGTCGCTGGGCTAGTCTTGAAATAACGCACGCAGTTTATAAGGCTGTTGGCTTGCAGTCTCATCCTTACCTGTATTTGTGTGGTACCGGGTCCTCTCTGCTTTAATTACGTATTTATAACTTACAGTGTGCGAAAAAGCCACAGAATACCGTAAATGAAAATATTACGTGCTAATTTAATTGAAGTCCTTTTCCTGCCTTCTTGACAAGTTTCCTCTTTTTGCTATCCAGGCACAGGAAAGCAGCTGAAAAGCAGATCTTGCTCTTAGGTAAGACTTCTTAGGCGCCAGAAGTGGGCAGGAAAAATAACACATTACATTCTTTTCAAGATTCTGCCAATCCTTTTCTATTTTTCCTGTGCCCAGACCTCTACGTCACCCTACACAGGAGGGACTTCTGGCCCGTCTTAGTTTGTACCAGTAGCACCACTATTATTTAAGCTGTGTATTGTCACATGATGGAGAAGACACATTTAGACCGAGGCTGAGCAGCTGCA